>ONZH01026670.1:0-747143 GCA_900303285.1 Rhinella marina
ACACTATTTGCTGGGCGCAGTTATTTTAGGACACTTGTGTGCCAATAATTATTGAAGGGCACTATCTGTGTGGTACTAGTGGCACAGTACTGGGGGTGGTAGGATGATTTGTCCAGAAGACGGGAGGATGATGGAAAAGTAGTAAACTAAGATTTTTTTCTGTCAAACTGCAGAGATGAGAAATGGCTGAAAAATGGCGTCTGGTCTGAAAGGAGAAGATGAGGAAAGAGAAGATCTACATCAGAGGAGATGTCACTGGATGTAAGAGGTATGAGGCGCTGTATTATACTGGATGTAAGAGGTATGGGGCGCTGTATTATATGGGTGGAGGGCGTAGCTAGAGGTTCAGCACAGGGGGGGCGAAACATACTTGAGTGGGCCCCCCCACTTAGTGGCTTCCCAAACGCACGTTTCCAACTTCACAGGCACATACTACTAGTTGTGGTTATAATATTGTATTAGAAAGATGACTATATAAACTGCCTAGATCATCTATGCTGTTAAGTACAGTACAATAGACTTTCTACATACCCTAGTCTAAATACTCTACCACATAAATGCAGTAAAATATAGGAGTAATAGGAGTAAAAAACAAGGGGACTCCTATGTTAAAGGAAACCTGTCCCCAGTTTTTACATCACTAAACTAACAGTCCCCTGCCCCCATCAGACCTCAGATCAGCTTAATGTGCCCCCCATCAGACCTCAGATCAGCTATTGTGCCCCCATCAGACCTCAGATCAGCAGTGCCCATCAGACTCAGATCAGCTTAATGTGCCCCCATCAGACCTCAGATCAGCCTTAATGTGCCCCATCAGACCTCAGATCAGCTAATGTGCCCCCATCAGACCTCAGATCAGCGTATTGTGCCCCCATCAGACTCAGATCAGCGTATTGTGCCCCATCAGACCTCAGATCAGCGTATCGTGCTCCCCATCAGACCTCAGATCAGCGTATCCCCCATCAGTGCCCCCATCAGACCTCAGATCAGCGTATCGTGCCCCCATCAGACCTCAGATCAGCAGAATGTGCCCCCCACAGACCTCACTCAGCCCACCGTGCCCCCATCAGACCTCACATCAGCCTACTGTGCCCCTTCAGACCTCACATCAGCGTATTGTGCCCCATCAGACCTCAGCATTTGTGCCCCCATCAGACCTCAGACAGCAATATTCAGATAGCAGAATGTGCCCCATCAGACCTCAGATCAGCATATGTGCCCCCATCAGACCTCAGATCAGCGTATTGTGCCCCAGACATCAGACCCATCAGACCTCAGATCAGCCGTATTGCCCCCCTTCAGACCCCCATCAGACTCAGATCAGTATGTGCCCCATCAGACGACTCACATCAGCCTACCATGACCCATCAGACCTCACATCAGCACATGACCCATAGACTCACATCAGCCTATTGTGCCCCCATCAGACTCAGATCTGCCCACCCAGCCACATAAGATTAAATAAAAAACCTTTTTACTGTCTTGGCTGCCCTCCAGTCGGGCTGCACTGTCTTCCCTGGCCGCGTGCACTATGACCTCACGCACCGTCAGGTCATGCGCGCCGGCCAGGAAAGACAGTGGAGCCGCCGGACTGAGGGCAAGCGCGGACAGGTAAGAAAAGATTAAAATAAAAAACTATGTGGCTGGGTGGGCTGATCTGAGTTTGATGGGGTCCCTAAATACAAGTGAGCGCTTCCATAATGGAAGCGCTCACTTGTATTCGCCTGATAGTTTAAGATCATCCTTGCTGGGCCCCCTGAGTCACTGGGCCCGGAGCAGTGCCCCCGCCCCCCGGTAGCTACGCTCTGATGGGTGTAAGAGGTATGGGCACTGTATTATACTGGATGTAAGAGGTATGGGGCGCTGTATTATATGGATGTAAGAGGTATGAGGCGCTGTATTATACTGATGTAGAGGTAAGGGGGCGCTATTATATGATTAGGTATGTGTTTATACTGGATGTAGAGGTATGGGGCTGTATTATACTGGATGTAAGAGGTATGGGGCGCTGTATTATACTGGATGTAAGAGGTATGGGGCGCTGTATTATACTGGATGTAAGAGGTATGAGGCGCTGTATTATACTGGATGTAAGAGGTATGGGGCGCTGTATTATATCTGTATTATTCTGGATGTAAGAGGAGGTATGGGGCGCTGTATTATACTGGAGTAAGAGGTATGAGGCGCTGTATTATACTGGATGTAAGAGGTATGGATGGGCTGTATTATACTGGATGTAAGAGGTATGAGGCGCTGTATTATACTGTAGCTGGATGTAAGAGGTATGAGGCGCTGTACTGGATGTAAGAGGTATGGGGCGCTTGTATTATACTGGATGTAGAGGTATGGGGGCTGTATTATACTGGATGTAAGAGGTATGGGGCGCTGTATTATACTGGATGTAAGAGGTATGGGCGCTGTATTATACTGGATGTAAGAGGTATGGGGCGCTGTATTATACTGGATGTAAGAGGTATGGGCGCTGTATTATACTGGATGTAAGAGGTATGGGGCGCTGTATTATACTGGATGTAAGAGGTATGGGGCGCTGTATTATACTGGATGTAAGAGGTATGAGGTGCTGTATTATACTGGATGTAAGAGGTATGGGGGCTGCTGTATTATACTGGATGTAAGAGGTATGGGGCGCTGTATTATACTGGATGTAGAGGTATGGGGCGCTGTATTATACTGGATGTAAGAGGTATGAGGCGCTGTATTATACTGGATGTAAGAGGTATGGGGGCTGTATTATACTGGATGTAAGAGGTATGGGGCGCTGTATTATACTGGATGTAAGAGGTATGGGGGCGCTGTATTATACTGGATGTAAGAGGTAATGGGGCGCTGTATTATACTGGATGTAAGAGGTATGGGGCGCTGTATTATACTGGATGTAAAGAGGTATGGGGCGCTGTATTATACTGGATGTAAAGGTATGGGGCGCTGTATTATACTGGATGTAAGAGGTATGGGGCGCTGTATTATACTGGATGTAAGAGGTATGGGCGCTGTATTATACTGGATGTAAGAGGTATGGGGCGCTGTATTATACTGGATGTAAGAGGTATGGGGCGCTGTATTATACTGGATGTAAGAGGTATGGGCGCTGTATTATACTGGATGTAAGAGTTATGAGGCGCTGTATTATAACTGGATGTAAGAGGTATTACTGGAAGTATTGGGCGCTGTATTATACTGGATGTAAGAGGTATGGGGCGCTGTATTATACTACTGGATGTAAGAGGTATGGGGCGCTGTATTATACTGGATGTAAGAGGGTATGGAGGCGCTGTATTATACTGGATGTAAGAGGTATGGGCGCTGTATTTACTGGATGTAAGAGGTATGGGGCGCTGTATTATACTGGATGTAAGGGTATGAGGCGCTGTATTATACTGTATGTAAGAGGTATGGGGCTGTATTATACTGGATGTAAGAGGTATGGGGCGCTGTATTATACTGGATGTAAGAGGTATGAGGCGCTGTATTATACTGGATGTAAGAGGTATGGGGCGCTGTATTATACTGGATGTAAGAGGTATGGAGGCTGTATTATCTGGATGTACGAGGTATGGGGCGCTGTATTATACTGGATGTAAGAGATATGGGGCCGCGTATTATACTGGATGTATGAGGTATGGGGCGCTGTATTATACTGGATGTATGAGGTATGGGGGCACTGTATATACTGGATGTAAGAGGTATGGGCTGTATTATACTGGATGTAAGAGTATGGAGCTGTATTATACTGGGATGTACGAGGTATGGGGCGCTGTATTATACTGGATGTAAAGGTATGAGTGCTGTATTATACTGGATGTAAAGAGGTATGGGGCGCTGTATTATACTGGATGTAAGAGGTATGGGGCGCTGTATTATACTGGATGTAAGAGGTATGGGGCGCTGTATTATACTGGATGTAAGAGGTATGGGGCTGTATTATACTGGATGTAAGAGGTATGGGGCGCTGTATTATACTGGATGTAAGAGGTATGAGGCGCTGTATTAGGCTACATTCATACGAACGTTGTGTTTTGCTGTCTGCAAATTGCGGCTCAGCAAAAAAAAAGGATGATGTTCCGTATGGCATCCGTTTTTTTTTTCAGATCCACTGTAATAATGCCTATCCTTGTCTGCAAAACGTACAAAAATAGGAATGGACATACAGATGCGGACAGCACACAGTGTGCATTTAAGTGAATGGGTCCGCATCTGAGCACAAAAAAAAAAAGATCGGAGGCTGCAAAAACAACTGTCATGTGAATGTAGCCTTACCCTGTATGTTCTGTAGTAATATACGTAATGTTAGGAGGGAAAAGGTTAGGGTGAGAATTTGGCATGGGGAGGGGTTCAAATTTTTGACTTGGCCGGCAGAAAAGGTAGGTGCACCAGCACTGAGGGGGGGGGGGAGCTAAACTCTTGCACCAGGACCCATGAGCCTTTGGCTACACCCCTGGGGATGGCCTTAGTACAATCAGCCTGGGACAAGCTCCTCTAGGCACAGTTGAGAGGCACCACGTCCCAGGCTGTTGCAGAGAGAACCGGAAGGGTTAGTAGGCGGTGGGGAGGAGCATGACGCTGCGTCCACAGTGATCTCCTCTCTACTACAGCGGACTGACGATAGATTAGTAGATCATGCCACACTTCACTGGCTGTGACAAGTGGTGTTAAGCGAGCAGACAGAGGAGTGGCATGATCTACTAATCTATCGTCAGTCCGCACCTCCGTCCGAGGTAGTGATGGTGCAGGATAAAAACTCAGTTTCCCGCCTGTATCTCTGGTTTTATAGTACACAGATCCACATGATATAATTTGAAATCTGAGCTGCTCGTATTTAAAATGGAATCAAAAACATGGTTCTCTGGGCTATAGAGGCCAGGATAAGGGCCTCTGAAGGGACCCTCCATCCTTTTAGCGTGACTCATCTCATACATAAAGTGACTCTTCTCAGCTCATTTGCATATGACTTTGGAGACGATTTTTAATAGGTAAACGAGCGAGTTTTAACATAAAAGAGACAATGCTTGAGGGGACTGTTAGTTTAGTGTTGTAAAAACTGGGGACAGGTTTCCTTTAACATAGGAGTCCCCTTGTTTTTTACTCCTATTACTCCTATATTTTACTGCATTATGTGGTAGAGTATTTAGACTAGGGTATGTAGAAAGTCTATTGTACTGTACTTAACAACATAGATGATCTAGCAGTTTATACAGTCATCTTTCTAATACAATATTATAACCACAACTAGTAGTATGTGCCTGTGAAGTTGGAAACGTGCATTTGGGAAGCCACTAAGTGGGGGGCCCACTCAAGTATGTTCCCCCCCCCCTGTGCTGAACGTCTAGCTACGCCTCTGACCCCAGGGTTACTAGCCATTGGCTGGTGAAGATTAGGGTGCACGCAATGTGCCTTTAAGAGCTGGAAGTAGTGTGCATGCGTGCCATACATGCACAGGATGAAAGGCCAAGACAAGAAGCCAGCCGCAGCCTGCGGGAAGGAATATAACGACCCCGGTCAGGAAGGGGAGAGCAGGAGTTGAGCCGAGACCCAGTACTGGCAAGTGAAGTAGTGATGGTCCCGGCCCATCGTTGCAACACATAGGTTATAATGAATGTGTAATGAAGATGCTAGGCTGGCAATATCTGCCCTTGCACCACCCCACCCCACCCAAATTCTGGAAAAGTGGCAAGTGGGGTTCCAAACCCCCAAAAAGTTGCAAAATTATGCACAACAATGACATGCACCAAACTTTGTGACTTTTTGATGCCAGTTTTCAGACATACAGGGGATGATAAGTGTTCCCCATTGTTTCTGCAATACTTTCCACAAGCTCCAGAAACTTACCTGGTGTGCAGCATGGAACAGTTGGGGAGGTTTCTGCTGCAGCAAGCTGCCTCCCTGCCAGACACAGCTTAAGCTTCTGTGATGTCTTAAAGAGCAAAAACTTCTATATTTGCAGATGACACTAAAGTATACGTGGGGTAATTGGCACAGAAGAAGATAGCAGAAATGGGAAAGTTGCACAGGGAAATATCAAATGAGATTTTATATAGAACCACATAAGGTAATGTAATTAGGCCGTGAAAAACCTGCTAATGACACATTCTGTGGAATCAAGTTGATTAAAACTGAAATGGAAAAAGACTGGTAGACTTCACACTGATTGTGAGTAACCACAGCCAAGAAGCTGCTGCCAAGGCTTACAGGATTATGGGATGCATAAAATCATTTCTGCTCTTTACTACAGTATTTCTGAAAATTAGGCACTGTCTTACCATGTGCGGGCTTCAGAGATATGAAAAATATCATTATTCGGCTGTAAGACTTGGATACTTACACCGACTTGTTTATAATAACTTAATATAGATGTTAATTTCTATATAATGTATAGAAAACAGGAATTCTTTTTGTACATTCTCCAGAAGGAAGCAATTGTTGGTCCTTTACTGATAACTCAAGTATAAATATGTTATTTTTAGAATTATGGCAAATGAGGGTAGAAGTCAAGAACCATGCAGGCAAACATGATTCTTCAGATAAAATGTAAGCAGAAAACAAATATAAGCAGAAAACAAAACAAGGTAAGTAATAGAGATGAGCTAACCAGTCGAGATTCGTCTCAGGTCCGGTTCGCTGAATTTTTTTAAAAGGTTTGGTTTGGACCTGAATCGATTCGGGCCAAACTGAAGTTGCCCCAATTGCCCTCAAATTTGGTATAAAACCTCCTCTAGCCTTCTAAGACTCATAATTTTTGAGGAACACTTTATTTTTTATGATTTTCTTTTCCCCTACAACATTTCCCCCCCCCCCCAAGCTCTTCACACAATGACAGCAAAAGTAAATGATGTCTGAGCTACAGTGACATACATAGCAACGGGTAAATGCACATTTGTGTTATCATACACGTATTTAAAGACTCCACACCGGCACTTGTCTCATGCTTTTTCATATTCCAAAGCTTTCAAAAATAGTCCCGGGGGCAGATGGTGTTTAAACACACATGATGTTATGAGGAAGTGTCGTTGAAGAAAGTGATGATTGGTAAGTGCCATCAGTGCCATGATGCAGGCCTCATCTTCGTCATCCACATCTTCATCATCCTCCTTCTCTATAGGAGATTCCCATTGTGTGTCCCTAACAGCTATAGGGTGGACCGCAAGATGCTTCAGCTGCTCTTCTTCTGACGTGGTCCCTGCTGCCTGAGGGCCAGTGTCTGTTCTAAGATAAATATCAGAGGGATGACGTCATTCATGCTGCTTATAAACTGCTTATAAACTTTGTGGCCTCTTCGAAGGGCTTCAGCACCCGACAGACGTCTCAGATCAGCTGCTACTGTCTGACCCCCTCCGCTGCTCTGCATTTTTCCCGACTGCCACTGTTGATGCCCCTACCAACAGTTCTGTGGCTACAGGTGCCAGTATTACCAGCACCATCAACACAGGTATGAATGAGGTCACCAGCCTCCTCCCTAACCTCTCCTCAACTACTACTCTCCTACCTCTCCTACTACTACTACTTCTGGCCGTATAGTTGGTGCTGTTACGCCTTTCTGAACCATGCAGGGACAACTTTGGCCTACTACTACTACTTCTGGCCATATAGTTGGCGCTGTTACTACACACATTCTGGCTTGGGTCTTTTGTTTGGAACCATTCCTTAGCCCGGACATTTTTGGGGCTTTTAGATAATTTTGTGCACTACCCTGTGTATTGGTGTACTAATCATGTATATATGCTGATAGTTTGAATATAATCAGTGACTACCCCCCCCCCAAAAAAAAACAAATTGATTAAAAACGTGTGAATATAGGGAAAATTATTTAGACCTAAATTCGTTATCCCTCACAGATACTTCTGCGTGCTGGCCTATGTATTGATGTTGATTACCTATATGCTGGTTTAATTAAATTTAAAAAGTCCCAAAAACATTTACATTTCAACTGAAATTCCATCGAAAATGAAAATATGTAAATGGAGGACTGAGGCTTGACATTCAATTTCTCCTTAATACACACAGGTAGCCTGCTGCTATATCTTGTGTCTTGTAGTAATATATATATATATTTATATATATATATATATATATATATATATATATATATATATAATTACATTTAACAATACCAAAAAAAATTAAATTGCAACCTTGTGGAAACTGAATATTCATAAATGGACGACTGAGGCGTGAGGGTCAATTTCAACTTAACACATACAGGTAGATTGCTGCCAACCGTGGATATTGCTGCAGTAATCATGTGTATGTGCTGCTTGATTAAATTGAAATCACTCCCCAAAAAATAAATTACCGAAGACGACTGTGTGTAACAAGTCAGATAAGTAGGATAACGGTCAGTGATAGTTAGGGAACATGGACATAGTCAGGGACTGGGTTAGTGACAAGAAGCAGGCTGGAAACCTCTGTATGTTACTCATAGGTGTCTTCAGCGAACAGTAGAACTGAAGACTGAAGACAACCCATTATAACCTGTTTTCTAGTACAAAAAACATATTTCCCTAATAAAGTATATTACAAAAATGTTTAATATCCCTGTCCCTACACTACATTAAAAATAAACTGAAACAACATTTACATTTTAAGAATAATCCATGCTAAAAACCATATAGATTAACACTTCACTTGCATGTTTTCAGCAGTGTATGTTCTAGAACATAGGTATGGCTGATCATTAATAGTCAAGTGCTGGATTTTTATATACTTACCTTGAAGATTAATCATCAAACTTCAGGATCCAGAAATATCTGTGCACCCTCTTTCGAAATTTGCATGCCTTACAAACAACGTCCATGTATTCAGATGGACGGTATCTTTGCATCTTTTTGTAGAATGCAAAACAAGCACCTTAGTGCTTTAAGAGGATTGAAGGGCTGGTGAGGCAGAATAGTCTTGTAAAAATAGGGTGCCTGATTTAGAAAAGCCATTTTCAAATGCCCTGTTCAACTGTTTTGAGTTAAAGGGTTTCTCCAAGTTATATTTATTGATGACCTATTCTCAGGATAGGTCATCAATATCAGATCGGCTGGGGTCCGACACCCGGCACCCCCACCGATCAGCTGTTTGAAGAGGAGGCGCGCGCCGTACCAGCGCTGCCCACTCTTTATTGTTTACCTGCTCACCATAACATCCGCAGCGATGAGCAGGTGTAATTACAACTAACGGCGCACGCCTCCTCTTTATACAGCTGACCTGAGGATAGGTCATCAATAAGTATAACTTGAACAACCCCTTTAATAGGGGGTCACTTGGGACTTCCATTGATCAGCTGGAGTTGAGAGTGGCTACAAAGAGTATCGTGCTATGGGTGCATTCATACAACCATATTTTTGGTCTGCATCCGATCCACATTCATTTCAATGGGTCCGCAAAAAATGTAGACAGCACACCGCGTGCTGTCCGCATCCGTATGTCCAAAAAAGATAGAACATGTCCTATTCTTGTCCGTTTTGCAGACAAGGATAGACATTGTTACAATGGATCCACATAAAGAAACGGATACATCATGATTGTCATAAAGGCGTTATCCTTATTTTTTGCAGATCCACGTTTTGCAGGCCGGAAAATACATGCGGTCATGTGAATGCGCCCTATTGCTGGAGGATCTGGAGGAGGAACTGTACACTATAGAAACAACCTACTGACATTAATGGGTACCATGTAATGCTTCATTTCCTCTGTGATGGTGCTGCAAGGAAATTGAACACTTTCTGTCAGGGTCCTCACAGATTACAGCTAGAGATTCGTATATTCGTTACGAATCTTCGTTATTTCCTACGCCGAAGCGAATCCGAATCTTTTTAGATTCGCTTCGTACGAATCTTCTTAAATATTTGTACGCTAACGCTATGTACGCATCTGATAATTTGTACGCTAATGCTACGCATCTGATAATTTGTACGCTAATGCATAATCGCGAGACAATAACACACTAAAGCTTCATACGCACTTTTTACGCTCATGCGTACGTATTCAGGGGAATGTTCGCAAAACAAATATTTTTTTTACGCAACTTGGACCGAAGCGAATGTTATCCGAAACGAACCTTTGAAGATTCGCTCATCTCTAATTACAGCTTATCACTGGGGTCCCAGTCATGGGACAATCTCTTATCAGGCAGCTATGTCAAAAATAGTCACAGGTGCTGTGTCATATGCTATGTCCACACTTATTGGAAGGATTGTACACAGAAATATATACACTTAGTAAAGCAAATGTGGATAAATACAGAGACCAATGAGTCATTTGTCATAGGGAAGTGTCTCGTGTGTGCCATTATAAAGTCAATGTAAAAAACAACAGATGAACTCATCATATTATGTTCACTTGCTATAATTAAAAATGATAAAATATGAGAAATCTTATTGTTTTTTCCATCATTCTACAGTGATATTTGTTTACTCCCTGCTTATTATAAAATCCTAGGAGATCTTAATGTCAGTGCCAGACGTAACCTGAGGGGATGTGTTACTTTCCCTGAAATAAGATCTTATCAGTTAATAGACAGGAAATAGACGTCCCACTGTTTGATTACGGTGAAAAATAAATTCTGGATTTATAAAGTAACAAGATGGTTCAGGATAAGTCCAGCACGACCATATGCTGCTGCTGCTTCTTCTTGCTTACTGAATAATAAACATGTGATGCAGATCCACCACTACTTCACCATCATCTGTGCAGATCAATACTCCAAAAGAGTGACAGCAAAGAAATTCCGGCTATACTATAAGCAATGGCCAAATGCATTTGTAAGAGATCCTATACTGTATGATAATTGTGTCCAGTGGGCTACACTCAGGATGGTTGCAACTTTTTAATATCTTTGACACAGGACAGCATTTACAGGGGTATTCCAGGATTTTATTATTGAAGGCTTATGCTCACCCCCACTGATCAGCTGTTTCAGTATAGCTCCAGCATCAGAATTACACAGCTCTGTTTAGTAGATGGAGCTGGTTACTGCAGCACTGCTCCCATTTAAGCAAATTTACCCCAAAACAGCTGACTGGTGAGGCTGCAGGGTGTTGGATCAGATATTGATGGCCTGAGAATAAACCATCAATAGTAAAATTCCGGACATCTTTAATTGTCTCTTGACGCCTTTCATTGTAAGTTGAGGAGCAGGGCTTCTATTGCAGACATTGTACTGAGGGAGGGCTCCTTCTATAGCTAGCTGCGTTACAGATAAGGAAATGGCTGATCTCCAATGACATATAAAGTATTCTTTATTTTTTGCAAAATTAGTCAAGATAGGATGGATGCAGTGGCATACATAGAGAAGTAAGGGTCCCCATAGCAAGGATCAAACCAGGCCCCCCACAAAGGACAGAAGGGTTTCTGCCTAAACCCTTTTCAATGACCCTTGGGCCATTTTTCCACTGCCTCATTTGCTAAAAGTTGTTTCTTTAGAGGGTAGAGTCCTGACCAAGTGTTCACCTCCAGTAGAAGAGGAGATGATCCCAACTAAGACTGGGCCCCTTCTTGCCCTGGGCCCCAGAGCAGTCGTAGGGTCTGCCCCTATGGTGGTTATGACACTGGATAGAGGATAATACTGAGTGCAAAATTGGTGGGATTTTTATCTGTATTTAGTGGTCCTTTAAAGGGGTTTTCCTAGATTTTTTAACTGATAATCCTCCGGATAGGGGATCAATATCTGATCAGTGTGGTCCGACACCTAGGACCCTGGTGATCAATTGTTTAAGAAGGCACCAGTGCTCACTGTAGCGCCTCGGCCTTCTCACAGAATTCCCTAGGCCAAGTGACATCACATTAATCAGTTATATGGCCTAGGTGTAGCTCAGCCCCATTAAAGTGAACGGGGCTGAGATGCAATACAAAGCACAGCCACTATACAATGTAGGGCGCTATGCTTGGTGAGCTGACAGAAGGTCATGGCTAGCATTCAGCGAATCGAGCTTCGGATTCCGAAGTCGGGTTTGGTACCGGCTGGTACCTTGGTACCAAACCTGACTTCATATTGCTAATTTGAAATGTTTATAAAAGATGTAGAATTGAATACCAAATTCATTCACTGAAGTATCGTGCGACTTCGGATAAAATTCATTTTGCCTCCACGGAGGCCATACATTTTAATGCTGTACGGAGACCGGTCTCTGTACAGCATTAAAACAAAGTTTTAGAATGAATCAATATCGGATCCGTGATCCAAAGTTCGATTCGCTCAACACTAGTCATGGTGCTACTGTAACCGCGGGTGCCTTCTCAAAAAGCTAATCTGCGAGGGTCCTGGGTGTTGAACCCCCACTGATGAGATACTAATGACCTATACAAAAAATTGGTCATCAGTTAAAAAATCTTGGAAAACCCCTAGAAGTAGGCTTGAAAGTGGCATCCTTGAATTGGTGAAACAATTTAAATAAGCAGCAAAGTACTTGGAGTCAACAGGATAATATCTTTTCTGTGTGGAGCATTTGTTACGGTTCCTCTGGGCGCTCAGCTTCCACTAATGATCCTTCATTGCCAGACGCCTGTACAGTATTGACACCAGTAATTTGCAGAGTGTGACATTGCATGCAGTGATTTGTGGAGCTTTTTGATGGTTTGTGACCACTACCCCATCAGTTCTCTGAACAATTACCTTCTGTGTGTTCATTTTCTGATAACTATTCTCCTCTATTTTATCTGCCGCTATCTCATTAATCACCACTTCCCTGCATCACCACCTCCATCTATTCTCTCCTTATTTCTTTCTACCTCTCTTCCCACTCACAACTCAAAACAATGGGGTGAAAGAAATGATCTTAGCTTATTCTTGTAATAAACTTACCTGTCTGGGCTTCAGCGGCGCAATCCTCAGCCTCGGCACAGCCGTGTCCTGGAGAGACGCGCTACTGAGCCACACCCCCTGGTGTTGTGACCGCATCCTTAGTAACAGGATGTAATGCTCTCCCTGCAGTGGGTTTGCCAGTGATAGTCTTGTTTGGTTCACTAGCTAGATTCCTTGTTCCCTGTTCTTGCATTTGCGTACGGATTCCTCTGTGCTTCTGACCTCAGTTTGTCTTCTGACCACCCTCTGTCTCTCATAGCCCGTCTGGTTCTAACCCATTTCCATACAACTCTGCTTTGGTGTTTGTTTGTCTGTCTCTGCACTTATTAAGAGTAGGGACCGCTGTCCAGTTGCGGTCCTGCCAAGTAGGGCTTATACTGCAAGTATGTAGGGAAAGCTGGATGGGGTTCTAGGTTATGGGTCACTGTCCTTGTCTGTTCCTACCTACGGTATAGGTATTACAATTTTCCTGCAATGTTGACCTAAAGCAAGGCATACACTCACACGTCCTCATCTTTTGGCAAACAAACAAATTTGGCAATCAGAATCCCTGGATCAATATCCCATCTACAGAAAGCTAGTAACTTTAGCTTGTATAATATTATTACACTTAGGAAAGACATCCAGGTCCCTTTTAAAGAGAATCTGTCAGCAGTTTTCACCATGTTAAACTGCTGACAGCACTAGGTAGGGGCTGGGGAGAGTAGGACAAGCATAGCTTTTGCAGAGCTTTAATCATCAGGAGTAGAGTGAATATGCTGCCAGGTTCTGCTCCTGCAAGTGCACTGGAGGTGGAGCTTCACTGTGAAATCATGTCTGTCCTTTGACTGAGCTGTTTCATAGCCCTTTCCTTCTGCTCTGAATGACAGCTGTAGCATTCAATCCTGAGACCACTACAGCTGTCACTCAAAGCAGAAGGGACGGGCTGTAATGAGTGGACTTCAGAGTGAAGCTCCGTCCAGGACTTAAAGGAACATTCCCACTTCATATTTTTTCCGCATATCTAAAGACTATTTTGAGAATGGGGCCACACCTATTTTGAGAATGGGGCCACATTTGTAGGCTGCAGTTTATGGAGAGGTGGCTGTGCAGGTGCTAACTCTGGGACTCGCTCCTTTCTTAAGAACAGGGCGTCGTCTCGTGCTGCAGTGAATGGAGAGGTGGACGCGCAGCTCTATTCACTTCTATGAAAGCTCCGAAAATAGTCGAGTAAGCTTGCTCAGCTATTTTTTTGGAAGTCTCATGGAAATGAATGAGAGAGCTGTGCATGCATGGCTACTCTATTCATGGAAAATAGGAGCGAGTTTCATAGATCGAACCTGCACCTAACATAAATTGATGGCATAACCTGTGGATGGCTACAAATGTTAAGATGGAACTATCCCTATAAGTCACCCCTCAGCTGCCTTTTCTTCTGAAATGAAATTTAGGTACTGTAGTCCACCTATTCCATTTATTACTTTGATTGCCTGCCTTTAAACTCAGACTCTGCTAAGTATTTCTTGTGCACTGGTGGCCAAGACTGCACACAATACTTCATGTGTGGTCTGACTTGGTGGTGGAACCATGTTCATGTCAGGTGCATATAAGTCTCCTTTGATGGCCTCCATGATCCTTTGCTTGGTAGTACTGTAGCTTCCTGACACTATTTACAGATTTCAGCCTATACCTCTAAGTCCTTTTCCATATAAGTTTTATCAGCATTCTACCATTTAGTAAGTAATGTATTTTCCCTTACCAAAGAGTCAGTTACATAATAAAGCATTAAAAGGGTGTTTTGAGTGTTTAATACTGATGACCTATCCTCAGGCTTGGTCTGATCGGTTGGAGTTCGAGACATGACACCCCAGTCTTTTTGACGAGGCTGTGATGCTCTGTTGAGTGCTGCAGCCTCTACACAGCTTACCAAGCACAGTGGCATCCATTTTATATCAGCTGTGCACTGCTCAACCCCATTTAATGGGACTGAGCTGCACCTAGGCCATGTGGCCGATGACCGTGACATCACTGGCCAAGGAAGAGCCCAGTGCACTCACTGGAGCACCATGGCCTCTTCAAACAGTTGATCAGCAAGGGTTGGTAGGATTTGGACCCCTGCCGATCTGATATTGATGACCTATCCTGAGCAGGGGTGGACTGGGAACTTAAAGTGGCCCTGGAAAACATACTAAAAGTGGCCCTGTTTTGTAGTTGGGTCCAAATTGTTGGAAGGAAGGGCCAGCAATACCATATTGTGGCACATTATACCACCCCAACAAAGCCAAATACCACAGTCCATCATAAAATACTGCCAGCAGAACAAAATACCTCCCAAAAACTTCCACTGGCCGGCCGTGAGGAGGGCCCAGGCGCCCCCTGGGCATCGGCCCACTGGAAAATTTTGCTGTAAGGTCTATGGCCAATCCACCCCTGATCCTGAGGACTGGTAATCATTATCAAACACTCGGGTTCTTAATGAGAACAGAAATATTACCAAATAGACTGAACATGGTCACATCTTATGAAGATATAGAAATCCGCAGAGAGTTAAGAATAGAATGATAATAATACATTATGCTGTAGGCAGCTACCGTGACAGGCCATTTTACTGCAGTAAGGTCAGACAACATGTAATTATATGGGAGCTGTCCAGCTGATGATCCTTCTGGACTGAGACGTGAATAATAGCCACCTCACCCTATGGCTTCACTGTAATAAAAGCCTTGTTAAATGAAGTCTTGCAGACTGATTTTGAGGAGATAATTGACATCCTAATGGAAACTCAGAAGTCACCTTGGAAAAAAAGAAATGCATAAAGAGCAGTTCAGTAATATGGTCTTATAAATCAGAATGACCAGGGATTTCTGATGTGGACCAGTGACTGGTCACTGCAGGAGATATGCCATTCCAAATGAATGGCCAGTAGAGCATAGTCGAAATGGCTCCACCAAAGACATGCTCTAAACTCTGGTTAATAAAGTCTTGAGAGTAACACCCTCCTTTATAATGTCCTGAGGCCATAATAGGGCCCATTAAAGGGACTGGCCTCATGATGCAATCTCTTTAATTATATTCACTATTTTGTGCCGTGGTTTAGGCTAAAGAAGAATAAGAAAAAGCAGAGTCTATGAAAGGAACTCTTCACATGGCATCTATTTAAATTGATTTTCATAAGTAGGCAGCTATTAAAGGGAACCTGGCATCAACTTTATGCTCTCATTGAGTAGTAACAGGATTTGGGGGGTACTATCTCCTTAGTCGGCATAAGGAGACTTATTGGCCATACATGCTCCTCTGGAATTCTGGGAAGAAGGGATGCAAATGAGCTCTTAACAAGCTCTGCCTCTGATGCCCCCAGATGTAAGGCAGCTATCCTATAAGGCCTTGACACATGACTTGGATAATAAATAAGCCAGCATCTCATCAGCAGACAGCTGTTTCGGAGTGATTGCCCCTCATCAGTGCAGAGCAGAGAGAACTGGCTTAACTAGGAGAGAGGCCTAAGTTAGGATTAGGGGAGTATTATCTCTCCTTAGGGAGAGAGCACCTTAATCAGGGTGAGGAGACTTATAGGCCATACATGCTCCTCTGGAATTCTGGGAACAAAAGGGATGCAAATGATCTCTTAACAAGCTCTGCCTCTGATGCCACCAGATGTAAGGCAGCTATCCTACAAGTCAGTGTTCAACCCTTTAAACATTTCATACCTTCTTCTGAGTAATGACAGACACGCTGATTTCAGCCACGATGAATGTTTTTTTCTGATGACATCGTGTGTATTTCAACACCATCTGCCCCCAATAAGGGACAATTTTTGTAACATTTCTAATATTAAAAAGCATAAAAAATGTGATGGTGCAGTATGTTTTTAAAGGCTGTTTTTCAACTGAGTGTTTACCTATAGCTACGTATATGTCAGTGTCACTGTGACATTATTTACTATTGCTGTCATTGCGTTAAATACTGTAGCTTAACCACTTCCAGTCCGGGCCACTTACCTCCTTCCTGACCAGGCCTAATTTTGCAAATCTGACATGTGTCACTTCATGTGGTAATAACTTTGGAACTCTTTTACTTATGCAAGCCATACTAACATTGTTTTCTCATGACACATTGTACTTCATGTTAATGGTAAATCTGAGTCAATGTTTTACCTTTATTTATAAAAAATCCAAAAGTTAACAAAAATTTTAAACTTTTTTTTCTCTGTTGAGCACTGTGTATACAGCGATCAAGAAGGCAGGGACACCCAGGAGACCCCTGGCACAGAAGTTGCACGATTAGCGTGCATCTTCTATCTCTAAAAGGATGTTCAGAAACGTACATTCAGAGATAGACAACCACTTCCCGGACGTTTAAAGTCAATGGGCGGATGGGAAGTGGTTTAAAAGGGAGAGGATTCTCTCTCTCCCTATCACAGCTCAGGGGACATGTCCTTACTGCTGCAGCTCTCTCCCTATCACAGCTCAGGGACATGTCCTTACTGCTGCAGCTTTCTCACTATCACAGCTCAGGGGACATGTCCTTACTGCTGCAGCTTTCTCACTATCACAGCTCAGGGGACATGTCCTTACTGCTGCAGCTCTCTCCCTATCACAGCTCAGGGACATGTCCTTACTGCTGCAGCTTTCTCACTATCACAGCTTCAGGGGACATGTCCTTACTGCTGCAGCTTTCTCACTATCACAGCTCAGGGGACATGTCCTTACTGCTGCAGCTTTCTCACTATCCACAGCTCAGGGGACATTGTCCTTACTGCTGCAGCTTCTCTCCCTATCACAGCTCAGGGGACATGTCCTTACTGCTGCAGCTCTCTCCCTATCACAGCTCAGGGGACATGTCCTTACTGCTGCAGCTCTCTCCCTATCACAGCTCAGGGGACATGTCCTTACTGCTGCAGTTTTCTCCCTATCATAGCTCAGGGGACATGTCCTTTTCTTCTGCAGCTCTCTCGCTGTCATTGTCACAGCTTCTAACAGGAAATAGTTAGTGGCAGTCAAACGATGGAACTGACTATGTGCATATACTGTAAGTGTGTATATATATATATGTAGATGCAACAAACTTATTAAGAGGCCATTGATATATTTGTCACATCTTACTCCAGTATATTTTCAATTAAGACCAGAGTACAGAATGCCAGTCTTAGTAAAGTACCCTCATTTACCTTTTATGTGTAACAATAATTGTAATTTCTAAATTAATACATAAAACGTAAAAATAACACACTATTAATTTATAAATATCTAGCACCATAAAATACTGCCTGAAGCTCTAAAGGGAAGGTTCTGCTGTGGGGAGATAAGAAAAACGCTGACACACTGCAAGACAAAATATTGCTCCCAAGGATATCTCTACTACACACTGTTGGAGAACATGGATGTTTGAATTGTCCTTGACACAAGATCAATGTACGGTTGCAAAATCAGTAATGGAAGTAGGTAATTCTCTACTGATTTTAATAACAAACATAAAAACATACAATTTTCTTCAATAAACATATAAAAAGCAGGAACATGATCACAGAAAAGGTTCAAAAGATCGTTAAAATCTGCCCTTTGTGTGTATGTGTTGTTTTCTTTTTCTTTTTTTGCCTATTATTTTGTCCTTTTACTTTGTCCTACACCATTTTGTTAAAATACATCCAACATTCTGTGCTGATGGACTTTTTGATATGTCTTTATAGGCATTAGAGTTCAGCATTCCTCACAAAAACTTCTCCAAATCCTCTTCATAAGAGTAACATAAAATTCTGGCACCTGGAGCCACCACTAGAGGGAGCATACTGCATACAAATATTTTCTTTCTAGATAATGCTGCTCGCTAATACTGTCTAATATTAGGGTAAATGCACACGATCAGGATTATATCTGCGGACAATCCGCACTGAAATCCGCAGGTGTTCTCAGTGAAAATCTGCGGTAAAACCGCACCAATTGGTGCGGATTTGCATGCGATTTGCATGCGATTTGCGTGCAGATTTTTTTTTCAAGTGAATGGAGAAAATCCTCATGAAATCCGGACAGGAAAAATAAAATAAATTGACATGCTGCGGATTGTAAAATCCGCACCGCAGGTCAAAATCCGCACTAAAAAAAATCCGCATCATGTGCATTGAGAATTTCAAATTGTCATAGAATATAATGTACATGGCCTACGGACCGGATTTTCCGCACGCAAATCCGCACGTAAAATCCGCACGTAATCCTGATCGTGTGCATTCACCCTTACTCTTCCTGATGTTTCCCTCTTCCCCTTTTATTGAAGCCTCCTGGGTTGAAAATGTCTGTGTAATAATACGGTAGGCCACTGATAGTTATTGGACTTGGGTTGCAGCGGTGGCTGTGACCCCCTAGAAACGCACAGTGGATAATATGATTGAAAAATTAATCCAGCCAGCAAAGGAAGCAATATAAACAATCACAATACATTAGTAAGTGCCTTGTACTAACTTTCTTTACATGATAAATGCCATTTGCTGAAGTGAGGCAACCACTTTAAGCTCTTGAGCTGGGCCTCTACTGTCTGAAGTCAGTTTGTCTGTGCTGGTTGGTTGGAGTATGCAGTAAGCAGCTTCCTTCAGTCCTGTAGGCAGCTTCAGGTATGTCTGAGACCCAGAGAGAACCCCAGGTAAATTCTAGAGATGGTTTACTAATAAGCACCCTCAAGAAAGTTTAATAGCCAAAAAAAAGAGGAAGTGTGTACATCCGTCTGTGAAGGGATTGGATGTGGCAAAGGCTACTGGATTCCATAGCTTTGATTGGGTCTAAAGGCTTCTGGCCCCCAGTCATATGAGTGTGGCAGCTTGCATGTACTGCCTTTGGGGTCTGCACCCCACAGTGGGAATTGCAGACAATGCATTAGGAATGGCACCAATCCTCTGGATTGCTATGTGAATTACAGTTATATAAGAAAGTGAATCTCTGGAGGCAGCTCCAGATAGAACCCAGGATTCCACCCAGAACTTGTTGGAACTGTTTAAGATTTGTGCCTCCCTCTTCTGGAAGATTATCTGAAGATTTGCTCTTTACTAAAGGGGAGATTTATCAAAACTAGTGCAAAGGAAAACTGTCTTAGTTGCTCATAGCAACCAATCAGATTCCACCTTTCATTTTCCAAAGGAGCTCTGAAAAATGAAAGGTGGATTCTGATTGGTTGCACCAGTTTTGGTAAATCTCCCCTTTTGTGTTTATGTTATACTGCAACCTCCAGCACTCCCACGGTCCCGGCCACCAGAGATGTCGGTGCCTTTTCCTACAGTGTGCAAACATGACCACCACTGATGGACTGCAGGGTGGTCGTAACCATTGAAACGAGCAGTGTATAATGTGCTGGAAAAAATGAATCCAGCAAGTGAAGGAAGCAATATGGACAATCACAATACATTAGTAAGTGGCTTGTATTAACTTGCTCTGCATAATAAATGCTATTTGCTGGAGTGAGACAATCCCTTTAAGTAGCTGATTACTAAAGGAATACTGTAAACCAGTAATGCATTCATTATGTCATATTTTTGTTATATGATACTTTTACTTGTTTGTCATTTAAAGGTAAACTGTCATCTCTACTATGCTTCCCTCACTGACGGCAACCTAGTATAGTGACAGACCTTTTGATTCAGTGGTCTGTCACTTCTGGGCTGGCAGTCAGTACTTTTAGAGCACTAACATGCAGAACCTCTCAGTGCACACCAGAGATGCAAGGGAGACAAGTTCAATGAGGCTCCCTGCTGATGATGAGTGATAGGTTTCTTTCCTTTTGTCCATAAAAAGAAACCTGTCAGTCATTGTCTGCCTAGGGAAGGGCAGGAATAGCATTGCAGGGTTTGTCATGTCAGTAAGGGCAGCATATTAGAGGAAACAGGATCCCCAGAGGTTGTTCCAAGTTCTAAAGTTCCCCTATCCTGTAATAGCCATCTGGGATCCCACTGGTTACAAGAACAGGAATCCCATTCTCTCACCCTAAGAGTACAGAAGATCGAGCTCTAATGGTAGAGGACAGTGAGGCCCTGAACTCCACGCGCACCACTGTCCCTACCTATGTACTTGCATGATCTGTCCTAGGCGATGGCCCGCAACTGGGCGACACACCCTTCTTAACTAAGTTCAGGGGCTAACCTAAAGCAACAAGAGAAGTCAAACAGAAAGAAGTCATAACCAGACCGGCAACACCAGGTCTAGATCAGAATCCAAGAGCAAAGACAAAATCAGAGCAAACCAGAGATATAAATCAGTCCGCCGGCAACCAGAAGCAGAGGAGATGGGACCTTCAGCGATGGAACTGAGCTGATTTCAAGAGGTGAGTGGCTTTTTTCTTTATTTGATATATTAACAGTGATTTAGGGGTGGGATAAGCCTTTTTAAGTAGTCAATTGCATTAATATCACAGCAACCCCTCCCTTGTTCCTTATCTAGTGCCTCATTCATAATCTAGATAACCACCCAAGAAATTTTATTTTTAAAAAAAATCTCTGGTATAATCGAGCACAACCTTTGTGGTTTTTACTTTATTATTTTTTAGTGTATGACCTCCACCCACTAGCATGGTGCATCTCTGCTGCGGATCTAAGCTAGCGGTTCTCACTTAAGTGTGTGACACCGCCGCAGAAAAAAAAAATTCCTGGCTGTTCTGTTCTTCTGCACATCATGAATGACCTCCTGCCTGTCTAAATCTATTTTCACCCACACACCAGACCGCAGCCTCTAACAATCCGAAATTTTTGCTGAAGCCTTACATAAGAAGGAAGCTTTGTTATTTTACTTTAGATCACTTTTAACGTGAGCCTAGAGAATGGTACTGTACACAGACAGAGGGAAGGATGTCACAGATGCCAAAGCAGATGACAGGCCTCACACAAACGACATGTAACTCAGGGCTGAGAGAATTCCTAAAAGAATACGGGCTGTTTCCAAAAACCCGACCTGTCACGATGACAAATTAGATTTGTTGGAGCATCTCAGACTATATTATAGAAAATTAATGTAATGTACTGTAATGATGTCGTAAATTATGTCATAAACATCCTAAAGCTATTTTACATAAACATAACATTGAAAAATTTGACCTCACCATACCCAGGAGGGGGAGATGCCTCTGTGGCCAGGAACAGAGAAAGGTGTGGCCATCAAGTACCCTATTGGCTTCTGGGACAAGATTATGAGCCAAACGTTGATTTTTACTGGCAAAACTGCTAAAATTTACACAGCTAATTGACACTAGGCCACCAGGGAAGAAACTAGTAATCTAATAAAAGACAGGAATATAAAACAAATTGACTTCCTTGATACTATAGATAAAAATGGTAACACACTAGACAAAATATTGCACACATTAGCCGTATAGACACCAGAATTATGCAGTACATATTCCCCTAGGCACCAGGGTCAATACTACCAAACCACTACATAATATCAATCACCTACTTATTAGTATTTCAGTATTAGTGGAATCAGTTAAAGGGGTATTCCCATCTCACAAATGTAGTTTGTATAGTTAGATATAGCCATACCAGTATTATCACTAATAGAATGTATTTATATAAAATGTACCGTTTAGAAGATTTGCCTATTTATATTCCATTGTCCCACACACATCAATCAGGCCGTTGCCCCTAGTTACGACCACCGTGGCCATGTAGTAGTGGTGGTCAGCTTGCTCCTTTTCAAACCCGCTCTGAGGTAACTGCTGTATTGTGAACACATTGCATGAGCATGCGGAGACACATCTTAGTGTACTTTCACATCTGCGTTTTGGACGCTACCAGTCCATAACACAATGGTCAGGATCCGTCCAAAACGCAGACTTTATAAACGGATCCTGCTCCATAGAGATGAATTGCTCTTGGAACAGATTTCTCTGCGTTTTGGAAGAACAGACAAAAATGGTACAACCCTAAGATGTGTCTCCGCATGCTCATGCAATGTGCATTCACAATACAGCAGTTACCTCAGAGCAGGTTTGAACAAGAGCAAGCCGGCCACCACTACTACATGCCACGGTGTATAAATACATTCTATTAGTAATAATATTGGTATGGCTATATCTAACTATACAAACTACATTTGTGAGATGGGAATACCCCTTTAAATTAGGTGTAAACATAAGGGGGGTAACAAATTGATTGTGGCATTGTGAAAAACTTTGTCTACTTTCAGAATGTGGATATCCCACTGATTTGTGAAAATTGGGCATAGTTACTATGTCTATGTTGTTGTATTCCAGTAAGCAAGATGGCTGAACAAGGCCTAATTGCACCTTGTGTTATATCAAGCTGTGCATCACGCTTATCCTTTACAGTCAGGCATTACTAAATGGCCACATTTTCTCGACATGTTCTTCCCAGCATGCGCAATGCAGTGATATCTCCCCACCTGATGGGCTGAGTTAGAGAGGGAGACACTTTGGGGGCAGCACTACTGTAATGGGGAACTAAGGAGGCAGCACTACTGTAAAGAGGGAAATTAAAGGGGTTATCCAATTTCTCAAAACCCCCCCATATGTGCCGGGCCCCACACAGGTAATATACGGGGACGGGGGCGAGCCTCCCTAGTGTCACCCGCAATGCTAGGGAGGCTCGTTCCTGCCTGCCATTGGATGCTCCCCACCCACCCGGATGTTTTCATCCGTGCACAGGGAGAAGCAGCAGTGGTGGTGCGGGGACCGGGAGTGGCGTAGGGAGAAAGGTAAGTATATTACCTGTGAGGGGCCCGGCACATGTAGGGGGGTTTTGAGAAATTGGATAACCCCTTTAAGGTGCCAGCACTACAGTAAGGAGACACTACAAGGGTAAAACTACTGTGTGGTGGCAATAAGGGGGAATTCTACTGTGTTGGCGCACATAGGAGGCATGAATACTGTGATGGGGACACTAAGGGGACATTCTATGGTGAAGGGGCAGTAAAAGGGGATAACTACTGTGTGGGGGCACTAAGAGGGCATTCTACTGCCGGGGGGCTCTAAGAGGGAATAACCACTGTGTGGGGTTCTAAGGCATCATACAAGGCACAGACACTGTAAAGTAAACTCTTGACTCCTCCTTCTGTCCAACCAGGGAATAGCCATGGGAGTGAGGAAGTTCCTTGGAGGTGGGGCCATCCAAAAATTTGATATGGCACTCAGCCTTTTCTAGTTACAGTACATTGCTGGTCATGAATTAACATAAAGAGCTCAGCAGTAGTACAGCAAGCCTCAGCACCTGAGCTTCTCAGTAAATTTAATTGCAATTAAATATGTGATAGCCACTTATTTCATGTGGAGCCATCTTCCTTTTCCACCACTCATTGTCTCACAACCTGGCACTGTGTAGAGGGTCAAGACCCTGTCTCTGCCTATTAGTGCCCGAGTCACACACCTAACAACTAAAAGGCATAATACCCCCATAACAGTGACAATCAGCCAAACCACAAATCTCCACCTCCCCAACATACTGTATAAAACATCAGTGTCCCTTAAGAGAAATCTAAATTACCTCCAAACAATAGCTTCAGTGCCCTCATAACTGTGAAAGCCATAGTTCCTCCATAGCAGACTACTTTTTTATGTGCCATACAAGCCCTATGACCATACCGCTATTCTTATTATTATGATAAAGGCTTGGACATCCTATATTGTAGCAAATAGAAATAGCCTTTGTTGATCGACCATCTGTGTCATTTTAGCTGATCAATTCTAAAAAAGAAACATATACGAATGACATCAGAAGAAGACCGCATGGTCCACCTAGACTGCCATTATATTGGATATATGGATGTATGCTTCTCTCAGGTATGTATAAATTCACTTACTCTTAGTGAACCACACCTGCTAGAAGTTTGTTGCAAATGCAGTGACCCAGTGGACCACTGCAAAGTATTCATTGAATGCTATTCTGCTACTGATGCACGTCAGAGAAGTCTCTGATGAGTGTAAGTGGCAATCTCTTGTACAAACAATGGAAGATAGTGAACTCGCTATAATCATTCTCCTGGCAACACCACTTGCATGCACAATTCCAGTGAGGGAGATGCAATGAATATGTCTTTAGATGATTTATTGAATGTAAATTGAGACATGATAATGGAGTTCAAAGGAAAATCCTCTCTCCAGCTCTGTGATACATCTCTGACAAACAGGACTGAAGGACACAGGATGTTAGCTCACAGAAGAAGAGGGGTTACAAGATGACTGACATAATGAAATACAATCTTAGATAATCAAACGATCACTAATAAAGATGCACTGTGGCGGTAATGCAATTGATAATATATGGCTAAACCCTCACGCTGATGTTAAAATGAGACTTTCGCCAATATATTCTTATATCAAGAACATACCGGAGCCTGAGCACCGCGTCAAGGTATCTCAGAGTGGCACGGGACCTAACACTAACCTACCTTGCCGTATGGGCAATTGAAGAAGGAGCATATAGGCCGACACACAGCCACCAACTCCCAGTTACCTCCAGCGTGAGATCACACATACAATGGGAGGATGGAGCAGGCTATGAGCCCCATCTACCGATGGCTCATGTGGCTCAGGCTACACAGGTGCACCAGAATGTTACCATAAGATGTGAGTAATGGTACATTCAGACCTGGAGTTGCCACACCTCCAGGTATAAATGTTCAAATACAATCCTCCCTCCTCCCATTGTATGTGTGATCGCACGCTGGAGGTAACTAGGAGTTGGTGGAGTGTGTTTGCCTGTATGCTCCTTCTGCAATTGCCCATACGGCTAGGTAGGTTAGTGTTAGGTCCCGTGCCACTCTGAGATACCTTGACGTGGTGCTCGGGCTCCGGTATGTTCTTGATGTAAGAATATATTGGCAAAGTCTCATTTTAACATCAGCGTGAGGGTTTAGCCATATATTATCAATTTCATTACCGCCGCAGTCCACCTCTATCAGTGATTGTTTGATTATATAGTTCGCCACATCCGCACAATTGGTTACCTTGTGTAGGATGTTTTTGTGGTACATGTGGTCCGCTGCAGGCATCCTCCATTGTATGCATTTTTGCTGGGGATTGCTGCTAGCAACGGATCACATGTGCAGGAATTGCTCCCCCGGTTTGTTATGCGCAACAGCATATGGGGTTTGAGCACTTTTCTGCCATTTGAGACCACGTTTTTTTCTTGCATAAAATCAAATATAACAATGGCCAGGGGTGCGTGAATTTCGGATCCAAGATCCGAAGTTGATCCCTTCCCTAACTTAATTTTAATGCTGTACAGAGACCTGTCTCCATAGAACATTAAAACGTATGGGCTTCACGGAGGCAAACTTCAGTGAAGAACTTCGGACTTCGATTCTACAACTGGTACCTTTACTGTTTTAAAATGTTTTTAAAGTTGTAGAATCAAATGACGAAGTTCCTCACCAAAGTCTTGAGCGACTTCGGACCTAACGAAGTTTGCCTCCACGAAGCCCATACATTTAAATGCTGTGTGCAGCATTAAAAAGAAGTTGGAGAACGAATCGACTTTGGATCTTGGATCCAAGGTGTGATTCTCTAACCCCTACTGATGACCCATCATAAGGATAGGCCATCAATAACAAAATCTCAGACAATTCCTTTAACTTGGATACATAAAATGTAACAGAGATGTGTCATAGTGTACAATTCATTTTTGTCAAATAGATACAATAGATATACTGGACAATATATGGATATACCACCATGATCTCTTATAGGTCAGAAGACTTATTCCATGCATGTTGTCAGCCATAAGATTAAAACAAGTGAAGTGAAAAACATCCTTCACCTTGTGATTTTGGCACTTGTGGGGGAAGCCTTTCTAGTTGGATCCCTCTAAAGAACTACTAAAGCCCAAATTGCTGAACAAGTTGCTCCTAGCTATGATTGAAAGGTGTCAGAAACCATTATGAAAAAACTATCAAGCGCATGTTTGAATGGATGCACACCGAAAAAATCATAATTTAATGTAAACAGACAGACTAAAAACAATTAAAACCAGAAAAACAGGAGATCTTCAACACGTATAAAGAGAAGAATCTCCACATGCAGCAAAGTCTCAAATAAGAAAATTACCAAGAATCTATGATTTTCATTATATAACATGATATGCAATAGGTCCTTGGCTGAATAATGTATAGAGCACAAGTGCCATACATATTAGGCTACATAAAGGTCACTCCTGCTGACGGACATCTTAAAAAATCTGCAACTAAACTGACGAATGTGAATGCACCCTATTAAACTATAATACACATCAATGGCTTATGTAAATACTTATAATCTGTAATGTCAGAACTTGCTGATTTTACACAGTTGCATGGTGCATTGCTGGGCAGAAAAGGCAGAAGCTACATGTGAGTGACTGGCACTATGTAGGGGCATGGTGCCTTGATGCAAGGGTAATATCACAGCGCAACTTCCCCCAACACTTAACTTTTAATATATAATTCAATAAAAATAGATTCTACCCCACCTTTTCTTATTCTGATATATACCAACCAGATATCATCACCAAAACTTAATGGACAAAACCTTGCCTTAAACTTAATACAAATGTTTGATGCTGATAGTCTTTCCTTTACCTCCAACAAGAAGTTGGGACATCAGGAAGCTTTCCCTATAATGCCCCTGAGGCTACCCCTGCCTACAAGCAGAGCACTCACCCCAACAGGGGAGACCCCACTTCTCATGGCTAAGCCCTTGTTGTCACCTGTATAACACTAAATATCTTTCATATAGCTTTGTTTCCAATCCTAACATGTTTCCCATATGAATGACTGGTTCTTCAGGGGACATTTCCCCCTATAATTGCTACTCCAAGACTTCAACTCGCTACTGTAGTGCACTATGATGTTACAAGCATTGGGTGTGGACCCACTATGCCAAATAACCATTTTGGCTTTGGGCTAAACTTAAGGGCGTTGTTCTGGCGGTCCCCCGGTATTCACTCTTTAACCCCTATCTGGTCTCTGGGGATCTGGTCTCTGATGCAGGGAACCAACCAGGCCACTACCTCCTGAAGTAGTCCCGATGTAGTTGGCAGCTGACCCATGGGGATTGGAGATACAGGTGCAAGGCACTGACAGGTCAGACAATATACGAAGTCAGGAGACAGGCCAAGCCCAGGTAGACCGCAAACTAGCATATTCGAGAGACAAGTCGAAGTCAGGGCAGGCAGCAGTATGGCAATCTGAGAACAGGCTAAAGTCAGGGCAGGGGTCTTGGAGTCAGAGTCGGTTGACTTGGGGAGTGAGCCCGCCCTAGTGAAATGGGCCTAGAGGCATTCTGAATGCACTGTACCTCTGCTCCTGTATGACTTATTTTCAGATTGCACAGTTTTGTCTTTAAAAAGACCTTCTGCAGCAGCTGGGGGTGGGGGTGGGGGTGGTGTTATAAAGCATAATCTACCAGGAGACCTTGAAGTTGTGTGGCCTCCTGCTTTGACATCATTTACAGTCGGAGCTAGATAAAACCATAAACATTATAAGCAATAGTCCATGCCAATAAATAGTAATGTGCTGAGATTGCTGGCAGCAGAGAGGTTTGATAGTTATAGAGGTTTTCCATTTTGTGAAGGTAGGAGATCACTAACTTCACTAATGTGATGTTAACACATAAACTATCATCTATGATATATCATAAAATTATGGGTTCAGGGGAAAAAGTTCACAACTTTAAAACAATATTTTTTCTTTTTACATGGTACGTAAGGAGCCGAGGAAAAACAAATGTTGAGCCTGATGTTCTCCTTAATCCCATGATGTCATATATGGAATCCTGCCAATAGGAACAAATCTCCAGGAACATTGTGCTTTTCTCGTCTTGTTTACTGCTCAAAAAAGAAAATACAGGTGTACCATGGGGACATTGGGATTAAATAAAAAGATACTTCTAAACAATGAGAGGACATCCTGTAATAGGCCAGGACAACCTAGTGTATAATATCTACTGTTTACTTCCACCGGGTGAAGTCATGCCGTACTAACTAAATATGTATGTGACATTGCTAGGATGAATGACTAGTTTTATGCTCCTTGACTCTCAGGTGGGGCTCACATATTCTTCTCCTCTTCAGCCATCCTGAAGTTGATGCAAGGCAGGAGAACAGGTTTTTTTTTTATCATAAATGGAAACCGATGACCAGGCCAGCTTGGTCACACTAAAAATAAAGGGGGACATTCATTAACACTGGTGTTATAGACACAGGTCTTAATAACCCCTTGCACTGGCGGTGGATCCGCTAAAGTTATGTAGAGGCGCTGGCCTCTACATACGGTAACTTTGATACATCCACTGCCGGTCTAAATGTAAGCCCACTTCCTTGCTAGCTTAAATTTAGACCATTTACTATGCCTAAAACAGGCACAGAAAATGATGAATGAGATGGGCCTGCCAGCCCGTCCCCTTCCCTGCCCACGCCACATCCACTTTTTTAGACCTGGGAGAAGTCACAGATGGTGACGCAAATAATCTTTGCCGCAATCTGCTACAGATATACGGAGAGGAAACTGGCGTATATCTGATAGTAAATTACTCCCAAACAGGGCGGACTGGGAAACTTAAAGTGTCCCTGGCTAAAAAAAAGCAAGAAACTAAAATTGGCCCCATTTTGTAGGCAAGTCCAAATTAACAAAATGCAGGCCAACACAAGTATGCGAGGTCATTAATACCATAGTGCAAAAGACCATCTCAGCAGAACCAAATAACACAGTGCAGCACAATATACTGCCCCAAAAGCTGGTCCTGTGGTGGTCATCAATAACTAACATCTTCTGTCCTCCACCTCCAGTTGTCTATGAAGCAGGGGGCTTAGGAGATGAGGTGCAGGCCACAGCAGTTGAATTTAGGAGGACATTTGCTGGCTGGATACATGAGTACCTGATTCTAACTGCGTTAATTACTGTTGAGAGCTCATTATATACCCAGTCATAGGCAGAGAGGAGGGTTTGGGTGGTCCCCTGGGGCCTCGGCCCACCGGATAATTTCCCTGTAGGGTCTATGGTCAATCTACCCCTGCTCCCAAAGTCTATTTTACTGAATTGATGATAGGTGTAATACACGAGGAGTAGGCACAGCTCTCCTGTATATTACAGTAGGCTTTTCCCAAAGGTTGTGTATAGAGACGGCTATGATGGTTATTTTCCCTAAGTATCACATGCAATTCTCCCAAATGATTGCAATTGCTCTCAATATTTCTCTGCATTGCCCAATTGCAGGGTTCAGTCCTAGATTGGATGGCCAGTCGGTCTCAGTAGTGTGACGAGAGCCAGAAGCAATAAAACCAAAACCACATGCAGTAAAGTCTAAAGCTGTATACTTGCATTTCCTTTACTGTCTTTGATCAAGTATGGACCTTATTAACTGCCAGTAAACTATTTACTACCCATACACTGTCTTTTGGAATACATAGCGCATAGTTAAGTCACACTACCCATGTGTACTAGTGTAAGTGCATAATTAGCATCTCAGTAAACAGAGACATAATATTAAACCTTCAGCCGTTAACCAGCGAGCCACTGCACATGTGCTAAGATGTTAATTCAAGGACACTATACTAACATTCTGCTGACGTTGCAGATCTGTCATGTTGTTCACTCATGTAGCAAGTTTTCTGTTAAATCACATCTTAAAGCTTCCCTGTTGGATGAGATTTGAAGGCTGCACAAGCCGTTGAAATACAATGAACTCGTTGTCATGTTGAACTGTAAATGGTTTGTGTTTTGTGATGCACATATATGTTAGAGAACCTAAGGACAGCAGTTGGCAGAGGCTTAGCAGTTGGTATTATTGCTTTACAGAACTTGATTCCTGGATTTCAATTCCAACCTAGTACAACATCAGTAAGCGGTTTCTATGGGTTTATTCCCAGACTTTGTGAACTTATTAAGAGGTTAATTTGGAATATAAACTATGTAAGCCCCAGTGAGTACCAGGTAATTCAGACTTGGAGGTTGTCCAGGATTTATTTTTCTTTTTAATTTTCCCCCATGCAGCAGGACCTGTGGAGAAATCTATACTTTTCCCAAGTGTCACGTCACTCCTGGGTCACGTGCCTCTTGGGGACACATCACTGATGAGGTTATTGATTCAAGCATATGACCCTGTCCATATAGATGTTGACAGGCAAGGACCAGAAGTCCAGTGAAGACAGTTTAGGAGCCAAGGAGTCGAAACGAAAAGGAAGGGAACAGGTTAAGGCTACTTTCACACTAGCGTTTTTGCTGGTTCCGGCAGGGTTCAGCAAAAACGATTCTGTTACTGATAATACAACCATCTGCATCCCTTATGAACGGATCCGGTTGTATTATCTTTAACATGGCCAAGACAGATCCGTCATTAACTCCATTGAAAGTCAATGGAGGACAGATCCGTTTTCTATTGTGCCAGATTGTGTCAGAGAAAACGGATCCTTCCCATTGACTTGCATTGGGGTAATGACGGATCTGTCCTGGGAATGCTCCGCATTCCCAGGACAGAAAGCAAACTACAACATGATGCGGTGTGCTCTCCGGTCTGGGAACGCAACTAAACGGAACAGATTGCATTTTGGAGCGCTCCATTTTGTTCAGTTCAGTTTTGTCCCCATTTTCAAAACTGAAACGGAACTCAATACCGGAAAACAATAACACTAGTGTGAAAGTAGCGGTCTCTTCACAGGTCTCGTTGAGTGGGAGAGGAAAACCCTTATCATAGGAAACCCTTTTAATGTATCTTTGGTGGTCCTGGCCTTATCTCCGGCCAGATCAGGAGATATAACTGGTGGTCCAGGTGGTACTGACCATGGCAGCTTTAGATTCTCCAAAGCTCTCCTGTATATCAGCTTCATGGACGACTGGAGGCATTCTATGGCTGCCTCAACAACAGTACCCACTCCATCTGTCAGCTATGTCTCTCTCCATCAGCTCTACATTTCTGTCTAGAGACAAAACCAAGAGCAACATGGAAAGCAGCCAGTATAATGTTCCACCATTCCAAAGTTTTTGTAAAACTGTAAGATAAAAGTTGAGAGACCTTAGTTGCTGATGCCTTTTACTGACTAACTGAAAATTTGTATCTTCCCTAACTACTCGCTAACAGGGGAGAGAAATCTTATTTCCTCATGTAAAATTGGAAAAATCTAGTTTTGCAACATAAACATAGAATTACATAAAAAGCAAAAACTTCCCTTTCTTTGTAAAATCCCTGCTATATATTTACTGTGCCACTCTCCATTCAATTAACCAATCATTGTCGACTTGACAGGTTCACTTTACACCCTAGGACTCTATATTCACCCACTGTCTGTTTTAATAAATGCAATTCAGTGAGTGATTCAGCGCAGTGCTAATTACTAATCGAGAACAAGCAATTATCTTTCTCTTCCTTTCCAGCAAGTGACATGTTGTATTTCCCATTTCCATTGTTCAACGTACCTGGCTCTATTTTACCAGTTCCTGTGATATTTATACTCTTTTCTGCTGGGTTAACCCTCTGACACCTTGTGGGCACATTTCATGGACTATTGCCATGGATGGCCTTATAGGATTGGAAGTGCATTAGATTATTTAGTTGTCAACATTGAAAACAAAGCCCCTTGGCACTGATTTGATAGCTGTGGCTAAAAGGTTTGCCATGGTTTGATTGTCATAGTAGATCCCATAGTAATTGACAACCAACCTGCAGTAAGTGGAGCCAAACATGTCTGCCGTCTGATCAACCTTCTCTTCTCCATAGTCTGGTGTCAAAACTCAGGAAGGTCATTTTCATCCAATCACTTGGTGCAGCTGTGACCCACCTTAGCCAGCAGGGACCCAGTAAGCATCTTGATGGAAGCAGCAATAGATCGGTGAGGTGACTGCCCCTCCTTTAAAAGCTTTGTGCATGTGGCCACAATTCAGATCCATACTTGTCTACTTTTGATAATCATTTTCAGGGATGGGATTAGCAGTTTTCTCTCTATGCATGGTGAATGTCTAGTTTGCAGTTCTTCTAGATCTGATGGGTGGAAACTAGCTGCCATCAACTGCACACAGAAAGTAGATGAGAGTCTGCTTCCTAATCTTCTCTTATGTACTTAGAAGCAGCCCAGGATTATGGAGGACATTACAAAGAACACTGACCTGTATAGTTGTGAATAAAGCACTTAGGAAGTTTATATCTCAGCAAATATAGCTCCAACAGTCTGCCTGTCTGTGTGAGTACTCCTGCTCACTCCCTCTCTACTCTCTATAGACTTGTATTGACATGTGTATTATGATCCTCTGGTGGAGCTGCTCTCGTCTAGAATGGGATTAAACCATTTTTTTAAAGCATAAAGCAATTTGCAAGGTGGAAGTGGCAAAGGTAAACAGCTGATAATGTGATAACTAGAAATTTCTCACTGAGAAGACTTATTATAAGGATTCTTGTGGTTTCTTGTACTATTGGTTTATGCAAAGTTGTGTGAACCATTACTGACCGTTTAAGTATTGTGCCTACTTCTAAAAATATGTGCATCTGTACTTTGCCACTATCCTCAGTAAAAAGCTGTTTTGGCCTCACTGCCGCATTTCAAGTGATCTCTGCCTTGCACCTCACAATGCCATGGGCACCCTAATAACCATCACGCAGAAAAAAATGTAAACCAGCCAGAATGCGTCCCAAGGGGAAGAACAGGCATTTCCTCCTTTCTCTGTGCTCGCCCAGGGAGTGCCGTGGAGGACTGCAGCCACTGTGAGTGTGACTACCATCATCCTTATCGCTATTACCATTCCCGTCCTCTCTTCTCCCCCCCCAGACCACTGCATCTATAGTCAATGGTCGGTTGTCAAGCAGTTAATGGGGTATTCCAGGGCTCATGATAATGATGACCTGATCAATCAGGGTCTGACACCCCACACCGCCAATCAGTTGTTGCCTGCAGCCTCCTTCACCAGAATTAGAACTTTGAACAAAACCATGCCAGGTTGCTGCAGCTCAGCTCCCAGTGAAGTAAATGGGATCTGAGCTGCAGTAACCAGGCACGGCCACTACACTTTGAATGAAGCTGTTCTTTCGCCTCCATTCAAAGTGCTAGTTCTGCGGGGATCAGTTGGGGTGCTGGGTAAACAACCCACTCCGATCGCATATTGCATATTGATGACCTATCCTGAGGATAAGTCATCAATATCAGGAGTCTGGAAATCGCCTTTAAGCTCATTCTTCTCTATATATTTTTTTGAATCAGATAATTTTTTATTAAACAAATTATAAAAAAAGAGTGGACTCTTTCTTCATACAAATGGGGAGACAACAAAAACCGTAAAGCCAGTATACAGAGTCAACGCGTGACACCACGCATATAACAAAAAAAAAGGGAAAGAAAATAAACCCCCCGATACCTCCCCCCCTCCTCACTAACGAAGAGAAGGTTAAGCGGCCACTAGGCCTTCATTTCTGGATCATAGCAGACCATCCTCTAATGTCATACAAAGAGTCTAACAAGTTAAGCGGAAGAGGACCCATCCCTAGCTGATAGCCATTTGTCTCATATTGCCGCAAATTTAGCGGCACACTTCCTTTTTGTATACAGTATATCCCTTTTTCAAGACGCAGTATGTCACTCATTCTATTATAAAATTCTATCAGCGAGGGGGGCTGCGGACGGTTCCAGTATCTAGCTATCGGTTTCCGGGCCTTGAATAGTACACGTTGCACCCCAAGGTGCAGCTCTCAGTATTCCAAGAAGACAGGCACGTGGGGTAACTGGCACCTCAATCTGGTAGGCAGTTTTTATTCTATGCACCACCCCTGCCCAAAAGTTTGAGAGCTCTACACAATCCCAAAACATATGCAGTAAAGAGGCAGGGTCATGCCCACATCTGGGACAAGAAGCATCCGTCCTAACTCCAATTTTAAACAAGAAAGATGGAGTTCTGTACACACGATGTATCAGCAATAATTGGGATACCCTGTGTCCTTCACATACTGACAATTGCGCAGTCAGGGCCAATACACCGTTCCATTTCTCCTCCGAATAAGGACCGACATCTTCCTCCCATCTCTGCTTAACTAATAATGAGCTCTCTCCCAGAGATTTAAAAAAAGATTTCTATATATTGAGGAAATTAACCCTTTTGTAGAGGACCTAGTAAGGATTTGCTGCAGTAGTGGGATCTACATTCTGCTCTATATTTAAAGAAGAACTCCTGCAAAAAATTTTATTCTCTGACCTGTTAGAAAGGTGCATGATATAATCTGTAGTGAATGTCATTTTCTTATCAGAGGCTGAAATTGAGAGTTTCCACTCTCTTCTTATTGTAGCTGGGTCATGTGACCAACTCCCTGACCTCCAACTGACCCAGGACAGGAAGCCAGTTACTGCTCTATTCATTCCTATGAGACTGAAAGTGAGGCTCCCATAGGAATGCATAGAAAATTAGACTTCCTGTCCACACATAAGGTGCTGTGTTGGTGAGTCTGATTCCTAGTCACATGACACAGATAAGAAACTTCAGGATGATATAAGTCAAAAATACAGCCACTGGTAAGAAAATGACATTCACTACAGATTACATCATGTACTGTACATTTCTAGCAGGACATGGAATAAAAATTTTTGCGGGAGTTCTGCTTTAAATAAACGTACATGCAGTAACCTAGCCAAATTATAAATGCAAATACAATCGGATAAACAATTTACATGCAGATTTCATAACAGCTGTGCTTTGTGAATTCTGATGGAATGTGGTTTTTAGACATGAATTAATAATTAAGTACAGTTGGTTGCTTTGCTGTGCTGTGAAAAAATATATTAAGAGTATTTTCCCCCCATGCATGTGTCCTCAGGTGTCATTCAGACTATGCAGGACTCTGAATTACAGCATTTCTAAAGAAAAAGAACATGATAAAATGCCTCTACAGGAATGTAAAAGACTGATATAAATGTAGAGGAAGGATCTGATTTCTGCTTTAATTAGTTCTAAAGGGTATTTTCTCACTCTTGTTGGGTTAAAAGAGTTGTCCGGGAATACATACTTTCCAACATTTGCTGGCAGCTTGCCTTCCATTCCAAAAAGATCATACTTACCTGCTCCCTGCCAAGTCAGTCCTCCGTGCTGGCTCCCACATCTCCATCTTCCAGTCCAAGTTTGTATTCTTCCTCCCAAGCATGGGAGTGGTCACCTGATCCTCTTCAACCAACTGCTGGCTTTTTCCCACAAGACACATGTCACCACTTAAGCCAGCAGTTGGCTGGGGGAAGGGAAGAAAACAAACCCTGGACCGAAAGATGAAGATGCAGTAGCCATCATGATGGACCAGAGCGGCAAGGATCAGGTAATCAGGGGCGGACTGGCCATAGACCCCACAGGGAATTTTCTAAGTGGGCCGATGCCCCACAGGCCCTCCAGAGCTCTTCTCACTGCCGATAGATAGGTACATACTACTGGGGGCACTATCGGGGTCATTATTAGAGGAAGTCCAGGCAGCATGTAAAAGTAGGTCTGGCTTGGTGCTTTGGCCCACATCTCACTTTGTAAGCCCCCTGCTCTATATCTTAATTGGAGGAGGAGGACAGAATGTGGCAGTTATTAATGGCCATCATAGAGGGATAGCTTCTGGGGAGGTATTTTGTGCAGCAGTGTGGTATTTGGTTCTTTGGGATAGTATTCTGTCCTGCACTATGGTCGACCCTAACAACTTGTATTGGCCCCATCCACTTTTCTTGCCCCGCCTTCAGTCAGTTTGGAGCCACCTACATTAGGGCCACTTTAGGTTACTATCCAGGGCCACTTTAAGTTCCCAGTCCGCCCCTTCAGGTAATCCTTTCAGTACAGGAGGCAGGTGGCTGGCAACTGTTAGAAATAATATATTCTCAAAAAACCCCTTTAAATTCAGTATTCATGTTTTTTTAAATTCGATCTGCTGATGCCAGATGCCATGGAGGAGACATTTTGAAAGAGGATGACCATTTATCTATTGTGTAAGCTCTGTGCCTCTTTAGCTCTGATCATCTCTGATCAGCTTAAGTGGCTTTTAGAAAGTCCATACAACATTCACTTCTTTCTTCAAGGAGAGCCGAGGCGAAGGAGCACCGTGCTCAGCTAAGCACACCTGCCCCTTGGCAGATGGTGGAGGACCCAGCAACCAGATCCCCACCTGTCCATTGGTTTTATCCCCATCGATCAATACTTCTGATGTGGCACTGGCAGGTGAAAAATGTTGTGAAATTGTAGGTACACAGGGCTTCTTTCTACTGGGGCTTCAAAAACCATCCACCATGTGATCCCTGGACTTCACCACTGGTCTTAGTAAAAAAAAATACTGGATGGATGGGGCAAAGCTGAAGTTCTCAGAACAGCCACTACAAACACTACTATGTTAGTTGTATTTCAGGTGCAGATGACGGTGCAACGGTTAGTTAAGCCGCTCTCTGTCTCTTCTCCCCGCTCACACCAGGTCTAAAATTGTAGGCGTAGTATGGGCGGGGACAGACCAGCAGGCCCTTCTCATTGATCATTTTCTAAATGTAAGACAGCAAGGAAGCTCTCTTTACTAAAGTGCAGAGCAGGACTAGTAGTACATCTGACAGTAACAAGGCACAATGGCAAGTAGATCACAGTGCAGTTTCTCCTCAATAGCAAAGTATGGACAGCAGCAATGATGGTGGTAGTAGTACTCCTTGTCTCTGTCTCTCAAAAGTCTCTCTGCAGAACTTTAGGCAGGCAATACGGTTCTTTGTAAGTGTTTCTGTAATTTCTGGGCTTAGAGGGATGTATTTGAGATACGGCTGGCCAAACTGTCTCAGAGTGTGGAAGGGTGCGCTAACAACATTCCCTCTCACAGCAGCAAGGTCTCTCTCTCTTAAATGTGCACAATACCTTGCTGACTGACTCCAATTTACAGCCTTGCACATTCTGGACCTTCTAACATCTCTCTGGAGCATTTTTGATAAAGGCGAATCCTTGGCTTTAGATTGTCTCAGAGATGAGGATTCTCTAAGCTGGGCCCTAGCTCTAAGGAGCATGCAAAAATAGGTCCTCTCTGTTAGGAAGAACTAGAGTCTTATCTGTACTCACTGAACTAACTAGGGGGTGGACCCAGGTCCCATCTCCTAGCAATCTAAGGGGATGAGCCAAAGTTGTTAAGCCTTAACAGTCCATACAGTGCTATTAGGTATACAAATATAATAAATTAAATCTTTTCCCCCAATAACATTCCAACAATTTACCCTTTGCAGTGTTCTGAGTTAGTGCATATGCATATACAAACCAGAATAATGAAAACGGGTCGGCAGAGTCCAAATAAAAAATAAAAAAAACCATTGGGAAGATAACGTAAGCAACTAAAGGCAACATACTGTATATACAGGATATAAAGTCACATATATACATGGCAAAAAGAAGCTACCGACTTTCAGAGTGTTAAAGAAACCTAAAACTAATGATAAAAGATACCACTGCAGCCCATGTTCTGCAAAATACAGAGAGTACAGAGTTGACCTTCCTCATACATAGATCATGCAATTGATGAAATCTAAAACTTTGTGAGTAAATCCATGAAAAATAGTCCCTAGTGGCAAGTACATTAATTTGGTTGACTTATGCTTGACCTTTATTGAAGTGGACCATTACTGTTCAGGAACCAGGGCCCACCAGACCATCCTCTGGTCCTCTGGTGGGCCAATAAGACCATGGCTGTGGGTTGCAATGCTAATGTATAATAGTGAGAGGTATTTCATGTAATTGGGCAAAACTGGTAGAAGCTGTTCCTAAACTTTTGAGCTTTTCCTCATTGTAGCCGTTTAATTAGTATTAATGCAGCCTAATGCGATATTGGTTTATTTATAGGTTGCCTGGCATGTTGCCTTCACAATCATTAGAAATTTCCTCTGAGAACATGAAAATATTTAGTCTGAATGAATGTTTCAGGAGTACAGTATAAGCCTCTATTATAAGGGCTCTCTGACCGGATTTCCTCCGAGTATAACCTAACAGCTTGATGCTGTTCTATTTAATATTTCCCGGTGCATAGAGTCTCTTTGTACTTCACCTGACATGCTCGGCTTGGCAGTAAAACAAGAAGACCTTATACAATATTGAAGCCTCTAATCAAATTCAATCTCTTGCAAGCCGCTTAACATTTTTTATTTTTGTTCAGGCAGTAAAGCAGGGGTCTTTCAATGTACAGCATTTGCATTTCGGAAATTCCAATATTGCCTTATTATTCCAGCGTTAAGAGAAACTGCTAATCTTCTCCGTGAATATACTTTCATTAATCATAAGAGACGTTCACCTTTCAAGTGAAACAGAGAAAAGAGAGCTTGTGGTCTGGCTTTTATCTTTTATTCAGCCGCTGCTCAGCGCCGGTAAGTAGGCAAGCCCCTCCGACACTTTTTTAAGAATGAATTTTAAATGAGTCTGTGAGTTAAAATGTCGATAACAGTAATTTGCTTGTAATAAAAAATCTCTGACAAATTATACACTGCTCCCCCTTACTTGGAAAATCATTTGAATTTCAACGTCGAATTGTTCTTAGACTAAGGCCCCATTCACATTCAATATTGCGGAATAGAAGCGGCCCCATTCACCTCTATGGAGCTAGCTCCGTGCCGCGGCTCCGATGAAGCATGTCCTATACTTGTCCGCACGCACGGACAAGTATAGGTATTTTGAATGGGGCGCCCGGCGTGTGTTCCACACCGCTGCGGACCCGCAATAATACGGCCGTCTGAATGGGGCCTTAGAAAGAAACTTTACCTGAGCTTCTCCGTAGAATCTTCTATAAAGCCAAATATTGCTATATCTCATTGCATAACGACAGAACTTTGTTTTCCGTCCAGCAAAATGGAAACCAGGCGGATCCGTTATGCTTGCCTATAGACTTCTATTATGATGGATCAAAATGGAATGCCTCGAAAGGTGTCCATTTTGATTTCCGTCTCATGGATTCCGTTATATCGTTATAACGGAAAGCCAGAATGGAATCCATGACGGTGATATGAAAGAGGCCTTAGGAGTTCGGCAGGGAGCCCAGTTATTGATTGACAGCTCTCTCTCTCTCACTTCAGAATCATATAAGGTAGGCTGTCAATCACCAAAAGGACCACCCAATGGAAAGAATAGAAAATGAATAAATGACAAGTTCTACTGAATCTTTTGGCAGCAAACATCTATCAGATCTGTTCCTCCTGCGCTGTAACATGCTTGCTGCCTGTAGTGACAGGTTCCCTTTAAAAGAGGTTATCCCATGATTGATGTAAAAAATGAAAATCAGACATCATATAATACATGATAACCTCTTTCTAACAAAGCTAGAACCATCCCTGTACCTCACATGGATCCAGAGATCTCCACATTCATTGCTCTGCTAGATTTATATCAAGCTGGAAGCTCAGGGGAGTGTCTTTTCTGCTGCAGCTCAGTGTCCATGCTCTCCCTATCACAGCTTAGGAGGAGTGTCCATGCTCTCCCTATCACAGCTCAGGAGGAGTGTCCATGCTCTCCCTATCACAGCTCAGGAGGAGTGTCCATGCTCTCCCTATCACAGCTCAGGAGGAGTGTCCATGCTCTCCCTATCACAGCTCAGGAGGAGTGTCCATGCTCTCCCTATCACAGCTCAGGAGGCGTGTCCATGCTCTCCCTATGACAGCTCAGGAGGAGTGTCTCAGCTCTCCCTATCACAGCTCAGGAGGCAGTTGAAGGATGAAACTGAGCATGTGCGGCCATCTCAGTGAGCAGGACAAAAAATAAGACAAAAAACAAACAGCAGGTAGCGCTATACAGATACATTTTATTGAATAACTCAGTGGCTATGCTACATTTTTAATTACATGCAATTACAAAAGTATTCGGATCCAGGTGCTGGTTTGAAAACTGTGGAATATTTTTTGTGGGACATCCCTTTAAGTAAGTAGGTGCTTAGTATGTGAAAATATAAGGCTAGTTTCACACTAGCGTTTGAGAGTTCCAGAAGGCTGTTCTGTTCCTATCAACTATAATGGGGACCGGTGGAGATCCGGCCGCAATGAATCCGGCCACAGAGAATCAGCCAGACTAAAACCACTGTGTGGTTTCATGGCGCCGGAGAGCTCTAAAAAGCTGGTGTGATACTAGCCTAAGGCATCGTGTAATTGACACAGTTTTATTTCAAATTGACAACTAACAGTGAAATCACTGCATGAAACATGGCCTGTTGTCTCTACATACAATGTAGATTGTATGCCCGGCCAAAACTAGTGGGATCTGCTTACTGTATAATAATTTCATATGTATAGGCAATACTCTCTAGCATCCACAGCAAAGCTGCTAGTGCTGTACTCAGTAACCTAGAACAGTGGTGGAAAACCTATGGCACGGGTGCCAAAGGTGGCACTCAGATCCCTCTCAGTGGGCACCCGCACCCAGGGAAAAGTCTATGGTGTACCAATATGCCTTAGATTTTTCCTGCCATTCATGACCACAGTAGATGCAAAAATACTATTAAAACATTTTTATTTTGTTACTAATTATGAATGTATGTGGACACGGTTTAATTTATAAATAAATGCCTAAATGAATATAAATGTTTGTGAGATAAATGACAATTAAAGACACACACAACCTTCAAAAACTACTCCTTTCTTGGAAGATATTAATCTCCCCTGTGTTCAGTGGTGTCTGCTCCTCTATCAGAGGCTGAGGAAGAATGATTGTTGCTCAAAATCTAACATAAAATGTAACTGTGTCTGTGTTTTTTTGTTTGTTTTTGTACCATTCCTTTATATTCCAGTTTCAGCAAATAAAACTTCTTTATTGGATAATGAATCACTGTACAGTTTCTCAAAATACTTTCTGGATCCATTTCCACACAGATTTCACCTTACACATACAGCAATCTGCTAACGTTTTTGCATCTAAGGCTACTTTCACACTAGAGTTTTTGCTGGATCCGGCAGGTACAGGAAAAAAGCTTCCATAACTGATAACACAACCATCTGCATCTGTTATGAACGGACCCGGTTGTATTATCTTTAACATAACCAAGACGGATCCGTCATGAACTCCATTGAAAGTCAATGGAGGACGGACCCGTTTTCTATTGTGTCAGAGAAAACTGATCCGTCCCATTGACTTGCATTGTGGGTCATGATGGATCCGTCTTACTCCGCATCCCAGGACGGAAAGCAAACCGCAGCATGCTGCGGCTTGCTCTCCAGTATGAGAACAGAACGGAATGCATTTTGGAGCACTCCATTCAGTTTGCTTTGTCCCCATTGACAATGAATGGGGAAAAAACTGAGGCGTTTTTTTCCGGTATTGAGACCCTATGACGGAACTCAGTACCGGAAAATATTAACACTGGTGTGAAAGTAGGCTTATAGTAATGTACACATGACAATGTATTTTCTAAAGGTTTATCTTATAATAAACCCTTACAAAATACGATTTATTCAGTGACCCGGTAATATCCCTTTAAATGAGAACTCAATAAAATTGTAGAACAAAAGTGGAGAATTGTTCCTCTCTTCAAACTGGTTAATTTCTCAGCAAAATCCCAAAGACAGTAGAAATGTTTCCTCTATATAAAGATCAACAACAAGACTGGCTAAAAGTAATAAAACATGGAGACAATACAGACTCCAAAAATCTGTATTCTCGGCTGGAGAACTGCATTTAAAATACATCTAAAATGCAAGAAACAGAAAAATTTCCAAATGTGATTTAGTTAAACCAGTCAAACTCTTGTAATGCATCACACACTTAACACGTCTTTTCGACGGGACTTATTTCTTTGAACCATCTGAACCTGCTTCATAAATTCTCGCCCATGGTAATAGAGTAATACAATCTATTTGTGCCATCTGCGGAATATGAATCTTCTATCGGAGATAAGGATGAAGCTGTTTAATCTTTGCCTTCTTTGACAGACCAATCCTAAGAGGACCCGTGCGTGTCTTGAGTGGTGTCACTCTTCCAATCCCATGAGAAAATGTCACTGCTGGGGAGAAGATAAAGATGTCTTATCGTTAGGCGCAGCTCAGTAATGATATTCTCATTTTCCTGAAATAATAGATACACAACAGGGCTGAGTATTGTTCAGAGTGACAAGCTCCATTTGACAGACAGATGACCAGTTGGGAATAAAGATTTACGTTTCATTATTTTATAATAAATCAAATCCATGACTTTGACTCATTGCAGCCTCTCACTTCTGTTTTGCATTGTAGGAATACTTCTTGCTGGTAAAGTCATCTAAATAATTTTGAAATCTCATTTTTTTGCAAAGCAGACAGCGTCTTACCGAGTGACAGTTATGATCCATGATGGCAGGATGCCAGAGATGCAAAATTGGATGGTAATACTATTGGACATATGCAAGGACGGAAGGTCCTATGGTGAAATAATAACAGGAGCTGATTGACTTCCTTAGGACCCCTACCTGACATTTCAAAGCTGTTTCAGTGTTTTTTAAGACTTCATAACTGACGACCTATCCTCTGATGACCTGGAAACCCTGCCTTTCAGCTGTTTGAGAAGGCACCGGTGCTCCTGTGAGTGCCGCAGCCTTCTCGCATCTTACCAAGCACAGCGCCAAGTACAGGCTTGTCCATTAAATAGCGGCTGTGCTTGGTATTGCACTCAGCCTCCTTCACTTCTATGGGACTGAGCTGCACCGAGGCCATATGACTGATGAACATGTTGTCACATGGCCTAGGAAAAGATGAGAGAAGGTTCCAGCGCTTCTGCAAGTGCCGCTGCCTTCTGCGAGGGTCCCAGGTGTCTGACCCCACCAATCAGATACTGATGACCTATGTTGAGGATAGGTCATTATTATATAAGTCTCCCATTTAATCTTTCTTACCATTGCCTATATAGCAGTATTATAGCCTTTCTTTATATCAACGTGGACAACTTCTTGTTGTACGTCAACTTGGGTCCTGTGTACGGACTTGTTCAGAACCAGCACTAGATATGCAGACTATGGCACTACAAAATGGGGTTAAAATCAATATATGGTTTTGTTGCAGTTGGGGCATATTCAGGGCTGGGCTGGACTGGACCATCAGAATACCAGAAGATCCTCCGGTGGGGCCCAGGCCCCAAAGTTCTTGGAGAAAAAAAAACATTTGGAGCTGTATTTAGAGATGATCACTTGCCTCTAAGGTTTATTTCTATAATTCAAAACCTAGCAGACATTACTGATGATATAGGGCAGGGGTGGCCAACTGCGGCTCTCCAACTGTTGTAAAACTACAACTCCCACTATGCCCTGCTGAGTCTAGGCATGCTGGGAGCAGCTGGAGAGCCTCAGGTTGGCCATCTCCGATATAGGGGTTGGGCCTTAGTTGCACATGCAGTTTGATTGATGTCTGCTCATTGATGTCAGTGGTTAAAATGATAAGGAGGTTCTGTCACCAGGATCAAGCCTATTAAACCAGACATACTGCCTGGTAGGGCTCACCATGCTGATACTGTACCTTTCTTTTGTGCAGCTGCAGATATACAGTATCTGTGGATTGTATTCATATGCAAATGACTAATTTGAGCACCAGGAGGCAGGGCTGAATTGTTTGAGCACTGCTATGTAACACCCCCGGAGCTCTGCACACTCCCTCTCCCCTTGCTAGACATGCTGAGGGCAGAGCTGTGTGCTAGCATCTACATATAATATACACTATGTACTATATCTTCACCACACTTAGATTTCTAAAAGCTACTCTCACCAGAGATGAAAACCTTGTGCTGTATCCTGGATGACTGTAACATTTCTCTGTCCACGGGGCCTTGACCAATGATTTCATGGAGGCCTGGTAAAGTGATCTGGGTACTCAAATCAGACTCTTTGGAAAGGCACCTACTGGCCTCATCTAGTTTGCAGCAGCTCCACTGTATAGAAGGCACCTCGGGTGGCTGTGTGTGTGAACAACCCTATACCCGACAGAGTTTATGAGAGCTGGTTAGATCAGAAGCTGATTAGAAGGCATATGAAATGTCCATACAATTGTATAAATCTGACCATACTGTATGCTCTGTGTAAGAGTTTTAGGAGGTCTTGCCAATCATAAACTTCAATCACAGTGTAAATTTAAAGCACAATGTATGCCCTGTTGTGTATAACTCACATCAGATTCAAAGCCTGCATGGTGTGAAATAGGGAAACAAAGAAGATATAAAACGTGCTTTTTACACACAGAGCTGCTCCTGCAGTTTTTTATAAGGAACATTTATATGAACTGTTATCAATGTACTCCAAAGAGATACCAAAAAGGCGTGGTTTCCACATAATTTCTTCATATTCTCCATGTACCTTACAGACTACGCAGGGGCGTAGCTATAGGGGGTGCAGAGGTAGCAGTCTCTACCGGGCCCAGGAGCCTGAGGGTGCCCAAAAGACCCTTGTGCCACATAAGAAGACATCAGTATTATAGAAAACGCATGCTGGTAAAGTTACATCTCTGGCTGGAGGGAAGGGTTAAGGTCAAAAATTTGGCATGAGGGGGATGCAGTTTCATTTTTTTCCTCAGGCAGCATGAAGACTATGTGCTTCCCTGCCCCTGGCGACAAAGCACCGAGGGAAGGGGGGCCCAAGCTAAACTCTTGCACCAGGGCCCATGAGCCTTTAGCTACGCCCCTGAGACTACGTTACACAGTAGTTTTACCTTTTTCAGTCTGTGACGTAAGATTTGCTTCTCTGTCACACTTCTGAAAGGCCGGTGTCCAAGATAAAGATTTTGAAATGTCATCTGTAAAATATGTTGTCATCAGATAGCAATTAATATTTCTTAATACATAAAATAAAATGGTATACCTAGCATATACTATTACTGTATGACTTTCAATTATTAACAAAGTTGATACATCTGTGGCCTTTTCCTACAAATTTATTAAAGCAGATTGTTGTACTAATAATTATAGGATATAGGAGTGTTTAAAGGCTATGTACACCTTTGCGGGCAATTTTGTTTATTATTGAATTGTACTAATTTTAAGCTAAAAATAATGTTTTTAATTGGTCTTTATTAAAAAAAAAAATATGGAGCCCTTCTTTCTGTACAGCCTTGCATTCCTCTAGTAGCAGGATCTAAATTTTCTGTCTTTTCTGTCAGACAGCTCACCTGACGGCTCCTTATCTCTGCTCTCTGACATTATAAATGATCATTAAAGCTCAGTTCTTATCTTACTGATAAGAATGTGGCTTAAAGAGGAGATAAGGGTTATTAGATGTCCGGCACAAAGTGAAAGTAAAAAGTAATCTTCACAGGGCTAGACAGTTAACCCTTTGACAGACCGGCTCAATATTTTTTATAAAGACCAATTGAAAAAAATATTTGTAGCCCAAAATAAGTAAAATGCCATCATAAAACAAATTGCCTCAAAAGGTGTACATAGCCCTTAATATTCCATTATTCTGCACCAGACAAGATGTTTTGGGTTAACACGCTGTGCTCACTTTTGCAATTACTTCTTTTCATTGCTCCAAAGCATCTAAAATAAAAAGTGAAGCAGCTTTGCATATTGTATACTTTGGTTTATATGGCTCCTATACAGACCTATGAATCTTCATGGTTACAGACTACTAACAAACCCTATGTAGTCTGATCCTGAATTCATGTGTTTTTTTATCTTCCCCTTTTCCTTCTACTGTTCGTAGGTTATTAAAGGGTTATTCCCATCTTAGACAATGGGGGCATATCGCTAGGATATGGCCCTATTGTCTTATAGGTGTGGGTCCCACCGTTGGGACTCGCACCTATATCGAGAACGGAGCCCAAAAAGTGAAGGAGGGCGCACTGCGCATGCACTGTAAGGCGCGTGCATCGACGTCGTGCACGTGGTCGCTTGCCCTCTCGGGCTGCGGGTGTTGGTGAAGGGGCGCAGGCAAATCTCAGTTCAATATCCTTGCGCCCACAGTCCTACTGCAGTGAACAAGGTCCGGCACAGGAAGTGGTCATGCGCCAGCTCCGTGAGACCTCTGGTGATGTCACTTCCGCCAGGCGTTCACAGGAAGTGTGTCAGTAACCACGCCTCCGCCAATTAGCTCACTACTATTTAAACCCTGAGCTTCTGCTGGGCAGGGCCGGTGCCTTGTTGTTCATGTGCGACTGCTATACGGTCCGGTCCGTTTGACACTGAATGTTTCTGAGTATTTGTGTGTGTGTGTGTATCACTCAGACTGTTTGAAAGCCACGCTTGCGGCCGTGCCGTAGCCCCCTCCTGGAGCACGGGTACACGGTGGGCGTCGCTTGTCTGGAGATCTGTGAAGCCAAAGCTCTGGCTCCAGTCTCAAGCGCTTTCTGCGCAGTACGTGTTTGTGTAGTGTTTTCGTTACCATTCGTTATTTAGCCTCCTATATCATTTCGCCCTTTGGGTGTGATCGTCATCGTCCGGCTGCCCAGAGTTTGGGTCCAGTGATCCCCAGTGACTCTGCCAAGCGGCAGAGTCACTTATTTATTTTATTTGTGCCTCAGTGGCCTAACATGCACAGCCGCCCTCCATTCATTTCTATGGGGCCAACGAAAATAGCCGAGCGCTGGCTCAGTTATTTCCGTCAGCTACATAGAAATGAATGGGAGCGGTGGCCACGCATGTGTGGTGCGCTCCCATTCATTTCTATGGGAGCAGCGGGGACCCTGGGTCCTCCAGGCACAGTGCTGCCCGCTCCATTCTCCATCCTAGCGCTATGCCCCCTTTGTCTAAAATGGGAATACCCCTTTAAGTTTAAGTACATGGGAAGATGAAAATAAGCACCACATAAACATAGGTTTGGAGTATACTGTGTTTTATTTTAGTGTGTAGACCCAGCCAGCCAGAATCCTACTTTGTACTGACGAGGGGCAAGAACCCCCCACACACACACAAACCCACCGCGCACCCCCTCTGGAATAGCCGTCTACGGATGGATATCTGGCTTGGCAATATTCCCTTGCCAATCTCAACGCTTGTTGGAAGGATTTTGAATTTTTTGACTTATTAGGAGTCACTTCCAAAAGGTGGTGCTGGCAAGATGGTTCTCCTTCTTGGAAGATACCTCTTTGCATATAGGGCTAAAAAGGAGCTGTACAATATACGTTATGTTTTTTAATGTTCTATACAAAGCTGCTTATTTTATTGATTTATTTTTTTTTACTTTCGGCTCTACTCCTGGTTTTGCCTCAACAGGGTTCCCAAATCATATTTTTTACACTGTGGCTTTCCTCTTTTTTTTATAGAAATGGATCCCAGAGAAAGAACCTGCATAGATTTACTGTATCATCTTCATAATTTAAAAAAGGGGTCCCAGTAGCTTCTGAATGTTAGGTTTTACTGAGCAGTACCGCAAACAACAGCTGTGTTGATACGTTTCTCATATAATTATGAATGATAAATCTGTGGAATTATGAACGATTTGTTGGATATCTGCATTTAGGATATTTATAGAAATATTGCTTAAAGAGCGAACTACGCTATTCTTGGCACGTAGTGAGCATATGTAGATGTATGAATATAAATGAAGTGTGCAAGATCCACATTTGTGTCCCTACATAAAAAGGCTCTCTAGTGTCAAAATACATCTCCAAGTGATTTATATTTATTATAATTGTTAGACACTAAGTTGTCAAAAGCGTAACTATTCAACCACGTTAAAGTGAGGGCATATCACCATACAGTATGTACAGAAATACTGCAATAGTAGTGCAATGGGCCTTTATATAAGGTGTCCTGGTCATAGTCAGGAGCACTTTAACACATTGGTGAGCCCAATGCAAAGGTTTTATGAGTAGGCCATGTCCCTAAAATAAGATAGTTTTTCACTTTGATAGGCACACTCACATATGGAAAAAGCAGGTCTGCTCAGTATAAAAAGTTAAAATATTTAACCCACTTTATTAAAGGGCTTGTCCCACGAAAAATATTCTGCAGTTTTCAAACCAGCACCTGGATCTGAATACTTTTGTAATTGCATGTCATTAAAAATTTTGTATAGCTACTGAGTTATTCAATAACATGTATCTGTATAGGACCACTTAATTTCTTATTTCTTTGACCTATTCACTGAGAAGGCCGCACATGCTCAGTTTTAACTTTTAACTGCCTCCTGAGCTGTGATAGGGAGAGCTGAGACACGCCTCCTGAGCTGTGATAAGGAGAGCTGAGACACGCCCACTGAGCTGTGATAGGGAGAGCTGAGACACGCCTCCTGAGCTGCAGCAGAAAAGACACTCCCCTTGAGCTGTCAGCTTGATATAAATCTAGCAGAGCAATGAATGAGGAGATCTCTGGATCCATGTGAGGTACAGAGCTGGTTCTAGCTTTGTTAGAAAGAGGTTGTCATGTACTATATGATGTCTGATTTTCATTTTTTACATTATTCGTGGGATAACCCCTTTAAATAAAAATAGAATAAAATATATGTAATTCAATAGGTAAAAATAAACAATAAAGGTTAACAGTCAAAAAATAGTACTAAAAATAAATGTATTTGGCTATTCATCCAATTACCCTATGTAGCTTCGCGTCTGTTGGAGTTTTGCCTGTAATAGTGCTTTCAGCTGTATTCTTTGCAGCTTGCTGCTAGACGCAGTATAATGTTTCTACCACTCCACTGGGACTTTCTGCCGGGTAGAATGTAGTGCTTTATCACTCCTGTGTGGGTTGATTTATATCAATAGTCCATATATTATTTTGGACTGAAAATAAGTCCATATGAATAGATTCACAGTATGCAAAACAATTCAAGTCCAAAAAAGGGAAAGAAAGTCCAAAAATAATAATAAATCCAGAAAAGGCGCAATAGTCAGGCGCGCGCCTCAGTGCTCCAGCACTTCCACACTGCCGGTGGAACAACAAGCAGCGTGGGTGGACAGAGCAGCACATCCCCGTGGATTGGATAACGTACTGTGGGTCCAATATCAAATGGACTAATTTACATGCGACTGCAAGCCCCTCTGAGGCAAAGGAGCTATAATATTAAGAATACTTGCTCTCTCTAGAACAATATAAGAGAGCCACAATATAAAGTATAAAGTATTAAAAATACCTCTGGTTAAGAAATAAGGACATTGATTATTCACCAGAACTATTTATTTATTTAGTTGTTTATTTATTTACTGACCTGCTGGCATTCGCTGTACAGTCTATATCTTTACATACTTATCTATACAACCAAATATTTATATTTATATTGTCTATACATGGAAGCCCTGATGAACCCTGACTCCACATAGACATACAATATAAACAAATTCAGCGCTGGAATTGATACATAGGGTCATTGGATGAATAGCCAAATACATTTATTTTTAGTACTTTTTTGACTGTTAACCTTTATTGTTTATTTTTACCTATTGAATTACATATATTTTATTCTATTTTTATTTAATAAAGTGGGTTAAATATTTTAACTTTTTATACTGAGCAGACCTGCATTTTCCATATGCGAGTGTGCCTATCAAAGTGAAAAACTATCTTTTTTTAGTGTTGCATAAAACACGACCTAGGGTGGATCGTGGATAGAGCACCTCTTAATCCACTCCCAATCAGCTGGTGTGCCGCTACATATTATATATATATATATATATATATATATATATATATATATATATATATATGAATATATATATATACATGTTCTGACACATGTCCCTAAAATACAAACCCCCAGACCAGCCACCCATAACAAGCAGAGACCCCAGATCAAACCCTCACACTTTTACACTCTCCCACTGTTTGGAGCTTTGCAGCATCATTCTCTGGTTTATGGGCCTGCACAAATTTGGTCATGTTATCTTGCAGAGCCTTCAACAGTAAGGGTACGACCACATAGTCAGGTTCCTGATGCAGTTTTGGACGCCAAAACCAGGCATGAATTAAAAAAAGAGGAGAAGTCGTATTTGTCCTTTACATACCTCCCAACTGTCCCGGATCTGGTGGGACAGTCCCAGATTGCAGTGGCTGTCCCGCTGTCCCGATATGGGGGAAGTATGTTCCACTTTCTGGCAACTGTCTCTGCGTCCATAGGAAGCAGAGACAGTTGCCTGTATTATGATGAAGCAAAGAGTTCCCTGCTTCATCATCCCTCCCCTCTGCCAATGCTCCACACGTCTGGTCTGTGCGGGGGCCAGCAGTCAACCTCGACTCCGCCTCCTTCACAGACTAGAGCAGCCGATGTCCTGCTGCTGCTAGGAAGAAGGTAAATATGCAGTGTTTAGTTTTTTTTACTTTCTTTGAGGGGCACAATGTGGGCATATTACTGGGGCACAGTGTGTGAATATTACTGGGGGCACAATGTGTGAATATTACTGGGGGCACAATGTGGGCATATTACTGGGAGCACAATGTGGGCATATTACTGGGGGCACAATGTGGGCATGTTACTGGGGGGGCACAATGTGGGCATATTACTGGGGGCACAGCTGGACATAATTCTGTGAAGACACAATGTGGGCATAAATACTGTGTAGTGGCATGAAGGGGGAATGATTACTATGCGAGGGCATTAAGGGGACTGGGTGGGATAAGGTGTATAGTTATGCTTTGGGCAGAGTAAGAGGCATGGCCTAGTGCGGAAAAAAATTTCTGTGGCGTGCAAAGTGCAGAGGAGGAGCATTGCTGGTCTGTTTCTTTCTCTCTTGTCTCAAGGTTACGACCACACAGTCATCAGGTTTACTGGTGCAATTTTGGAAGCAAAAACCAGGAATGAATTAAAAAAGAGGAGAAGTCCTGTAGGTCCTTTATACTTTCTCTCCTTTTATGATCCGCTCCTGATTTTGGCCTCCAAAGCTATCATGTTATTCATTAGAATAAAGATATCATGTTATTCATTACGAAAAATGAACACTCGAAAATTTATAAGGTAAAAAACCAGTTGCAGAATTGCTGATTTTTCCTATCCTCCCTCCCCAGAAAGCGTTAATTGATCAGTTGATCAGTAAGTTATGTGCACCCCAAAATGGCACAATTAAAAGCTACTACTTGTCCTGCACAAAAAGAAAAAAAAAAAAAAACATATTACTACACAACCAGAAAAGTAAAAAAAAAATGTAGCTCTTGGAAGGTGACGATAAAAAAATTAAAAAAATTGCTTGGTCAGTAAGACCCAAAACAGGCTGGTCACTAAGGGGTTAAAGATTCACCAAATTTATCAAACAACATGCGATGTTTGATAAATCTAGTGCAAATTAAGGCAATGCAGACTCAAAGCAAATCTGACTCCAAAAATTCCCCTCATGATAAATCTCCCGCATATTACTAATTATTTGAGCACCGGATGGGGTAACTATTGCCTAAAGGGTTTTATGCTAATTATTTAGGGAATTTAGAGCAAAGGTTTGTAGTTACTTTTTTAATACTATTATTACGGAACTGCTAAATTAGAAAATCGGTAAATTGTTAGGCTGCAGGTACATTACCATGTATACCGCATAATGAGATCCTTATCGGTTTGGTTGCCATGGTAACCTGCTATAAGGCACTGTTATATGCTGATATATACTGTGGGTTTCAGGTAGATTATGACATATGCCAGGTGACATTCCCTGTATCTGTTTGGTTGCTATGGAGACCATCTGTGAAGTATTGTGATGTCACCGCTGTGAGCTCACTCGGTTCTCTGTTACGGAGGTCCTTCAATTTCTTTCTGCTCAGCAGGGGATTTAGTTGCTTTGGTTTCAAAAGTGACTGCTCTACTTTGAATGAAAAAAAAATGTTCTGGCTGGAAAGGTACGTCCTTAAGACAGTCAGTGATATTTCCACAGAGTACATACTCATGAAGATGAGCGGACTCATAAATAATCAAGAACACAGGGATAAAGTGAGGAGACGGCAAGAAAAATATCAGAGAAAGAAGCGTGAACTGATGGACGTTCTCAGGGATGTGGCCAACGTGGACAGGACGGTGCAAGCTGTTGTTGGAAGGCTTTTTGGATCCAGACAAAATTATCACCATCACTGTCATCCAGTCTAAAGACACCATCTAGGTTTGCATGACAAGTCTGCCCTAATCAAAGCCACAGATTGTAGAGGAGAACAGAGATATATGGACTTCAGAAGTACCAGGGATGGGACTTCTTGGGGCCAATATCTAGTCATTCTAGAAAACTGTGCCATGTTGTAGCATACGTCCCCGGCAGAAGATAGAGGCCCTATTATATCTTCCAGTGAGACATGGGTGTTTGTGGAGGAGGACCATGTCCTGGAGAAGAGATGGCCGGCACAGTGGTGGAGTGGAGGATGTAGAGGACGGCCTGGAAACAGAGACACAGCTGTAAGGATCAAGTGGAGCAAAGCAAGAAGCCCTAGGTAAAGCCGGAGGAAGAACATACTAGTAGGAACATACTAGCTCCTTAAATGTCTCCTACTGAATGCTGCCCCGAATCCAAGCTATGGGAGACTGTAGAAAAACAAAGTGCTGTGATACATAAACCATACAGGAGAAGTAATTCATAATGAAATGACGATGTATTGGATGTCTTCTGGAAGAATGGAAGATAGAAAACAACTTAAAGTTATATGGAAACCAGCTTTGTAATATTACCATGTATGAAAACAAAGCAGCAGCGAATTACAAGAAAAAAAAAGATGCATAAAAAGCTCAGTCATTCTTCACTGATGTCAATAAAATTCTGATTGAAGAGACTAAAGCAGTTTTTAGTGATTACTTTGAATTTGATGACCTGTAAGGCCAAGTTTCCATGTAGCTGCTAGGGGACAGAAATGTGCCATAGGGCAAAACCATAGTGGTTTGCCACAAATTGTAGGGTTTCTAGATAAATTCAAGCAGAGGTGTACGTACACAGGTCTAATAGGGCCCCATTCCCAATACACGTGCATCAAACACTCCAGGACAACAAAGAACAGAAAGCACAACAACCCAGATTTCTGACAATTTACATTATTTTTATTGAGCAGAAGAAATTTTATTTAAAGGGCATCTGTCAGCAGTTTTGTACCTATGACACTGGCTGACCTGTTACATGTGCACTTGGCAGCTGAAGACATCTGTGTTGGTCCTATGTTCATATGTGTCCACATTGTTGAGAAAAATTATACTTTAATACATGCAAATGAGTCTCTAGGAGCAACAGGGGCGTTACCGTTACACCTAGAGGTTTTGCTCTCTCTGCAACTGCCACATTCCTCTCCACTTTGATTGACAGAACCAGGCGTGACCACGTTTACACTGCCTGGCCCTGTCAACTAAAGTGCCGAGGGCACAGCAGGTGCAGAGAGAGTAGAGCCTCTAGGAGTAATGGCAACAGCCCCATTGCTAGAGGCTCATAGCAGTTATGTGGTCTGCCTCCAGTGAAGATATGCCACTGAGTTCAGGTGAAGTACATAAAAAATGTGCCCTACCTGTTAATGTGCTGCCACACTACCTTTTTTCCTGCCATTTTATGCATGTAAAAAAAGCACTTTTTGTGAGGTGCGGCATTTTTGGCTCCTATAAAAAATGATACTTTCACATCTGTGCCAGATCTTGCAGAGGATCTCAAAACCAGAATTAAACGGATCCGTGCCATTTAATACATCTGGATGCATCAATTTCGGCCGGGTCTGGTTGTATTACATCAAAACTGAACAAACTGGATCTGGTATGAAAATCATTGTAAGTCAATGGGCACCAGATCCAGTTTATTCACTAACAAAAAAATGGATATGGCACCATTGACTTACACTGATTTTACACAGATCTGGTTTGTTCCGTTTTGCAAACCGGACACAAAACCGCAGCTTGCAGTGGTTTTCTGTCCGGCTCCGACAGACAACAAAACAGAATGGATGCATACTTATGCATCCTGATCAGTTTTGTCCCCATTGACAATGATCCTCTGCTGGATCTCAAAACCGGAATTAAAAACACAGGGGTAAGTGTTATTTTCCATCACAAGCACTTTGGTCCTACTGCTGAGATCCCTACCTATAGGGAGAATGGTGGTTTCCTGACCCCTGTTTGCTGCAGCGGCTTTAAGACCCCTTTTACACGAGCGTCACGGATTAGGTCTGGATGCGTTCAGGGAAACTCGCACCATTTTGTAAGCAAGTTCAGTCAGTTTTGTCTGCGATTGCGTTCAGTTGTTCAGTTTTTTTCTGCGCGGTTGCGATGTGTTTTGATGCGTTTTTCACGCACAAACAACATCTCTTAGCAACCATTAGTGAAAAACGCGTTCATCTGCACTTGCTTCTGGACACAATGCGTTTTTTACTGAAGCCACATTCACTTCTATGGGGCCAGAGCTACGTGAAAAACGCAGACTATAGAACATGCTGCATTTTTCGCGCAACGCAGAACTGCTGTGTGGAAAAAAACCCCTCATGTACACAAACTCATGTACGCAAATCCAGAAGCAAAGTCAAAATCAGGCCAGAGTCTAAACCGGAGAGATACATTAGAACCAAAACAAGATACAAACACAGAGTCAAGTACTAGAGAGGGACAGAGCCTGGAGATCACGTCATGCAATAAACAGCAGTCAGAGTAGGTCAAGAGAAGGTCAAGGACAAATTAACCCTTTCAGTACCGGGCCACTTTTCACCTCAAATCCCAGGCCGTTTTTTGCAAATCTGACATGTGACACTTTATGTGGTAATAACTTTGGAACGCTTTCACTTATCCAGGCCATTCTGAGATTGTTTTCTCGTCACATATTGTGCTTCATGACAGTAGTAAATTTGAGGCAAAATATTTCATTTTTATTTATGAAAAAATGCCAAATTTACCAAAAATTTGGAAAAATTTGCAAATTTCCAAATTACAATTTCTCTAATTTCAAAATACATAGTAATACCTCCGAAAATAGTTATTATTTTACATTCCCCATATGTCTACTTTACATTTGGATCATTTTGAAATGACGTTTTATTTTTTTGGGATGTTATAAGGCTTCTAAGTTTAGAATCAAATCTTAAAATTTTACGAAGATTTATAAAACCCATTTTTTTATGGACCAGTTCAGTTATGAAGTCACTTTGTGGGGCTTATATAGTGGAAACTCCCCATAAACCACCCCATTTTAGAAACTACACCCCTCAAGCTATTCAAAACTGATTTTACTAACTTTGTTAACCCTTTATGTGTTCCATGAGAATTGATGGAAAATTGGAATAAAATTTCCAAATTTCATTTTTTTTTGCAGATTTTAAATTTTAATCCATTTTTCTTTGAAACATAACAAGGAATAACAGCAAAATAAAATTCAAAAACTATTACCCCAATTCTGAAGTTTTTAGAAATACCCCCATATGTGCGCAAAAACTAATGTATGGGGGCACAGCAGGCTTCACAGTGGAAGGAGCACGATATGGCTTATGGATAGCGGAATTAGCTGGAATAATAATTGGGAGATATGTCGCACATGAAGACCCCCTGAGCTGGCCCTACAGTGGAAAACCCCCAAAAGTGACCCCATTTTTGGAAAGAGCACCCCTTAAGGAATCTTTCAAGGTGTGTGGTGAGCACTTTGAGCTCAATGGTTTTTCCTAGAATTAGGATTCACGCAGAAGTGAAAATGAAAAATTGCACTTTTTTGACAAAAAAGTTGCTATACACCCACATTTTTCACTTTCACAAAGGGTAACAGGACAAAATGCACCCTACATTTTGATCACCATTTCCCCCCGAATACGGAAACACCCCATATGTGCTCGTAGCGCAATGTACTGGCGCACAGCAGGCTTCACAGTGGAAGGAGCACCATATGGCTTTTGAAAAATTACAAGCAGACCCCAATTTTTCAGATTCACAAGGGGTTAAAGGAGAAAATGCACCCTAATACATGTTCCCCTTTTTGTCCATTAAAACAACACCCCATTTGTGCTTGTAGCCCGCTGTATGGGCGCACAGCAGGCCACCAGAGGCAAACTGCAAAATGTGGTTTTTGCAGGCCAGATTTAACAGACGTTTTTTTTATTGCCATGTCGCTTTTAAAATTTTCCTGAGGTCCCCAACAACTAAAAACCCCAAGAAGTGACCCCATTTTGGAAAGAGCACCCCCGCACGGACATTTTGAGTGGTAGAAAGGATACTTTTTCACAAACTGGGGTCTCACAGAAGGCAGAAATGCAAGTAACAGCATTTCAAAGCACACATTTGTGAAAATGAAAAATTACAAGTAGACCTTAATTTTTCAGATTCACAAAGGGTTAAAGGAAAAAATGCACCCAATGCATGTTCCCCATTTTTTCCCAATTAAAACAACATCCCATTTGTGCTTGTAGCCTGCTGTATGGGCGCACAGCAGGCCACCAGAGGCAAACAGCAAAATGTGGTTTTTGCAGGCCAAATTTAAAAGACATGTTTTTTTATTTGCCATGTCGCTTTTAAAAATTTCCTGAGGTCCCCAACAACTAAAAACCCCAAGAAGTGACCCCATTTTGGAAAGAGCACCCCGGTACGGACATTTTAAGTGGTAGAAATGGTACTTTTTCACAAACTGGGGTCTCACAGAAATGAATATGTAGTGATGGTGAAAAGTGGATATGTAAGATACAGACTAAATGTGAGGTATAAAGTGAAAAAATTTCAGGGTACATCAGGGATGAAACTAATCCATGGATTGGTGGTAAATTCTGAAACAATCCTTGATGCACAGGCCAGGTTTTTCAGGGCACGTTTCGCAGTGGTGTATAGTGTCCTTCCTAATCCCCCTTTTGGAACACACCCTGCATCGTTTTTGGGTCCTTCCCTTCCTCGCTGCTTGAGGGGCTTCACCAGGGAAATGTTGTCCTGCTACAACTCGGGCACCGTAACTTGCAGAAGTACTGGGGGCCTCTTCTGCTTGGCTTGGACGAATTAGGGCCTTTATCACCACCTCTTGAAATTGAAGGAATGTTTTTGTCTGGCCTGTAGATCTAAAAATCACAAATGCATTGTACAGCGCCACCTGTACAAGGTGCACGGCCAGCTTTTTGTACCACACTTTGGTTTTTCGTGTGGCATTGTATGGCTTCAGAACTTGATCTGAAAGACCAACTCCTCCCATGCTCTTGTTGTAGGCCAGGATGCAGTCTGGTTTGGGGACAGTGGTAGTGGTACCACGTACACGAGCAGGGGAGAAGGTGTTGGTGTGAATACTGGTCAGTACAAGGACATCCCTCTTGTCCTTGTACTTAACCGCCAACATGTTCTGATTGAGGAGAGCACGGCTTTCTCCTTTTTGTAGCGGTTGCCCTACCAGGGATCTTGGGAGGCCTCTCTAATTTTTGCGTATTGTGCCGCACGCCACAATATGTCTGGAAACTAGGGATTGGAACAGTGGTACACTTGTGTAGTAATTATCCACATATAGATGGTAACCCTTATCTAGCAGTGGGTGCAGCAAGTCCCACACTAGTTTACCAATAACTCCTAGGCCAGGGGGGCATTCTGGGGGTTCAATCCGGGTGTCCCTCCCTTCATAGACCCGGAACCTATAGGTGTACCCTGACCTACTCTCACAGAGTTTATACATTTTTATGCCATACCTTGCCCGCTTGCTGGGCAGGTACTGGCGAAATGCTACCCTCCCTTTGAAAAGCAATAGGGTTTCGTCTATGCAGATATTTTGATCGGGGGTGTACACTTCTGAAAACTTTGTACTGAAGTGTTCAAGGATGGGTCTAATTTTGTACAAACGGTCATATGCGGGGTCATTCTGGGGTGGGCATTGTGCATTATCGTTGTAATGCAAAAATTTTAGTATTGAATGGAAGCGATTCCAGGCCATGGTTTGACTGAAAATTGGAGTGTGGTACAAGGCATCCGCACTCCAATACTGTTTTATTTGAGGTTTTTTAACAAGCCCCATGTGCAGCACGAGTCCCCAAAAGATCGTCATCTCTGCATGATTTTTTTTGTTTAAAAAATGATATTATTGTGTAAAACCTAATGTCTTTCATCCATTCACGGAGCTGCAAGTGACGCTGTCCGGCTGTGATTGGTTCTGAAAAGGTCAGCACCAGTCACACCCGAGGTGAAGCAGGGGACAGCAGTGTTTGGCGTCCCCTGCAAGCACTGCCATTGGCTGGTACAACGCTCCAGCCAATGGCAGCGCTATAGCAGCACAGGAAAAGGCAGAACTTTCCTGAATGCAGCCTCTGGGCAAGGCATCGGGGCTTCCATCTCAGCCATGGGGCCCCCCCCACCGCCTCACGGGGACCCGATGGCTTTAAAAGCTGCCGCAATTACCTTGTATGCCGTGGTCAGCGTGACTGCTGCATACAAGGGGTTAATCCGCCGGCATTGGTGTAATCACCGGTACTGGCGGATACAGCAGAGGCCCGGCTGTTAGTATCAGCCGGGCCCCTGCTGCAGATTGCGGCAGCGGGCAGCAGCAGCACCTTAACCCTAGGACGAGAATGCTCGTCCTAGGGCGTTAAGTAACGCCATATTAGGACGAGCATTCTCGTCCTAGGTCGTCAAGGTGTTAAGTTCCCAGTCCACCCCTGGTGAATGCAGCATGTTGTGAGTAGTAGTTTAACAACCACTATAGTGCCAGAGGTTGCTGACCCCTGCTCTAGACTCTCTAAACAAACAAATACATACCCCCCCCAGATTAAATACATACCCCCCTTCAAAACCAGATGCCATATAGACAGACCCCTAAATAAAAATAGTCCCTGAAGCTGATGATTTATAGTTAGTCTCCAAAGTCGCCATATTGTAGAACATCCCCCTCCCTTGCCGAGTTACAAAAACTTGCAATGTACAATAATACTGAATATATATATGTCATGTATATGACTCATCACCAGCTATAAACAACACAGTTATGTGGTGTGATTAAATGAATTCAGTGTGATTATCAGAAGAGTTGTCTATGGTTCTAGTATTATTATACTGTACACAGGAAGAAATTATAATGCCTGCTTCCATATTGCTTCCTCCTCTCCTCTCTAGAAGGTAAATGTGAGCAATGCTTCCTTATCCTCCCCTGATCTCACACAACACATGTACGTAGCACAGGAATGGGGAAAACGGTGAAACTTACCGGGTTTAATATCACTACAAATCTGTATTCTTCCCAACTGGCTGTAATGGCCTGAAGTAATCACTGCTGTAGAGCCTAAAACAGGACCGGAGGAGCCACACTTCATGTTGCAAGCTGCTATCCCAACCGTCCTTCTGACCATCAGGAGCATACCTTGTCCCTGTGCAGTCTGGCTCAATTAATTATACTAATCCCCTTCTTATTTAATGAGACATCTGAATGCGTTATGAATCTAGTCATGAAGCCATTTATTATTTACAAGCCGGAGATGAGTACTCGCACTTCAACTACAAAAGAGTTTCAAAGACGAGGTTACAGGCCTTATGTTCTAATGAATTACCCCCTTATGATATGAGCATTCAAAACAGACCGCTTAATTTTAAACTGATTATAAATCATACAGATTCATTGTATCATAAAGGGTTTGAGATGAGGATGACTATTTTTATGGATAAGGTTATTATAGCAATCTCTACCTTTACTGTGGACTGTAAGTGTAGTGCCCTGGAGCACGGGTACTTTAGACTATGGACGGTTGTGGACATTAGCCCTATTGCTACTATGCAAAGCCATCAACGCCCTACTTTAGTGCACTTTGAAGGGTTAACTTGCACTATGATTTATGCTGTTGTTTACACTTGTACTGTTCCATATTGTTGAGCTGCATTTATATGTTTATTGGAATACATCCTGTTCATTTGCACTATGGAGTTAAGGGTTAATGCACATCTAGATAATACGGAATGACTTTGGGACTTTCTATCTATGCACTGAGAAGTTAGAAATCTTCCACAGTTACTATAAGGGACTATGCAAAGTTTTGGAGGGAAAAAAACAGGCACACTAATCTTCTGACTGGTGTAGCTCTGTTGCTTACGTTGTTGTGTTTGTCTGGAATAGAATGTTTAGTCATTCCCATAGACTTGTATTGAGTTGTGTCTATACAAGTGTATGGAAGACTGAAATTGCAACATTGTTTCTGTTGAGGCTGTGATTCTCCACTGGACTCTTCCCAGTAGAAGGTTCAAGTTCAGTTACAAACTGTAAACAAGGAGAGTAGTCGGATCCCCTAGTTGTCTGCAAATGATGGAGATATTGAGCCACAGAGCCTCGGTCACCAGCCCTTTGTCAGGTTACCAGCCTTCTGAGAGAGGGACAGTTTGCTCAGGTTTTTCCTCAGAATGAAACCTTCTTCTGCCAGGGAGTGCCTTGCCTGTCTTGTTTTGCATTTGAGTTACTCCAGTAAAGAAGCACACTGTTTTTCTGCAGATCCTGACTCTTTCCCATTGAGGTGCTCCATGTCTTACCATCCACTTCAGAGAGCAGCTACACATGGTAACATTTTGACGGTGTCTGAGAAACCCAGGATTTGCAAGGAAGAATATCTGAATTGGAACCACGAAAATGCAATGCAATCTTCAGGTTACATGTTATAGAGCAGGAGGAGCTGAGCAGACTGATACATAGACTTATGGGAATAGACTTGTATCGCACTCATTTATGTCCCCGCTCATTCTGTGTTTAGGAGTCCAGTGTGTGTTCATACTGAGAGACTGACAGCTACCTCTGTATGCACAGTCATATAGGAGAGACTGTCAATGATTGCATAGGACCGCCCACTGGAATCCTGTGCCTAGAATGAGCCACATAAACCACATTAATCTGCTCAGCTCCTCCTGCTCTATAACCTGCTGCCTTCAGAGTGCACTGCATTTTCATGGTGATAGGTGTGAATTTACCCTGCTCGAAGTTAAGAGCTCTTTCAGATGAGCAATCTGAAACTCGTCCATGATTTGTCTAATAAACACGGACACGTGAGTGCATGCTGAGTGCATGAGGATGGCGTCTGAATGCAGTCTGCTTTTCTCGTGCACCAATGCATTTGAGTTTGCAGGAAAATCTGACCTAAATGGTAAATTCTGTGATGTGATGTTCTCTGCAATAACCGGTAGCCTGTGCAGAAAACCACACATGTGGCCCATTGACTATAAGGCCCCTTGCAGACGAGTGTGTGTCATGCACGGAGTCCGCATTGCAGCTCCTGGCCTGACCTACCAGCACCGACGGGGTCACATAGCATTATACTGATTTATGATGCTAACCCTAATACTAACAGCATTATGTCAGTGTCATCTAATACATTCCAGAACTGTAAGGGTTACATAGCATCATAAATCAATATAATGCTATGTGACCTCGTCAGTGCTGGTAGGTCAGGCCGAGAGCTGCGTTGTGGACTCGGTGCGTGACACACGCTCGTCTGCAAAGGGCCTAATGGGTCACAGTTCAGTTCAGGTGCTGTTCATTCTACACTCGGAAAGAACACAGATGTGAACATCGTTCATCTGAAAAAAGGCCTAAATGTAGCTTGCTGTGTATTTATAGTCAAGACATATCAGTGTTAGTTCTGTCAGGTTTCCATTACTTGTTGATATCCAAAACAGACTGCGGTGAAACTTTATACTGTAACAAAAATGGAAAACTGATGGACCCATTATAAGTCAATGAGATCCGTCAGGATTTCTCACACAGTAGATCCATCATAACTGTTGTTATTCGTATAACAAAGGAAGCCATGACCCTAGTGTGAACAGCGTCTTGGTCAGTTTAGTAAAAGTAAATTTACTGTAGATGGAGACTGAACCTCTTGAAAGTCATTCTAATACCATTAAACTTCTTGCTATTACTATTATAAAGAAAACATTGTATTGATGCTCTGATCCTATCAGGGGTGTAGCTATGGGGGTGGAGAGGTAGCAGTCGCTACCGGGACCAGGAGCCTGAGGGGGGCCCAAAGACCCTTGTGCCACATAAGAAGACACCGGTATTATAGAAACTACATGCTGGTGAAGTTACGCCTCTGGTTGGGGGGAGGGGTTAGGTCAAGAATTTGGCATGGCAGGGGCGTAGGGGCTTTCAATTTTTTCCCTGCCCCTGACCACAAAGTACTGAGGGAAGGGGGGCCCAAGCTGAACTCTTTCCCCAGGGCCCATGAGCCTTTAGCTATGCCCCTAGGTCTAATCATAGCTTTATTATCTTATGCACTCCACTTACCTATGTTACAGGCTGAATACAAGGATTCCTCATCACCTTGGTAGGAAGACATATATTGCTGAGGCACCTCCTGCTCACTGGTTGTTTTCCTATCATTTATATAGTCTTTTTTGGTTACTAAATCCTCACTATCACCACCAACTATCACTTTATTACTGGGAAACGACTTTTTGATCTCATCCTCTAGTTTTGTGGCATTGCTACAGGGATAGTCAAGTTTGTTTCCTTGCTCTGTCTTAAAATTTTCAACTTTTTCTTCTTCGATCTCATGGAACATCTTCAATTCTTTTAGGACCAGGTCAAACTGGGCTTTCATCTCAAAATCTGTATGTTCTAGCAGCACTTTATTACCTTTACTGGAAGCATCATCGGTGTCTTTGGTAACTACTAGAGATTCTTCCATTTTAATGTTGTGCTTACTGCTTTCATTTACTGTGGTTTCTACACACATAGAAGACACTGATCTTCTGTTTAACAGTTCATCCAAATCGTATGAATTCACATGTTGATTTTCTTCATCCATACCATCTGAATTACTGAAGGTCATATCCATGTCTTCAACATCTTCCACAACTTTTTCAGAACAGGAGGAGTCCCCTATATTATGGTGGCTCCCGCTTAGTTCTTCATCCATGCTCTCTTTATCTTCGGTGGCGTCTTTAGTACAGGATTGATGTTTTGAAGGTTCATATTCCACTCTATTCAAGTTGTCCTGTCTGGATCTGCTTCTGTAGAACAACATCTCATTGGGGAAGGAACAATATGGCTCCTTGATATTGCAGCTTTCTGATTCCACCAAGCAGATTTTTTCAAAACGTTCAGTATAAGACACCTGATAGGAATGCGTAGACCCTATATAAAAGTCTACGCTATTTCCAGATGTCCCTTTTTCAGACTGTTCAATGTCAATGCCGTTCTGAAAGCATGAAGGAAAACAGAAGTCCTGTTTGTTAAGTGCAGTTTTATCGTCCAGATGAGCTCTCCCAGTGCTGCTATTTACATTTTCGCTGCCAAGTGAAGCCTCCACTTCTGCTCGTTCATATTTTAATCCTTCGTGTCTCGATGAGAACGATTCGTCAGTCATTTGAGAAGTACTTTGTAAACCAGAGCTTTGAAAAAAGGAAAAATCGTTTTTTGACACAGCAAGTAATGAAGCTGCAAGTATTGAAAAGTTGATGTTTTGGAGGAAATGTTGGTTTTCTCGTCTTTGTGGGTAATTGAGTTGTGTTGAAAATGTTTTTTCTGTCGGCAAAAACGACTTATCGTCACTGCCACGATCCCGATTTCTCTTATCAAGATGAGGCAAGGATGACTTGTTTTTTTGAGAACTTTTTAATGTGTTTGCAGCAATGACTATTTCATCCCGAATCGGTCTCCGTTCTTGGGCCGACCTATCGAAACGATTTTGTCCTTGCCGCTCACCTGGGTGGGTGCAGTTAACATCACTTAGAATAACATCTGAAGTTAGTATACAAGGATGCACTGACAGGCTGACGGGCAGATTAATATTACTGTCACTGTGGTTTGTCAAACAAAGGCTTTCATCGGAGCCGGCCGGAACTTTACAGCGTCCTTTCTGACGCTGACTACCGCATTGCTCGGTATAATCAACAGAACTGTCAGTTTGAGGAATGAAAGTGCTACTAAAAACCTCTTCTGTAACACCAAGTGAAGAAGATGATATAACCAATGACTTTAGCACTGACCCAGAGTAACATCCATCATCAGACATTTTAGAACCAGGTTTGACATTGCAGCATGTTTCTTGAGCACTTCTTAGCATAGACGTATTTTTCTCCGAGGAGGCTTCTATTTCATAAGGTTTGACTAAGCTGCCTTCATCTTTAGTTTCTACTATAGTATAAGGAATAAAATCTGTATTTGTTTTCTCACTGAGCTCCATAAAATAAGGAGACAAATAACCGCACTTGTTCATGCTCAAGGACCTTTTCGCTCTCTTCTGTGCACCATCCAGCTGGACACTTGGTTTTCTCTTCCGCCATAGATCCCTCATGTTTACAGCTCCTTCATAGCTGTTCCAAATTCTCTCTGTGACCTGACGCTGACTTTGCGCAGTAAAAATATCATAAGAGACGCTATTAAAACCTATATGACCTACAGATGTCTTGCAGACATCCCTACTGTATTCATATAGAATGTGTGGTCCTTTAGCTGTTTGGGCAATATCTGAGGACCCTCTGGGAATAAATATACAGTTGCTGACATTGGTTACATCAGAAAGAGGCCATGAATAAGAAGAATGATATGCTGATACCATATTATTCTCCCAGATTAGGTCCAGTTGGGAAAGTATCATGCTCTCCACGGATAAATGCATTACTAAGGAAGGGAAATTTGTGTTTTTCAGGCTGCACACTTCTCTTTCGGCTGTAATTCCCACCAGAGAGTCTTTTTCTGTGGCCATCTGCAATTGTTGGGACTGCAGTGCTCTCCTGTACTTTCCATTTTCACGCCATATGTCATCCACTTCTGTGTCTGACTGCTGTCCTCTGTGCATTTTACCGGCTTCACAAATCTTGTAATTTCTGAAGGCTTCTCTAAATTCAAAAGAAATCTGTGAACATGAAATAACATAGAAATGAGGCATAAAATCAGAACAAGGAGAATGTTCATCTTAAATCACAGACCACATAACGTATGTTCCTAGTGATAAATGTATCATTTATCTGCAGCAAATAATAGTTTTAAAATGGCTATTCTATCAAAATAGGAGGATAGGTGATAAATAATGGATTGTTTTCTAGGACCCCCTGAGATCCTGAGAACAAGGGGATCCCGAGTCCTCTCACTCTGAAAGGAGCAGTGCTGCGGATGAAGGTCCATCTCTCCGTTCACTTCTGTTGGGTTTATGTAAACAGCCATCCATCAGACTCATAGAAGTGAATTGAGAAGTGGACCAGTCTGCGCACTACTCGTTCTTCAAGAGATTGATGACACCTTTACACGTACGCTCTGATATCATATAAACATTTGTTTCAGATAATCAGCCCCTGTAAAAGAACCCCTTCAGGACTGAGCCATTTTTCACCTTAAAGACCAGGCCAAATTTTGGAAATTCAGACATGTGTCACTTTATGTGGTAATAACTTTAAAATAATTTCACTTATCCAAGCCATTCTGAGACTGTTTTCTCATGACACATTGTACTTCATGATAGTGGTGAATTTGAATCGATATATTTCACCTTTATTTATAAAAAACTAGCAGAAGGACCCGGCTTCGCCTGGGTATATTTCATCTATTTCATTTAATGTTTCTGTGTGTCGTTGCAGAGAGAAAGTCAAGGCAGCTGACAGAAGTTGATTTTTACCTTCATTTTTTCAGTCCCCATTGGCTGTGGAGTGGGAGGGGGTGTGACCTGACTGGGTCGGGGGCGTGGTTTACCGGGACCTTGGGGGGTGCTTTTAAGTCCTTCTTTTCAGGGTGGCCTGAATTACAGGTCAATGCCATGGTAATTTATGAGGAAACACAGTGGATAGCAGTGGAAGAAAACATCGCTTCGCACGGGTGTATTTAATCTATTTCATTGAATGTTTCTGTATGTCGTTGCAGAAAGAAAGTCAACCTCCCACCCACCCCTGCAGCTGACAGTAGTTTATTTTTACCTTTATTTTTTCAAACCCTGTTGGCTGCGGAGTGGGAGGGGCGTGGCCTGACTGAGTCGGGGGCGTGACTTAGCGAGACCTGGGGCGGGGGTTTAAAGTACTTCTTTTGGTCTAAAACATAAGTTATATTTATGGTAACATGTATACCCCATTAACAGTGTCATCCACAGCACTCTGCCCCTTTAAAGCAGTGAATAGAAATGGCTGGGTTGTTATTTAACTGAGCTCCTCAGCTGGCTGCTAATTACCTGGCTGTGTTGTTATGGAAACCTGCCCTCCCTGTGTGTGTCTGTGCAGATAATGGCAGTTGAGGTTTGAAAGCAAAGCTCCCAGGCTAATATTGGCAAATGCAGGTCATATTTTGGGAATATCTCAGGAACGGTACGTCCTAGAGAGCTGATACCTGGTCTAAAACCTTCCCGGACACCTGATGTACCTGTGTGCCGAATTTGGTGAAAATCGGTCCATAGAGAACAGAAAGACAGACAGACAGATGGACAGACAAACTCATTTTTATAATATTAAGAGATAAAAAAATCCTTAATTTACAGAGAATTTGGAAAATTCACAATTTCCAAAATTTTTCTGCTTTTAAGACAGATAGTGATACCGTATAAACTATTTATTACTTTACATTTCCCATTTGTTTACTTTATGTTGGCATCATTTTGTAAATGTCATTTTTTGGGGGATGTTAGATTGATTTGAGTTTTAGAAGCAATTTTTACATTTTTAAAGAAAATTTCCAAAACCCACTTTTTAAATGACCAGTTCAGTTCTGAAGTCATTTTGTGATAGAAACCACCCATAAATTATGCCAGTTTGGAAACTACACCCCCCAAGTTATTCAAATATGATTTTACAAAGTTTGTTAACCCTTTAGGTTAAAGAATTAAAGAAAAATAATTTCAAAATTTAACTTCTTTTTGCAGATTTTCCATTTTAGTCCATTTTTTCCTGTAACACAAGGGTTAACAGCCAAACAAAATGCAATATTTATTTCCGTGATTCTGCAGTTTACAGAAACACCCCATATGTGGTCTTAAACTGCTGTATGGGCAAACTGGGATAATTTTAAGTTGCCATTTGAAGACCCCCCTAATGCACCCTACAGTAGAAATTTTGGAAACTGCGGGATAAGGTGACAGTTTTATTGATATTATTTTGGGGTACATATGATTTTTGATCACTCGATATTATGCTTTTTGTGAGGCAAGATAACAAATGGCTGCTCTTGCACAGTTTTTTTTTTCTTACAGAGTTCATCTGACAGGATAGATCATGTGTTATTTTTAAAGAGCAGTTTTTTAAAAAAGCATTTTTGAAAAAAATCATGTTTTTTGTGTCTCCATTTTCTAAAAGCCATATTGTTTTTATTTTTCTGCTCATCATATTGTGTAGGGGCTTGTTTTTTGCAGTAAGAGTTGATGTATCGTAATCTTTTTTGGTACATAAGATTTTTTGATCAATCAATATTACACTTTTTTGGAGCAAGGTTTAGGCATAGTTTTTATTTATTTATTTATTTATTTTTTATGGCATTCACCTGAGGGGATAAGTCATGTTATATTTTTATAGAGCCACTCGTTAAAGATGTGGTGATATTTAATACAGCAATACATGAAACTGTCAGATTTACACTGACACTGTGCCTGTGAGACCCAACCTGGGGGCTAGGTCTCACAGGCTTCCGTGCATGGCAGACCCCGAGGCCTTTGTGAGGCCCGGGGTTGCCATGGCAGCCATTGGCCCCCTGTCACCGCAGCATGGGGAGCCAATGGAGCCCCTCCCTCTGCGATCCTCTTGTATGCCGGTCAGCATTGATCACAGCATATAAGGGGTTAATCCACTAGAATCTGCGTTTGCAGTGAAGCTGGCGGATACAGCAGGGGTCCAGCTGTCAGTCACAGCTCATGTGCCCGCTCTATCATCATGACATACTTGTACGTCAATTTGCACGAAGTCACTTCCCGCTGTGGTACATCTAGTACGTCAAATATTGCCAAGGGATTAAAGGGAATGTGTCATTAGAAAATTTTCATTTTCCATTTTATCTTTATATTCACTATCTAAAACATTCTAAAATCCTACAGTTTCTTGCACCTTAGGCTACTTTCACACTAGCGTTTTTAAATTCCGGTATTGAGTTCCGTCATAGGGGCTCAATACCGGAAAAAAACGCTTCAGTTTTGTCCCCATTCATTGTCAATGGGGACAAAACTGAACTGAAGACAACGGAATGCTCCTGAAAGCATTCCGTTCCGTCTTCAGACCGGAGAACAAACCGCAGCATGCTGCGGTTTTCTCTCCGGTCCAGGCATCCGCACCAAGGCGGATCCAGAATGACCCCCAATGCAAGTCAATGGGGACGGATCCGTTTGGTGTAACACACCAGTAATCCGGATCTGTCCTCCATTGACTTGCAATGGGGGGTCATTCCGGATCCGGCTACACAGAAATACAGAAAGACATACATACATACATATACATACACATACATACTCACATACTCCAGGCAGGGACGCCGGCAGCATGTCTTCACGCGCCTCCTGCGCGCAGCTATGACGTTTCCCCACTGCGCCCAGCAGAGGCGCTGTGGGGAATCGTCATCACTGCGCGCAGGAGGCGCGTGAAGACGTGCTGCCGGCGTCCCTGGCTGGAGTATGTAAGTATGTATGTGTATGTATATGTATGTCTGTATGTTTTTTTTGTATTTCTGTCCTAATGTCTGTGTCAACATGTGTGGGGCCACACATGTATCAGCGACAGCACGGATCCGTTGGCACCCTTTAGGTGCCGGATCCGTGCTTCCGCTAGTGTGAAAGAGGCCTAAGCTTAAAGGGGCTCTTTACCTTTTTCTTAATCATGGTCTGTCCTTTGGATAGGTCATCAGTATTTGATTGGGTGTAGGACCCCCCCCCCATCAGCTGTCACGACTATGTCACATGGCCTGGGCACAGCTCAGCCCCATTCAGCCCCACATAGTCATCATGTCACTGGCCTGTGGGAAGCAGCGAGAAGGCCACCACTGCGAGTGCCAATGCACTGGTCAGTGGGGGTCCCGTGTGTTGGATCCTCTACCGCTCAGGTGCTGATGATTAGGGTTGAACAAAGTGAGCTATGGATCATAGATCCAAAGTCCCTACGATCAAAACTTCATTTGAATGCTGCACAGAGATCTGTCTCCATAGACACAATGGACAGGAGGAGACCATGCTCTGTGACCTGTGCAGACGTCAGGAGGGAGAAGATAAACTGTGATATCATCTAGTATGAGTGGTGAATTCTGTGTTATCTATATATAGGATCTGTCGTTGTAATCCTGCCAATGATGATAATGTGATGACTACTAAAAAGTTACCTGAACATAATGTGAAGTCTCAACATATTATTAGGCTTAGGTATTTTTTTTTAGGTATTAGGCTTAGGTATTTTTTTTATACATAGTGGCATGGAAAACTGAAATAAAAATAACCAACTAAAAAAAAAATACTTTTAACATAAAAACAACAGATCATTTTCTGATGACACATTCCCTTTAAGCTTCACTTACATATTGTATACATCACCTTATCCAAATGAGTGTTGGCAAATTATCCGCTCATCAGAAACTATCATTAGGTTGAGCAGCTCAATGTTGTTTTTTCAGTGAACTGGATTTCAATGCCAAGTTTCTGTTTTATGTACCAGATGAATTACTCTTTGAAACTGCAGACGAGATTTGCACAAATACAGTATTACCAAGGAACCCTACTGTAAACTTAAGCTTGGTAAATAAGTATATATTTAGAGAACCACTCCTTTACCTAACACTGGCAGGAGATAAGAGTTTAGTTCCTAGGACTGATGCCCAGTAAAACCTCACACACATAATATGTGATTAACCCCTTCAGTACCGAGCCACTTTTCACCTTAAGGCCCAGGTCGATTTTTGCAACATCTGACATGTGTCACTTTATGTGGTAATAACTCGCTTTTACTTTTACTTATACTTATGCAAGCCATTCTGGGACTATTTTCTCATGACACATTGTACTTCTTTGATTGAGTCAATATAATTGACCTTTATTTATAAAAAAAAATCCCAAATTTACAGAAAGTTTGGAAAAATTTGCAGTTTTTGAAATTTGAATTTCTTTGCCTTTAAGATGGATAGTGACATCTCATGAAATAGTTATTACTTAACATTCCCCATATGTCTACTTTATTTTGGCATCATTGTGTAAATGTCATTTAAATTTTTAAGCTGTTAGGAAGCTTAGAATTTTAGAAGCAATTTTTAACATTTTCAAGAAAATTTCCAAAGTCATTTCAGTTATGAAGTGACTTTGAGGGGATTACATAATGGAAACTACCCATAAATGAAATCACCAGTCATGTTATTCAAAACTGATTTTACAAATGTTGTTAATGCTTTAGGTATTCCACAAGAAGAAAGGAAAATGTAACAAGCAAAGTAAACCTCAACATTTATTACGCTGATTCTGAAGTTTACAGAAACACCCCAAATATGGTCGAAAAACTGCTGTATGGGCACACGGCAGGGCTCAAAAGGGAAGGAGCGCCATATGGATTTTGGAGGGCAGATTTTACTGTAATAGTTTTTGGGCGCCAGATGTCAAAACCAGTATTAAAAAATGAGATTTGAAAGTAGAATTACTGTATAAGTTTCTTCTAATTTGGACTCCTCAGGAAATATATATGCAAATCCAACTTGTGTTACCTATGTCTAAAGGCAGGCACATACTTTCAATAGTCTATTGAATGATCATTTACGTAGCTGACAGCTATCTCTCCCAAATCCCTAAAAACCTCTGCATAAACATACACGTTGGGCTGAGACATCTCTTGTTACATCTTATCTCCTGGGAGTACAAAAGGATCAGGTGAAATTATTAATTGTGTCCAAACCTTCTCTCCTATGACATCATCTGTTGGGGGAGAGTCAGAAGCTCCCCACACACTTCAGAGTGACGGCTGGACTCGACATTCTTAGCGGGTTTGGCCGACAAGACACTAATGTGTATGGAAACCTTTAGACAGGAATGGCTGAAGTATGTGCAGTGCATGAGTAACCCACTACTTAAAGGGTTAAAAATGTGTGGGAAGATGGTATTGTGAATTTTCTTTCTTCATTCTGCAAAACGGGTAATTGGCCATGGGAGATATAGTTTCTAGGTGGGGCTGCTACACCTTCTCTCACAGTAGTGCACCACCAATGAGGCTAGGTGAGGCAATCACTTCAGGCAGCACCAAGTAGGGGCAAGAGGGGGGCAGCAGAGGGGCTATGAGCAATGAGCGATTTCAGTGTGGCAAAGGGGTTAGGTTAAGAAATTGGCATGCGGGGGTGGTGCCGTTTCAGTTTTCGCCTCAGGCAGCATCCCTCATAATGAGTGGCATAGATTGGCTGATATAATCATTTGAAGCTGAGACATTGAAGAAAGAGGAAGCTTTCCAGGGGGAATAACTAGCCATTGGAGAGACAGAGCCTTATACCAGTGCAGTATAAGGCATCTTGTACTACTACTCCCATCATGCCACGATCACTCCTGTCCTGTGCCCTACTCCCTTCCTGCGTTCATTGCATACACAGCTAACAGAGAGTGTATCTCCTTTATTTTTTTTATTTCTGCGCTCTAAAAACATAGTTACCAACTGTCCCTAATTTGCCAGGACTGTCCCTAATTTTCAGAGACAGTTCCGGCAAATTTGTACTATACCGGACCAAAAACGGGTGGGGCAAATGCAAACCCTGCCCACAAGTGGGAGTTTCTGGTGGGTTTCTGGCGGGTTGGGGGCATTCCCGAAGCGGGGCTTACATGCCCAGATTTTACCAACTGAAATGTTGGTAAGTATGCCAAAAATGAATCTTATGTTCTATTTCTATAACTATTTTGAAAGACCATTCTACGACTGTATTATCTTTCTTTATAAAAGATATAACTGTATGAATCCCTATGCAATGTTGTCAATGGAGCATGCCAAAAATATGGAGAGTCCTCATCCATATTATTTGCAAATCAGATTCACACTTCACTTCCAATGTGTGAAAATATACTGTACAATACCATCCAGCTATATACAATACAGACAGAAAATACTGACAATACAGAGCTTACTGAACCACTGCATAAATATGCTATAAACAAGCAAACAATCCAATACGTATATCTTGATTTTGACATGTTTTACTTTGTAAGCCCTGTAAGCCATTTATCCATCTCAAGATGCAAACACTGCTGCAAAGATGAACATAACTTATAGCGTTATATTTAATAGATGGACTACCTTCAACAGAGGCCTGCGGCTCATTCCAGTTTATAGGCATACAGTGAGATGTAGGTTCTCATTGTAAAAAAAAGTATACTGTGCGGTATGTAGGATTTACAAACCGTAAACTGCCATATAACTGGAAAGTTATGTTCACATCAGAGGCTTTGTAAGGGCTCATGCACATGAACGTATTTTCTTTCCGTGTCCGTTCCATTTTTTTTTTTTTTTTTGCAGACCGTATTCATTTCAATGGGTCCGCAACAGAAACTGAAGTTACTCCATGTGCATTCCGTTTCCGTATGTCCGTTCCGCAAAAAATGATTTTACACATTACAGACGAGGATAGGACTGTTCCGTTCCGCAAAATACAGACTGCACACGGACGTCATCCGAATTTTTTGTGGATCAGTTTTTGGGGACCGCAAAATACATACGATCGTGTGCAGGAGCCCTAAGGCCGAGTTCATATTTGTGTTAAAAGAGTTTTCCAAGACTTTAAAGGGTTTCTGTCATCAGATTTAACCCTTTTAAACCTGCTGACATTAGCGATGTGCTAATGTCCGCAGACCCTAACTGTAGTATTATTATGTTTATTGGGGGCCCCCTTACTGTGATAATCTTACTTTTGTTATATGTAAATGAGCCTCTAGGAGCAGGGGGGGCGTTGCCCCTGCTCCTAGAGGCTCCGTTTTCCTACCTCCTTCCACGCCCCGCCGTCCTTGATTGACAGGGCCAGGCAGCATTCGTCTCCTGCTGCCGGCCCTGTGTGCTGCATTGCGCATGCGCGAGATTTCCCCGGCACACAGGGCTGGCCGGAGAAGACAAGGGCTGGCCCTGTCAATCAAGGACCTCGGGGCATGGAAGGAGGTAGGAAAACAGAGCCTCTAGGAGCAGGAGCAACGCCCCCCCTGCTCCTAGAGTCTCATTTACATATAACAAAAGTAAGATTATCACAGTAAGGGGGTCCCCAATAAACATAATAATACCACAGTTAGGGTCTGCGGACATTAGCACATCGCTAATGTCAGCAGGTTTAAAAGGGTTAAATCTGTTGACAGAAACTTTTTAACCTGATCGGTGGGGGTCCTACACCGGGACCCCCGCCGATCAACTGTGAGCGCCACGGGCTTCTGCAGAAGCCACCTTGACGCCTGGTAGATGGGCCAGACACACGTTTGATCAAAAATGTGCGCAAAGAGCTTCTATTTTTTCATTTATAGTAGGTATAATACCACTTTAATTCAGAATAATATCTATTTCCAAGTTTTATTGTTTGTATCTGAAATGTTGTGCTGCCATACCTTTTTTTGTTTGCTTCCTGCATGCTAGCTTTATGGATGTGCACCTGCGACTATGAATGTACTAGTCTAAACTTTCTTGTAGTGTCCTATTAGTACACACAGAACCTGTCCTAATCACACAGCAGGACAAGTTACTTCACAGGTAAAGAGCTGCCTCATCCTCCTCTCTACTCTGCTTGTCAGGGATTATGATCCTGAGTACAGTTGATAAGATCCGCTGATGAATTTCTGTAGGAATGGAGTTCATTAAGAGACATTAAGTACAGAGCGGACAGACAGGATAGACTGTGGTAATGTGGTTGTTGTAATGGAGACTGCATACAAGTGCCTCCTTATGTCATGTCTCCTCATGAACGCCATTCCATTGTTAGCATCTGTATTCAGGATCATAATCCCTGACAAGCAGAGAGGAGGATGAGGCAGCTCTTTAGCTCAGTGTTGTGGTGACAGGCTTTATGTGTAATAATAGGACGGCTGCCATTTTATTTCTCCTGATGTTTGCTCCCTAAATAAAACGAGCCATTATAACTAATGAAAGGTGTTTGGTAATATATTTATAATAAAGTAATATTTGAGTATTTTCAGTAATTTTATTTTCTTAATTCCCAGAGAACCCCTTTAAAGGAAATCTGTCACATCATATGAGTGTATTAAGCTAAAAGTATGACTGTGTTCAATAAAGTACCTTGTTTACTGCTGTAGTCTTTATTCTTTTTTCTGACTTTCTGTTTTTATATAATTTCCGTTTTTCTCATATGTAAATTTCAGGTGAAGGAGCCCAGAGGGGCGTTACTATCGATAAACTGAGCCCAGTAACGCCCCCCTCCTGTGCCCAGCCCGCCTTCTTACTTGTATAATTCATTCCTCTTCAGGGCTTGAGTAACGGCCACATTTGCATACTTGGCCTCCGCCCCCCCTCAGCATCGGCACGGCAGCTCTAAAAACTACACCTCTAGCTGCCTGCCGCTCTCCTCCGAAATCTCGCGCAGGCGCAGTACCGCCCGCTGCCAGCTATCAGCAGAGGAGAGCGGCAGGCAGATGAAGGTGTAGTTTTTAGAGCTGCCGTGCCGATGCTGAGGGGGGGCGGAGGCCAAGTATGCAAATGTGGCCGTTACTCAAGCCCTGAAGAGGAGTGAATTATACAAGTAAGAAGGCGGGCTGGGCACAGGAGGGGGGCGTTACTGGGCTCAGTTTATTGATAGTAACGCCCCTCTGGGCTCCTTCACCTGAAATTTACATATGAGAAAAACGGAAATTATATAAAAACAGAAAGTCAGAAAAAAGAATAAAGACTACAGCAGTAAACAAGGTACTTTATTGAACACAGTCATACTTTTAGCTTAATACACTCATATGATGTGACAGATTTCCTTTAAGCACTTGGAAGACCCCTTTAATGGTAGCCACACAATGCAGCTGAAAAATTGAGCTATTAGGGGATTTTACAGCAAATTTGGAGCAGATTTTAAATTCATTGATAATGGCGGCATGGCGTGCACCAAATTTACTATGTCTTTTAGACACTCTATCAACAATTTTGAATAGAGTGCCATTTTCCAGGCACATAATATGTAGATGTAAAGTATAAGGTATATGTAAAATACATATGTGAGGCCATGAGGTGGTGTAAGCAAAAGAAGCATGAGTGGCAACGTGCACCAAATTTATCTTGTCATATGCGCCACTTTGACAAATTTGCCGTTCTGCCATCACATGAAGTGTTTTATGATACTATTGATTAATTTCCCCTAATGTGAAGGAGCAGCGGCATCCAGCCTGAGAATCTCCTCATCCGCCATGTTCTAGAAGTCTCCCTCTCCTCAGCGTTATAATGTTATATATACATAATAAGGAGGGTCTCATTCTCCTCTTTATATAAGCTGGAGAACTGGTCATGACTGGTCAGTACTGGTTGTCACTGGGCGCTGCTGAACTCGCCTCCTCCCTCACCTCAGGCTGCGCTCTAATTCTCCTCAGACAGCTGAATGTGAACAAACTTTATTGACAAAGAACATCCAATGACAAAAAGGCCAGGGCCGAAGAAATTACCTCTGAGCTCTGTGGACATTATGTATAAGCACCAGGCCGCATGCAGGGCTCTGCTACACCGGTCATATATAATTACAGATGGTGTTGATGATTTACTTCACAGGGTTCCTTATTATATTACATACCTCAGTTGCTGCAGAACCTCTTTTTTAAGGAGAGGTATTCAGTTTAATCATATGGATGGCTTCAAATAAGGTCTACAACAGCTGAAATGTGTATTATAGCGCCTGGTACATGGGGATGTATCAAAATTGGTATAAAGGGAAACTGGCCTAGTTGCTGATAGCAACCAATCAGATTCCACCTTTCATTTTCCATAGCTCTTTTGGTTGCTATGGGCAACAAAAGTCAGTTTTCATTTGCTCCAGTTTTGATAAATCTCCCCCTATAGTGCCCACATACAGAGCAATCCATGTGTGCCAACCGCAGTGTGTCTCTCCTGCATTTCTACCCACAGGCAGCTCACCGTATAGTACCAGCCAAAGTGTGCCAGGCTATAAAAAGCAGAGTGTGCCCTCATAGTGACCAAGTAACAGTATAACACAATACAGTGCCAGGCACAGTGTGCTCCTTCTACATTTCTACCCACAGGCCGCTCCCCATATAGTACCAGCCAAAGTGTGCCAGGCTATACAAAGCCAGAGCGTGACCCAGTAATACAATACAGTGCCCTGTCTGGTACGTTTCTAACCACAGACTGCTCACCATATAATACTACAATGCCACAGACTTGTGCCCCCACATAACCCCAGCCACAGAGTAACTCAGTGCAATGCCAGCTTTGATATACATAATAGAGTTCCAGCAACAGTAAGTGCCTCCATACAGCGTCAACATAGCGTGCCTAGGTGCCAACCGTGTGCTAGCCACAGTCTGCTACCCATATAGTAACCGCTATCCTGTACTTCAAGATATATTAGCATCAACAGTTTGCCCCCTTACAGTTCCAGCCACATAAAGTAGTAGCCACAATGCATCCTTTCCGGTTATTCAGTGTCCCTCAGTGCCAGCTATAATGTCCCCTTCACCAGTATTAAAGGGGTTGTCTCACTTCAGCAAGTGCTATTCATCATTTAGAGAAAGTTAATACAAGGCACTTACTAATGTATTGTGATTCCCCATATCGCTTCCTTTGCTGGCTTTATTGATTTTTTTTCACATTATATACTGCTCGTTTCCATGGTTATGACCACCCTTCAATCCATCAGTGGTGGTCGTGATTGCACACTATAGGAAAAAGCGTTCTCTGGTGACCGGGACTGTGGGAGAGCACATTGGCTAGTGCTTTTTCTTATAGTGTGCAATAACGACCACCACTGATGGATTGCAGGGTGTATAATGTGATGGAAAAATAAATCCAGCAAATATGCAATATGGACAATCACAATACATTAGTAAGTGCCTGGTATTAACTTTGTCTGCATAATAAACGCTAAGGTTTAACACTGACAAATGTAAGGTTATGCACATAGGAAGGAATAATGCAAGTCACCAGTACATACTAAATGGTAAAACACTGGGTAACACTGACATGGAAAAGGACCTAGGAATTTTAGTGAACAGCAAACTAAGCTGTAGAAACCAGTGTCAGACAGCTGCTGCCAAGGCCAATAAGATAATGGGTTGCATCAAAAGGGGCATAGATGCCCGTGATGAGAACATAGTCCTGCCACTTTACAAATCACTAGTCAGACCACACATGGAGGACTGTGTACAGTTCTGGGCTCCTGTGAACAAGGCAGACATAGCAGAGCTGGAGAGGGTTCAGAGGAGGGCAACTAAAGTAATAACTGGAATGGGTGGACTACAGTACCCAGAAAGATTATCAAAATTGGGCTTATTCACTTTTAGAAAAAAGACGACTGAGGGGAGATCTAATAACTATGTATAAATATATCAGAGGTCAGTACAGAGATTTCTCCCATCATCTATTTATCCCCAGGACTGTGACGAGGGGACATCCTCTGTGTCTGGAGGAAAGAAGGTTTGTACACAAACACAGAAGAGGATTCTTTACGGTAAGAGCAGTGAGACTATGGAACTCTCTGCCTGAGGAGGTGGTGATGGTAAGTTCACTAAAAGAGTTCAAGAGGGGCCTGGATGTATTTCTGGAGGGTAATAATATTACAGGTTATAGTTACTAGAGATGGGTCGTTGATCCAGGGAGTTATTCTGATTGCCTGATTGGAGTCGGGAAGGATTTTTTTCCCCTAAAGTGAGGAATATTGGCTTCTATCTCACAGGGATTTTTTGCCTTTCTCTGGATCAACTTGCAGGATAACAGGCCAAACTGGATGGACAGATGTCTTTTTTTTGCCTTATAAACTATGTATGTTACTATTTGCAGATGTGAAACAACCCCTTTAACTAAAATGTATATAAAAAATATGTCTTTCCATACAGTTCTATGCTGCACTTGCAATGTCCCACATATAGAGTGAAAAGGGACACAGAAAATTGTTTTATATTTTTGTATCTTTGCAATAGCCATGTCAATCCAGTCCACTGTGTATTGTAATTTAAAATGCTATAAGAACCTCTATGGCTGAGTAGTGCAATACTATTGCTCCACCACTAGATGGTGCTAGTCTGCTTTCTATATAAGGCCCAGCAACAGGTTAGAAGGGGGAAGTCTCTTCTTTTGAGTTCAGTCAGTTAAGGAACAACCAAGTACTGTGCAGGAGGAAGAAGTGTGGTGATCCCTTCTCTAAGGCTGTCAATTTCCCCTGACCTTGGCCATGTCAGGATATCTATTTGACACTTATGAACCAAGCCACTAGAATCCTGAGCATAACTGGACTAAATCAAGACTGACAGAGGTAATCAACCGTCTCCGGTCCCTATAGACTCTGACAGCACACATGTGGTCAAGAAAAGCCTCCGGCACCTGACTACAGAATTAACAACCAGGTACCAAGTTGTTATTGGTCTTCACTTTGATCCCTCCGGGAAGTGCAGCCATCACTTATTTTTGGAACCTTCCATTGCAGATGTATTAATTCCTGCCCTGCAGGGTCTCCTCCAGAAGAATGGTATCATGAGAGTGACTTTAGTATATACATTATTGTCCAGAGCCAGGGCTAGCTTAAGAAGAACCCACCAGAGGTTGAGAGTAACAGAATTTTAAAGATAAAGAGCCTAACTAACGACACACTGCACCGAAATACCAGCCAAAGGGGAATTCTTAAAGCAGAGCAACTGTAACAGTAATTTATGAAAGTGTAATATCTCAAGACAAAAGTAAAGCAATTTGTTATTTATACAAAGCTGCCTCCTCTTTACTTCTACTACAAACTTTGCGTCCCACGGACGCTGGCGTCACGACAAATCACCAGGACCCTGCCGACAGACACCCTAAGATACCCAAAACCATCAAGGGCCCCTTGCCTCACCATCCGGCGGTGTTCCTGTGGACCAGAGGTGCCCCGGAGGAAACGGTGTCCTTCCTCTCCAGCCCAGGAGTTACCATCAAACCGTGAGTAGCTACCGGCAACACCGTAGACACTGTGACCACCCATTACCTAGCCTCACGTGTTCCCCTGCGGTTGGGTGCTGCACACTTCTAGATAGATAGACAGATAGATATATAGATGAGGATGAGATCCACTTCTTGCTGTGGTGCCCCAAATACTCAGCAGTGAGGGACACTCACTTCAAGAGACTGTCTAATCTCTTCCCATACCTCCATGAAGGAAGAGAATAGACTATCCATACTGCTGGGGGAAGAGGAGAACACAAAGGCCATAGCAGCGCAATATGTCAGTGCCTGAGAGGAGAGTGATAACCCTTGGACTCCTTTACCCCTACCCTGGACGTGTCCCTGTCCCCATCCCTACTCAATTTCCACTTGCTTTGGATAGATAGATAGATAGATAGATAGATAGATAGATAATAGATAGATAGATAGATAATAGATAGATAGATAGATAGATAGATAGATAGATAGATATAGATAGATAGATAGATAGATAGATAGATAGATAGATAGATAGATAGAATAGATAGATAGATAGATATGAGATAGATAGATAGATAGATAGATAGATAGATAGATAGATAGATACAAAAATACAAAAAAATAGCAGCAGCACAATTAAATCAGATTTGGGTGCAATTCCTCACTAATGAGCTCCTGGCTTGAAGCTCCATCCAGACAATCAAATCCAAAGAATTGAGGCAGCGCTCCAGGCTTGTGCAAAAATGAAAGTGGATTTATTCCATGTGCAACGTTTCAGCTCTCACAATGGAGCCTTTGTCAAGCAATGAATAGACACACAATGTGATCTTATATAGGACCAGCCTACTTAGAATACATAATTCATTTACATATAATTAATAAAAATTTGGTAAAACGTGATATTTAGTGAAGAAATTCTTGGTGCAAATAATATACATAAGATTCGTGACCATGATTATATAGATTGTTGCAATTCATAATTCATATAATACATATATATAATAAAAAAAAGTGCTGTAATGTGCTGATGACCAACCTCATATCACCTGTGGGTGGGCGTGTTTATAAAAAATTATTATAATATAGTAAAAATAGACACTCACATCAGTGACTCCATTGGTGGTTCAGCGGGACCCATCGCGTCCCAGCACACAGACTGCGCATGCTCGGCGTCACCGGAATGCGTCACAGCAACCCAGCCACCGAGTGCTTCCTGTCCATGGAACGCACACACCCCGTGTGTGCCCCACAGGCCGGAAGACGCTCAGTAACCAGGAAACGCCGATCAGCGTCCCGGCACATACGCAATTCCGTGTGCATAGATACGATCTGCTTAATTAAGCCCTTCACCCCCGAAGCTTTTTTTGGTTCTGCATTTTCGTTTTGCGCTCCCTGCCTTCAAACAGCCATAACTCTTTTATTTTTCTGTTCACATAGCTGTATGAGGGCTTGTTTTTTGCGGGACAAGTTGTACTTTCCAACGCCACCATTTAATATTGCATACGGTGTAGTGGGAAGCGGGAAAAAAATTCCAAACCGGGTGAAATTGCAAAGAAAACGCTATTCCGCTACAGTTCTACGGGTTTCTTATTTACAGCGTTCGATGTGCATTAAAACTGATCTATTACTTTCATTCTACTGGTCAGTACGAATCCGGCAATACCTAATATGTATAGTTTTTCCTGCGTTTTCATAGTGATAAAATAATTAGAAAGTTGCCCTTTTTTTTTTTTTTTTCCTTGTCAAATCTTGACCCCTATAACTTTTTGGTATTTATGTGTACAGAGCTGTATGGGGGCTCATTTTTTGCGGGACGATCTGAAGTTTTTATTGATACCATTCTGGGGTGTGTATGACTTTTTGATCACTTTTTATTTAATTTTTTTTAGAAAAAAAAAGCGACAAAAAACGGCAAATCGCCATTTGGACGCTTTTTTCCACCACACAATTCGCTGTATTGGAATTTTTTTTTTTATATTTTAAAAGTACGGGCGTTTTCGGTCACGGTGATACCCATGATGTCTATATTTATTGTTATTTAGGTATTTATTTTTTACTTATACGGAAAGGGGGGTGATTTGAACTTTTTTATTTTTTATATATTTTTTAACATTTTTTTTACATTTTTTTTTACTATTAGAAAGCTCAAATATGGGCTTATATATTGTGGCTTTTTTTTTTTTCTTTATGAGCAATTATGGATTTTATAGACTCAGAAATCCATGAGTTGCTCATTTCTTATCCTGGCCTGCCATCTAGTGGCCAGAATAAGAATTGCACTTTGAAAACTGTAATCCTCACCAGCGAGGATTACAGTTTTCATATGGTGTACAGACACCCCGATTGGCCACACGGGGTGTCTGTACACCACCCGGAAGCGAATGCTTCCGGGTTGAAACGCAACTAGATGCCGTGATCGCGTGTGATCACGGCATCTAATCAACCAGGAAGACGCCGCCGATGGCGGTAAGTAGCGGCAAGTCTCTTGTGTTAGAAACTGCAGAGACTTGCCGGCCATGACGCCCGCTGCACCCGCGGGCGCGAAGGGGTTAAGGCAGTGTAAATAAGGCATTATAAGGGGTGTTCATAGGTCCACATCTCAAATCATTGAGTAAACCTTAAAATATAAAGTAGAAATGGGTGCGTAGGGTTTCCAAAATAGTTAAACATGATCCAATATGCATGGTCAGGGTGAGAACAATACTCTTGTAACCCATCAATAACCGCATGTATAAGGAATGGGTCACACATGTACTACCCACGGTCAGTGGAAAGCACATGATGACCTGTTATGGCCCCAGTGGAGAATCTCGTGCCCGGACACCCCACAAGGGTCCAATATCAATTCCTAAGGTCAATGTACAACTTATGGTATTGTGAATACGCACCCTGAAGAAAGGGTAATTCATATTAGGTACATGAAAACCACCCCTTATGCCACAGACATATTATGAAATAAAACCATAAAATAACATTGCGGGTCCAGAAGATGAGCCACCATATGATCACTGAATGAATCTTGACAAGAAAGATGATCTAAAAGGTAAAAAAAATGTCATTAGACCAATACAAAAAAATAATAAATACTGTATCTATTCCTGAACACTATAAACAAGCATGACAAGGAGAAGAAGACTTCCTCAGGCGGCAGGTAGGCATAGTCATCAGTCCATCACATTCCATCTAAATTCTACATTTAGCCCCTGGGGCTTGAGTGTCTGTAGGTGATGAATCCACCAGAGTTCTTTTCTTTTTAATAATAATTCTCTATCCCCTCCTCTCCGGGGTGATGGAACAAAATCAACAATCATGAACTTGAGATCACGTTCATTATGACTCATCTCAGTAAAATGTTTAGGGATAGGGATAGTGCTTCACTGAGCACTTGAGAAAGGCTCAGTTTGAGCCGAAACATCGCGTCCTACACATGGGTGAATAAAGTTCCTCTGTTTTTTCATTTTACTTTGAGAGTGCTGCCTATTTTTATGTTTTTTATTGAACTGATCCTTGTCAGATCCACAGGCATTGCACCTCACCATTCATATAGTGCTGCCAAGATTTTTTTGCATGATAGATAGATAGATAGATAGATAGATAGATAGATAGATAGATTTCAGAGGGACACTTAAAGGGGTTTTCCCAATTCAGATATTTATGGCATATCCACAGGATATGCCATAGATGACTGATACAGACAGGTCACACATTGGTGCAAAATTGACCCACCTGCTGATATGGTGGTGGCAGCGCTTCCAGACAAATAGGGATTTGAGAGTTGGCTGTGCATGTGAGCAGATTTCTCCATTCACTGCAAAGGTAGTTACAGAACAGCCAAGCAGGTTTGCTAAATATACCGTGGATATGCAATAAATGTCTGTGTTGAGAATAGCCCCTTTAAGCGGCCACTGCACCAAGTGGGTGGTTTAGAAAAGGGCAGTTATACAATGACCTTACAGGGGGCACGCGGAGCACTCACTGTTCAGCCTTTGGCACCAGATTCTGGGCCACTTATACAGTACGCCTGAAAAGCTGCCAACAGCAACTCTCTTATAATCTGTGATGTCGAGTGCTCTTGTGCCAAAATTACAGTTAACTGGAAGCTGCTGACATGGCTGCCCTCCTGAAGGGTCACCCACAGTTTATTTCGATAAGGAACGAAGAACAAATGTTTAGCAGGCTCCACACTCCAGATGGCATGGCTGTTTAACCCATACGTGTTCAATGAAGTCAGGCAAGCGACAGAAGATCTTTCTGGGAACGTTGTTTCAAAAAAAGATCTGACATTCGTTTTTAGAATGAAAGATCTTTTGTCAGCCTATCAGATGAAATTATTAAACACATGCGGTACCCCAGTACCCCCTCTATAAGAATAGAAAAAAACATTTGCAGGCACCCCATGTCAAAATATATTATAGAGTTTTCAAACCAGCACCTGGATCTGAATACTTTTGTAATTGCATGTCATTAAAAATTTTGCATAGCCACTGAGTTATTCAGTAGAATGTATCTGTTTAGAGCCACCTGCTGTTTGTTTTTTTCTTATTTCTTTGCCCTGCTCACTGAGAAGGCCGCACATGCTCAGTTTCACCCTTCAACAGCCTCCTGAGCTGTGATAGGGAGAGCATGGACACGCCCCCTTAGCTGCAACAGAAAAGACACTCCCCCCCCTGAGCTTCCAGCTTGATATAAATCTAGCAGAGCAATGAATGTGGAGATCTCTGGATCCATATGAGGTACAGGGCTGGTTCTAGCTTTGTTAGAGATTGTCATGTACTATATGATGTCTGATTTTCATTTTTTACATTAGTCATGGGAGAACCACTCTAACCCCTTCAACCCCGGGCCTGTTTTCACCTTAATGCCCAGGCCATTTTTTGCAAATCTGACATGTCACTTTATGTGGTAATAATTTTGGAATGCTTTTACTTATCCAAGCCATTCTGAGATTGTTTTCTCGTCACATATTGTGCTTCACAACAGTAGTAAATTTGTGGCAAAATATTTCATTATTATTTTAAAAAAAAAATCCAAATTTACCAAAAATTTGGAAAAATTAGCAAATTTGCAAATTTCAATTTCTCTACTTTCAAAATACATAGTAATACCTCCAAAAGTAGTTATTATTTTACATTCCCCATATGTATACTTCATGTTGGCATCATTCAAGTTTAGAAGCCATTTTTCAAATTTTCACCAAATTTTCCAAAACCATTTTTTTAAGCACCAATTCAGATATAAAGTGATTTTGAGGGGCTTACGTAATGGAAACCACCCATAAATGACCCCATTTTAGAAACTACACCCCTCAAATTATAAAAAACTGATGTTACAAACTTTGTTAACCCTTGAGGTGTTCCACAAGAATTAATGGAAAATGGAGGTGAAATTTCAAAATTTCACTTTTTTGGTAGATTATTCATGTTAATAATTTTTTTCTTGCAAAACAGCAAGGGTTAACAGCAAACTAAACCTCAATATACATTACTCTGATTCTGCAGTTTACAGAAATACCCCATATGTGGTGGTAAACGTCTCTATGGGTTTGTGGCAGTGGTCATAAGGAAAGGAGCGTCATCTAGATTTTGGAGGCAGATTTTGCTAGAATGGTTTTTAGGCACCATTTTGTAATTGAGAGACCCTGACGTACCCCTACAGTGGAAACCCTCAAAAAGTGACCCCATTTTGGAAACTACACCCTTCAAAGAATATATTAAGTGGGGTACTAGCCACTTTGACCCCCTAAGCATTGGAAACACTTGGCTGTGAAAATGAAAAGTTTCATTTCTTCCAATAAAATGTTGCTTTAGCCCCAAATTTTTCATTTTCACAAGGGGTAACAGGAGAGAAGTACCCCATAATGTGTTACCCATTTTCTCCTGAATACAGCAACAACCCATATGTGGTGGTAAACTGCTGTGGGGGCACATGGCAGGACTCAGAACAGAAGGAGCGCAGCACGATTTTGCAGCACAGATTTCGATGGATTGGTTTGCGGGAGCCATTGATTTTTATTTTTTTCAGTTATTGTCTTATGTGGGGGCTCATTTTTTGCGGGATTAGATGATGGTTTGATTGGTACCATTTTAGGGTAAATACGCCTTTTTGATCGCGTGGTATTATACTTTTTGTGAGGCAAGGTGAAAAAAATGGCTGTTATGGCATAGTTTAAAAAAAAAAAAATTTACAGAATTCACCTGGGTGGCCATCTCATGTGATATTTTTATAGAGCAGGTTGTTACAGACGCGGCGATACCCAATATGTCTAACATTTTTATTTTTATTAAGTTTTACACATTAGATTTATTTTTGAAAAGAATAAAATCTTTTTTTTTAGTGTTGCCATTTTCTGAGAGCCATATTTTTTTTTTTTTTTTATTTTTCAGGCGATTGTCTCAGGTAGGGTATGATTTTTTGCGGGACAAGATGACGGTTTGATTGGTACCATTTTAGATTAAATACGCCTTTTTGATCACCTGCTATTACACTTTTTGTGAGGGAAGATGACCAAAAAATGGCTGTTTTGGCACTGTTTTTTTTTTGTTTTGTTTACTGTGTTCACCTGGCAGGGTGGATGATGTGATATTTTTATAGAGTCGGTGGATACGGACGTGGTGATACCTAATATGTATACTTTGCCTTTTTTTCACAATTTATTTTAACTTTATTTTGGGAAAAGCTTTTTTTTTTACTTGAAACTTTTATTTTTTGTAAAACTTTATTTTTTTTACTTTTTTTCACTTTTTTTCACTTTATTTAACTTTTGGGGGTCTGATCCCCTTTACAATGCATTACAATCCTGTTGTTTTGTAATGCATTGGCTGTAAGTGTATTACTCAATGTAATACACTTACAGCCTGCTTCCTGTGCGATCCAGGGGGCTGGATCGCACAGGCACGCAGGGATGGCAGCCACGATGCCTAAGGAAGGCATCGGGCTGCCATCCAAGCGATCGGGTCCCCGTCACAGCAGCGCGGGGACCCGATGGACTCTCTCTGCCCACGCCCGCATCGCATGTGCTGCGGTCAGCGCTGACTGCGGCACATCGAGGGTTAATATCATCGAGGGAAAACACCGATGCAGGAGTACGCGGCAGTGGTCCAGCTACTGGGAACAGCAGGCCCCATGCAGCTGATCGGGCGGGCACAGCTCCTGCACCCGCCCGATCAGCGCGCCGTAGAACTACGGCGCCGGGCGTCAAGCCCCTTCAGGCAGCGCCGTACTATTACGGCGCTGGGCGTGAAGGGGTTAGTGTAATGTTGTGCTATGTTTAGGTACACCAAGCAGCTGGTATGTGGTTGGTAGGGTCAAGGTTAACCACCCTGTTTCTCCCCTCTTGGCAGGGTGGGCTGGTCTGACTTCCTGTCTGAAGGGAGGGATGGTAGTCTAGTAAGTGAGTGAGGAGAGAGGAAACAAGTCCATGTTCTCCTGCTCCTTAGGTCTTAGAATCCAAAAACTAACAGTTCCCTGGAAGTTAATACTTCTGATATAGAGTAGGAGAGACAAGAACTTAGAACCTGTATAGATAAAGCATAGTAGCCAGCAAGGAAACCTGCAACTACAGCTATACAGACTTTTACAGTTTGAGGGATTACAGTTAAGACACCCATCACACTTGACCACGTGCTGACCAGATGTGCCTCTAAAACCTGTATCCTACAATGGACACTACAGCCATAATTACCAGATTACAGTTACCAGCCAGAGATTCAAGTGAGAGAGACTTTAGCAAGATATCATACCAAGAGTGCCATTATTTAACACTTTGCCAGCCTCCATACCTTGCCATACCTGGATTTGCATTGAGTACAGATTATTGTTGGATGTACTACAACTCCTATTTTGCACTCAAAATGGCCTGGTTTCCTGACTTCTACCACACCATACGCTTACCATTGCACTACTGCACCTCCTACCAGGCACCCATACAACCATTAACATCAAGGGCACCCCAAACTACCATCAGGCATGAGCCCCAACTACAAGGAGTGCCTTGAGGGAAGAAAGGGTGCACCCTCCTCTCACTGCACTGACCCAAGGGAGTAATGGGCTGAGGGAAACCACTGTGGCACATCCTATTGTCACATTATCACTCATATCCTCTGCTCCGGCTCCTCGAGGGCTCGCTGCAATCACCCCAGCACTTCTACAGAACACCACCTGTCTGCTGTCTCTAACATCACGTCCTCTCTGAAACTGAATCTTCCACAAATTTTACTTCTTGTGTTTTCTACATCTACTAACCTATCTAAACCTGATATCTTCAACTTAGTTTGTGGAACCACCATAACTCCTAGGCATCCCACCTTATCTTTCTGTCATCCCCTATATTCAATCACTTTCCCACTTATGTCACCTGTACCTCGAAAACATCTCCAGAATTCAACTTTTTCATACAATGAAAACAATAGAAACTCTTGTTGTCACCCTGATCCATTCTCATCTCGATTAGGGCCCATTCACACGGCCGTGTGAATGGGTCCGCATCTATTCCGCAATATGGAGGAATAGATTCGTCCCTATTCACTTCAATGGGAGTAGGGAGCCGTTCCGCGGCTCCGTCCAAAAAAAATAGATCATGTCCTATTCTTGTCCGCAACAGCAGAGAAGAATAGGCATTTTGAACGGGGCGGAACACACGCCGGGCGGCACCCGTAGTATTGTGGAATGGGTCCGCATTATTGTGGACCCGCAATACCATGGTCGTGTGAACCGACCCTTAGGTTTCATTCACACGACAGTATGTGTTTTGCAGTCCGTAAATTGCAGATCCGCAAAAAAATGGATGTCGTTCCGTATGGCATCCGTTTTCCCATTTTTTTCCATTTATGAATGGGGCCGCATTAGCAGGGAGAACGGGCATGAGCGCATATTGCTGCTCCTGCCTGTGCCCCCTGGAGGATTACTAACTGCTGGCATAGCATATGGGTACTCTGTACCCATGTACTATGCCAGGATTAACTGAGCGGAGCGGGTTCCTGCTTCTGCCTGCTCCGCTAAGTTAAGAGAACATGCAATTCTCTTAGCTTAGTAAAGCAGGCACAGACAGGAGCCCATTCCGCTCAGGTAATCCTGGCATAGCATATGGATACAGGGTACGGGGGTCACGGGCAGGAGGAGCAATATGCGCTCCTGCCCATACTCTTAGGCTTCATTCACATGACCGTATGTTCAATTCCGTATCTTATCCGCATTTTTGCGGATAAGATGCGGAACCATACGGACCCATTCATTTTTCCATAGGAGAAAAAAAATGCGTAATGCACACCGTGTACATTCCGCATCCGTATATTACGGAAGTTCTCCCGCAAAAAAAAAGGAAACATGTCCTATACTTGGCCGCAAAACACGTCCGTAGCCCCATTAAAGTCAATGGGTCCGCAAAATTACGGAACACTACAGAAGACTTTCCGTATGTCTTCCGTTCCGTTTTTATACGGACACGGAATACATACGGTAGTGTGAATGAAGCCTTACTCTACAACACTGCTGCGGCCCCATTCATAAATTTCACAGCCGGTAGCTGTCAGCAGAGTACAGAGAACTGAGTTTTAGGCGCACAGGGAATGGTGCACTTTAGGTAGGGAAAAGACTAATAAAAATACAAAATTAATTAATAAAATATGTTAGAAAAAGTTTTATTAGGGCATTAGGGACATCATATTAAAATTCCATACAAAGGTTTAGTTACTCTTTAACTGTTGATTAGTTTGTTGCTATGTAATGTATGACTCTGTACATGAACACTCTGATTTGTAAAGCGCAGAATATGAAGATGCTATATAAATAAAGATTATTGTTATAAGATGTTTTATGTCAGCATTGATATCATGCAAGGTACATATACCTTACCTGGGGAAGCCACGGAGCAATGCAATAAAAATAATTTTGAAGTAATGAAGTTTTAGCTAAAATTGTGACCCTCTTTAAAGTCAGATAGGTAAGAGGACTACAGGAAATGTTACATTGGAAATATATGCATAAAACACTCCTAAAAATCCAAGATTTCTTCAAAAGTGTCTGAAAATGTGATTTGGTTAACCAGGAATTCCCTTCTGTGCAAAGCTCTGTTCAGACTGGGAACTTAAAGTGGCCCTGGAAAAAATACTAAAAGTGGCCTCATTTTGTAGTCGGGTCCAAATTGATGGAAGACAGGGCCAGCAATACCATATTGTGGCACATTATACCACCCCAACAGAGCCAAATACCACAGTCCATCACAAAATACTGCCAGCAGCACAAAATACATCCCCAAAAACTTCCACTGGTCGGCTGTGAGGAGGGCTCAGGCGACCCCCTGGGCATCGGTTCACTGTGGAATTTCCCTGTAAGGTCTACGGCCAATCTGCCCCTGGCTCTGTTTCTGCCCTTTCGGTCTCATCAGCACATAGTAGGTTTTTGGTTTTGGTTAACTATGGCACGTCAAATATTCTATGTTCACGCTGCTATCCGGGGTTCTGTATGTGCGTTCTGTATGTTCTGTATGTGCGTTCCGTAAGCAGTTTTATCACCTTTGAAGGCAAGGATTGCTAAACTTGCAGCGACATTCTTACCGCCAACACTACAGAAACATCGCCAGAGTCTTAACAGACCCTACTATAAGTCAGTGGGGTCCATTTGGAGCCTTTGTAACGTGGAACCAGCACAAAGTTCTAAAGGCCAGCATATTATTTGTACAAATCCATACGTTGCTGATGAGGCACTAAAAGGCCGAAACAGACCTGTCCACAGTATTTTTTTAAGACTCCTTCATGCTATTTCATGGCACCTTTTATTAATTCAGGAGAAAAACAAAAGCTTATTGTGGTTTCAAATGCCTTCCTAAATGTTACTGACCTTTTACCAGCATTATAGATTTGGGAGCAGCACAATGGCACATGTTCAATGCCTTTTTCCTGTAACTACGAGAAACTGTTAAGAACCACAATATAATTTTCATTACACAGAAGAAGTTTTCAATGCTGGAGCTGCCACATGCTGCTATAAGTGCCACGTGGGCGTAATGGCTTAGAAGATTTACCAATGTCAACTCTGACATTAATGTACCTGTGGTAAGTGCATGCGGAATTAAATAGACACTCCGTGTTTGATTTAATAATAGATTTGCTATTTTAATTCCGGATGCAATCTTAATATACATCATTGTGCTCTGGCACAGATTTTATATACCAATTTATAGCACAATGATGAATACACATTTATGTACGGCTGTTTACATGTCATGGTTGCTGTAATTTGCCTAACAAGCCCATAAGTGATTGCTAAATAAAGTGATCCTGCAAGAGCTCTGTGGGCTAGACACATCTCAAAGACGTTCTGCTTCTATACAGAAGAAAGTAGGTTTAGTCCAAATGAATATCTTATCCAATCTTTTAATGACAGTCACAGATACAGTTTGCCTTGAATGTTATCGGTACCCCTCACCCTTAATGAAATGGGTGTTATGTTGTGTCCAGTGGCGTACATAAGTAAGGGCCCCATAGCAATGATCAAACCAGGCCCCCCACACAGGACAGAAGGGTTTCTGTTTAAGCCCCTTTCAATGACCCTTGGGCCATTTTTCCACTGCCTCATTTGCTAAAAGTTGTTCCTTATTAGAGGGTAGAGTCCTGACCAAGTTTTCACCTCCAGTAGAAGAGGGTATGATCCCAACAGGGCCCCCTCTTGCCATGGGCCCCATAGCAGTCGCATGGTCTGCCGCTATGGTAGTTACACCCCTGGTTGTGTCCATCCCTCCATCCCATTTTTACATATGGCTAGAGTAGGCATGTCACAACCTGAGGAACCCAGTAGACAGACATATGAGGAAAGGGAAGCTACCAATACTCAAGATAAAATAGCATAATGTTATACTTCCCAATATCTGAATCCTGAGACATTTAAAAGGTCTATCTGGCCGGTCACAATGGCATATAAAATAACCTCATTGATACCCCTTCTCTTCTCGGATCCCTATTGTTCTCTACTTCATGGTCCTTGTCAATATCAGAAATCACAGCTTAGCCAATCACTGGTCATAGTCACGCGCCTCAGCCAGTGATCAGCTAAGAGTTCATTTCCTGCGTGTCAACAGGAAGTGGAGACTAGGAGGGAACCGGAAAGCAAAGGAAAGGGATCGGCGAGTATCAGGTGTTTTGTGTTATTTACCATTCTTACCCCTTTCTTTTTAAAGAAGTTTACTGGCTGAACAAACCCTTTAACCCCATCGCTCACATGCAGGCATGGGATTGAGCCGGTTCCCTCAGGTTCTCCAGATCCGGTTGTTAAAGAGGACCTTTCATGTTTACAGTAGCTAAATACCTTAACTCGTAGGGTACCCCCCGCTGATGCTGCCACCCATGACTGTTCTTCAAAATAGCGCTCCTGTGCCCCCCTGTATTTTTCCCGCTCAGTATGTTAATACTGAGCATCGGTACAGGGAGGAGGAGACGCCCGGGTTTCTCAATGAGCGTCTCCTTCTCCCTGGCTGTGCCGCGATCCAATCACATTGGAGAGCGTCACAGCCAAGGAGTTTTTTCTCCCTGGCTGTGACGCTCTCCGATGTGATTGGATCGCGGCACAGCCAGGGAGAAGGAGACGCCCATTGAGAAACCCGGGCGTCTCCTCCTCCCTGTTCCGATGCTCAGTATTAACATACTGAGCGGGAAAAATACAGGGGGCCGCAGCGGGGCGCAGGAGCGCTATTTTGAAGAACGGTCACGGGTGGCAGCATCAGCGGGGGTACCCTACGAGTTAAGGTATTTAGCTACTGTAAAAAAAAAACATGAAAAGTCCTCTTTAAAATTACAGCCAGATCGGAGAACTGTGTTACCGGTTGAATCCCGATCCAGTGCTCTGGCGACAGCAGCTAGAGATGAGTGCTTTCATTCCATAGTTTAGCTCCTTTGGCTTTTTAAAAGTTGGGTAGTATGTGTGTGTAGTGTATACATGGTATATGTGTATCTGTGTTACATATATATGGTGTATGTACAGTGATGGCCTCAGGATACAATATTTTCAGCATATAATGGTCTTTTCTGACCCATCGTAAGTTGAAACCAGACTTAACATACAATGCCTCAGACTCAGATCCAACCAATCAAGGCCACATCTCTGGTAAAATAGATGTATTAGTTGCTAGTTATCAGCTATTCCTGACTGTTATATGTAAGGGATTGTTTTATCTGTCTTAGTTATCTGCTTATTTTTCTTAAATCTTCATTTTCTCTTATCTTGGATGATCTTTTTGGGCTTTGGGACTGATTACTCAACTTACAATGGTTTCAACATACAATGGACATCATGGAACCAATTAATATTGTAACTTGAGGGACCACTGTATATGTAAACGTGTCGTGATGCTGTGTATCCGCCGTTGAGTAGGGAACCTGTTGTTGAAAATTTGAATCCCACCCCTGCTCACATGAACGTAACTGTACAATTGAGGTGACCAAGGGGTGTGTAGAGAGGACTCACAATCTGAGCCTGCTCCATACACAGTAGGTGCCAGCTGTGTATTACCTGCCCACAATCACCAAGACTATAGACAGACTGCAATGGCATACAGTATAGTATATATACTCATAGGGAAAAAATATTTTTCTAAATATATTTAAAAAAAAAAAAGAATTAAAAATTCAAATCACCCCTTCCCCAATTTCTGCAATAGATTAAAGTAAGCAGAACCCACCAAATACTATTCTACCAACCAGTTGCCATCAATGTGCCAAATAACTAGCAGTAATCACAAAAACAGATGGCACACATAATGAACCAGAGACAGCGAAATAACAATAAGAACAGTCTTTATTATAACAAGTAATGTCAGTCACAAATTAAAAACATTTAAAAATAGGATCATCACGTATGGAATGCTATAAAAAGCACTCCAATCCATATACATGGTACACATAAAAAATACAGCGACCAACCCGCCCATCCTTCCTATATTGCTATTTCTGGCAACTGAGTAGTAGTGTTCATGATTGGGTTTAAGGGGCACTATGTATAAAGGGGCACAGACAAGAGGCACTATGTATAAAAGGGGCACAGCTAAGAGGCATTATATATAAAGGGGGCACATACAAGAGGAACTAAATATAAAAGGGGGCACAGCCAGGAGGCACTATATATAAAGGGGGCACAGCCAAGAGGAACTATGTATAAAAGGGGGCACAGCCAGGAGGCACTATATATAAAGGGGGCACAGCCAGGAGGCATTATATATAAAGGGGGCACAGCCAGGAGGCACTATATATAAAGGGGGCACAGCCAGGAGGCACTATATATAAAGGGGGCACAGCCAAGAGGAACTAAATATAAAGGGGGCACAGATAAGAGGCACCATATATAAAGGAGGCACAGACAAGAGGCACTATATATAAAGGGGCACAGATAAGAGGGACTATATATAAAGGAGGCACAGACAAGAGGCACTATATATAAAGGGGGCACAGACAAGAGGCACCATATATAAAGGAGGCACAGACAAGAGGCACTATATATAAAGGAGGCACAGACAAGAGGCACCATATATAAAGGAGGCACAGACAAGAGGCACTATATATAAAGGGGCACAGATAAGAGGGACTATATATAAAGGAGGCACAGACAAGAGGCACTATATATAAAGGGGGCACAGACAAGAGGCACCATATATAAAGGAGGCACAGACAAGAGGCACCATATATAAAGGAGGCACAGACAAGAGGCACTATATATAAAGGGGGCACAGACAAGAGGCACTATATATAAAGGGGCACAGATAAGAGGCACTATATATATAAAGGGGGCACAGACAAGAGGCACTATATATAAAGGGGCACAGATAAGAGGCACTATATATAAAGGGGGCACAGACAAGAGGCACCATATATAAAGGAGGCACAGACAAGAGGCACTATATATAAAGGAGGCACAGACAAGAGGCACTATATATAAAGGGGGCACAGACAAGAGGCACCATATATAAAGGAGGCACAGACAAGAGGCACTATATATAAAGGGGGCACAGACAAGAGGCACCATATATAAAGGAGGCACAGACAAGAGGCACTATATATAAAGGGGGCACAGACAAGAGGCACTATATATAAAGGGGGTACAGACAAGAGGTGCTATATATAAAGGAGGCACAGACAAGAGGCACTATATATAAAGGGGGTACAGACAAGAGGCACCATATATAAAGGAGGCACAGACAAGAGGCACTATATATAAAGGGGGTACAGACAAGAGGCACTATATATAAAGTGGGTACAGACAAGAGGTGCTATATATAAAGGAGGCACAGACAAGAGGCACTATTTATAAAAGGGGCACAGACAAGAGGTGCTATATATAAAGGAGGCACAGGCAAGATGCACTATATATAAAGGGGCACATCCATGAGGCACTATATATAAAGGGGGCACAGCCAAGAGGAACTATGTATAAAGGGGTCATACCCAAGGGATGATATATATAAAAGGGGCACAGCCAAGAGGCACTGTATACAGGGGGCAAAGCAAAGAAACTATATACATGGGGCATAGAGCAAATATCTATACAGGGCACTGTGTTTGTGACACTTTATTTTTATGGGGCATAGTTTGTGACATTCATTGGCACAATATATGTTGTTATTATATTCAGGGCACAGCATGCCACACTAAAAGGAGTGCTTATGTGTCGGCAAAGTTAGAAAATGAAAAGAATTGGGAAGCAAAATATGCAGAGACAAGTTGTAGCTAGGAGAAGTCATCATGGTGGTCTGAACCGGATGGAAAATAACTGGATGAGACGTCACCTGTAAGTCACTAAATGTAAATGTTCATTCTGCCGCTGACTATGTCTGATTAATGCTGTAGTCACCTGCATGATCTACAGCTAGTGATGCGTGGCAGTATGATGTTTTGTCAAACTACTACTCCCAGCATACCTTTTAAAACTGTTCAGGCCATACAGGGAGCTGTAGTTTCACACTGTACAAACTTATATGGGAAGAGTTAAGCCGATTATCCAAATGGTATCTGTACTGAAGTTTTTAAGCTGGTGATATATATGTACTGCACTTGGTTCTGGGTCTGTATATACACTACTAAGAGATATTTGGCTTTCAGGTGAAATTTTTGGAAAAAGTTAAAAGTTTGCGGAATAGTGATATTTTATCATGAAAGAAGGGCATTTAAGTAGAGGTAGCAACTGTGATTTCCAATCTCAAATAATTTATTGAAACAAAAGCCGACACCAGTGCTGGGTATACCCCCACAAAGGTCAGTGTCTCAATAACTTGTCATGTGGCCTTGAGCATCAATTACAGCTTAACAACAACGTCTTATGCTGTTCACATCTACTGAGACATGGCATCCCACTTTTCTTGAAGGGCGGCCCTCAGGTCATTCAGGTTCTGGGGTACAGAGTCTGAACAAGGCGACTCAGCTGATCCCATACAGCCGTTCCCTAATGATGCGACCTCGATGAGCTGGTGCATTGTCATCCATGAAGATGAAATTAGGCCTGTGTACCTCGTCCAGTGTAGATGCTCCCTGACCCATGCAAGACGCCTGTGCCTGGTGGTGTGGTCACTCTCCGTCGTTCCGCAGACTGACATGTTCATGTTGGCAAATACGCTACAGTATGATGCACACTGCACTGAAAATTCCTCCTGGTTTACTCCAAAGAGGGTCTTACATTCGTTGGGGCCCCCATTGAATTGACTGCTCAGTACTCCTGGAATCCTTAACCTGGCCCTGCAGATGTACAACTCGCCCCAATTAAAGTGAATGGGACTGGGCTGCAATACCAAGCACGGCCACTACACAATGTACGGCACTGTGCTTGGTAAGCTTTCAGTTGGCCACAGCCATCACCGAAACACAGGAGCCTTTTCAAATTGCTGATCAGCGGGGTGACGGAACTCAGATCCCCACCAATCACATATTGTTGACCTATCTTGATTATAGGACAATGCTAAACTCACAGATAACCCCCTTTAAAGCCTGAATAGGGTGGTGTCACACATAGTATTTTTTAGACATTTTTTTATACTTTTGTTTTTTACTGGTAATTACTAAATGCAGCACAAAAAATTGTTTTTTATATTTGTAATGACATTTTTTGACACTTTAATTGAATTTTTTGGGTTAATGTTTTTTGTTTTGTTTTTTTTTAACACACAGCATGCTCTGGGTGTAGTGTTTTTCCCTCATTTTCTGGTATTTTTTTCCCTGCTTTGAAAAGTACAAGGGAGATATTTGTTGTGTCTTTGAATGGTGCTTTTACTGGTGTTCTTTTTCTTTTTTACCAATCTATAGAACATCATGCTCCACAGAAGAAGTGACATTACAAAGGGGGTACCTACTACCTGATATTAAAATGCAAGGCTGAGACATGCAAAAAAAAAAAAAAAAAAAAAAACATTCAAAACTACATGTGCTCAGACACACTATTTGGAAGAAAACACCACAAAAGCCAAGAATAGACTACAACACGTTTGTGCATATGCCAGGTTTAATGACTTTATTTTGTGTTTTTGAATGTTTTTTGTACCAAAAACACGCACACAAAAGAACTATGTGGCACTCTAATACAGTATGTGCTAGGCCCATTTCACAATGTTTATGCAGTAAATATACTGTCGGTGAACTGGCGCTGCTCACGGGTGTCTGTTTATTAAACTTTTATGAAATCGCCAAATCTCTAGAAATTTTTCAATTTAAGAAGTGGTTCAAGTTCCTGTTCGGCATTGCAGTCAATGTTTCCCCTTACAGGGCAGTAAACAATCTTCTTTTTTCTATAAAGTACATTACTTCTCAGTGTGCTGCACACATGCGCACTCTCATAAATCTTACCTGAAGGGTTATTACAGCCTATTTCATAGCAGCTGCTCTGGTTAACACTGTGTGCACCATTCTTCCCAGGCTCCTGTGTAGCCTGATTTTCTACAGAGGACCACTCTACTGCAGAGCTTCAACTCGTATCTTCTTCACACATAAGGGTAGACCATGAAGCTGTTATTGGGCCCAAGAAATGAAGAACACAGTCTTAGTTGGTCCCATTCTCTATGGTGGTAAGAACCTGGATGAGACTTCCCTTCTTATTAGGAACCAGGGAGGAAAATATAAAAATCAGAACATCTGCGGAAGTCTCTTCTGAGCAATATGATAAAATGTATTCTTTTTTGGTAACGTAGGCCAATGCATTTCAAGAGCGAATTGCCCCCTTCGTCGGGTATCAACATTATACAGTGCGGGGTCAAAATTTAGAAGGGAGGGAAAAAGGCTGCAGTTACAAAAACATTATGTATGTCTGGTTACTACATCAAAAAATAAATAAAAAATAAATGAAAATAAATTCCTTTTTGATTATGACATGGTAGTACTCATTAGGTATGTTCATAACGAAAAGGAAATATAATAATAATAATATATCCATGAGAAATAGTGGATAGCGGTCCTTCCGGATAAACAAAACCCTTTGGGATTGACTAATAGAAATAAAATAAACGTGACAATTAGGGAACACTGATCGATAGATAAAAGTGATGTTATTAACCCCTTCCCGACCAGCGCCATACATGCTGTAGTACTACGGCGCGCTGATCGGGCGGGTGCAGGAGCTGCGCCCGCCCGATCAGCTGCGGGGGGCCGGCTGTTCCCAGTAGCCGGACCCCTGCTGCGCACGCCCGCATCGGTGAAAACACCGATGCGGGCGTATTAACCCTTCATGTGCCGCAGTGAGCGCTGACCGCGGCACATGCGATGCGGGCAGGCGGAAGGGGTGTCCATGCTGTGACAGGGACCCGATGGCTTAGATAGCAGCCGGATGCCTTCCTTAGGCATCTGGCTGCTATCTACGGAAGCCTGTGAGATCCAGCCCCCTGGATTTCACAGGCAGTAAGGCTGGAAGTGTATTACTGTGTGTAATACACTTCCAGCCAATGCATTACAATACAGAAGTATAGTAATGCATTGTAAAGGGGATCAGACCCCCAAAAGTTAAAAAAGTGTAAAAAAAAAACGAAAGTGAAAAAAAGTGAAAAAATAAAGTTTTACAAAAAAAAGTTTCAAGTTCCAAAAAAAAAAAGCGTCCTTTTCACAAAATAATATAAAAAAAAAATTGTAAAAAATAGTGAAAAAAATTAAAATAGACATATTAGGTATCGCCGCGTCCGTATCGACTGGCTCTATAAAAATATCACATGATCCACCCCGCCAGGTGAACGCAGTAAAAAAAAAAAAAAAAAAGTGCCAAAACAGCCTTTTTTTGGTCATCTTCCCTTACAAAAAGTGTAATAGCAGGCAATCAAAAAGGCGTATTTACCCCAAAATGGTACCAATCAAACCGTCATCTCATCCTGCAGAAATGTGAACCCTACCTGAGACAATAGCCCAAAAAAATAAAAAAAATATGGCTCTCAGAAAATAGCAACACAAAAAAAGGTTTTATTCTGTTCAAAAATGCATCTAATGTGTAAAACTTTCCAAAAATAAAAATGTTTGACATATTGGGTATCGTCGCATCCATAACAACCTGCTCTATAAAAATATTACATGAGATGACCCCCCAGGTGAATGCTGTAAAAAAATTTTTTAAAAAACTATGCCATAGCAGCCATTTTTTTTCACCTTGCCTCACAAAAAGTGTAATAGCAGGCGATCAAAAAGGTGTATTTACCCCAAAATGGTACCAATCAAACCGTCATCTTGTCCCGCAGATATGTAGACCCTACCTGGGTCTACCAATGAAAATGTCACCTCGTCCCGCAAAAAATGAGCCCCCACATAAGACAATAACTCAAAAAAATAAAAATCAATGGCTCCCGCAAACCAATCCATCAAAATCTGTGCTGCAAAATCCATATGGCGCTCCTTCTGTTCTGAGTCCTGCCATGTGCCCCCACAGCAGTTTACCACCACATATGGGGTGTTGCCGTATTCAGGAGAAAATGGGGAACAAATTATGGGGTGCTTTTCTCCTGTTACCCCTTGTGAATATGAAAAATTTGGGGCTAAAGCAACATTTTATTGGAAGAAATGAAACTTTTCATTTTCACAGCCAAGTGTTTCCAAATTCCATAAAACTCTTAGGGGGTCAAAGTGGCCAGTACCCCCCTTAATATATTCTTTGAAGGGTGTAGTTTCCAAAATGGGGTCACTTTTTGAGGGTTTCCACTGTAGGGTTACGTCAGGGTCTCTCAATTACAAAATGGTGCCTAAAAACCATTCTAGCAAAATCTGCCTCCAAAATCTATATGACGCTCCTTTTCTTCTGACCACTGCCACAAACCCATAGAGACGTTTACCACCACATATGGGGTATTTCTGTAAACTGCAGAATCAGAGTAATGTATATTGAGGTTTAGTTTGCTGTTAACCCTTGCTGTTTTGCAAGAAAAAAATTATTAACATGAATAATCTACCAAAAAAGTGAAATTTTGAAATTTCACCTCCATTTTCCATTAATTCTTGTGGAACACCTCAAGGGTTAACAAAGTTTGTAACATCAATTTTTTATAATTTGAGGGGTGTAGTTTCTAAAATGGGGTCATTTATGGGTGGTTTCCATTACGTAAGCCCTCAAAATCACTTTATATCTGAATTGGTGCTTAAAAAAATGGTTTTGGAAATTTTGTTGAAAATTTGAAAAATGGCTTCTAAACTTCTAAGCCTTCTAACGTCCCAAAAAAGTAAAATTACATTTATAAAATGATGCCAACATAAAGAAGACATATGGGTAATGTAAAATAATAACTATTTTTGGAGGTATTACTATGTATTTTGAAAGTAGAGAAATTGAAATTTGGAAATTTTTCCAAATTTTTGGTAAATTTGGTATTTTTTTATAAATAAAAATGAAATATTTTGCCACACATTTACTACTGTCGTGAAGCACAATATGTGACGAGAAAACTATCTCAGAATGGCTTGGATAAGTAAAAGCGTTCCAAAGTTATTACCACATAAAGTGACACATGTCAGATTTGCAAAAAATGGCCTGGTCGGGAAGGTGAAAACAGGCCCGGGGTTGAAGGGGTTAATGGGAGGATTCTTGTTATTTTAAAGTACACTAGTACACTTTCTCCATATTGACCTCCTTGATTCTAATGAGTGGTACACGATACTAGAGATGGCTTGCATGCACATTAGTGGTGCTGCTATGACTTCTTTTTGTGAATAGAAGATTATTTCAATTTCGTACCACAGGATACTTAGTGTACTTATTTAGTAGGTACAAAAGGATATCTGAGACCTAGGAGAATGATCATGTATAAGTAAGATGGATACAATGAATTGCACTGCAACTATTTATCATATGATTAGTTACGCACATTCGTGTCATGTAACTGCATTGTTACTATTTTGCTCCACCTTTGGCTTTCAGCACTGCCTGTATCCTTCTGGGCATGCTCTTAATCAGATTCAAGCATGTCTCGACTGAAATCTGTTCCCAGGTCTCTTCTACACATGCCCAATGTTGGTGCATACTGGTCAATTCACTTGGGTACAAATACAGCTTTTTTTTCAACTCTACCCTGGGGACTATGGGGGCCAATCCAACACCTCTACTTCATTATCATTTAACCATTTCTTCGCCAACCTTAGGTCATTGTCCTTCTGGAACACTATGTCATCCTTTTCATACCCATAGTTCTCAAGTGTACAAAGTAACTCATCTTGTAGGATACTCACATAGAGCTCAGCATTGAGGCCACCATCGATACTGGTCAAGTATCCAAAACATTTGGCTATGAAACAGCCTCATATCATCAGGCTTACTCCACCAAACTTGACAGTTCCTTCAATTTCTCGATCCGTTAGCCCCCTTTTCACTTGTTTCTTCCAGACCCATTTGCCCCCATCAGAGCCCAGTCTATTGACTTTCGTCTCATTGCTCCAAATCACCCATTTCCAATCTTCTACTGTCCACTGTTGGTACTTTTTTGCAAACTCAAGCCAGCACTTCTTATGAAGAGATTGAAGTCGAGGCTTCTTCACTTTTTTCAGGCTACCATTCCGGACCTGTGTAATGCGTATTGCACGGTGCTTGCATGGACAACTGTGACCTCACTATCACGAAGCGTACGAGCCGCCTCCACTGCTGTGTTTGTCGTACCAGAACAGATAGACCTTGTGATGAGCCAACTTGTTGATATTTTGCCTGGACGTCCACCTCTAGGCTTTGGAATGGATGGACTACATTTTGTATTCTTCCAACTGTCATGGCGCTCACATGATGCAGTTTGTCAATTTTCTTGGCTGAGATACCGCTATCGATGAGCTGGATGATGCTGTGTCTCTTTTCTTGGGAAATCTTCTTCATGGCTGCTCCTAGATTGGAACCAGTGACCTTTTGCTTGGGAATCAACCTAATAACACACTGATCTATTAGGGAATGTGAGAACAGGTTGTCATTTTTAGTATACAAGAAGAAAAAGATTGTTCCACCCCCAGGAGCAAAACAGTAACATTGCAGTTACATGAGAAGAATCTGCAGAACTAAGAGATAGCCAAGATGATTGTTTTATAAAATGATGGTAGACTCACGCTCAAAGTTGTAGTGGATGGTGAGATATGAAGCCTGAAAGTCAAAAGCTCAGAACATTGTCACCCTTTTGCTCATCAGTGTACATAAGTTTCTTTTGAGGTAAAATATATGCATGTGTCACATGAGCTTAGCGCACCGGACCCTCTTCTAATTGAAGTATCTGATCTTTATCTTTTAAAAAGAGGTTTTCTGCCTCCACATACCATTATGATTAAGTGCAGAGCTACATGATGAATGTGTCATCCTGGAGAAGGCTCTTCATAACTATGACTTGTTCATATATGGTCATGGCTGTCAATCGTTAAGAAAAGGAAAGTAAAACTTTATGATTTAGGAGCCCATGCCCAAAGCTTAGACTTCATATGATAATGAATGTGGTTATGTGGAGACCATGATGTAACGTCTACATATATTAAACGCTGCCTCCTATTCCTAATATCATATATAATACAGGATGACATATTCTTTCCTTTTGTCTCATATGTATAATTTTACACATGATAAGAAAAGTACTGCTTGAATATTTCATAAACCTTTGTGAAAAAGGCTTTTTAACATCTGTTATGAACACCATAGACGTCAAGATTTGTAGTCACTGCTGATCAGTCCCATACATTGGCTTGGAGGAAGTCTTTTGCATTTCCTTCCAGCTTCAGTAGGCCAATGGATATTGGTGACTTTCTTTAATAATGAACCTCCCACTCAGTTCTAAGACAATATTCCCTTAGAAAAAAGGCCTCATATGAGCAAAATCGGGATATGGATACATAGCTAACCAATATGGCGGCCATACCGCCTACAGGTTCAAACTGTACCTACTAGTGGTGAGCGAAATGTTGAAAAATTTGATTCGGCTGCTTCACCAAATTTTACAAACAAATTTGTCACTTTGTGACTAATTACTTTGTCATGAAGCACATTTCTTTGTCAGTAGTGGGTGCAATGACAGGGAGCAGCAATTGCCTGGCTCCCCATCATTGTACCTCTCAGATACCGCGTTCATAGCTGATCGTGACGTATGACATCAATATTACAGTGTGAAATAAAAAAATAATAATAAAATCATACTTACCTCATCCATTTGATTGTAGATCCAGCGCGAAATCCCGTGATGATGTCATCACATCGGGCAGTGTGGTGACGTCATACGTCACCACGCACAGGATTTCGAGCAGGATCTTCAATCAAGGTGATGGCGGCTGGCTCTTCATGTTCAAACGGATGAGGTAAGTATGATTTTTTTGATTTTTTTACTGCCATTCTGGGAAAATTGATTTGTTACCTCGAAGCACGAGGAAATTCGACTTTGTGGTGAATAAAATTTTCCCTGAAATTCAGATCGAATTCCACTTTGTAGAGTTCGATTCGCTCAACAGTAGAACCTACCTCTGTGTGGCTTTGGTTTTACACAGAGCATTTGTCTTAAGGTACCCAGACATAATAGCGTAAAGCTGCTGAAAATGAACCATTTGAACCAAATGGATAATTCTTTGGGTGAAACTAATCAACAAACAAGCCAACCGATGACACGTTTATCATCTGTAAGGAGGTTGGCCATGTTTAAAATTTTCATCCAATAGTAAGATTCAAGTTCTTGGTTTGAAAGAAGGACATATCTCAGAATCCAGCACTGCAAGGCAACAGTAATCACCACTGATACACCATGCTGCTTACCAGGTTATTATTCATCTACTCTTTCCAAATAACAACAATATTTGGCTACAGTAAATGGGCCCTAAAAGGGACTTCCATGATTTTAATAATGATGGGGGCGGGGACCAACACCCTGCACCTCCACTGCACAGCTGTTTCATGCTAGCTCCGGCAACAGAAATCACAGTCCATTTGATAGGGGCTGTGCTTGGTATTGCAGTCCAGCCCCATTCACTTGAATAGGATAGAGCTGTGCTTAGACCATGTGACTGATGAATGTGATGTCACTGGCCGAGGAAGAGGCTGCTACGTTCAGATATTGATGAAATGTCCTGAGTATAGGTCAGTATAATGTCTGTTAAACCAACTGATGATGTTGGACAGCAAACGAATAGGGTAGTTGGATTTCAACAATGCTTGATCCTTTTGTTTTTGAGGGTACAAGCCACCACCAGGGGTATATGGCAGCAGTTTTCGCCCATCTCTCCTAGCCCAGCATGCAGGTATATGGGGTATCTTAAAGGGGTTCAGCTCTGAACCTCGACATGTTCCCTTCTTCACCCAGGCAGCCCCTCATGAAATGCTCCGATGCTCTCCCTTACCTTGTGCTGAATCGCGCAAGAAAGGGCTTTTTCTGTAGATCTGGTGATGCACCAGATCTCTGTTAGGCGAAGACTACTGCCTAGCAGTGTTCCCGGTGATGTCACTGACACTAATGGGTGGGCTTTAGCACTGCCCTAACCTGTAAAATAGCTAGGGCAGCACTAAAGCCTGCACATTAGTGCCGGTGACATCATAAGGAACACTGCTAGACGGAATGAAAGAACGAAATTCAATGTAAAGCAGAATACAATAGATTGTGGATACACTAACAGTGAAGAGAGGAAAAACTGTTGAAAATTTTTTAACCAATTGAAAAAATGTTTTTTTTTTAGCCTAAAATGAGTATAATGCAATGATAAAAAAAAAGATCTTCATAATCTGTTCCATTCTGTAAAATAGACAATTTGAACATAGAATATTGTAAGGTGAGTCAGAGTAGTGAACATCAGTAATATTAAAGGAAAGCAAGACTTACCACATAGGCATTTAGTGAAGTTTAGTACTGTGTGGTGATTTTATTATCCCAATTTCCTGTTTTATTGTATTCATCCAATTTCACCCAGAACATTTCCTTTTTATTTCACAGCTAACAACGAGCACATATATCTCAGTCTTATGGGCTCTGTTCACAGAACGGCAAGCTACAAAAATGCTAATTAAATCTCTCTCTATTGTCTACTTACAATTTTAAATACTTTTGCAAAACTATAAGGTATTTGAATTATTAGGTATATTATAACCCCCTGGTTCTGGTGGTATTGATCTGAATGTAGAGCAGAGCAGCTGAGGGAGCAGGGACATAACTACCATAGCGGCAGACCATGCGACTGCTAGGGGGCCCAGGGCAAGAAGGGGCCCAGTCTTAGTTGGGATTATCTCCTCTTCTACTGGAGGTGAAAACTTGGTCAGGACTCTACCCTCTAAAGGAACAACCTTTAGCAAATGAAGCAGTGGAAAAATGGCCCAAGGCTCATTGAAAGGGGTTTAGGCAGAAACCCTTCTGTCCTGTGTGGGGGGGCTGGTGTGATCCTTGCCTTACTTCTCTATGTACGCTGATGGGGGAGGTTACACTGCCCGTTGTCTGTGGTAAATGGTGTGGTAACCTACCTACCGTCTGTCGAAGAAGTCAAACCACTCACGTATCACATTCTAGGACTGATAGACCGCAGCGTGGGAGTGTGGAGAAGTCTTTCTTTTTTGTTTTACTCTTTATTTTTATTACAAAAAGCAATATTTTTGCAGGCTATATGGGGGCACTGTGACTGTGAATGTTATGGTTCTGTTGCTGTCACACCATGGCTGCCACTGTGATGGGGTTTCCATGTTGGTCCTGTTTTTATGGCACTCTTATAGAGACACTGGTCTGTGGCCATTAATGTTATGGGATTGCGGTGACTTTCACTGTTATTAGTCACTGTAGCTGTCATTATTATGAGAGCACTTTGACTATAACTGGAGGCACTGTGATTGTCACTAGGCCTCACTGACACGACTGTATTTTGGATCAGATGTGGATCCATTCATTTCTATGGGGCTTCAAAAAATGCAGACAGCACATGGAATGTCAGCCATGTGGTGTCCATATCTGTGTGAACATGTCATAATCTTGTCCGTCTTGTGCCTTCTTTTCAATGATGTCGCTAGGATATGCCCCCATTGTCTTAAAGGTGCAGGTCCCACACCTATATCCAGAACGGAGCCCCAAAAGTGAAGGAGGGCACACTGCGCAAGCACAGCCCCCTCCATTCATTTTCTATGAAGCCGGCGAAAATAGCTCAGCGCTGCCTCAGCTATTTCTGTCGGCTCCATAGAATGAATGGGAGCGGGGGCCGCGCATGCGCAGGGCACCCTCCTTCACTTTCTGCAATCTCTCAGTAATGAAGAGAGGTACCATGGCCAGTAGGTCACCACTGTATTTACCCATCAGTCTCAGAAGTCTGTTTTTGTTATGGTACAGAGGGTGACACCGTGCTCCATATTTTGTAGGCTAGATCCTTGGTACAACCCTTTTTGAGATTCCTGAAAACATTGGTGGGAACTTTCTTACCCTTCTTCTGCAGATTGTTCTCCTGATTACACCTTCATCATTGGTATTTACCAGATGGGCACTACTCATTGAAGCTTGAGTGGACATTCACTGGCTGCAACTCCCTGATCCCACCTTCTATGGTAAATAGATTTGTAAAATGAATACTCTTAGGAGAATGGAGAACCTGACTGCCAGGATGGACTGATCGTTTGGGCTTTAGACAGAGCAATGCCGAAAGTCACATGCCTAGAAAAGGCCTCGGCCCCTGCATCAGATTGATTAAATTCATTCATTAAATGCAAGTTGTAAAATACAGTAAAGTAAAAACAAGATCAGTCATTGTATGAAACCAGCACACCCTGGCAATATTTTTGGTTGGCAAGTCGCAGCTGGGTTCTCTTAAAAGAGGCCTCCTGTGTGGACAGGGTTGAATACTATGGCAAAGCAAGGAGCTGTCAGCATCTTGCCCTGGGTGGTGGTCAGGGCGTAGCTAAAGGCTCATGGGCCCTGGTGCAAAAGTTCAGCTTGGACCCCCCTTCCCTCTCTTTAGCCAGGGGCGGGGAAGCACATCGTCTTTGTGCTACCTGAGGCATAAATAAAAACGGCAATCCCCTCATGGCAAATTCTCGACCTAACCCCTTCCCTCCAGCCAGAGGTGTAATATGACCAGCATGCACTTTCTATAATACCAGTAATCTCTTATCCGGCCTAAGGGTATTTGGGCCCCTCCGTCTCCTGGGCCCGGTAGCATCTGCTATCTCCGCACCCCCTATTGCTATGTCCCTGGTGGTGGTATTATGTGGTCATGATGTGGCAGTATTATTTGGCTTTTGTATATTAGAATTGCAAGAAAACTGTATGACTGCATTTTTAGAAGTTTATTGTCATCCACAGAATAGTACGTAGTACATAGTCTACTGTATTATACCCCAGTACACACCAACTTGTCAATCACTGTGATGAAGGGGAGGTGGGGAGTACTGTCATGAAAAAAGTAGGCTTACAACTAACTATAACAGCACAAAAGTTTTTGTTCTGTTTTACATGTAGGTAATAGTAAAATGGGCTTGTCCCTGTAACATGGTGCCCTTACATATAGCAGCATATTTTGGTGACAAAATTGCACTAAATAAGAAAAAAGGGGCCTCTTTTTTATTGCAGGAACAGCATTAGTGATAAGCGAATTGAAATCCACAAAGTGGACTTCGATCCGAATTTCAGGATAAATTCGATACGCCGCAAAGCCAAATCTCCTCATGCTTCGCGGTAGCGAATCAATTTAATTTAATGCCATGTTCATAAATGATCGCGGCATTTGATATAAATAAGGGAGTGTAATATTAAAAAGAAACAAAAAAAATAATACTTACCTGATCCATTTGATCACGACAGGCCGGCCGCTGCCATCTTGCTTGAAGAGCTCAGCCGAAATCCCATGCCAGGTACCGTATGATGTCACCATGCCTGCAGTGTAATGACGTCATCTTGGGCCGCGTGACATTTCGCGCCAGACCTTCTGGCAAGATGGTAGCGGCCGGCCCATCGCGAGCAAATGGATCAGGTAAGTATTTTTTTTTTTTTTTAAATATTACACTCTCTTATTTATATCAGATGCCACGATAATTTATGAACACGGCATCTGAGGGGCACAATGATGAAAAGCGGTGCAGTTGCTGCTCCCTGTCATTGCACCCACTACTTACAAAGAAATGCAAAGTAATTTATAACAAAGCAGATTTTTTGTAACATTCGCCGAAGCAGGCGAATCAGATTTTACAAAACTTTGCTCATCACTGAATAGCATTAGGCTACATTCACGCTAGACGGATCCGTCATGAACTCCATTGAAAGTCAATCTGACACAATAGAAAACGGATCCGTCCCCATTGACTTGCATTGCATTGCATTGCGGGTCATGATGGATCCATCTTGCTCCGCATCCCATGACGGAAAGAAAACCGCAGCATGCTGCTCTCCGGTATGAGAACGGAACTAAATGGAACAGAATGCATTTTGGAGCACTCTGTTCTGTTCAGTTACGTTTTGTCCCCATTGACAATGAATGGGGGCAAAACGGAAGCGAGACCCTATGACGGATCTCAATACCGGAAAATATTAACGCTAGTGTGAAAGTAACCTTAGTCTGTGTTCTCTGATTTTGCAGCATTTCAATGAATGGGGCAGAGCTGCAATTCCCAAAAGAGAGGCGCAGACCCTGAGCAGACCCTTTTTTTCTGATGTCATATAATAACCCCTTGAAAAACGATTACGGTACTTGGTCTCCCCTTTAATCAACTCTTCTTTTTGATAACAGAAATGTATATTGACATAATGTATTCATATGTGAGGATCTATATGCGGTATAATAAACCTCTAGCAGCTCCAGCTCCCATGTCATCACATTGACTCTCCTCATCAAACATGCCCATTTCCATGAAGATTATACTATTAAAATGCTATAATTACCTCTGATGTATTTCTGACAACCTTTGAAGGCCGCTAAATGCTGTTAATTGCAGCCAGATGTTTCACTTGTGTTTTTCTATTTAAGGAAGGGCTCAATTGGACAAGATATTTCCTGTACTTTGAGGCAATACAATGCAATTATTTCCTGAAATCTAGATACAGAGAGTAAGATCAAATTTGTAGAAAGCGATGGTTTATACTGATAACGTCACATAAATTCATGGATGTTCTGGGATGCACAGACATTTACGAGTATATCTAGGTACTATTTAGTTGGGAAAATACTGTAACATCTACTGCAGTCATAAATGCGCCATGTCGGAGAGAAGGGAGACGGCCAGTTTTTATAGTAATAACCTTTACGTATTTAGCGCCAAAATATTCCGAAGTCCTTTACAGTTCAGTGGGTACGAACACAATCAAACATCACAAATTAATAAACTAATAAATCTAACAACAGTTTACAATCTATAATGGCATAGGGATTAGACAAGAAGTAAGAATAATTTTTTTAAACAAAATCTAATAGTATTTTTATTATTATTAATTATTAAAGTGCCTATATACTAGCAGAAAGACCCAGCTTCGCACCATATATTATATTTCATCTATTTCATTCAATGTTTGTGTGTGTCGTTAAAAGATATCAACAGTATCCCCCTAACAGTGACCTCTACAGCACCCCGCCCCCTTAACAGTGACCTCCACAGCCCCCCACCCCTTAACACTGACCCCCCACTGTGCCCCGTCTCATTAAAATAGGACCTCCACAGCAACCCACACCCTTAATTTTGACCTTCACAGCAGCCTGCCCCCTTAAAAGTGACCTCCACAGCCCCCCACCCCTTAACACTGATCCCGTCTCATAAAAATAGGACCTCCACAGCAACCCACCCCCTTAACTTTGACCTTCACAGCAGCCTGCCCCCTTAAAAGTGACCTCCACAGCCCCCCACCCTTAACACTGACCCCCCCAAAGGTACAACAAGCATGAACAAGACAAACTGGTACAGAAGGAGAGGGGACCCTGCTCACCAGGGCTTACAATACACGTAGAACTATATGAACCCGTCACCACCCAGCATCTACGTATGCACAGATATATAGGAGGACATTTACCAAGCCAAATACAAAGCACTGGGGGTTACCTGTGAATAAAAGGATCGGGTTCTGAGGAACAATGGTGTTAAAAGGACAGGCGTCAGTTTATGGAATGTGATAGGAAAGCCTAAAAAGATGTGCTTTTAAGACATGCTTTAGTGGGCTTTCTGAAAATGATTACATTTTATCTAATGCCCGCAGTCTGCCTCCAGAAACAGTAGAGTCATACTTACCTACTCCCCTTTGCTTTGGTCCTCTGCGCTACCTCCACTGTGTCCATGTTCCGGTAACCGGAGTGTTTATATCCGTCACTGTATGGACATGGTCACATGCTCGGCTGCAGCCAATAACTGGCTTCAGTGGTGATGTGGTCACAAGCAGTGCAGCATGTGATCATGCCCATGCAGCGCAAGATGTACAGTCATGGCCAAAAGTTTTGAGAATGACACAAATATTATATTTTCACAAGATCTGCTGCCCTCTGGTTTTATGTGTGTTTGTCAGATGTTTTTATCACATACAGAAATATAATTGCAATCATATTATGAGTAACAAAAGCTTATATTGACAGTTAGAATGAGTTAATGCAGCAAGTCAGTATTTGCAGTGTTGACCCTTCTTCTTCAGGACCTCTGCAATTCTCCCTGGCATGCTCTCAATCAACCTCTGGACCAAATCCTGACTGATAGCAGTCCATTCTTTCACAATCAATGCTTGCATTTTGTCAGAATTTGTAGGTTTTTGTTTGTCCACCCGTCTCTTGATGATTGATCACAAGTTCTCAATGGGATTAAGATCTGGGGAGTTTCCAGGCCATGGACCCAAAATCTCTGTTTTGTTCCCTGAGCCATTTAGTTATCACCTTTGCTTTATGGCAAGGTGCTCCATCATGCTGGAAAAGGCATTGTTGATCGCCAAACTGCTCTTGGACGGTTGGGAGAAGTTGCTCTCGGAGGACATTCTGGTACCATTCTTTATTCATGGCTGTGTTTTTAGGCAAGACTGTGAGAGAGCAGATTCCCTTGGCTGAGAAGCAACCCCACACATGAATGGTTTCAGGATGCTTTACAGTTGGCATGAGACAAGACTGGTGGTAGCGCTCACCTCGTCTTCTCCGAATAAGCTGTTTTCCAGATGTCCCAAACAATCGAAAAGGGGATTCATCAGAGAAAATAACTTCACCCCAGTCCTCAGCAGTCCACTCCCTGTACCTTTTGCAGAATATCAGTCTGTCCCTGATGTTTTTTCTGGAGAGAAGTGTCTTCTTTGCTGCCCTCCTTGAGACCAGGCCTTGCTCCAAGAGTCTCCGCCTCACAGTGAGTGCAGATGCACTCACACCTGCTTGCTGCCATTCCTGAGCAAGCTCTGCACTGCTGGTAGCCCGATCCCGCAGCTGAAACACTTTTAAGAGACGGTCCTGGCGCTTGCTGGTCTTTCTTGGGCGCCCTGGAGCCTTTTTGGCAACAATGGAACCTCTCTCCTTGAAGTTCTTGATGATGCGATAGATTGTTGACTGAGGTGCAATCTTTCTAGCTGCGATACTCTTCCCTGTTAGGCCATTTTTGTGCAGTGCAATGATGACTGCACGTGTTTCTTTAGAGATAACCATGGTTAACAGAAGAGAAACAATGATGCCAAGCACCAGCCTCCTTTTTAAGTGTCCAGTGGTTTCATTCTTACTTAATCATGACAGATTGATCTCCAGCCCTGTCCTCCTCAACACCCACACCTGTGTTAATGGAGCAATCACTGAAATGATGTTAGCTGGTCCTTTTAAGGCAGGGCTGCAATGATGTTGAAATGTGTTTTGGGAGATAAAGTTCATTTTCTAGGCAAATATTGACTTTGCAAGTAATTGCTGTTAAGCTGATCACTCTTTCTAACATTCTGGAGTATATGCAAATTGCCATTATAAAAACTGAAGCAGTAGACTTTGTAAAAATTAATATTTGTATCATTCTCAAAACTTTTGGCCATGACTGCAAACAGCACAAGGACTGGAAGATGGACATAGTGAAGATAACGCAGAAGACCAAAGGAGAGGAGAGCATGTAAGTATGAATCTTCTGTTTCAGGAGGCAGGCTGCAGGCATTAGATAAAATGTAATTATTACCAAAAAAAACATCTGATCAAAGGTTGCGCGTTTCAAGGAACTGGTGCAGCACAAGAAAAGTCTTGAAGACTGGAGTGAAAAGTATAGATTATGGAGGATGTTAGTTTTAGATCATTGGTAGAATGTAGATCATGGAAAAGGGGTTAGGCTACTTTCACACTAGCGGCATGGCAGGTGAGCACGTGTGCAGCTGGAACTACGCTCCGGCCCCATTCACTATAATAGGGGCGGGCCGGAGTTCCGGCCACAGCACGGCAAACATGTCGAGAGGCGACCAGACTAAAACTACGACATGTCGTAGAGGGAAGAGTTAAAGGGAACCTGTCAGCTCCGAAACACCCCTTGAACTAGAGTAAGCGTTGTATAGTGTAACTGGTGCTGAATCCGAATATGTAAGTTTTATCTTCATACTCACTTCCATTTTGATGCTGTGCTCCCAAACTAGCAGTAAAATACAATGAGAGGACTCTTCTTTGATTTTTCTCCATTATGTGAGTGAGCACTGGAGTCCAGTGAGTGCATTTTACTGCAGGTTTGTGGGAGCACAGCGTCAGAATGGAAGTGAGTATGAAGATAAAACTTACATATTCGGATTCAGCATCACTTACACTATACACCACTTACTCTAGTTCAGGGGGTGTTTCGGAGCTGACAGGTTCCCTTTAAATGAGGAGGAGACCAATTAGTAATGAGTTACAGAAATTAAGATGGGAGTGGATCAACAATGAGAGTTTTTGTTGTTTCCATGGTAAGAAATCGGTGGATTCTGGAGATGTTTTTGAGATGAAGGTCCTATACTAGCAAATAGTCAGGTCCCATGAGATTTCCTTTAGGTCCATCAACCGCTATCATGTAGCATGTTGTCTATATTTGGTGGACACCTGAGGACACCATATACTTAGTAGATCCATGGGGAGGGGGAACAGCATACAAACCAAAGAACATCACTTTCCAGTTACAGCAAAAGCCTAATGCAGTTTTCGCAGCATATTTTTTGGTGTATTCCCTTGTATGATGAACTGTAGGCCTAATACTCCTTATCTAGCAATGTGTGAAGATCCACCATCTACATTATCTTTGTCTTTTTGCATTTCAAGAAAGGCTTTTGTGACATTTCTGAGAAATCTTCAGCGTTTAGTTAAAAAAGGGCTTACTAAGAAAATTCTGTAATACCTTGGATAATGCAGGATGTGAGAGTTTAAACGCAGAACAAATTACATATAATGAAGCACTTGAGCACATTGTAAAGCCTTGATTATATGTTGATCAGGTTTCATTAAGGGAAAAGTTCTGGTAAAGTTACAGAACACGTAAAGGGCTATAAAATGGTTTCTAATTTCCGGCTCTTAAATTACGTGTTGTTTGAGAACTTTTAATTTGCCAGATCAGAGGCATGAGAATCGTATTGGCGCCAGTTATTTGTCTATGGGGAAGAAGGGTAAAATCGCGCCATGATCATACAAGACTAATAGTGGGGTTCTGTGTAAAGATTGTTGGCATCGGCCAACGGATTGTAGAGCAGGCCATAGTAGAACGGGTGAGATGTAGGCGTACAGTGCCACAACTCTCATTCCTCACAATATGTGATGCAATCATTTGAAAAGCAACTTTTCATACTGCTTTTACCAATGCGTGGTCCCAGACTGTCCCATAAGAACTCGTTAAAGGGCTTTTCCAGGATTTTACTACTGATGACCTATCCTCAGGATAGGTCATCAGTATCTGATCAGTGCAGGTCCGACACCCGGGAACCCCACCAATCAGCTGTTTGAGAAGGTACCGGAGCTCCTGTAAGCGCCGCTACCTTCTCGCAGATTATCAAGCACAGCGCCATACATTGTACAGTGGCTGTACTTGGTATCGCGCCCTATTCACTTGAATGGAGCTGAGCAGCTCCTAGGCCACGTGACCGATGAACATGACATCACTGGCCTAGGAAAAGCTAAGAGGAGGCCACCGTGCTCACGGGAGCGACGGTGCCTTCTCAAACAGCTGATCGGCGGGGGTCCCGGGTGTTGGACCCCACCGATCAGATATCCTGAGTATAGGTCATCAGTAGTAAAATCCTGGAAAACCCCTTTAACCAACAGATGCTAAAAGAGTGATTTTCTGGCATCCATTCTCTTCAAAGGTTTTTCCGGGATTTTAATATTTATGACCTACAAACAAAAAAACAGCGCAGCCTTTCCTTCAACCAGCTGATCGGCGGGAGTGCCAGGAGTCGGACCCCGCTTATCTGATATTAATGACCTATCTTGAGGATAGGTCATCAGTAGTAAAATCCTGGAAAACCCCTTTAAGGTCCCTCCACGGCATTTGAGTTGGGTTGAGTCTGGACTTTGACTGGGCCATTACAACACCTGAATTCTTGACTTTTTTAGCCGTTCTGTTGTAGCTTCGCTGGTGTGCTTGGGGTCATTGTCCCGCTGCATGACCCAGTTTCGTGCAAGATTTAGCTGTTGAATAGATGGCTTCACATTTGACATACAGAGGAGGTCATGCTCAACTCAATGACTACAATGTGTCCAGGTTCTGTGGCTGAAAAATAAACCCAAATCATCACCCCCCCTACCACCACCACCGTGCTTGGCAGTTGGTGTGAAGGGTTTCTGCTGGGTTTTGGTTTCCGCCAAATGTGGCGCTGAGCATTACAGCCAGACATCTCCACTTTGGTCTCATCTGTCCTCAGAACATTGTTCCAGAAATCTTGTGGTTTGTTCTGATGCAAACCTAAGCCACGCTGCCATCGTCTTTTTCTAGAGGGACCGAGACTGTTCTTTTTGGTTTATTATTTTTATATGTATATTTTTAAATTTATTGATATATTAAATCCTACAATCACTTGAGCTAGTCCTATGTTGTTCAATTGTGCTTGTCCCATTCAAGTGAATGTATTGTAGTGAACACACTGTGCTGCCTCTACCAGCAAGACGATGTGCAGGTAACTTTGAAGAGGAAGAGTGCCGCTATAGCTTTAGGCCTCTTTCACACGAGCGTCACGGATTAGGTCCGGATGCGTTCAGGGTGCGTTCAGGAAAACTCGCACCATTTTGCAAGCAAGTTCAGTCAGTTTTGTCTGCGATTGCGTTCAGTTGTTCAGTTTTTTCCGCATGGTTACAATGCGTTTTAATGCGTTTTTCACGCGCGTGATAAAAACTGAAGGTTTACAAACAACATCTCTTAGCAACCATCAGTGAAAAACGCATTCATCCGCACTTGCTTCAGGATACAATGCGTTTTTCACTGAAGCCCCATTCACTTCTATGGGACCAGGGCTGCGTGAAAAACGCAGAATATAAAACATGCTGCGTTTTTCACGCAACGCAGAACTGATGCGTGAAAAAAAACGCTCATGTACACAGACCCATAGAAATGAATGAGTCAGGATTCACTGCGGGTGCTATGTGTTCATGTCACGCATTGCACCCGCGCGGAAAACTCTCTCGTGTGAAAGGGGCCTTAAACAGCTGATCGGCGGGGGTGCTGTGAGTTGACCCCCTCAATGATCTGATATTGATGACCTATCCTGAGGATAGGTCATCAATACTGTAGCATTGCACAACCCCTTTTATTCCTATGGGAGCTGTAATTTTTCACACACAGCTTCTGCATTTTGACCTAGTTTTTGTTAAATAAATAATGACACAGTGTAATTTATCATGTGTTTTTATAAGGTTTAGGCCACATGTACCCACTCTTAACTTGGTTTATGTATATCTATTGATTCCCTATTATCTTTATACCCCCTGAGGAAGCCTCAAGGTAATCTGGGTGGTGGCGCTGCTATCATTGTGGTGTCCTTTATGGGTCTGTACACTTTATATCTTAGGGGGAGTTCACATATGTGTTGTATATTCCGTTATACCGCTCCGTTATAACAGGGTTATAACGCAATATAACTGAATTTAAGGACGGAATGCAAAACGAAACCCTTTAGAAGCCTTCCGTTTTGCTCCATCCTTATACATTTCTATAGGCACAAATAGCGGTTCTGTTTGGTTCTTTGTGCCCATAGACATTTATTAGGATGGAACAAAACAGAATGGCTCTAAAGGGTTCAGTTTTGCATTTCGTCCTTAAATTCCGCTATATTCCGTTATAACCCTGTTATTATGAATGCATACGTGAACTCCCCCGTCTCTTTGAGTACAGGTTTATTTGGTCTCTGGTGCACATCTATACATTTATATATGGGTCCATTCGATTCCTTCTTGCTATTTCTACTTATTACCTTTATGCATTTTTTTGAGCATGGTCTTGTCATCATACATAGTACTTAATGTGTGATTGTTCTGCAACTTTTGTATCGGTATATAGTAGGATTACTACATGTAATGGACCTGTATAATTTTTGGGTATATTTCACCCCATTATCTTTTTTTCTCTTGATGTGTATGCAGCCGTATGACCATTTCACTTCTGGTATATTTTTTTAATGTTTTTTTATCTTTTTATTGTGATGGCTATTTATATCTGATCAATTATATAAAGTTAGGGCATCAAAATTTACAGCCTGACAACCCCTGTGCCAGGGGTTGTGCCAGTAATATAAATGTCAGGACACATTTCACTGCCCTAAGGCATGATGAGACAATAGACACAGTGTTATAATAAAGTTATAATAAAGTTCATTGGTTGATATTAGAGATGAGTGAACGTGCTCGTAACGAGCACTGTAGCGCTCGGCTCCCCTGCGCTCGCATGGGCGCAGGCATCCGGATCCGTCGGGTGAGGAGGACGGAAGCGGCTGCCTGCGCCCATGCGAGCGCAGGGGAGCCGAGCGCTACAGTGCTCGTTACGAGCACGTTCGCTCATCTCTAGTTGATACTCATTACCTTGTGGTAAGGTTGGCATCTGAAGAACTTCTAAGGACTAGATTTTTTTATGTTCTGGTAAGCAAAACCATAAAATAAAGAGGGTGCACTTCGTTTTTCTCATGTCTATAATAAGATATTGAAATTCCCCACCAACAAGCAGCTGATGAGAGGGTCCCATTCCAGGATGAAGGGTGGCCTTCCTAATCAGCATCTGGCTTCTGGACCTTTGATATAGTTATATGCAGTAGAATAATGGTTATAATTAGTGTTGAAGTGGACTGAGGGGTACAATGATGGGGAGCAGCGCAATCGCTGCTCCCTGTCATTGCACCTGCTACTCACAAAGAAATGTGCTTTATGACAAAATAATACGTCACCAAGCAATTTTTTTTAGTAAAATTCAGCGAAGCAGCCGAATCAAATTTTTCAATACTTTGCTCATCTCTAGTAATAATAATGATCTTCATTTATATCGTGCTAACATATTCTGCAATACTTTACATGTACTAACAAAGCCAGACATTACAGGGTAACAAACTAATCAACAATTCAAACAATAGAAATGAGGGCTCAGCTCACAAGAGTTTACGATCTATGAGGAAATATAACGAAAGGTAAACATGCCCGTGTTGTATGGCCAGCCGTCTATAGACTAAATAGGGGGTCATCAGCCACTACCAGAATTTGCCTTACATGCAGGCAGATATTTGAAGTCCGGCGTGATATGAAGAGCAGCCAATACTGACCCTACCCAAACATTCCCCTTATCATTTACAACTCTACATCAATCTCCATGAAATCCAATTTCGTTTGGCACTTGAGCGTTTAGAAGTAACCTTGGCAAAGGAAGAGCCTTTGTAATTTCCTTTAACAGAATTAGGATCTGCCACTTCCTCACCTGCTCCTTTCTGACAAGCTGTGACAAGCTCCCTCTTAGCTTCATCAGTGCTTGCTCCTGGCCTAACTTCATCAGACAACTGAGAGTGGCTGTAGTCACCGGGGAATAAGGGTGATGAACAACAATCCACGATGTACGGCTGGTGGCCATGGAGGAAGGCGGAAAACGCAGCTCTGGCCTGGAGCTTCTAAGCATCACTTCTCGTTCTAAAGCAAATCAGGGAAGCAGCGTGAGGGTCAGAAGTCCATTGATCATATCCTGAGTCTTCTCTGGTCACTCACAGGTTACAATACGAGACGGCCAAGGCTGCCAAGTGCATATTGATGATAAATCAGGGGAGTAGAAATGGAATGGATTTCTCATCTCCTTTACTGAGAAAAGTAAATGAAAGACAGTGGCCTCTTTATTTACCATTATGTTATATAACCAGAAGCTCATCTTCCCTGTATCTGGAGCAAAAGCCGGAAAACAAGAAAAAAAACCCTTAAAGGGGTTGTCCAGCCTTTAATATTGATGACCTATCATCAGGAAAGGTCATCAATATCTGATCGGCAGGGGTCCACACCCGGCACCCCCGCCAATCAGCTGTGAGGCAAGGAGGGGGCGCTCCATGCAAGCACTGCTTCCTGGTCCTTACACTGCGTGTCGTCTCCTGTGGAGTGGTGGCCTAGCGAAATTACTCACTTAAAATGGAAAAAGTTCTTGCGTTACACGGCACTTCCAAGACAAAGTGCAGTGTAATCAACAGGAAGCGGTGCTCACTTGGAGTTCCACCTCCTCTTCAAACAGCTCATCCGGGGGGATGTCCACCACCACCGATCAGATATTGATGACCTATCCTGGCGATAGGGCATCAAAATGTACAGCCTGACAACCCTTTTAAAGGGGTTGTGCCACTAATATAAATGTCAGGACACATTTCACTGCCCTAAGGCATGATGAGACAATAGACACATGACAAACCAGGAAGTAGGATTCAAGCATGGGGGATAAGAGAAAACTGCAAATGAGGGAAATTTAAAAAAAAAAATCCAAGGAGGAAGGGGATAGTAATTGATGAAAATAAACTTTAGAGTGAAAAATAGTTTATGGCACAACCTCTTTAAGGCCACTTGCACACAAGCAATAAGAAATGTATCAGGGTCTGATCAGTAAAAAGCTGATGGTTTTAAATGCAGCTTGAATCAGTTTTATCTGTGATTGTCTTCAGTGCACACCTAAGATGCCATATTTATCACTGAGATCCATATTAAAGCATTTTAGTGTTTGCAAATTGAAAAAAAAAATTATATTGTACTTACCTCATCCATTTGATTGCGAAGAGGCCGCCGCCGCCATCTTGCTTGAAGATCCAGCGCAAAATCTCGAGCGAGGTGTGATGATGTCATCACGCTGGCCGGTATGGTGACGTCATACGTCACTGCGCACAAGATTTTTTTGCGGGATCTTCAAAGCAAGATGGCCATGGCAGCCTCTTCACGCTCAAATGGATGAGGTACGTATGATTTTTTTTTTTACTGCCATTTCAGGGAAAATCGAGGAAATTTGGCTTTGCGGCAAATTGAATTTTTTCCTGAAATTCAGATCGAAGTCCACTTCGTGAACTTTGATTCGCTCAACACTAATCAGGAGCTTCCAGCTGATTTGGTGCCCACTCCTGGATGCTCCCGCCTAAGGCTACTTTCACACTAACGTTTTTGCTGGAGTTGGCAGGGTTCAGCAAAAATGCTTCTGTTACTGATAATACAACCGTCTGCATCTGTTATGAACAGATCCGGTTGTATTAACTTTAACATAGCCAAGACGGATCCGTCATGAACTATATGCAGGGGCGGTCTTGGGCACCACGCATCCTATGCATTTGCGTAGGGCCCCCGACGTCCAAGGGGGCCCCCACGCTCCGCTCTTGTGCCGGTGTCCAAGACCACCCGCCCAGCTGTCACTCTGCGGTCAGTGTCCCAGCTAGAGATGAGCGAGTATGCTCGGGTGGAATTTGCGTGCGCTTTTTCAAATCTGCACGCTAATTCATACGCTAATGCGTACTAATTTATAAAATGCGTACGCATTAGTGTACATACTAAAATATGCATATGAATTAGCGTGCAGATTTGAAAAAACGCACACAAATTCCACCCGAGCATGCTCGGCCGAGCATCCTTGCTCATCTCTAGTCCCAGCACGTGTCCCAGCCCAGCCAATAGAGAGCTAGGAGTCTGGGACACGCCATAGGCTGTGGGCAACCTTCACCCCCCCCTCCAGTGACCTGTAGGGGGTGTGTCATTGGGGGGCGTGTCATCAGAGGGCGTATCATCAGGGGCGTGACGCGTCATTGGTGGGGGGGGGGTTCCCCCGGACATAACTTCGCTTAGGGCCCCAGAAATGACAAGACCGCCCCTGACTATATGGAAAGTCAATGGATCCGTCATGAACTCTATTGAAAGTCAATGGGGGACGGATCCGTTTTCTATTGTGGCAGATTGTGGCAGAGAAAACGGACTTGCATTGGGAGTCATGACTGATCCGTCTTGCTCCGCATCCTAGGTTGGAAAGCAAACTGCTCTCTGCTCTCCGGTATGAGAACGGAACAGAATGCATTTTGGAGCATTCCGTTCTCTTCAGTTCCATTTTGTCTCCTTTGACAATGAATGTGTCAGGACTGGCGGTCATGGCGCCTGTGCCGCCGGTCCTGCCTCTGACTCTGCGGGTGATGCGGATGCCCGTGCCCGTCCCGTGCCCGTCCCCTCTCCTGTCAGGATCCTCCTCCCGCCGGCGGTCTCTTGGTATTGGTGCGCATTCCAGGCAAGGAGCGCGCACCACGTTTGCAAGCTCGCTCGCGTTCTCGGTCACTAGGTTCACGCCGGAGAACGCGAGCAGTTTAATCTATTTGCTATGCAGACCTGGTCACCTACTAAGGGTTAATTCTGTGCTCAGGAGTCTTTCTTCCCTTTCACCTGTGGGGGTGGGACTCCTGGCTGCATTTAAACCTTGCAATCACCATCATACTTGCCAGTGTTTGAGTTTCTCTGCACCAGCTATCCTAGTGGTTTATATTCTGCAGTTCTGACCTTGCTTCGTGTTTTTGACCATCGCCTCTGCCTGATCCCTTTGTACTTCGCTACTGGTTGGTTTTGACTTCGGCTCGTTTTTGACTACTCTTTGTTTTGTGATTTTGTCCTGACGTACCTTCCTGGTTTTGACTCGGCCTTATTTACTATTCTTCCGTGTTTGTTTGTCTGTCTCTTGTCTCCCATCCCCTGCACCATAGTCAGTGTATATCGCAGTCATCGTGGTTGTCGCCCCACGGTTTAGCGTGGGTGGGGCAATAGGCAGGGACAGAGGTTGGGGTAAGCTCATGGCTCACGTTCCTCTGTTGTCTGTTTATCCCAGCCTGACAGAATGGGGACAAAACTGAAATGTTTTTTTCCGGTATTGAGCCCCTATGACGGATCTCAATACCGGAAAACTTGAATGCTAGTGTGAAAGTAGCCTAACCTAAATCTGAGTGGTTTGGATGTTGGCATTTGTAGTTTCACATTAGATGGAGAAAGTCCTGTCCATTAAAGCTTACAATCTAAAGTTACAGTTTAATATACAATATTATAGCCCACATTGACGAAATTCCCAGAGCCCGCCATTGTTTTCTTAAATTATAATTGCACATTTTTTTTTCCTATTTTTTTCTGTTTTATAAATCTGTCAACATTTTTTAGAAATCTTTCTGTGAGCTTTTTAACATTGCCTTATCAAACTCTGTATGAGGAACAATGTCTTCTTGATGGGCACGTCTCTCAGGTGAAATGACAACTCCCCACATAAAGCTCCTCTGAGTATCGATCAAACTGACGTACAAAATGACAGCTAGTAAAGACAATACATGCTGTGCGAATGACACTGGACTGGTAACACATGATAATAACACAAGATATTGTATATTTTTAGTTTTAGGGTTTTTCGTATATAAACAGATTGCCACAATTTTTAAGGGATATTTCATTATCTTAGCAGCCAATTAATAATTTAGGCTCTAGGACGTGGCCTAGTTTAGCACTTAACCCCTTTAAGACATCCATCGTACGAGTAGGGCAGATGTCCGGATTTTAAAGCGGGCACCATAGCCGCCGGGTGCCTGCTGTTTTACACATAAGTCCATGATCAGCTATAACAATTGTGCCAATTGCGACTGTGGTATCTGAGCAGCCTTTTCCCCGAAGTGCTGCATTCCCTAGGAGTGAACGGCTCCCCCATGTTCAGACTGAGAGGGCCACGTGGTTGCTATGGCAGCCTCAGGTCATGTGAAGGTGGCAGGGCTCCACAGGAACATAGTGAATCTCCCATAGACTGCAAAGGTAAATCAATGCAGTCTATATGAGAAGCAATCAGATGATCACGTTAAAGTGAGTACTTCAAGGCAAAACCACAATAAATATTGATGGTGCGGACACAGGAGCTGATCCCGAGCCATCATTTGCAGGTGCCCCTTGTATTATACAGAGGACACCCTGCGCTTTCATCTGGGACTACTGGGAACTATCTAGGGATAAATGGGAAATGGCTGTTCCAGATTTGTATTACTTTAATTAATTTACTTACTTTATTGCTTCCAAAATTTTTATTACTTTTTCGCTTCTCAGTTATATTTGATTTGTAAAGAAGATGGGATCATTTTGAAACACTATTTTGAGGAGATGGATACCTCTAAGAAAATATAATATTTTGGATATTCCAGAAACAAGTACTTAGTGGAGCTAAAAAAAGGGAGACCACATACTCAAGAGTCACCAGTCATGATCCCTCATACCATCTGGAGACACTGATCTCAGGTGGTAGCTGGACAGGGATGCTGTGTCAGCTTTGTTTATGGGCTGATTTCACATCGGCCATGTGACAGTAATTGTATGTTCAGTAAACCTATTACTGAACCACTATTACTACTCTATACCCAAGTCAGAAATAGCACCCATGTGCCCGAAGGCTGTGGATGCCACCCACAATGACAACACCTAGTAAATATCTTGTCTCTGGGAAAATTAGAGTCACAAATGCCTTCATCCTTCCTGGTGTGGCCTCCATGTAAGATATAATTGGGGTGTTCAGGTCAGTTGTGAAGTGCTATAATACACACATAGGAGCAGGGGCGGACTGGGAACTTAAAGTAGTCCTGGAGAAAAAAATTAAAATTGGCCCCAATGTTGTAGGTGGGTCTATATTGATAGAAGGTGGGGAAAGACAAGTAACATAGTAACATAGTTTATAAGGCCGAAAAAAGACATCTGTCCATCCAGTTCGGCCTGTTTTGCTATAAGTTGATCCAGAGGAAGGCAAAAAACCCCTGTGAGGTAGAAGCCAATTTTCCCCACTCTAGGGAAAAAAATTCCTTCCCAACTCCAATCGGGCAATCAGAATTACTCCCTTGATCAACGACCCCTCTCTAGTAACTATAACCTGTAATATTATTACCCTCCAGAAATACATCCAGGCCCCTCTTGGACTCTTTTAGTGAACTTACCATCACCACCTCCTGAGGCAGAGAGTTCCATAGTCTCACTGCTCTTACCGTAAAGAATCCTCTTCTATGTTTGTGTACAAACCTTCTTTCCTCCAGACACAGAGGATGTCCCCTCGTCACAGTCACAGTCCTGGGGATAAATAGATGATGGGAGAGATCTCTGTACTGACCTCTGATATATTTATACATAGTTATTAGATCTCCCCTCAGTCGTCTTTTTTCTAAAGTGAATAACCCTAATTTTGATAATCTTTCTGGGTACTGTAGTCCACCCATTCCAGTTATTACTTTAGTTGCCCTCCTCTGAACCCTCTCCAGCTCTGCTATGTCTGCCTTGTTCACAGGAGCCCAGAACTGTACACAGTACTCCATGTGTGGTCTGACTAGTGATTTGTAAAGTGGCAGGACTATGTTCTCATCACGGGCATCTATGCCCCTTTTGATGCAACCCATTATCTTATTGGCCTTGGCAGCAGCTGTCTGACACTGGTTTCTGCAGCTTAGTTTGCTGTTCATTAAAATTCCTAGATCCTTTTCCATGTCAGAGTTAACCAATATTTTACCATTTAGTATGTACTGGTGACTTGCATTATTCCTTCCCATATGCATAACTTTACATTTGTCAGTGTTAAACCTCATCTGCCACTAATCTACCCAAGCCTCCAGTCTATCCAGATCCATCTGTAGCAGTGTACTGTCCTCTTCTGTGTTAATTACTTTACACAGTTTAGTGTCATCTGCAAAAATTGATATTTTACTGTGCAAGCCTTCTACAAGATCATTAATAAATATATTGAAGAGAATAGGGCCCAATACTGACCCCTGTGGTACCCCACTAGTTAGTGACCCAATCTGAGTATGTACCATTAATAACCACCCTCTGTTTTCTATCACTGAGCCAGTTACTTACCCACATACAGACATTTTCTCCCAGGCCAAGCATTCTCATTTTATGTACTAACCTTTTATGTGGTACAGTGTCAAATGCTTTGGAGGAGTCCAGATATACGACATCCATTGATTCGCTGCGGTCCAGTCTAGAACTTACCTCCTCATAGAAACTGATTAAATTGGTTTGACATGACCGATCCCTCATGAAGCCATGCTGATATGGAGTAATTTGCTTATTTTCATTGAGGTACTCCAAGATAGCATCTCTTAGAAAACCCTCAAACAGTTTACCCACAACAGATGTTAAACTTACCGGCCTATAGTTCCTGGGCTCTGTTTTTGGACCCTTTTTGAATATTGGCACCACATTTGCTATGCGCCAATCCTGTGGAACACTCCCTGTCAGTATAGAGTCCTTAAATATCAGAAATAAGGGTCTGGCGATGACATTACTTAATTCTCTTAGGATACGGGGGTGTATGCCATCCGGTCCTGGCGATTTGTCTATTTTAATCTTTTTAAGACACAGCTCTACTTCTTCCTGGGTCAGGCAGGGCACTTTTAATGGGGAATTTACTTTTATATTCTGCATTTCATCTGACAGTTTATTTTCCTCAGTGAATACAGTGGAGAAAAAGATATTTAGTAGCTTTGCTTTCTCCTTATCGCTCTCTGCAACTCCCCCCTCATTACTCTGTAAGGGGCCGACACCTTCAGGTTTATACTTTTTACCATTTATATAATTAAAGAACATTTTAGGGTTAGTTTTACTCTCTTTGGTGATTAATCTCTCGGTCTCTAGTTTGGCTGTTTTTATTTGTCTTTTACATATTCTATTTTTTTTCCTTATAGTTTTTCAATGCTTCCTCGCTCCCCTCCTGTTTTAATGATTTAAATGCTTTATTTTTGTCATTTATTGCTTTCTTTACAGTTCTGTTTATCCACATTGTTTTTTTCTTGTTCCTTACCTTTTATTCCCATAAGGTATGTACCTCTCACAATTAGATATTAGGATTAGAGATGAGAGAACGTGCTCGAAACGAGCACTGTACTGCTTGGCTCCCCTGCTCTAGCATAGGCGCCGGCAGCCACATGCGAGCGCAGGAGAGCCGAGCGGTACAGTGCTCGTTTCGAGCACGTTCGCTCATCTCTAATTAGGATGCTTTTAAAAATCTCCCATTTTGTGGCTGTATTTTTATTTTTGAGGACTTTGTCCCAGTTAGTTAGGCCTATAGCCTCTCTTAGTTGGCTAAATTTTGCTTTTTTGAAGTTTGGCATTTTTGTTCCTCCCTGAAGAAACGCTCTTTTGAATGACAGTTGGAAGGTTATTATTTTATGGTCACTGTTTCCCAGGTGTCCCCCGACCTGCACATCTGTTGTTCTGTCAGGTCTATTGGTTAATACTAAGTCCAGTATGGCCATTCCTCTAGTCGGGTCCTGAACCAGTTGGGAAAGGTAATTGTCTTTGGTTATTGCCAAGAACCTGTTTCCTTTATGAGATATACAGGTTTCAGTTTCCCAGTCTATATCTGGGTAGTTGAAATCCCCCATAATAATGACCTCATTATGATTTGCCACCTCATCTATTTCGTTTAGAAGTAGATTTTCTGTGGACTCTGGTATACTAGGGGGTTTATAATAAACTCCTATTAGTATTTTATTATTGTTTTTGGCTCCATTTATTTCTACCCACAGTGACTCCATGTTCATGTCCCTCACTTATATCTTCCCGGAGTGTGGGCTTTAGACAGGATTTTACATAAAGGCAGACCCCTCCCCCTCTCTGGCTTTGGCGATCCTTTCTAAACAGACTGTAAACCTGTAAATTAACTGCCCAGTCATAGCTATCATCCAGCCATGTCTCAGTTATTCCCACTATGTCATAGTCCTCCTCACACATCACTAATTCCAGTTCACCAATTTTATTAGTCAGGCTTCTGGCATTAGTGTACATACACTTAAGAGGTCTATGTATATTTTTTACCCCCCTTTTTAAATTACTATTGGCGCCAATACAAGTTGACAGGGTCAGTAATACCATAGTGCATCACAAAACACCTGTGCGTCTGTGGTGGCCATCCATAGCTGTCATGTTCTGTCCTCCTCCTACTTCAATTGTCTTAAATATGGATATGGAGCAGGGAACTTGGTAATATGTGGGCCATACCACCAAGCCAGCCTACCTTCAGCATGCTGCCTGAACTTCCTCTTTTAATGATCCCTATAGTTTCCACAGGACCCGGCCAGTGGCAGTGAGGAAGGCACGGGTGGCCCTATGGGCATCGGCCCACCGGGAAAATTCCCTGTAGGGTCTATGGCCAGTCCGCCCCTGCATAGAGGGTAGAAAACTGCCCCAATTAACAAGATGCCCATATAGACCTAAGTTAAAATTATCCTAAACCCACCCATGGTTATTTATTGGTATTTGGTGGTAGAAATTGCATTGCAGCATTATATGGGAACCCATACGGCAGGTTTATATGGGCTCTTCAATTATTCTTACTTGAATACGGTGGAGTAAAACATTGAAGAATGAATGATAATTCACTTGTTTTATGCTGATGTTAAATCATCACTGCTTGTCCTTAGCGCATCTTCCCTGATATAGTACATGACAGTCTCTTTCGAACAAAGCTAGAACCAGTCCTGTACCTCACATGGATCCAGAGATTTCCCCATTCATTGCTCTGTTAGATTTATATCAAGCTGACAGCTCAAGGGGAGTGTCTTTTCTGCTGCAGCTTAGGGGGCGTGTCTCAGCACTCCCTATCACAGCTCAGGAGGCGTGTCCATGCTCTCCCTATTACAGCTCAGGAGGCAGTTAAAGGATGAAACTGAGCATGTGCGACCATCTCAGTGAGCAGGACAAAGAAATAAGAAAAAACAAACAGCAGGTGGCGCTATACAGATACATTTTATTGAATAACTCAGTAGCTATGCTAAATTTTGGATTCTGGAGAATTTGGAGTCTTTTTTGATTGAGCAATAAGAAGAAGAATTGCCTCGGCACTCACCAGTAGGTATGAGCAAACTTGTGTTTTCAAGTTCGGTGTCCAAGTTTCGGGTTATCTAAGAATTCCGTTATGGATTCCTCTACCACGGACCATAACATATGGTCCGTGGTAGCTGAATCCATAACAGAATTCTTAGATTAACCGAACCCAAACCTTGTACGCCGAACTTGAAAACACAAGTTCACTCATCCCTACTCACCAGTTCATACAATAATTTTCTTTATTTTTTTTTTAAAAAGACATCAGTATAACAAAGTGGATGCATTACAGGTTGCATTACAACTGCTGCACGTGCTTCTTCCCGGGAGCCGAGGGCCCCACCCCCACACACCTGGTCTTATTCTCATTAAAACTGGAAGACAACACCCAGAATAGTAATTAAAAGAACATGCAAAAGGCTGAATCATTGTCATTTTCTTTATATATATACTGTACCTACTTTTTATCATTATATAAATGCACTCAATTATGTTCATTTAATCCTACAGGGCCCAAATCTCCACACCTGTCTATCCAGCGGGCCTCTCTCTGCCAAAGACATGTGGGGGAGATTTATCAAACTGGTTTAATGTAGAACTGGCTTAGTTGCCCCTAGCAACCAATCAGATTCCTCCTTTCATTTTTCACAGCTCCTTTAAAAAATGAAAGTTGGAATCTGATTGGTTGCTATGGACAACTAGGCCAGTTCTACTTTACAGTTTGATAAATCTCCCCCAGGTATGTCTATCGTAGAGGGAGGATACCTCAGAACTGCTTAAATACCAAAAAAATTACAGAGAAGTATATGATGAATGTCCTGAAAAATGTTTTATAACTTTTGGCAACCCTCTTTCTGTATCTAGGGAGCACATCTGCTACTGTATCCACTCGGTCAAGACATTACCTAGTAGACAGTACCTAGTAGACAGTACCTAGTATCAAGAAAAATTATCGTGATACTCGATACCATTAAAAAAATACCCACACATTAACCTCCGACTGCCGACCAACATAAGGTTAATGTGAAGTTATTGTGTTTGCCCCTCATGTACCTCACATTAACCCCATGTTGTCTATTATGTGAGGAGGTAGTTGACGAGATTGCTATTAGGGCTCATGCACACAAACGTGTGCACAAGATTACGGCGCTCTAACTGTGTGATGCCGTGGTAGCAAGGAGAATCAGAGGATGCAGGGTGGTGCTGGGCTCCTTAGTGGACGTGGCTGGGCTCCTGAAATGTTGGTAACCGCCCCTTTGGCTGCTTACTAGCCTCATTTGCATATGTATTATTGTGGCCCCATTGAGTTCCATGGGTCAGTGTTTAAAATGAGTAGCACACTGAAGAAAAATACGGTTGTGTGCATGAGCTCGAAACAAGACAGCCCTTTTAATAAAGGGAATCTCAATCAGAAGACCCCGTTATTACCTAGAAATGCAAAACAAAGAAGCCAAATAAATCAGCATCGTCTTATAAATTATTGGCTCAGCTGCAGAAGCGGAGCGGATGACATCATCACAGGTAGTCTCTAACACGACAGTATGTCTTTGTGCAGTGCAGAGCAGCTGTTAGGTTGTCTAGGTTGTCTCTCATCAGTCAGTAATAATGGAGCATGTATGGCTTTATGTCAGGCTCTTCTCTTGGCAAAATGGACTTGGAGGAGAAGACATTGCAGGTCGTGTGTGTGGTAACCATAAATGATGTGCTTCACGATAGATAGATAGATAGATAGATGTTATGCCCACAAACATACAGTGCCTTGCGAAAGTATTCAGCCCCCTGGAACTTTTCAACCTTTTGCCACATTTTAGGCTGAAAAACAAAAAGATATAACATTTTAAATTTTTGGTGAAGAATCAACAACAAGTGGGTCACAATTGTGAAGTGGAACGAAATTTATTGGATCATTTAAACTTTTTTTGTAATAATAAAACTGAAAAGTGTGGCGTGCAAAATTATTCGGCCCCCTTGCATTAATACTTTGTTGCGCCACCTTTTGCTGCGATTACAGCTGCAAGTCGCTTGGGGTATGTCTGTATCAGTTTTGCACATCTAGAGACTGAAATTCTTGCCCATTCTTCCTTGCAAAACAGCTGGAGCTCTTTGAGGTTGGATGGAGAACGTTTGTGAACAGCAGTTTTCAGCTCTTTCCACATATTCTCAATTGGATTCAGGTCTGGACTTTGACTTGGCCATTCTAAGACCTGGATACCTTTATTTTTGAACCATTCCATTGTAGATTTTGCTTCATGTTTGGGATCGTTGTCTTGTTGGAAGATAAATCTCCGTCCTAGTCTCAGGTCTTTTGCAGACTCCAACAGGTTTTCATCCAGAATGGTCCTGTATTTGGCTCCATCCATCTTCCCATCAATTTGAACCATCTTCCCTGTCCCTGCTGATGAAAAGCAGGCCCAAACCATGATGCTGCCACCACCATGTCTGACAGTGGGGATGGTGTGTTCAGGGTGATGAGCTGTGTTGCTTTTATGCCAAACATATCGTTTTGCATTGTTTCCAAAAAGTTGGATTTTGGTTTCATCTGACCAGAGCACCTTCTTCCACATGTTTGGTGTCTCCCAGGTGGCTTGTGGCAAACTGTAAACAAGACTTTTTATGGATATCTTTGAGAAATGGCTGTCTTTTTGCCACTCTTCCATAAAGGCCAGATTTGTGAAGTGTTGGACTGATTGTTGTCCTATGGACAGACTCTCCCACCTCAGCTGTAGATCTCTGCAGTTCATCCAGAGTGATCATGGGCCTCTTGGCTGCATCTCTGATCAGTCTTCTCCTTGTTTGAGATGAAAGTTTAGAGGGACGGCCGGGTCTTGGTAGATTTGCAGTGGTCTGATACTCCTTCCATTTCAATATGATCGCTTGCACAGTGCTCCTTGGGATGTTTGAAGCTTGGGAAATCTTTTGGTATCCAAATCCGGCTTTAAAGAGGCTCTGTCACTACCTCCTAACCTATGTATTAAATTACATAGGTGGGTAGTGGCCTCACAATGAATTCAAATCATACCTGTAATTCCCTTGTAGATGCAGCGGTTGATGTGTAATTTGATGTTTAAAAAGTATGCAAATGAGCCTTCGGAGCACCGGAGGGCGGGCTTTTCCCTTCTGAGCACTGTATCTTCACCGCCCTCCCGGGTCCTAGGCACGCCCTCCAGTGTTTAGAAACTCCCCTATCCTTTATGATTGACAGCGCTAGACAGTTCGGCGCATCTGAACGATGTCCCAGGCATGCGCAGTACACTCGAACACTGCAAGCGCTTGGATTCAACTGCGCACACGCCGTCACTTCGCCGAGCTCGCTCCTGGCTCCTCTCAGCTGATAAGAAGCGAGCGTTGTCACTTCCGGGTTCGGCGAAGTGACGGAGTGTGCGCAGTTGAATCCAAGCGCTTGCAGTGTTTGGCACTGCAAGCGCTACTGCGCATGCCTGGGACATTGTTCAGATGCGCCGAACGGTCTAGCGCTGTCAATCATAAAGGATAGGGGAGTTTCTAAACACTGGAGGGCGTGCCTAGGACCCAGGAGGGCGGTGAAGATACGGTGCTCAGAAGGGAAAAGCCCGCCCTCCGGTGCTCCGAAGGCTCATTTGCATACTTTTTAAACATCAAATTACACATCAACCGCTGCATCTACAAGGGAATTACAGGTATGATTTGAATTCATTGTGAGGCCACTACCCACCTATGTAATTTAATACATAGGTTAGGAGGTAGTGACAGAGCCTCTTTAAACTTCTCCACAACCTGCCTGGTGTGTTCCTTGGTCTTCATGATGCAGAACCCTGAGACTATCACAGAGCAGGTGCATTTATACGGAGACTTGATTACACACAGGTGGATTCTATTTATCTTCATCAGTCATTTAGGACAACATTGGATCATTCAGAGATCCTCAATGAACTTCTGGAGTGAGTTTTCTGAACTGAAAGTAAATGGGCCGAATAATTTTGCATGCCCAACTTTTTAGTTTTATTATTACAAAAAAAGCTTAAATGATCCAATAAATTTCGTTCCACTTCACAATTGTGACCCACTTGTTGTTGATTCTTCACCAAAAATTTAAAATGTTATATCTTTTTGTCTGAAGCCTGAAATGTGGCAAAAGGTTGAAAAGTTCCAGGGGGGCGAATACTTTCGCAAGGCACTGTATGTTTGTGGGCATAACATGAAAAAATGTGGAAACGTTCAAGGGGTATGAATATTTTTTCAAAGCACTATCTGTATCAAAGCACTGCACTGTCTATCTATCTATCATCTATCTATCTATCTCATATCTAAAAAAAAAAAGTTTTTTTGAGAGTGCTGCCTGATTTTTGATTTTTTGTTACTGGATCGCTATCGGATCACTGGGCTAGAACCTCGGTTGTATTTTGCGGTGCTGCCAACATCTTTTTCTATTCTATCTATCTATCGTGAAGCACATCATTTATGGTTACCACACACATTCGGTTCCAGGGGGCCGAATACTTTCGCAAGGCACTGTATATGTACTTTATTGGTATTTTATGTGATAGACCAACACAAAGTAGTAAGAATGTGTGAAGTGAAAAGAAAATGATAGATGGTTTTCAAATATTTTTTCACGATTTAAATCTCAATTTTCTTATGTTAGTAAAATATTAAAAAAAGTAAAAAATGCCTACTGTGGCCCCACCAGACCTCAGATCAGCCCACTGTGCCCCCATCAGACCTCAGATCAGCCCACTGTGCCCTCATCAGACCTCAGATCAGCCCACTGTGCCCTCATCAGACCTAAGATCAGCCCACTGTGCCCTCATCAGACCTAAGATCAGCCCACTGTGTCCTCATCAGACCTAAGATCAGCCCACTGTGCCCCTATTAGACCTCAGATCAGCCCATTATGCCCAATCAGACCCCACATCAGCCCATTGTGCCCAATCAGACCCCACATCAGCCCATTGTGCCCCATCAGACCCCACATCAGCCGATTGTGCCCCATCAGACCCCACATCAGCCCACTGTGCCCCATCAGACCTCAGATTAGCCCAAAGTGCCCCCTCCAGACCTCCGATCAGCCACCATCATAATAAAAAAAAAAAATCCCTTACCTGTCCTGCGCCGCGGCTCCTCTCCACGTCCGGTGCCCCTCTTCTTCTCCCAGCGCTGCACTGTCACCTGACTGCGTGCAGCGTCAGGTCAGAGTGCGCGCACTACGTCCTGACGCTGTACGCGGTCAGGACAGTGCAGCGCAGCCCCGGAAAAGAAGAGGAGCGCCGGACACCGGAGCGGAGCTGCGCCGCAGGACAGGTGAGATATTTTTTTTATTTTATATGTCGGGCGCCATTTTAGGAAAATCGAATTCACGATTTTCCTAAAAAATAAAATCGTGAGGCTTGCAATTGGCGAATTAATCTAATTAATTTGATTAATCTCCCAGCCCTAGAGTCCACCTGTGTGTAATTTATTCTCAGTATGACTACAGTTGTTCTATGGGCCTCTGAGGTTTGTTAGAGAACATTAGTGATCAAACAGCATAATGAAAACCAAGGAACACACCAGACAAGTCAGGGATAAAGTTGTGGAGAAGTGCAAAGCAGGGTTAGGTTATAAAAAAATATCCCAGGGTCTCAACATCTCACAAAGCACTGTTTAATCCATCATCCAGAAATAGAAGGCGTTTGGCACAACTGCAAACCTTCCAAGACATGTCCGTCCACCTAAACTGAGAGCCCAGGCAAGGAGAGCACTAATTCATGTGTTAGAACGGCCTAGCCACAGTGCAGACCTAAATCCCATTGAGAATCTGAATTGCTGGTCAGCCACTAGATGTGCAAAGCTGGTAGAGATATACCCCAAAAGACTTGCAGCTGTAATTGTACAAAGTATTGACTCAACGGGGCTGAATACAAATGCACACCGCACTTTCCGGATTTTTATTTATTAAAACTTTTGAAAACCGTGTATTTTCTTTTCACTTCACACATACTTGTACTTTATGTTGGTCTATCACATAAAATCCCCAAAAATACGCCTACTAACATGTCATCAATGTCCCAGATGGAGACACCCCTTTAATACACACCTCCAGACCAGATTCCCTAAACATATATAGATCTCAGAACTGCTAAATAAATATAGATCTCCAAACTAAACTCCTTAAATTAAAAGGACCCTCCAGAGGTCCAGAGCTAATATATAAGTGAAGACCGTACTCTACCTCAAGACCTACCCCACATCAGAATCTTCCTTAAAGGGGTACTCCGGTAAAGTAACTTAATTTTTTAAAAACTGCATTAAGGCTCCAAGCTGTGACCCAACCATTATATTAGGTAATTATTGATGATGAATTAGTCTAAAACAAAAAGTTATATTTATGGTAACCGGAATACCTCTTTAACCACTTCCCATCCGGGCCATTTACCCCCTTCCTGACCAGGCCTAATTTTGCAAATCTGTCATGTGTCACTTCATGTGGTAATAACTTTGGAACGCTTTTACTTATCCAAGCGATTCTGAGACTGTTTTCTCATGACACATTGTACTTCAAGTTTATGGTAAATTTGAGTCGATAAGTTTTAATTTTATTTATAAAAAAAATCCAAAAGTTAACGAAAATTTGAAAAAATTCTAAAATTTCTAAATTTGAATCTCTCTGCTTTTAAGACAGATAGTGATGCCCCATAAAATCCTTTTTAATTTACATTCCCCATATGTCTACTTTATGTTGGCATCATTTTGGTAGTGTCATTTTATTTTTTTAGGACAGTAGAAGGTTTAGAATTTTAGACGCAATTTTTGCAAATTTGCAAAATCAACTTTTTTAAGGACCAGTTCAGTTCTGAAGTCAGTTTGTGAGGCTTACATAATAAAAACCACCCATAAATTACCCCATTTTAGAAACTACACCCCTCAAACTATTCAAAACTAGTTTTAGAAATGATGTTAACCCTTTAAGTATTCCACAGGAATTAAAGCAAAATAGATTTAAAATTTCACTTTTTTTGCAGATTTTCCATTTTAATCATTTTTTCCTGTAACACATCAAGGGTTAACAACAAAACAAAACTCAATATTTATTACCCCGATTCTGCAGTTTGCAGAAACACCCCACATGTGGTCGTAAACTGTTATTTGGGGATACGCCAGGGCTCAGAAGGGGAGGAGCAGCATCTGCATTTTCTAACATGGAATTTTTTGTCATGATTTTTAGGAGCGATAACTTTTTAATTTTTTGTGGACTGAGCTGTGTGAGGTCTTATTTTTTGTGGGACAAGCTGTGCTTTTTATTGGCATCATTTTGGGGTACATCCGGCTTTCTGATCACTTTTTAATCTTATTTTTTTGGAGGTTAACTAAAAAAAAAAGCAGTTTAGGGGCATTTTTCTATATTTTTTTTTTTTACACCGTTCTCTTGATGGGGTAGATCATGTGATATTTTTGTAGAGCCAGTTGTTACGGATGCAACAATACCAAATATGTCTTTTTTTTTTTTTTTACGTTTTACACAATAAGAGCATTTTTAGAAAAAAAATCATGTTTTTGTGCTGCAATTTTTTAAGAGCCTTTTTTTTTCATTTTTCGGGCTATGATCTTGTGTGGGGGCTCATTTTTTGCGGGATGAGGTGACGTTTTTATTGCTATCATTTTGGGATGCATACGACTTTTTGATTGTTTGATATTATGTTTTTTGGTAGGTGAGGCGACAAAAAAAAGCTGTTTTGGCATAATTTTTATTAGATTTTTTTTTATGCAGTTCACTTGATATAGGGTAGATCATGTGATATTTTTATAGAGCCGGTCGTTTCGGACGCGGTGATACCAAATATGTCTATTTTATTTAATTATTTTTATTTGTAATATTTTTTTAATGACATATTTGGGGGGAAATAATTTTTTTTATATGTGTTGTTTTTTTTTTTTTATATAATACTCTATTTTTTTTTATTATTTTTTTATTTTACACTTTGTGTCCCCCATAAGGTCATACAAGACCTCAGGAGGACATTTAACTTTACTTATTTTTTTTTTTACACTTGATTTCTCCTGTAACTGGGGCTGACATAGTAGCCCCAGTTACAGGGGAAATACATCCCCAGAGAGGCTGTACAGCATAATACTATGCTGTACAGCCTCAGTGCAGGGCTGATCGGGTCTATGAGAGACTCGGCAGCTCCTGCACGCTCCCGGCCGGAACAGGAAGCGCAATAGCATGTATACAGCGATCTACATGGCAGGGACCCCTGGGAACGGTCCCTGCCTTCTCTTTGGGGTACCCTGCTGTCACTGACAGCAGGTACCCCACTGTGCAGCTGCTATCTCTGAATAAACGTTCAGAAATAAACAACCACTTCACGGACGTTTATATCCTATGGGCGGACGTGAAGTGGTTAATATAGACCCTAGACCAGACTTTGTCTTAAAACAAACCTCAAACTAGACTAGTCATGTATACAGACTGTAGATCCAGAGTCTCTTCACCTGGGACATAGATTTAGTTTGTGCCATAGCCTTGTATCTAAATACCCAGGCCAAGGCAATCTGGCTATTAGACCCCCCCACATTACCCGGATGCCCTCCATTTATGCATCTGCCCAAACCAGACTATCCCCAACTAAAGACAAGACCAGACATACATATATTCAACTCTGCAGGCTGCTGCTCATGCACGTGACCACGTTTTTTCTGTGGATCAGATGTGGACCCATTCACTTCAATTGGGCTGCAAAACATGCGGACAGCGCACAGAGTATTCCTTATGTCCGTTCCCAGACCTGCAAACAGGATAGAACATGTTCTGTTCTTGTCCGCTTTACTGAGAAGGATAGGACTGTTCTATAGAGGGCAGGACATTCTGTTCCGCAAAATACGGAACATACGTGGCCTTTATCCGTGTTTTGCGGATCTGCAATTTGTCGACAGGACTTTCTTTTCCGTCCCTGAAACCAGACGAATCCATTCTGCTTGCCCATAGCCTTTTATTATGACGGATCAAAACAGAAACATTATTGCTTACCCCAAAATCCATGCGTCTTATGACCTCGCCCAGTGCACACAGTAGAGCGCCATGGATGGTTGTGCAGATCTGTTACACTGGTGCAGTGTGCGCCATACTCCCCGACATGACGCACTTTACCTTTTCTGGTCCCCTGCCCCCCCCCCAGGAGGGTAATTGATTTCCTGTGAAATCTGCCCTAGTCATGATCTGATGATCTGTTCCTGATGACCACCTCTGTACTGCGCTGTGGAATATGTCGGTGCTATATTACATACATAATAAGCATGCAATTTACAGGCATACATACAGATCCACATGATGGAAAAAAAGAATACTGGGGTTCCACAAATACAGAAGACTGGTTTAAATAAAATACATTGACCCCTTACTCCAATAAAAAAAATAATAAAATAAATAGTATAGATATAGAAATCTCCATGCAGTGCCAAAGTGGTTAAGACATCCTCTAGTCTACTGAAGACCACTATGGACTCAGACCCCCCCATCCATAAACATATACATAGATGAGTCCCATTATTATGACCACTTCCTACTCTCGATGTTGGCAGCATGTAGCTCATGAAGGAAATCTGAGCTGGCTTGGTAGGTATACAAGGTGTGCTGAGCTGGCACAGTGGGTATACAAGGTGTGCTGAGCTGGCCCGGTGGGTATACAAGGTGTGCTGAGCTGGCTTGGTAGGTATACAAGGTGTGCTGAGCTGGCTCGGTGGGTATACAAGGTGTGCTGAGCTGGCACAGTGGGTATACAAGGTGTGCTGAGCTGGCACAGTGGGTATACAAGGTGTGCTGAGCTGGCTCGGTGGGTATACAAGGTGTGCTGAGCTGGCTCGGTGGGTATACAAGGTGTGCTGAGCTGGCACAGTGGGTATACAAGGTGTGCTGAGCTGGCTTGGTAGGTATACAAGGTGTGCTGAGTTGGCTCGGTGGGTATACAAGGTGTGCTGAGCTGGCACAGTGGGTATACAAGGTGTGTTGAGCTGGCTTGGTGGGTATATAAGGTGTGCTGAGCTGGTTCGGTGGGTATGTAAGGTGTGCTGAGCTGGGTCGGTAGGTATATAAGCTGTGCTGAGCTGGCATGGTGTGCTGAGCTGGCATGGTGGGTATATAAGGTGTGCTGAGCTGGCTTGGTGGGTATATACGGTGTGCAGAGCTGGGTTGGTAGGTATATAAGGTGTGCTGAGCTGGGTTGGTAGGTATATACGGTGTGCTGAGCTGGCTCAGTGGGTATGTAAGGAGTGCTGAGCTGGCTTGGTGGTTATGTAAGGTGTGCTGGGTTGGTAGGTATATACGGTGTGCTGAGCTGGCTCAGTGGGTATGTAAGAAGTGCTGAGCTGGCTCAGTGGGTATGTAAGGTGTGCTGAGCTGGGTCGGTAGGTATATAAGCTGTGCTGAGCTGGCACGGTGGGTATATAAGGTGTGCTGAGCTGGCTTGGTGGGTATATAAGGTGTGCTGAGCTGGGTCGGTAGGTATATAAGCTGTGCTGAGCTGGCTTGGTGGGTATATAAGGTGTTCTGAGCTGGCTTGGTGGGTATATAAGGTGTGCTGAGCTGGGTTGGTAGGTATATAAGCTGTGCTGAGCTAGCTTGGTGGGTATATAAGGTGGGTGATAGGCACACACATCCCTCATGGCTGTCATGGGTAAAAGAGACAATTTATCAGAGCTGCAAAAAGGGATGGTTATTGGCTTTTGAGCCGAGGTTGGCGGTATTTCTGAACCTGCGCAGTGTGAACTGTTCTCTGCTGCTGTGGTGAAAGTGTACGGTGAGTGGACAAATGTCACCATTGTGAATAAGTGACGTGGAAACTGTGGAGCACCATGTGTCATTGACGTGAGAGGTGAACGTCAGCTATGAAGGTGTGTGAGGACAGTGGACACTACACAAAATGAACCAGGGGTCACCAGACGTGTGTCTACAACAACAGTTCAGGTCACTGCTCCTCTGCTAATGAAGTTGCATCAGCAGAAAGGGATTCAATTTTCGCTGCAGTATCAGAATTGGACCTCCAGTGATTGGCAAAGGGTTGTCTTCTTCGATAGGTCAAGTTATCTGCTTCATGTAACTGATGGACGTTGACGTGTCAGGAAAGGAACATCAGAGAACAAACACCCTGCAACCATTCCTGGAAGACCACAAGCTGGTGGTGGCAGCCTTATAATCAGGGGAAGGTTTTTGTGGCATTCTCTGGGCCACCCCTCCATGTGAAAGGAAATCTCAACCAATTTGGGTATGAATCCATCCTTGGAGATCACATAGATTAATTCATGCTGATTGTCTTCCCTGGGGCAGATGGGATCTTCCAGCAAGACAATGTGACATGTCACACGGACAGAAATGTCCCAACATTGGTTGGAAGAACAAAGTCAAGACTTCCAAGTACTACCCTAGTCACTAATTCCCTGGATTTGAACCCTGTGGGACCACCTCGATGGTCTATGGATCCTCTGGCACCTCCTGTGGGATGCTCTGCAGTCAGCATGGCTCCACATACCTGGGACCACCTACCAGGACCTTACTGAGCCAGTGTGGTGGATACTATGTGACCAGAACCTGGAGGATGGTGACTGCAGGTGAATGAATGACAACACAGACTAATAGAGATACTGGGCAGGTATCTAGGCATGGAGGTGTTATAGGTGGACATTGGGGGAGGACAGAATACAAGGAGTGGAGGCGACTGGAGGCAGAGGAGGAGTGAGGCTGAGGAGGCTGCTGCCGCCACCAGCGCTGCTGCTGCTCACCGCGCCTGCGCACTGCGGCTCCAGGGAGCCTTGATTTTGTCCGGGATTCCCAATTCTGCAGCAGAGAGCGGAGGCAGCGCGGACAGCAGGCGCCGACCAGGAGGGACTTACCGCCAGCCACGGGCAAGCACGGCCGGGACCTACCTCCTGACTGCCAGCTAGACCCCTGCAAGCCCCCCAGCCCGGAGATCAGAGGGCTCTGTGCACCGTGCGACCATCCGCATCGCTCCCTGTGTAAGTGTCAATCACCCCCATCATCCTCGGTGCTGCTGCTGTATGGAATGAGTATGTCACATTGCAGATGAGGGAGGGTGCCCTGCAGAACGTATGTGTCACCTATGTATCCCTGAGCTGAAGGCGGACTCCGTGTGACTGCAGCATGGATGTGGCATCTGCATTGTACCCCTACATGTATGGCGGTGCCGCATCCTGTGTGATCAGGGCGCAGGAGGTGCCCCCCTCCCCCTGCAGCAGAGCCCCCGCTATGGGCAGTGATGGGGCTGGACGGGGGTCCTCCTGCGGGTGTCATGCCAAGGTCATAGCGGGGTTAACCCCTCACCTGCCAGGCGGGTCACCCGGACAGGTAGGGAGGGTGCGTGACCGCAAGTGCCGCCAGTGTGAATTCTGCCCGAGCTCTGGGTACGAGCGGCTAATGGGGGGAAAAGGCTTTATAATTGTCTGGAGATTATAACCACATTATGCACATATATATGTGTGCCCGTAATCCGGGAGTAAAATGGCTGCAGAGGGCTGGAAACACATCCCATATGTCCCGCTATAGGTATCTATCTATCTATCTATCTATCTATCTATATCTATATCTATATCTATCTAATATCTTCTATCTATTATCTATCTATCTATGAATCTATCTATTGCAGTCCCTCTTTTCCCCCATTTTCCTCTTTTTTTCCCTTTTTCCTCTTTCCGTTTTTTCCTCTTTTTCCCCTTTTTCCTCTTTTCCCTCTTTCTTTTTTTCCTCTTTTTTTCCTCTTTTTCCCTCTTTTTCCTCATTCTTCCTCTTCTCCCTTTTTTCCTCTTTTTCCCCTTTTCATCTCCTCTCTCTTTTTTCCTCTTTTCCCTCTTCTCCCTGTTTTTCCCCTTTTTCCTCTTCTCTCTCTTTTCCTCTTTTCTCTCTTTTCCCTCTTTTTTCCTCTTTTTCCTCTTTTTCCTCTTATTATTCACAGCTGCCTCTTTCGGAGGATTTGCTTCTCATCCTGTAAACCCCATAAAGCGCACAGTCTGGTGATTATTAGGCGGTAGTAGTGTCTGTTACATACTGCTACGCGGCGGTGACATTATCCGCTCGGTGTGGTTCTCTGTCCGCGCAGACACCGGGTAGTAGTCATCATCCGCCGCCTGGAAAGGAAATGTGAGGAGGAAATGACCTCTGGACGGTGATTAAGGTTATTTGTTAGAGAGACCTTGCTGTTAGTGGAGAGTGAAGGCTCCTGGCATCGGCTCAGTGGCGCCCCCGTGTCCCCCCACTCCGCTCTGCAGTCAGGCTGTCCTGTGGATATGACATACACTCTGCTTTCATACGGCAGCCGTTCTGTATTTTTGGTGATGTTATGCGTCTCGTAGTCACCTTCCCGACCTCATCTAACCATTTAGCATATTTAAAATGCCTTTGCTCAAACACAGATGTAGCAGAGCTGAGTGGGTTTATGCTGTGGGGCTGAGTTAGCCATCTATGACAGATAGTGGGCATTATTTTAAATCCTAGCGCGGTCAGCACTGCTACGTCAGCGCGTAGGATTTGCAGTGTTATACCAAAGAAAGCATCAGTTTATCAGGTAATCTGGTTGTGGGGCGCGCAGGGAACTCCGCAGCAATATCTCCTCATAACGTAGGACGGAGCTGCACTTTCTGTGTACGTGTAAGCGGCAAATGCTGCAGCACACAAAGGCCGCTCAGGCACGTGACGCGTACGGCAGCAGAGCCCTCATGTCGCAGAGCATCCGTGCGGGGGGATCTTCAGCGCAGCGGAGTATGGGACCGGTCAGATCTATAGGGACTGCGCTGGAAATCACAGTGTCTTTAGACAGATAGGACATAGCTGAGTTGTTCAGATGTAGCAGAGCTGAATGTTGGTTGTCAGACAGTTCTTAAAGGGGTTCCGTTTCAGATATATGGCGTAACGAGCCCTATAGGTTTAATGTCGGCCATGTTGGTTGTCAGACAGTTCTTAAAGGGGTTTCCAGTTTCAGATAAAGGTTATTTATGGTGTAACGAGCCCTATTGGGTTAATGTCGGACATGTTGGTTGTCAGACACTTTTTAAAGGGGTTTCCGGTTTCAGATAAAGGTTATTTATTGTACAGTGACAATGATTTACATGATATCAATTACTCACTGTTTTCAAGATCTCTGCTTGCTGTCATTAAGATTCATGAATTGTTATAATATGGCGCCTAGATCAGGGGTCAGCAACCTCCAGCACTCCAGCTGTTGTGAAACTACAACTCCCAGCATGCATACTTGCTCTGCTCTTCTCAGAACTCCCATAGAAATGAATGAAGCATGCTGGGAATTGTAGTTTCACAACAGCTGGAGCGCTGAAGGTTGCCGACCTCTGGCCTAGATAGATATTGGCCAAGTGCTTGGTCGGTCAGCCGCTCTTCCTTTCAATACATGCAGGCTCGGCCTGACCACTTATACCCCCGACGTCTGCTGCTGGGCGAGAGCTGGGGCACCCCCATAGGTATCTGATGAGCGGCCGGTCCAGGTTCAGACAATGCTGGTTTGGAGTGTATGGCCACCAGAGGTGTAGCCTTAGATTCGGTCAGACTCCCCTGCTCCCATACAGAGTGACTTAGCACACACGAAAGGCCCCAGTGGATCACAGACGTGTGCTGTCCCCAGTCTCCATGGACCAGTCACATATCACACGTCACTGGTTTTCCATGGACTGTGGTTTCCCGGAGACTCCACAGAGGCATGCCCTGCATTGTCCCTGATTACGGATCTCACACACATTATAGTCTATGCACGGACACAACGCGGATGGCATCCGTGTTTGGTCTGCGGATTTCACGGACCATTGGTAGGGAATGCTTTGGAAAATAACTTGTCCATGAAATAGGGAGGAGGGCAAAGAATGGACCGACCACGGCTCCTTCGTGGACATCTTCATGGATGAACCACTGACCATCTGGTCACGGATATCATCACAGACACGTGAGGGAGGCCTAACACTAAAAAGTAGTAAGATACATTCCCAAATACAGAGGGAGGGCCGCAGATACAGGGTGGGTGGTCAGTAACACATACTTGGCGCTGCTATATCACAAATACTGCACACCTACAGAGTACCGCTATACCACACAGAAGCATGTGCAGCTACGTGTATCGCACACATACATTGTGCTTCCCGACCACATATACTGCATACATAGTACAGCTATACTACACACTTACTGCGCACACATAGTACAGCTATGCTGCACACACACATAGTACAGCTATACTGCACACACACATAGTACAGCTATACTGCACACATACTGCACACACATAGTACAGCTATACTGTACACATACTGCACACACATAGTACAGCTGTACTGCACACATACTGCACACACATAGTACAGCTATACTGTACACATACTGCGCACACATAGTACAGCTATACTGCACACATACTGTGCACACATAGTACAGCTATACTGCACACATACTGCGCACACATAGTACAGCTATACTGTACACACACATAGTACAGCTATACTGCACACACATAGTACAGCTATACTGTACACACACATAGTACAGCTATACTGCACACACATAGTACAGCTATACTGTACACACACATAGTACAGCTATACTGTACACACACATAGTACAGCTATACTGCACACATACATAGTACAGCTATACTGTACAGCTACTGACACATAGTACAGCTATACTGCACACACACATAGTACAGCTATACTGCACACACACATAGTACAGCTATACTGTACACACACATAGTACAGCTATACTGCACACATACATAGTACAGCTATACTGCACACACATAGTACAGCTATACTGTACACACACATAGTAGAGCTATACTGTACACACACATAGTACAGCTATACTGCACACACACATAGTACAGCTATACTGCACACACACATAGTACAGCTATACTGCACACATACATAGTACAGCTATACTGCACACACATAGTAACAGCTAACTGTACACACACATAGTAGAGCTATACTGTACACACACATAGTACAGCTATACTGTACACACACATAGTACAGCTATACTGCACACACACATAGTACAGCTATACTGTACACACACATAGTACAGCTATACTGTACACACACATAGTAACAGCTATACGTACACACACATAGTACAGCTATACTGTACACACACACATAGTACAGCTATACTGTACACACATATAGTACAGCTATACTGTACACACACATAGTACAGCTACTGCACACACACATAGTACAGCTATACTGTACACACACATAGTACAGCTATACTGCACACACACACATACACACACACAGATATACAGCTATACTGCACAATACTAGTACACTATACTGCACACACATAGTACAGCTATACTGCACACATACTGCACACATAGTACATAACACGTACACACACATAGTACAGCTATACTGTACACACACATAGTACAGCTATACTGTACACACACATAGTACAGCTATACTGCACACACACATCGTACAGCTATACTGACACAACATAGTACATACTGCACACATATACATATACAGCTATACTGCACACATAGTACAGCTATACTGTACACACACATAGTACAGCTATACACATACATAGTACAGCATACTGTACACACAATAGTACAGCTATACTGCACACACTACATAGTACAGCTATACTGCACACACATAGTACAGCTATACTGCACACACATACAGCTATACTGCACACACATAGCACATAGTAACAGCATACTGCAGACACAGTACAACATAGTACAGCTATACTGCACACATACATGCGCACACATAGTACAGCTATACTGTACACACACACATAGTACAGCTATACTGCACACACATAGTACATAGTACATAGCTATACTGCACACACATACACATAGTACAGCTATACTGCACACACATATAGCTATACTGCACACACATAGTACAGCTATACTGCACACACATAGTACAGCTATACTGCACACACATAGTCATAGTACACAGCTATACTGTACAGCACATACTGCGCACAACATAGTACAGCTATACTGCACACATACTACGCACATAGTACAGTAGCTATACTGCACACATACATATACTGTACACAGCTATACTGCACACACACATAGTACAGCTATACTACTGTACACACACATAGTACAGCTATACTGTACACACACATAGTACAGCTATACTGCACACACACATAGTACAGCTATACTGCACACAACACACATAGTACAGCTATACTGCACACACATAGTAGTACAGCTATACTGCACACACATATAGTACAGTACAGCTATACTGCACACACACACATAGTACAGCTATACTGTACACACACATAGTACAGCTATACTGTACACACACACATAGTACAGCTATACTGCACACACATAGTACACACACATAGTACAGCTATACTGTACACACACATAGTACAGCTATACTGCACACACATACATAGTACAGCTATACTGTACACTACAATAGTACAGCTATACTGCACACACACACATAGTAGCAGCTATACTGCACACACACATAGTACACACATAGTACAGCTATACTGCACACATACTGCACACACACATAGTACAGCTATACTGTACACACACATAGTACAGCTACACTAGTACAGCTATACTGCAACACATAACTGCACACACATAGTACAGCTATACTGCACACATACTGCGCACACATAGTACAGCTATACTGCACACACACATAGTACACTATACTGCCACACATACATAGTACAGCTATACACATACTGCACACACATAGTACAGCTATACTGTACACACACATAGTACAGCTATACTGTAACACACATAGTACAGCTATACTGTACAGCACACATAGTACAGCTATACTGCACACATACATAGTACAGCTATACTGTGCACACACTAGTACAGCTATACTGTACACACACATAGTACAGCTATTACTGTACACACACATAGTACAGCTATACTGCACACACACATATAGTATACAGTAGCTATACTACTGCACACACATAGTACAGCTATACTGTGCACACACATAGTACAGCTATACTGTACACACACATAGTAGTAACAGCTATACTACTGTACACACACACATAGTACAGCTATACTGCTATACTGCACACACACATAGTACAGCTATACTGCACACACATAGTACAGCTATACTGCATACACACATAGTACAGCTATACTGTACACACACATAGTACAGCTTATACTGCACACACATAGTACAGCTATACTGTAGCACACACATAGTACAGCTATACTGCACACACATAGTACAGCTATACTGCACACACACACATAGTACAGCTATACTGCACACACATAGTACAGCTATACTGTACACACACATAGTACAGCTATACTGCACACATACTCCGCACACATAGTACAGCTATACTGTACACACACATAGTACAGCTATACTGCACACCACATAGTCAAGCTATACTGTTACACACACATAGTACAGCTATACTGCCACACACACATAGTACAGCTATACTGCACACACACATAGTACAGCTATACTGCACACACACATAGTGAGAGCTATACTGCACACACATAAGTACAGCTATACTGCACACACTACATAGTACAGCTATACTGCACACACACATAGTACAGCTATACTGCACACACACATAGTACAGCTATACTGCACACACATAGTACAGCTATACTGCACACACACATAGTACAGCTATACTGCACACACACATAGTATAGCTATACTGCACACACACATAGTACACTATACTGCACACACATAGTACAGCTATACTGCACACACATAGTACAGCTATACTGTACACACACATAGTACAGCTATACTGCACACACACATAGTACAGCTATACTGCACACACATAGTACACACACACATAGTTACAGCTATACTGCACACACACATAGTACAGCTATACTGCGCACACACATAGTACAGCTATACTGCACACACACATAGTACAGCTATACTGCACAACACATAGTACAGCTATACTGCACACACACATAGTACAGCTATATACTAGTACACACACATAGTACAGCTATACTGTACACACACATAGTACAGCTATACTGCACACACACATAGTACAGCTATACTGTACACACACATAGTACACTGTGCACACACATAGTACAGCTATTGTGCACACCATGTACAGCTACTGTGCACACACATAGTACAGCTATATTGTGCACACACATAGTACAGCTATATTGTGCACACACATAGTACAGCTATACTGTACACACACATAGTACAGCTATACTGTACACACATAGTACAGCTATACTGTGCACACACATAGTTCAGCTATACTGCACACACACATAGTACAGCTATACTGCACACACACATAGTACAGCTATACTGCACACACACATAGTACAGCTATACTGCACACACACATAGTACAGCTATACTGCACACACACATAGTACAGCTATACTGCACATACACATAGTACAGCTATACTGTACACACACATAGTACAGCTATACTGCACACATACTCCGCACACATAGTACAGCTATACTGCACACACACATAGTACAGCTATACAGCACACACATAGTACAGCTATACTGCACACATACTCCGCACACATAGTACAGCTATACTGTACACACACATAGTACAGCTATACTGCACACACACATAGTACAGCTATACTGCACACACACATAGTACAGCTATACTGCACACACACATAGTACAGCTATACTGCACACACACATAGTACAGCTATACTGCACACACATAGTACAGCTATACTGCACACACACATAGTACAGCTATACTGCACACACACATAGTACAGCTATACTGCACACATACTCCGCACACATAGTACAGCTATACTGCACACACACATAGTACAGCTATACTGTACACACACATAGTACAGCTATACTGCACACACACATAGTACAGCTATACTGCACACACACATAGTACAGCTATATATGTACATTACAGATACATGCATACATACAGTATTATACACACACATACACATTACAGATACATATTACATATACATGCACATTGTATGTATGTGTGTGCATTATATATATGCATATATTTGTGATGTACATACATATATATACTGTATTAAGCACACATATTACATGTACATGCATACACATTATATATACATTACAAATACAGGCATACATATTACACACACACATAACACATACTTACCTCTTGTAGAGAGGAGCCCCGTAGCGCTGAGCCTGCTTCCTCTCAGAGTGCGGATGGGAAAGGCAGGACTTCCAGAGACCCACGTTCACATCTGCACCTGACTTCACCTGGTGCTGCGCCCCCTTGTTAGGGTGCCTTCACATGCTGCTGATTTTGTTGCAGAATTTTCTACAATTAAGGCCCCTTTCACACGGGCGATGTTTCCGCGCGGGTGCAATGCGTGATGCAAACGCATTGCACCCGCACTGAATCCTGACCCATTCATTTCAATGGGGCTTTTCACATGAGCGATGTTTTTCACGCAGCCCTGGCCCCATTGAAGTGAATGGGGCTGCGTGAATAACGCATTGCATCTGCACACAAGTGCGGATGCAATGCGTGATTCACTGATGGTTGCTAAGAGATGTTGTTTGTAAACATTCAGTTTTTTTTCACGCGCGTGAAAAACGTATTGAAACGCTTCGCACCCGCGCGGAAAAAACTGAACGAACGTACGCAATCACAGTCAAAACTGACTGCGATTGCGTGCGGATTGGTGCGGATGCGTGCGGATTTTCCTGAACGCATCCGGACCAAATCCGGACACGCTCGTGTGAAAGGGGCCTAAAGGGGCTGTCTCACTTCAGCGAAAGGCATGTATCATGTAGAGAAAGTTAATACAAGACACTTACTAATGTATTATTATTATCCATATTGCTTCCTTTGCTGGCTGGATTCATTTTTCTATCACATTATACACTGCTCGTTTCCATGGTTTTGACCACCCTGCAATCCATCAGTGGTGGTCGTGCTTGGACACTATAGAAAAAAGCGCCGTCCTCTCTAGGTGGCTGGGACCAAGGGAGTGAAAATAGACGGGTGCTTTTTCCTATAGTCTGCAAGCATGACCACCACTGATGGATTGCAGGGTGGTCGTAACCATGGAAGCGAGCAGTGTATAATGTGATGGAAAAATGAATCCGGCCAGCAAAGGAAGCAATATGGACAATCACAATACATTAGTAAGTGCCTTGTGTTAACTTTCTCTACATGATAAATTTTGCTGAAGTGAGACAACCCCTTTAACATCAGTTCCTTTAATTTGTGTATGACAGCAAGCAGATGGATTTCTGCAAGCCCCATTCAGGTGAATGGAACTCGTGCTGCAAAATCCGCAGCGCTTGAAGGTGTCCTTATGCCTCCGATTGCTAACTTGTTCATCTATCTCATTTTCATCCTTTGGAAGTAAACAACAAAGGTTCCCATTGAATGACAGCAAGCAGAGATCTTGAAAGGAATGAGGAAGTGATACAGGAAGCATGTTGGAAATTTACACTGGAAAACCCCCTTTGACCAGATACAGATCTGCTTGGTGGGGTGGAGATTTTTCCTGACGAGGCCGGCGTGCTCTGGAATGATTTTTCTGTATCATCGGTACATGTCAGTGTGTGACAATAAATACCGCCGCCTGTCATCTGGTCACCATGGAAGCAGCCATTTCAAGAAGGTAGCCCATATAGGTGGCAGAGGTAGATAATGGGCAATCATGTGGCATCTGAATGATGTCAAATTAGATGTGTCCAGAGCCGCCTGCTGATGACGGTCACTTCATCTTTCCAGTGATTCTGTGCACTGCAGCACGCTCCTGTACGAGGAGGATGTGCAGCTCTCGGTCCATGAATAGAATCCCGGAACTGCAGTAAACACTGACACACAGAGGAGATAGGTAGAAACTTGCATTACACTGCCATTTCTGGACACCTTTATGGACACTGTTGGACACATGCCCTTTACCACTCAATTTATTCAGAGTGGGGACTGTTGGAGATAGCACGGGACTCATCTGTTTCCGACACTGGCAGGGCGCATGCAATAACTGTCGCTCCCTCCATATTAGGACCCCCGTTCGCAGGATTGGTGGGGGTCCTAACAGGCATACTTCCAAGATCCTTTAGACCACCTCGTGCACTAGGACCCAGCTGCTGCCTCTGCTCCCCCTATAGCTACACTTAGGGCTCATTCACACGAAAGTGGTTTGGTTCTGCATCCGAGCCACATTTTTTGCTTCTCGAAGGCGGACCTATTGACTTCAATGGGGCCGCAAAAGATGCAGACGGCACCCGCATCGGTTTCACCGTTCCGTGGCCCCGCAAAAATTCTAGATCATGTCCTATTCTTCTCCGTTTTGCGGACAAGAATAGGCATTTCTATAATTGCCCGCAAATTGTGGAAGGCACCTTGCAGGCACCCGTGTTTTGTGGATGGCAAAGCACGGCACGTTGTGGCAAAGCACAACATGTCCTATTATTTTCTGCATTACGGACAAGGATAGGATTGTTCTATTAGGGGCCAGCTGTTCCGTTCCGCAAAATACAGAATACACACAGATGTCATCCGTATTTTTGTGGATCTGTTTTTTGCGGACCGCAAAATATATACGGTTGTGAGCATGAGCCCTTAAGCGAATAAAATTGAGGACTAAACCATGCATTGACCGCCTTTCCAAGGCAAGGTGGCCATGTAATTATGTCACGTGATGGCGGACGTGTCTTCTAATGCATGACCCGGGATGGTCAGTGGCGGAAAATTCCTCAAAGGGATCTGGTTAAGCCGTGTGCAGCACTTCAGATCTCTTTCTTCCTGTGTGAATCCCTCCATTGAATGGAGTTTATTACGTATAGTTTATAACTAATTGACACATTTTCTGTTATAATTTGCATAATTTCATAGTTTTGTGCCGGCTGCTATTGTGCTGGGAAGAAGTGACAGTCTGACAATGGCGAAGGAAGGAAGTTTATTATAACAGAACTCATCATGAATAGACCGCCCTGTCATAGTTTGCCATTAACAAACCCGCCTTGCGAATATGACACATGATACGTGCCAAAAACATAAAAAATACTACATTTCCTAGTGGAATTAAAGGGAACCCGACGCCATGAAAATGCAGGACATCATGTTGTAGAGCAGGAGGAGCTGAGCAGATTGATATATAGTTTTATGGCAAAAGATTCAGGGAAACTTGTAATTTATTCATTTAAACCTCTGCTCTTTTTGAGCTCAGCAGATTTGTGGGCGGTCCTATCAGTGATTGACTACTGTCTATGCATCATGGCTGCCGAGCTCTGAAAGAGCAGACATTTAAATGAATAAATTACAAGTTATACTGAATCTTTTCCCATAAAACTATATATCAACCTGCTCAGCTCCTCCTGCTCTATAACATGCTGTCTGCAGATTGCACTGCATTTTCTTGATGACAGCTTCCCTTTAAGGCCTTCAAATGCTAGTTAGAAAGCTGAATAATGTTTAAAATATTCTGGAATTTTTTTTAAAGATGGATCTTCTGAAATTCTGCCCACTATTTTAAAACTAGTAGGAGTTAATGTGTCCTTAGAATCACCAGACCTCTAAATTGTGCGAGATACCTTGCTTCAGGGGCAGACTGACTATTTGGACAGTGTCCAAGGGCCCGAGCAGGAGGGGGCCCACAATCACTTGACTGCTGCTATTCTGGGCCAGAAGAGTGTGTAAAGTAGTTGTCAACTTGTAGTTCATACATGTTTTAGTCACCAGGGGGAGACACCGAGCACAGGAGAAAGCCCCTCTTGAAAAATACTTTGAAATCTGTGACTGATTCACGATCAGAGGGAATACACTTAAATGTATTAATTATATTTTTTTAATTGTTTTAACATTTACAGTTTAAGATACTGATACTCAGGGCCTTATACACAGAATATGCTAAAAATGCTTCAATACCTCTGGCACGCCACGCATCTAAGGCCCAGTTCACACAGCAGACCTTTGGGGTGGATTCCAGTGGCATCTGTGTGGTGGCCGCACCAAGAAGGAACATGTCTTTTCTTGGCATGGTGTCCAGATGGATGCGGCATGAAACCACGGCAGGTGTCCACTAGCTGTTTAGCTCCATTCAGTAGAGCTAAGTCTCTGCGGCATTCAAAAGTGAACAACCAGGGCAGAAAAAGCAGTGGTGTAAGTAGTAGATTTTGACAGCGTTAAAATCCTTTGTGTGAACAGACCCTAATAGTAGAAGAAGAGCTGGACGTGCTAGGCCATTTCCTTAACTGCCATGGACCTCACTCCTGAGGCCATCTCCTCTTGGTATCACCTTCTATTTGATGAAATCACCGTCTTGTATTACAAAATGTGGGTTAAAGGGAGTCTGTCAGCACGATTTTGCATATAAAGGTAATGCAACTACTGGATTCAGCTGAGCATGTTGAATTCAAAAATGTTATTATTACAGTTCCTAGTAGTAGATTTAATGCTGAAAAAACGTTTTTTATAATGTGTCAATCACTCACATAAGGAGCCCAAGGGGATGTGCCCAGCCGCGTTCGAGCCCGGGCTCGCCGAGACAGTTGGAACCCAGGACCGCCCACCTCATTAATATTCACTTCACTGCTTCCAGCAGTGAAGCTCCGTCATCATTGTAATCCCGCGCAGGCGCAGTACCTTCTCTGAGGCCGATGCCCACAGACCGCACGGGCGCAGACCGCTTGAGGTACTGCGCCTGCGCGGGATTACAACGATGACGGAGCTTCACTGCTGGAAGCAGTGAAGTGAATATTAATGAGGTGGGCAGTCCTGGGCTCCAACTGTCTCGGCGAGCCCGGGCTCGAACGCGGCTGGGCACATCCCCTTGGGCTCCTTATGTGAGTGATTGACACATTATAAAAAACGTTTTTTCAGTATTAAATCTACTACTAGGAACTGTAATAATAACATTTTTGAATTCAACATGCTCAGCTGAATCCAGTAGTGGCATTACCTTTATATGCAAAATCGTGCTGACAAAATCCCTTTAAGGAACTCCTGATTCTGTGGTCCCAGAGGTGGATATTCTGTTGTTGTCTCACAAATGTCATTGATTTCACTGTCCCACAACGAGGTTGTCCTAATAGGACAACCCTTGCCAAACCTTTGATTTCCACTTCAAACCACTATCTCTAAGCATCAAAGGAGGGTGACTCCGGCTCTGGTAGACTTGAGGTATCCTAGTTTTATATGTACTCCCTTTCATCTGAATGTTTACCATATAATACTACATTTCCACGGTGGCCCCAGAGGTGGATATTCTCTTAAGTCACAAATGTCTTTGGTTTGACCGTCTCATAATGAGGTTGTCCTATTAGGACGAGTCTTGCCTAACCTTTGATTTCCACTTCGAAACTCTATCTAAAAGCTTCAAAGGAGAGTGATTCCGGCTCTGGTAGACTTGAGGTATCCTTGTTTTATATGGACGCCCATTCATCTGAATGGTCATCATATAATACTACATTTCCACGGTGGTCCCAGTGGTGGATATTCTTTTGTTATGTCACAAATGTCTTTAGTTTGACCGTCTTGTTACAAGGTTGTCCTATTAGGACAACCCTTGCCTAACCTTGATTTCCTGTTTCGAACCACTACCTCCAGTATAAGCTTTAAAGGAGAGTGGCTCCGGCTCTGGTAGACTTGGGGTATCCTTGTTTTATATGGATGTGTTTGGTTTGACCTTCCCATAATGAGGTTCTCCTATCAGGACAACCCTTGCCTAACCTTTGACTTCCATCTTGTATAATACTATATTTTCACTGGGGCTATGAGAAAATGGCTGAAATTGACCTTTGAGAAGGTCTGGTCCAAAGTCACCCACCTGCAGAATTACAATTGCAAAGCCTAAGTATCTCTGGGTTCCTCCAATGTTTTTTCAAAGTTTTATTTTAAATGGGTATGTGATATATACAGTATGTCCTCCATGTTCCTTAGATACCCAGTCACAGGTGACCTTTATCTAGTATTATAGTACTATTAAGCTGATCAAATAACTTACCATCACTGTACGGAGCCAAAACTAAAATTACTGTTGACCTCTACTTGTTTCCATTTTGGGATTAGTACTCCTCTTAATCTGTCCGGTCTTTGTTTAGCTTTTACAATATTGTACTTGCAGTAGATGATCGCCTTTGTATGATGATCTTATGCTTTCAGGAGCCTACATGGGGACTGGTGGGAACAAGGTGACAGTTTATTTGTTACCGTTGGTTTCCAAGGAAGCTGTGGCAGGTCACCTGTGGCATGAATAATGTCCTTCTTGTTGAGAGAACCTAAGGGCATGGCAATGTTTTTGTAAAAACATAGGAGATAAAAAGTTTAATTCCTCTTTTAGCCCGTGGTCTAAGTGTTGTCCATACAAACAAAGGCGACGTCACATGGAAATGTTGTGTGTGCAGTACACTTTAGGATTTTGTATGCCCTTAGGTGGTGGTTGGACTACCTTTCCCCTTGTGGTAAGGTTTTTTTTTTTTTTAAAAAATCAAGGTAATGTATTGATTTGTAGTCATCAACAAGGAACCAATCAGAAGTTAACTTCAAGAGATCTACCCTCAGGGTTGGATTATAGGGAGGACAAAATGGGCAGTTGCCCAGGTGCCTCCACAAATGAGAGACCTCCACCTCAGTTCCTCTTCTTCCTCACTGCTAATCAGATGAAATCCAGTCCTTCACGATTTCCCAAATAACAGACATATAGACATTGGAGTGTCATATAGCTATCCTGTTGACAAGCATGGCCACCCTTTTACTGGAGAGAGAACCTTGAACAGTGTTCTTGCCAAGAAGCCTCCACCATTCTTCTACTCATAAGTAAAAAAAAATATGGTAGGCAATTAGCAGTCCCAATTTCCCCATTACAAAGCACATTTTGCTTGGCTAATATAGGAGTGAGATGGCTAGTAACCTCCGGTGACCCTTCCTTGGAGAAAACAATGCTTTTACTAAATTTTTCCCCAAGAGCAGACACCCAAGAGTGTAAAAAAATTAATCTAAAGGCGCCCATACATATTCATTGAAGGTGTTGTCCACCAGAGTCATGTCAGCGCTGAAACCATTGGTTGGCTGAAGAGGCAACCATGCCGAGGAGGAAGAAATCAAACTCTGGACCAGAAGGTGAAGACACAGGAGCCAGTGAGGAGGACCGGAGAGATGGGGAACAAGTAAGTATGACCCTGTCAGTAGGGTCAGTATTCCGAGACAGCACCGTTCATTTCTATGGGGCCGCGGAAAGTAGATGAGCTCTGGCTCGGCTATTTCCATCAGGCCCATAGAAGTGAATTGGAGCGGTGGCTGGTCATGCGCCGTGCGCTCCCATTCTCTTCTATGGGGAGAGCGCTTGGTGGTGGCCAGACCGCAGTACTCCAGCCGCCACTTTGCCTACTCCGTTCTCGATATAGTTGTGGGTCCCTATCAGACAGTGGAGGCATATCCTAGCGATATGCCCCCCGTTGTCTCACATGAAACAGCCCCTTTAAGTCAGCCGTTCCCAGCAGGATCGACTGCTTCGTGTGTATGAGCGCCTATCCAGTGGGCTCCTCTCATCATTGAAAACGAGTAGTGAGGTAAGTAGGCATATGGGTCTACAAAAGGTCATCTTGAGATTAACGTTAAAGATTTCTAGAAATTGATTAACAAAACAAGTCACGCCTCAGTCCCTTCTGTCAGTGCATTGGTTCTGAACACCTGGACCTTCACTATGTAGCGGGACATGATCTCTAGTTGGATAAGGACACCTTTAAAGAGCATCTGTCAGCAGGATCGACCCTATTAAACAAGGCACACTGTTCCTGAGAAAAGAGACTTTCAATCTTCATCACAATGAGGGGTTCAGTGCCCCAAGAGGCGTGGCCAAAAACCCGAGGAGCAGAGGTGCACTGACTGGCTAGGCCCCACCCTTCCGGTGCACTGAAACATTCATTTGCACAAATAATAAAAGTCTTTTTTCTTGGGAACGCCACAACCGATTTTCTCAAGACAGGTATTAGACAGGTCCTCTATAAACTCGTGCCCAGGTAAAGTCTTTTACCTTTCCCAGAAGCTCTTTTACTTGGCTACATAAATCCGAACGCTGCAACTTGCTGTAAACACAATATACTTTTCAGTATATTGAGCAAACCAAATTTATTTATTTATTTTTTTAAAGACTAGCAGCAAGGGATGAGAGTGGATTAGTGTTCAGGGTTATCCGCCACTTCCATAATAGAAAAACTATCAAAAAAACAATATGCTCCATTAATAACCTCAAGGTCGGAATTAGATCTGTATGGAAAATGTCTCCAGACACTAGATACTTCCTGAAAAATTACTTGTTTAAAGCTCGGAAATCAACCAAATAGTTGTTCAGGATTAGAAAAAGCTCCTTTCTTATAAAAACAGAGCCTACCTCTCCATGGTATTGTCCTGGTACTGAAGAGGGATACGGTAAAGGTAATATTCAGACGTGTCCCTGAGAGGTTCATTCACTTCAGTGAGGCAAATGGAGTCCAAATGATTACTCTTTGGACTCTGCTTCACCTGACTGCTATCACTGTTGTTCTTGGCAGCATGGTGGACTACTCTGTTGTGTCCTCCAAACTCTTGGTCCAGTTTTGCCTTCAGCCTTTGCCACCATTAGTGGTCATCAGCCTTTTCTCCAGTATAGAGAGTTACACCACCTGTGCGTGATCACTTAAAGAAGAACTCCCGACAAAAATTTTATTCCATGTCCTGCTAGAAATGTACATGATATAATCTGTAGTGAATGTCATTTTTTTTTACCAGTGTCTGAATTTTTCACTTATATCATCCTGAAGTTTCTTATCTATGTCATGTGACCAGCAATTAGACCCACCAACTCATACATAGACTTATGTGTGGACAGGAAGTCTAATTCTCTATGTATTCCTATGAGACTGAAAGTGAGGCTCCCATAGGAATGAATAGAGCAGTTACTGGCTTTCTGTCCTGGGTCAGTTGGAGGTCAGGGAGTTGGTCACATGACCCAGCTACAGCTACTAGAGAGGTTTTTACTCACAGAAACAGTCACTGATAAGAAAATGACAATCACTACAGATTATATCATGCACCTTTCTAACAGGTCAGAGAATAAAAAAATTTGCGGGAGTTCTTCTTTAAGGGAATATACGTAGCCTGCATTTTTGGAATTTTATTTCTTTTCTCCAAAGTGAAGGGCTGCAGCTGCATATCCCCCCCTCCCCCCTTCCAAGTTGAATGTTTACTTTTTGATGACAGATGCTGCAGGTGAAGAGATGCCACTTTCCATATATTACAACTTTGTATTCCCGAAAATATACAATGGTGTACTGTACACCCTTTCATTGTGTTACCACAGTTGGGCAGTGTAGAGCAGGCCAGTTTACTAATGATCTTGCAAACACAGATGAGTGGTGGCCTCGTGAGTAGAAGGATATGGTTCCACAGTGCAACTTTGGCCATTTGCACGACTAAAGTTGTTTTGTTGCTCTAGGCTTAGGCATAAATTCACATGGATACTAATAAAGCCTCACAGAGGCCATCTTCACGGAGTCATCGCCGACCACCTTTTCACGGATTTAAGCATGGACACGGACGTGCGAATGAGGCTTAACTCTATTTCAATGTGGAGATTCCATAGATTTCTAGCTCTACATCCTCAGATGGCGTCTTGTCTGCTCTCTCATGCAGAGGATTAGATCTTTGTCCCCTAGCTGAATTTTCACTTTTGGCTGGAAATTTCCTTTAAATGCCAGCAAAACAGTCAATAGTCGGGGAACGTTAGCATTTTTTTTCTCCCTCAGCGTTACATTAGTACTGCATGAATAATGATGTGTTGTATGCTTGTAGCAAAGTGTGGCATTTTGTACGTTTTGTTTTTTTTTTGCTAGTGCTACGTTTCTGCAGAACAGATTTGTATCACACATGATGACTATTGCTGATGATAGGAACATGACGCCTGAGCTCCTGGATACTGTGTACATTGCTAGTTCAAGAGTAAAGCTATGCCATTCATCACATGGTACGCTGTCTTCCCACCTGACCGAACATGCCGACACGCAACATTTGCATTTAATTAAAGGTTATTCGAGGGCAGTTTTTTAATTATTGCATTCTACTCATTTTGGGCTAAAAATCAGTTGGACAATTTGATCTTTATTAAAAATTTTCAGCTGTTTCTTTGAGATACAGGGGTTAAATAACTTCTGATGGCCCATGTAGAGCTCTTATCTCTGATCTCCTGACCTCATAAACATTCATTTAAAGGGTTTCTGTCACCAGTTTTTTCGGTATGAATCAGGCTGACATTAGAGATGTGCTAATGTCACCTGATTCCAAATATATATCTGTTTTATTTACTGGTGTCCCCATTTTTATATAAAATGAACTTTTATTTTATGCTAATAAGGCCTCTAGGTGCAAGGGGCGTTACCCCTGCTCCTAGAGGCTTTGTTGATTGACAGGACCAGGCAGAGAAGAAACACTCCATTCACCATAGCTTGCAAGGACCTTCAATGATGTCATGACCATGTGATCAGTCACATGGTTAGGATCACACAAACAGCCTGTCTCCTCCTAAACCATGTGACTGATCACATGGTCATGACATCATTGAAGGTCCTTACAAGCTATGGTGAATGGAGTGTTTCTTCTCTGCCTGGTCCTGTCAATCAACAGAGCCTCTAGGAGCAGGGGTAACGCCCCTTGCACCTAGAGGCCTTATTAGCATAAAATAAAAGTTCATTTTATATAAAAATAGGGGCACCAGTAAATAAAACAGATATATATTTGGAATCAGGTGACATTAGCACATCTCTAATGTCAGCTTGATTCATACCGAAAAAACTGGTGACAGAAACCCTTTAAGCCATATCTTTAGCAGTTTCATAAGCATACGAAATGAGGTCAGGAGATCAGAGATAAGAACTGTACATAAGTTGTCAGCTGATGGGACTCCGTAAACAGAAAGTTATTTGACACATCTATCTAAAAAATGGCTGAAAATCTTTAAAAAAGACCAATTGTAAAAATGGGGAGGGGGGGGTCAGTCAGCACATCTCAGTGCACAGTTGCACGTCGCCATGGCTAGATACACAAAGAAAATAAAATAAATACAATGCAACAGCACTGTGCAAACCAAATAAAGTACAAAAATGCCATAGTAATATAAGATGTTTTGATGCTAATGCTATGCTTGTTTAGTAAATTAGAGATTGTTGGCAAATAAATTTTGTAAAAAATTATCTGAGCCCGTCTGCCACACGTCAAGGCGATCTCTGTAAGACGGGAACCTAACCTAACACTATTTCCTACCTGTTATGTGCCATAATGGCCTCCGTATAATTCAGGGGGTGTTGGTTGTGGAACACGACCAACAAAACCAATACTAGACTGTTGTGTTCCTCAGGCTTCATTACATAACCTTATTTTTCATATGTGTATAATCTACTTTTTCTGCAGGTAGCACACTGACCCAATTAATGTCTATGGGGTCATGTACACATCCAGATTTTTTTCCAGATCCATGTGTCTGTTCCGCAAATTATAAAACATGTCCTATTCTTGTCCGTATTGTGCACAAGAATAGTGATTTCTATTGATGGCTTATGAGAAAAATGTGGAGTCTACACGAAAGGTATCCATATTTTGTGGATCCATTGTTTGTAGACCAAAATACGGAGATGTGCACGAGGCCAAAGTGATCGGTGCGCTTGATTTCTTGGCAATCACCTGTGCCGCTAAGTTTAAAAAGGCTTGCGCCCCAGTAGAAAATGAAGATGAAGTAGAAAAGTGTCTTACTTCTGCTGTTCTGGTCCTTCATAGTGACAAACACAGTGTCTGGTGACCTTAAAAACTGAGGTGTTGAAAAGGGTCTTGGGTAGATTGTTATATGCCAGTCTACCCAGTCTATTCTAGGAGCTGGGGTGTACCTGTTGGGCCGTTTGAAGAAAGTCTTCATGAGGCTCAAGAGATAAAGCCCAAAGTGGTGTGAGGTCTTCTGATAAAAATGTGCAGCAGTATCACAGTAAAAAAAACTGAGGTATAATTCGATACTTCTAGTAGAGTAACCCTTAAAGCGACCCTCTGGTTCGCAAAAAAAGTTTCATATTAACTAGGGAATGAAGAGAACACTTACATGGTGACTTCCTTTTCATATTTTTAGCTACAGATCCAACAATTCTAAGGTTCCTCTTCTGTTGTCCAAGATGGCTGCACTCCTTCTCCGATACCTGGTGCATGCTGTGCTTTTGGTATTCCAAGACACCTCCTGCTGTTCTTGGATAGGACAGCACTGCTCCAGCGACAAGTAGGAAGTGTCTTGGACTACCGAAGCACGCTGTGCACCGGGTAGTCTCAGAAATGTTGTGGCCATCTTGGACGGTAGAAAAGGAGACCAGGACAGAGCAGATCTGCAACTAAAAATATGAAAAGGCGGTCACCATGTGAGGGCTCTATTAACTCCTAAGTTCTTGAGAATTATTTTCTTGAACTGGAGGGTCGTTTTAAAGACACAAAAATGTACTGAAAGTCATAGCTCAGGTGCAGCATAGCTGTCCAGGTCTAGAGGGAGGTCATCGTATTGGAGGAGGACTGGGAATATAAGATGGGAGGTGGAGTGATCAGGCTTGCCTAAAACTGGAGGTGAATTGGGTGGGTCTGAAGCTGTCAGAGATGCCAGCACAATGCAGTGGGATGTAGCTTGTGATGGCAGAAAATGTCCATGGATCATACTATGAATGTGCCCAGCAGGGGAACTGGGGTCACAGACAAGCGTCAAAATGATACAAAAATATATCTGGGAGTACTTATAAAGTGGTCAGACCATCTTAAAATTTTATAGAAAACTCCTTTAAGTCATATAAAACCATAGCTTTTCAGCACCCACATCTGGTGCCACTATGTGTTGGATTTCCAAAGATTCAAAAAGCAAAAAGAAGTTCCTGCCCTTTTGTGATTTTTAGGACCCATTTTATTAGATGACGCATTTTTTAATACTCATTCAAGGCTATACTTTCCACAGTTCAAAAGTTAGCTTTGGGTGAAGATCTTGAGTGTTATGCTGTAGAAGAATATTACCCACTTGGACCTTTATTGCAACAAAACCTATGTCAAGTGATCAGTGAAAAGTTCACAATCAGTTTGTGATAGTGAACTGAGCCGGCAGTGTACACTATATGTCAACTGATGATGAACTGAGCCGGTGGTGCACACTGTATGTGAACCTCATTGTGAACTGATCCAGTAGTGCACACACTATGTGAACTGATCATGAACTGATCCGGTAGTGCACACACTATGTGAACTGATGATGAACTGAGCCGGTGGTACACACTGTATGTGAACCTCATTGTGAACTGATCCAGTAGTGCACACACTATGTGAACTGATCATGAACTGATCCAGTAGTGCACACACTATGTGAACTGATCATGAACTGATCCAGTAGTGCACACACTATGTGAACTGATCATGAACTGATCCGGTAGTGCACACACTATGTGAACTGATCATGAACTGATCCGGTAGTGCACACACTATGTGAATTGATCATGCACTGATCCAGTAGAGTACATGCTAAAGTAGCAGAAAATTGGACATCCTGAAATCCAACATGCCCAACCCTTCTATTCCCATTCGAGAAGGTCAAGACATCACATTACATTGGTGGATTTTGCTGACATTCACCTGATGTGTGTGGCCAGGCTGAGAATATTGTACACTCCTAGCTGCGGTGTGCAGTCCTCTGAACATGGGTTCCGTTTGCTCTCATTGCCGGCTGATGTCCCTCTTCTCTGTTATTGCAGGTCTTGATGGTAAATTGCAGGCTTGGTGTAGCCACCAGGTCTATAGGTCTCTGCCCACTACAAGGATCTAGGCCAGCGACTGCTTCCAGATCCTTTCTGCCGGACATTTATTACATCTGTTGCTAGGCAACTAGGCTTCAGCTCCAGAAAGAAAGGGTTGAGATTTCTCATCCCCCGTACACTTTGCTGGATGGAAAGCCAAGAAGTGCGCAGCCCCGGTGGAAGGAGCGGAAGGGTTAACCCTTTCCTCATTTATCCACAAGTAATTACAATGCTGTACGGTATAACGACTGTACTTATGTCATAAAAAGGGACTGTCGTATAAATGGCCGGAAATTGCAAAAAGAAATCACACTGATGGCATCTAGATAGTGGAGCATTCATCGCTCATTGTAAAGACTCAGACATACAAACCTACCTGAGGCCGTGTCCCCTGCCACCGTCATATTCCTCCTCTGAATACATGGCTTCTTCCTTCTCACCAACGGGATTTAATTTTATGGGTTAAAGAGGCTCTGTCACTAGGTTGTAACCTATGTATTTAAATACATAGGTTACAAGACCTAGTGACAACATTTAAAATCATACCTGTCATGCAGAGTTCTGCGCAGCGGTTGCGTAGATATTTAACCTTTAAAACATATGCAAATGAGTCATCGGAGCACCGGGGGTGCAACCTAGTGACAGAGCCTCTTTAAAAAACCTGGATCCATATGGTGGAGCCCAGGGCTACAGAGGGACATTCCTTCATGGTGGCCCTACCAGGCATCTTATCATCATCATATAAATGTATTGTGGTCTGCTGCATCTTTCTATAGATATATACTGTAGATAGATAATAGATAGATATGAAATAGATAGATACTATAGATAGATATATACTATACATATATACTATAGATAGCTAGATATTAGATAGATGGATATGAGATAGATAAATGATAGATAATAAAAAGAAAAATCAATACTAGATAGATAGATAGATAGATAGATAGATAGATAGAAGATACATACTATAGATATATACTATAAATAGGTAGATATTCAAGACAGATAGATACGGTAGATAGATAATGTGATAGATACTATAGATATATACTATAGAAAGATAGATAGATAGATACTATAGATATATACTGTAGATAGATAATAAAGAGAAAAATCAATACTAGATAGATAGATGATAAATACTATAGATCTATAGTATGAATACATAGGTAGATAGATATTCGAGATAGATAGATAGAATGATAGATAGATATGAGATAGATACTATAGATATGTACTATAAATAGGTAGATAGATATTCCAGATCTATTAAGAGAAAAAAATTCTCTGCACACATTCCATTTTCCTGGAAACCATTCTGAAATGGGGTTGTACAGGTTTAGAAAACTACCATTCACTGCCATGGAGCTGAGCTGCAGTACCACACACAACCTGTAGACAGATGTGTAGCTGTAGAAGAAAACAGCCATGCTTTGCTAATCTTCTACAACCCGTATGTAAGCCTGCTTGCTTTAATGACTGGGGATATAATTAATTTGCAGGTGTGATATACCGTATACCATCCACAAGGCTGGGGCCACAATGTCACCATAACTGTACTGACACCGTGAATGATTGTTACCTTGTAATGGGAGTAATTAAAAAGCGATTGAGTGCGGCCTGTGATGGATGTCTTTACCCTGTATATAGCAATGGCTTCGTCTGACCAGTGGCGATGTAGCAGTGTTGACCACCGCGCTGACCCATTCTCTCTATACACAGGTTTGTGCCGAGTAAACACATCACATAAATCACGTATTGGAAAAATTCGTCCACTTCACACAAAACAGAGACGCTGCGCTAGTACTTCAGCTTTTAATTGGTTGCTTTAATTTGTATTGATTTACTATTATAATGCCGCTGAATCTGTGCATTTCACATCCCGTAATTTCCACTTATTTATTCCCGGTCCCTTACGGTGCGCTATATTTTGTTTATTAGGTAAGAATTGCCTATCATACCCAGACTGCTTGTGGGCTGACGTGGGTGGTTTTACTGCAGTGAACATAACTGTAAGGTTTAAATTGTACCTGAACTTTCAACTCAACTTTATTAAAATGTATTTTAAATGAGCAAAAAAGAAATTTTGTAATATACTTTATTTTATTATTTGTACTTGTCCTTATGAAATAGGAACCCAAAACCCTGCATTTAAGCAGACTGGGGCGAGAGGTCGCATAGAGCATTGCTGCCCCTGCCTGTGACCGCTCTACTGCCCCTGGCCTGGTACATCAGTGATGTGCTATGCAGAATTTTGATGAGTGGCACTTGTACAGGCAGGAGCAGCACTCACTGTAGCCCCAGTGGAATCCGTACTCCAGTACAGTGCTGACATGTCAGCGGTGTACAAGTGTACGGATTCTAAAACGCCTATTTTGGAAGGAAAAGTAAAAATAAAATAAAGTATATTACAATTTTTTTTGCACATTTAGAATCAGTTATAATAAAGTTTAGTTGAAAGTTTAGGTACACTTTAATGCAATATGTTTTAGGACATGCCAATTAGAATGGATTTAGTTCCAACTCCTGGAAACTTTAGATATGCTTTAGACTTTGCTGTTAGCAACGGACCACATGTGCAGGAATTGCTCCCCCGGTTTGATATGCGCAACAGCATATGGGGTCTGAGCAATTTTCTGCCATGTTTTTTGTCTGTGATTGTATGCCCCGTTCTATATCTACACCCTTTTCCTGCGTAGGCCACACCCCTTTGTACCAGTCATTGTACATGGATTTGTCACAGATCGTGTGGCAGAGCCACAGCGAAATCTGCGTCGGATTTTCTGCACCAAATTATTTCCCATGGGGATGCGCCCTAAACATCTCAAAATGTCTCAAAGTTGGTTAGGGACGCTTCCTTCCCTATATCTGGCTTCTAGTCAGCGCAGTGGAAATGCACCTTTAGCAGTCATCTCATTATCAATAAAGATGAAGTGGCTCCTCTGCTAAAGGCAGATAACACAGGATCACATTGGATAATGAGCTTGTTCAGCTCCTCCTCTCTCCTCCCTCTCACAGCAATCTCCCATAGAAGTCAATGAGGCTTAGCTTTCCTACATACAGGTGCAAATCTCTGCAGCTGCTCTTCCATCAACTAAGGCAAGATATCTGCCCTATTAATTAGTGGAAAATGTATATTTTATTGTCTTTTGATCAAGACAAGGGACCTTTTTGATTATAGGTGGTAAATTCCCCTTAAAGGGCATCTGTCAGCAGATCTGTACCTATGAAACTAACTGACCTGTTACATGTGCTCTTGGCAGCTGAAGACATCTGTGTTGGTCCCATGTTCACATGTGCCCACATTCCTGAAAAAAAATAAAATTATATGCAAATGAGCCTCTAGGAGCAACGGGGGTGTTGTCGTTACACCTAGAGGCTCTGCTCTCTCTGCAACTTACGTGCCCTCTGTACTTTGATGACAGGACCAGGCAGTGTAGACATGATCACACCTGACCCTGTCAATCAAAGTGCAGAGGGTGCGGCAGCTGCAAAGAGAGCAGAGCCTCTCGGTGTAATGGTAACGCCCCCGTTGCTCCTAGAGGCTCATTTGCATATAATAAAAAATAATTTTTCTCAGCAATACGGGCACATATGAACATGGGACCAACACAGATGTCTTCAGCTGCCAAGTGCACATGTAACAGGTCAGCCAGTGTCATAGGTACAAAACTGCTGACAGATACCCTTTAAGACCCTTCTGTAGACTTGGCACGAAACACGTAATGCTTTTTAATGTTCTTTCAGTTTGTGCATGAGAAGATGGCTGAACAGCGCCAGGCAGAATACGCCGGACCTATGTTTAGTCTCCAATTTTTCATCCTTGGTATCAGAAGTGAAATTTTGTTCTTGTTTATAAGCTCAACCTTCCCTCATCATCCCCTTGATTCCTGCTGTTTGCCGCCGCTGCCGCACTCTCCTCTAGCACCGTTTTATACTATACCGTGATTGCTCCTGACAAGTGGTTTGTGTCCTGCACGCTCACGCTGTGCTGCAGTTTTCCCCTTTTGTAAATGATGGATCTTCCGTGCTCTGATGTCATCTTCAATTTCTACAGTCGGCCTGGAAGAATAAAATATAGCAGCTATTTATGGCCGGGTAATAGGACCGATCGGGAAGAGTCATTATCGATTGAACGCGGGAAGTCTATAATTTCTCTAAGAGGGGCCAAGACGCTCACCTACTTCCCATCATTTCGTAAGTCAATAGAGTTAACCTGCAGATATAGCTCTTAACCTCTGCTCCGGCGGATTGACGAGTCCTTGGGATTGGTCCATTGACGTAATTAAATAAGCTCTACCTGTTGTGTCGCCTCCTAATCCTGCCCTCGGGGGTCCAGTATAATCGCCTCTCAGTGCCTGGGTATTGTGGTACTACGGTGCGTACTTCTGCAGTGTCCTCCGGTACATGGCGCGCTAGTTATTATAGCGCATATTACGGATGACCCTGCAGTTTACTCAGTATAGGAAGATATATAGTACTGGGAGCTTAAAGGGGTTTTCTGCTTTGCATCAACATCCTTTAAAGGGCATCTGTCAGCAGTTTTGTACCTATGAAACTGGCTGACCTGTTACATGTGCACTTGGCAGCTGAAGACATCTGTGTTGGCCCCATGTTCATATGTGTCCGCATTACTGAGAAAAATGATGTTTTATTGTATACTAATGAGCCTTTAGGAGAAACGGGGGCGTTACCATTACACCTAGAGGCTGTGCTCTCTCTGCAACTGCCGCGCCCTCTCCACTTTGTTTGACAGGGCCCGGTGTGATGATGTTTTACTGCCTGGCCCCGTCAATAAAAGTGGAGAGGGCACAGTAGTTACAAAGAGAGCATAGCCTCTAGGGCCAATCCGCTGTTGCTCCTAGACGCTCAATTACGTATATTAAGACTTCGTTTTTCTCAGCAGTGCAGGCACATATGAACATGGGACCAACACAGATGCCTTCAGCTGCCAAGATGCCGTGCTGTGCCACAGATGCGGCGCGCCCTATGTGTAGTCCAGTACTGCTCAGCTGTACAGGCCGTAGTAGGGTTATTCTAACACATTGGAACCTTATTGTTTGTACGGTGTTTGTTTAATGGCCACGTGGATTTGCAAGTTAGGCTAGTTTCACACCGGATGGTATCAGAATGCCCGCTGGCCCCATTGACTAGAATGGAGTGTGAAGATCTGGCCGCTACCTAGCAAAAATGTCAGAATTCAGCCGGACAAAAACGCTACGTGCAACATTTTTGCCTGGTGTGATTCTGGTGACAACTTCCATTTCCGGAACTACTTTAGATCAGCGGGAGTACGGGATGTCGATCAAATAGTTATGGCCTATCCTGAGGACAAGCTATCACTTATATTACTGCCTGTGCATGTATGCCCTAAGAGACAGTCTAGACAGCCCTGGTGGCAGTTAATAAGCCTGTGGCTTTCACAATTTTTCCGTCACCCCTGGTGATCACGTCGCTGAGACTGACAGGGACAGGACAGTGGGGGCTCCCTCTCGTTGTCAATTCCACTGTCTACATTGATTGTGGTGAAGAAATTGTTTACTTAGATCCTGGCCATTTCGGCCTTAGGGAAGCTCTAGCCCATGTAGCTTAAGGATATGGGAAAGGGATGTACATGTACATAATCAAGCAGGAAGTAGTTAAAGGAAGAATTAGTGGCATTTTTTAATTTTTTTTTGTGTGTATTCCTTGCAGACTTTAAATTGTAATAAAGTATCTCCCAAGAAAAGAGAACCATCCATGTGGCACCTCCATGTGGCAGTGGTTCCATCTTACTTGGGACGTGACGAGGGAAAATAGCCAAGCCAAATAGCCATCCGTAAACAGCTGTTTTGAGGCACTTGCCCCTCGTTAGCATGGAGTAGCATTCTGGTTTAGACATGGTGCTTGTGAGACTTCTTAACCAGCCTTGGCACATGACAAGTGTAAATGGTTCTCTTCCTTTGGAGATATCTCTATAAGTATTATAGGACTTGCAATAAGTGTCCATACACAGGTGGTCTCTTTAAGAAGACCTAGCAAACTGCCTAAACCTTAAAGTGAAAGAACAGAAAATAGAGATTCCTCATGTCATGCTCCACCCCACCAGGCATAACAAATGATATCAGCTTTGGAGTGTTCCTTTAAGAACAATTTTTTTCCACCAAGTCCCATTTTTTGGTGTCCCCATTGAGGATGGAGACACCTAGCAAGGGTTTCCCAGACATTTCTGTATACTTGAGGTGACCCTTGGTGTACTCTCTCCTCATCTTTATGCACAGGTCAGACGCAAATGTATTTTCCAGAGAGGTGTCCTAAGCCGCCCCAGTCCGCAGCGTCGACTGAATTCTGTCCCAGTTCTATAAATTAACATTCAGTCGTTTGTTCCTATGCAAATAACTTCCATTTACTGCGCTCCTCACCCCGGCGCGTGTTTGTATAGTGTTACCTAGGTTTTACGTCGTCTGTCTTTGTCACACTTTTCGTTGGTGTAAGGAAATATTTCATTAGTTGTATTGTGTATGGAAGGAAAATGGGTTACATATCAGAGTCTGTCACTTTGCTGGCTCTGACCTTGTATAATCCCAGTGCCTCAGGGAGCCTGCAGCACGTCACAGCATGAGAATAGCTTCTGTGTTATTGTACACCAGAAGACCCCGTGCGCGTTGCTATCTGCAATTTAAAAGGGGCCTGCACTAAATTTCCATTCCTCTGGAGATCCATCATTTGGACTTCTGTCCTTGGACTATGGAACATTTAGCAGGGTTAAACAGGCAGGACTAATGTATGGGATCTTTATTTTGTTGTAATGGGTATGGGCATCGATATAATATGACTAGAAGCCATAAGACCTGACAACCAACCATAGGATTAGACTAAGGTCTATATGATGAAGCCTAAAACATATGACCAGGCAACAAACCATATGATCATCCTAAGAACCATATGATCAGGCAACAAACTATCTGATCATCCTAAGAACCACATGACCAGGCAATAAACCATCTGATCATCCTAAGAACCACATGACCAGGCAATAAACCATCTGATCATCCTAAGAACCACATGACCAGGCAATAAACCATCTGATCATCCTAAGAATCACATGACCAGGCAACAAACCATATGATCATCCTAAGAATCACATGATCAGGCAACAAACCATCTGATCATCCTAAGAACCACATGACCAGGCAACAACCATATGATTATCCTAAGAACCGCATGACCAGGCAACAACCATATGATTATCCTAAGAACCACATGACCAGGCAACAAACCATATGATCATCCTAAGAACCACATGACCAGGCAACAAACCATATGATCATCCTAAGAACCACATGACCAGCCAACAAACCATATGATCATCCTAAGAACCACATGACCAGGCAACAAACCATATGATCATCCTAAGAATCACATGACCAGGCAACAAACCATATGATCATCCTAAGAATCATATGACCATGGTAAGAACCATATAATCAGGCGACAAGCCACACAGCTCGGCAACACTGAAATGATCAGACCTAAATGATTAGGCCAAGAACTATATGACCAGGCTTAGATCTTTTTGATGTGGCCAGGAACTATATAACCAAGATAAGAATCATTGGACCGGGCTACTATCCATAGGACAAGGCTTAGAGCTGTGTGAGTATTTTAAGAACCAAATGATCATGCTAAGGATCATATACCCAGGAAAAGAATCATATGACCAGGCTAAGAACTATAGGACAAGACTAAGAACCATGTAACCAGATTAAGAACCGTATGACCAGTTTCAAAATGATATGCCCAGACTAAGAACTATATGACCTGGCTATGAACCGTATGACCAGGGTAAGAATTATATGACCAGGCTAAGGGCCTTGAGATTTCAAAGCTAGGTAACCATATGTATGGTTCCTGAGAGACTAGTTGAGAACTATTGGTGTAAAGTAGAACTGACTTGGTTGCCCATAGCAACCAATCAGATTCCGCCTCTCATTTTTGACAGCTCCTTTGGAAAATGAAAGGTGGAATCTGGTTGGTTGCTATGGTCAACTAAGCCAATTCTACTATACACCAGTTTGATAAATTACCCCCTATGTTCCAGAGAAATCTTTTCAGTTCTGATATCTCTAACTACCACAATCAGGTCATTATATTTATTGCCATTCGTCTTGATTGTTTTGGCTGATATCCCATTGACTTCTATGAAAACTTTGGGATTTACATTGTTTTATAAGACACAAAGGGTATTTTAAAGTACTTATCAAGACTCTCCCAAAGGTCTACTTTGGAATTCACACCAGTGTCACCACTGAGAGCGGTGAGCTCCTGACACCCTTTGTTTACCGTAAAATTATCTGTAATATGTAGGTAGTCTCCTGTGGGGGATACAGTAACATCTACTGTATATACAGCAATTTATATATCTGTTGAATGGAGATGAAATAAAATGTTGTGGAGATATGCTGGTATCATGTTTGAAGGCATTCTCTTATGAATGGAGTAAAAATATATTATCAGTAATATAGAAATGATTAAAATGATTCGTTAACATAGGTCCTGGAGCTGAAACCTCCAGTGATGACCTGTGGGGAAGCTACGGAAGAAGCATTGTATTACATGGCGCTCATTGAAACTAATGGGTAAATACATTGGTGGCATTTAGTCTGGTAGAGCAGAAGGTCCTCTTTGGAGCACCTCTTGGCTCTGGCTCATAGATGAAAGCCCGAGTGGGTTACCTCCTTCTGTATCTCCGTATTCCTTAATAGACCACATGGCAGACGTTTTCCTAATAGAAAAAAGCTCTGACCATCCACGCAGTCAGTGGATATCAGGCAGCCATTGGCGGCTTGGGGTTGGCTTGATTTGGCTGCAGGTCACACTCTTAGATTAAATGTCTTTGTCCACTCCATGGCAGCACCACACATCATTAGGTTATATCTGTTATGGCAGCTTGGCTCTAGGGAAGAACATGTGGCGAAGCTGCAGTACCACACACAACCTGTGGGCAGGTGAGGCGCTGTTTTTGTTTGAAAGCAGCCACGTTTTACTAATCTTGCCCATCCCCTTTAAATTGGTAGATGATGTAGAATTTAGGATTAGTGTCCCTTTAACTTGCATTAGCTAGAAAAATCCCTCTTTTCTGTGTGCGTTGCGGAGCTGGCAGGCCCGGTGTAATTTAGGTCATTCTTTTATGTTTGCCATTATAACGGTATTAGCGCTCAGACATCAGTCTTGGTGAGTCCTCATCCATGAAGGACATTGAAAGTGAGCGCAGGCTGGCTGCGGAGTTCCCTGGAGTTCTTCACTACGGCAGGTGTTTTCCCAGCAAAGACGATCTGGAAAACTGACGATATAAAGCGCAAGAAGAAACATCAGACGGTATTACTGAGCCGCTAATTGCTTCTGTAGCAGACGTCGTGTAAAATAACGGAAGAGGCAAATCTCCAATCGCTTGTTTTATCACTCGCCATTTATACACTTTAATCTGAACTGTGGAAGGTTTCTCGGCCAGATGGGGCGTTTACGTGTTGGTAGGTGTGCGCTTGTATCATTGTTCTTAAGGTGCAAATTATATAAACTATCTGTATATGCTGATATGTGACTCCAATACTGGATGAAAAATGAAAGATGAAGGGATGGATGGATTTAGTATTGATGAATGGATGGATTATAAATGAATGATGGGTGGATGATGAATGGATGGATGGATTTAGTATGAATGGATGGATGATGAGTGGATGATGATTTATGGATGGATTTAGTATTGATGAATGAATGGATGGATTATGAATGATAGGTGGATGATGAATGGATTGATGGGTGGATGATGATGGATGGATTGATTCATGATGGATGATGATTGATGGGTGGATGATTGATGGATGATTAGTGGATGATCGGTGGATGATGATTGATAGATGGATTTAGTATTGATGAATGGATGGATGGATTATAAATGAATGATGGGTGGATGATGAATGGATGGATTTAGTATTGATGAATGGATGATGATGAGTGGATGATGATTTATGGATGGATTATAAATGAATGATGGGTGGATGATGAATGGATGGATTTAGTATGAATGGATGGATGATGATGAGTGGATGATGATTTATGGATGGATTTGTGATGAATGTATGATGGTTGATGGATGGATTTAGTATTGATGAATGAATGGATGGATTGATGGGTGGATGATGAATGGATTGATGATGGATGGATGATGATTGATGGATGGATTTAGTATTGATGGATGGATTATAGATGGATGATTAGTGGATGATGATTGATAGATGGATTCGTGATGAATGGATGATGGTTGATGGATGGATTAAGTATGGATTGATGGATAAATGGTGGATGATGAATAGATTGATGGGAGGATGATTGATAGATGGATTTGTGATGAATGGATGATGATGGATGAATGTAGTAGGGATGGGTGGATGATGAGTGGATGAATGGTGGATAGATGGATAATGAATTGATTGATGGGTGGATGATGATTGATTTTTTGTGATAAATGGATGATGGTTGATTGATGGATTTAATATGGATGGGTGGGGGGATGATGGATGGATGATGGGTGGATGATGATTGATGGATGGATTTAGTATGGTGGATGATAGATGACTGAATGATGAATGGGTTAGTGATGAATGGATGATGAATGATGGATGGCTGATACTCTCCAGGTTTTTTCTGTGCTTTCTCCACTAAAGCTTTCCATTACTATGCTCACTACTGAGGTTGGAGACTTTTCTGTAGCAGACGGACCTGCAGCTGTGCTGAGTGATAACGCTTATATTCATTTAGCCATTTATATTGCCTCCACCTTACAACATGTTCCACTTTCTCCCCTCGTTATTATTATTGCACTTGTTATCAGCAGAATAACAGAGCGTCTACAGATTACAAATACATGAAAAGCTTCAGGAAAAAAAAGAAGCTGCCCGTGGGGAAGTGGAAAAAAAGACAATTACAGTGATTTAACCGCATCCATATAACACCGCACAGTAACCTCCCAGCGGGGGAGCTAGAAAATATTACTGCACAGGCGCGGCCAGCAGCCACACTGCACATTTATACTTTTCATCTTTTTTTGATGAACTTTAGGTAGTGTACCTACAGAAACAGGAACATCACACCAGGCTTTGAAGTACAGCTCCGACACTGATACATAGCACTAAATGGAGCCTGGCGGGAACCATTTAGACTGTGCAATCACTGCTTATCACTTATCACTTAGCGGATAAGCATTATGTTTTAAAGGGGTTGTGTCATCTGGGACTTTGATGGTATATCGCTACAATATGCCATCAAAGTCAGATAGGTGCCGTTCCCACCTTGAGTCAAAACTAGAGATCAAAAATTGAAATTTATACAGTTTTTATTGCATTTGCATATGGTTGAAATACCAATCTGTCTATGTTCCTGTCCTCTTTAGAACCAAGTGGTTTGCCCCTGTGATCGCTGCAGCCACAGTACGTCACAGGAGGTCCTAAGGCCACTTTCACATTAGCAGCAGCACGGATCCGGCGGGTGAAGGGTGCCGCCGGATCCGTGCTGCCGCAGGTACACGTGAGGAGCCGGAGCAGCCCTCTGGCCCCACACGTGTCACATACACATACACACACACATACACACACACACACATAGACATACACACAGACATACTTACATGCTCCCAGCAGCTCCGCACATCACAGGAGGAGGAGGACGGCGCGCACATAGGAAGATTCCCCACAGCGCCCTCTGCTGGAGGGAGAATCTTCCTATGTGCGCAGTCCTCCTCCTCCTGTGATGTGCGGAGCTGCTGGGAGCATGTAAGTATGTCTGTGTGTGTGTGTCTGTGTGTGTGTGTATGTGTCTGTGTGTATGTGTCTGTGTGTATGTGTCTGTGTGTATGTGTCTGTGTGTATGTGTCTGTCATGTGTGGTTTGCTGTGGATGGATCCGTCATGAACTCCACTTAAAGTCAATGGAGGACGGATCCGTTTACTTAGTGTGTCACACCAAACGGATCCGTCCCCATTGACTTCCATTGGGGGTCATTCCGGATCTGTCTTGGTGCGGATAAACAGTACAGAGAGCAAACTGCAGCATGTTGCTTTCAGGAGCATTCCGTTGTCTTCAGTTCAGTTTTGTCCCCATTGACAATGAATGGGGACAAAACTGAAGCGTTTTACTCCGGTATTGAGCCCCTATGACGGAACTCAATACCGGAATTCCAAAACGCAAGTGTGAAAGTAGCCTAAGCTGGGCAACCCATTGAAGGAATGCTAATTTAAGGATCCATAAACCATAAGCAAAGACCCTCTACGGCAGCACATAGACTCTGGTACTCTGTATGCCCCATTAGGTGCCTCCAAGAAGTAACTTCAATAGGCTTCGCTGTTATTCAGTGCGCTGCCATACTGGGTCTTTGCTTATGACTTTGCCATGTGAATGGACCCTTAAAGGGGTTATGCCATAATTGATGTAAAAAATGAAAATCAGACATCATATAGAACATGACACTCTCTTCCTAGCAAAGCTAGAACCAGCCCTGTACCTCACATGGATCCAGAGATCTCCCCATTCGTTGCTCTAATTGCTCTGCTAGATTATCTTCAGCCTGGCAGGAGGAGGTGTGTCCTTTCTGCTGCAGCTCTCTCCTTGTAACTGCCACAGCTTCTAACAGAACATACGGCTGGTGGCAGTTAAAGATTTAAACTGAGCACATTCGACCAGCTCAGTGAGATGGACAATACAGAAGAAAAAGAACAAACAGCAGGTGGCGCTATATAGATACCCTACATTTTATTGAATAGCTCAGTGGCTGTACTAAATTTTTAATTACTGTATTGGGGGCTGATAAAAGGCTGCTGGGGACTGATGAGAGGCATATGGGGGCTGATGAGAGGCATATGGGGGCTGATGAGAGGCATATGAGGGCTGATGAGAGGTATGGGGGCTGATGAGAGGCATATGGGGGCTGATGAGAGGCATATGAGGGCTGATGAGAGGTATGGGGACTGATGAGAGGCATATGGGGACTGATGAGAGGCATATGGGGGCTGAGGAGAGGCATATGGGGGCTGAGGAGAGGCATATGGGGAATGATAAGAGACATATGGGGGCTGATGAGAGGCATATGGGGGCTGATGAGAGGCATATGGGGGCTGATGAGAGGCATATGGGGACTGATGAAAGGCATATGGGGACTGATGAGAGGGATATGGGGGCTGATGAGAGGCATATGGGGGCTGATGAAAGGCATATAGGGAATGATAAGAGACATATGGGGGGCTGATAAGAGGCATATGGGGGCTGATGAGAGGCATATGAGGGCTGATGAGAGGTATGGGGGCTGATGAGAGGCATATGGGGGCTGAGTGGAGAGGCATATGAGGGCTGATGAGAGGTTATGGGGACTGATGAGAGGCATATGGGGACTGATGAGAGGCATATGGGGACTGATGAGAGGCATATGGGGACTGATGAGAGGCATATGGGGGCTGAGGAGAGGCATATGGGGACTGATAAGAGACATATGGGGACTGATGAAAGGCATATGGGGGCTGATGAGAGGCATATGGGGGCTGATGAGAGGCATATGGGGACTGATGAAAGGCATATGGGGACTGATGAGAGGGATATGGGGGCTGATGAGAGGCATATGGGGGCTGATGAAAGGCATATAGGGAATGATAAGAGACATATGGGGGGCTGATAAGAGGCATATGGGGGCTGATGAGAGGCATATGGGGACTGATGAGAGGCATATGGGGGCTGATGAAAGGCATATGGGGGCTGATGAGAGGCATATGGGGACTGATGAGAGGCATATAGGGAATGATAAGAGACATATGGGGGCTGATGAGAGGCATATAGGGAATGATAAGAGACATATGGGGGCTGATAACAGGCATATGGGGGCTGATGAGAGGCATATGGGGGCTGACGAGAGGCATGGGGCTCTTATCTGAGGTCTGATTGGGGGTCATTCACATTGGGTTCTGTTCTGAGGTCTTTTTGGGGTCTTATTAACATTGGGGGTCTGATTGAGGCTGTCAGCTGAGGTCTGATTAACATTGGGAGTCTTATTGGTAGTCTGATCTGAGGTATAATGAAAAATCCTAGGTGCGTCTCATGGGCCGGTGCGTCTTACAATGCGAAACATTTGGTATATGTAATTACAAAAGTATTCAGATCCAGGTGCTGGTGGAAAAAAATGTAGAATATGTTTCTTGACACAACCTGCATTCCTTAAAGGCGTTATCCAGCCTAGGACCTCGAGTGACATGCTGTCGATCACAGGACTCAGTGACCGTTGAGGCCTGTGATCGGCTTCAGTGATCTAAGAGCCATGCCACTTTCTGGTCCTATAGGGATCGCCAGCGGCTTCAGACGACACCACGGACAGGTGAGAGGTTAGGAACATTGGGGTCCTCGGCAGCCCCTTTAATTAGAGTAATCATATAATACTCCTCAGCATCGCTCGTCCTCCCCGCACGGTGTAATCCAGTTATTCCTCCATCTTGCTCCCGGCTCAGACCTATGTCATGTTCCAGCTGTAACATAACGGTTTATATATTGCAATTTCTACAGTTTATCCGCTAAGTGGCAGCGCAATTAATAGACAATTAAAACCTGGTTTTCCTCATGAATAATTTCATGCCTTTATGCATGAAGCAATTCGAGGATTTAGTCATTTTCAGAATTGTTTTAACACTGAATCCTCTCAGAAGAAAGGTGTGAAAAATAAATCCGGAAAAAAACAAAGAAATTAAAGGAATATTCCATCCGAGTCGTCATGGATTTCACTGGCATGGGATTTACCGGATGGTTTTTGAGACACAGACAGCGGCTCTAGCTAAAGCTGCAGCTTCATCTTCTCTTCCCTAGGGACCGCGTTCTCCTCCTTTTTTGTTTTATAGCGACGTCTTTTTACTTCCAGAATTTTCTATGGATTTACAGAATGATTGTCTTAGCACATGATCACATGCATATTAAAGTGTAATTAAGCAAAAAACTGTCCCTCCAGCAGTGGAGCTGATAAGATTAGTAAAATCCAAATCTTTATAAAGAGGACACGTCCCCTTTCCTGACACGTCTGCTTTAGGAAATGCCTAGAAAATAAAGTGCAGGGTTCCAGCAGAAAACTTCCTTTATTAAATCATGGAAGATGAAAACGGTAAAATCATAAGCGAGACCTATGGGCTTAATCGTATGGAAAGGGAGATTACAAGGCTGGGTGAGCCGTCCTTTACAATTTTTGTATCTTGCCTGTATCCTCAATAATATAACCATTCTGGAGCATTTTTATGTTTGAACTTTGTACCGTTCCCCTGTTTGTATGAATAAATGCAAAATGTTAGCAGTTGGGGGTGTGTCCCTGCACACTCTGGCTTTGTCCAATCACAGCTGACAGTGTTAGAACTCATGCACACGACCGCGTCCACAAAACACAGATCCACCATAAATACGGATGGGAATACGGGACAGCCGGCCCCTAATAGAACAGTCCTATCCTTGTCCGTAATACGAACAATAATAGGACATGTTCTTTTTTTTTTTTGCGGAATGGACATACGGAAACACAATGCACACGGAGTAACTTCCGTTTTTTTTTTGTTTTTTTTTGCTGATCCATTGAAATGAATGCTTCCGTATATGGTCTGCAAAAACAAAAAAAATGAAACTGACACGGAAAGAATATCTGTTTGTGTGCATAAGGTTTTAGACTGTGTAAGGACACTCCCTTTTGTCAAGGTATTGCCCAGTTTTCAATTTATTTGTACATTTCTAAGAGGAGTGACAGAGGGGCAGCACGAAAAGATGCTCCAGAATTCAGCGGAGGAGGGGTTCTTTCATAAAGACAACCGTATGGATGTCATCGAGGGGGTCACCCCCTGCCAACTCGACTCTATGAGCCAAAGTAAAGTGCCACTGACTAAATGGCCTATTACACAGGCATATCATTGTTAACATGATCGCTATGATCGCTCGTTAGTGATCATCTGGCAGTGTAATACTGCCTCTGATTATATGAATAGGATCTTTTAACATGTTGAAAAAATCCTGGTTTGCCGGCGGCATGTCGTGCCATGTAATAGGCGCTCTGCTGCCAGCAAACAATAAGACAGTATAGGGACGACGAGCGATGCATTAGCGATCTGAGGAGGAGATCGTTGCATGGCCCATTATTGGAGATGTCATGCTTATAATTATCCAGAGATCTTCCATAGATCAGGATATTACACAAGAACCAACAAACTGAGATAATGAGCAAATAATTTAGCCTTCCAGCTAGGGCTGCAGCAAACCATTATTTTAGTAATCAAGTAATCTATCAATTAATCCAATGATCTAGTACTCTAATAAGAAATAACTAATTAAAAGAATGTTTACCTTTATAAAAAGTCATCAGGCCCCTGTGCCATCAGCCCCCCCCCCAGTGCCACCAGCTTGCCCCCCAGTGCCTCCAGGTGCCCCCACTGCCACCAGCTTGACTTCCAGTGCCTCCAGGTGCCCCCCTAGTGCCACTAGCTTGCCCCTCAGTGCCATCAGGTGCCCCCCAGTGCCACCAGCTTGACCCCCAGTGCCACCAGCTTGACCCCCAATGCCACCAGCTTGCCCCCCAGTGCCTGAAGCTTGCCCCCCAGTGCCTCCAGCTTGCCCCTCAGTGCCTCCAGCTTGCTGCCCTGTGCCACCATCTCCCCCACCTGTCCCCAGCGCCAGTTCTTCCAGGTGCCCCCCACTGCCACCAGCTTGCCCCCCAGTGCCACCAGCTTGACTTCCAGTGCCTCCAGGTGCCCCCCTAGTGCCACTAGCTTGCCCCTCAGTGCCATCAGGTGCCCCCAGTTCCTCCAGCTTGCCCCCAGTGCCACCAGCTTGCCCCCCAGTGCCACCAGCTTTGCCCCCCAGTGCCACCAGCTTGACCCCCAGTGCCACCCACTTGCCCCCCAGTGCCTCCAGCTTGCCCCCCAGTGCCTCCAGCTTGCCCCCCAGTGCCACCATCTCCCCCACCTAGCCATGTCCCCAGTGCCAGTGAAACAAAATATTTACCTCTCCTGTAGGGGTGCCGCTCCACTCCTCCTTCTTCTTCTCCGCACTGCCACACAGCGTCAGGTCATAGTGCAAGCATATAGGCATTATGTCCTGATGATGTGTCAGGGCTGAAAGTGCAGCGCGCGGGCCGGCGGGTGATCACGGAGTGGTGAGTAATAGCAAGCGCTTCACTCCCGCTCCGTGGTCACATGACACAAACGAATCCTCGATGCAAAAAAATTTGCATCGAGGATTTTTTGTGTCAAATCACTCGATTACATCGAGTAATCGTTTCAGGCCTAGTTCCAGGACAGAGAGACCCAATTCACATGGCTCTAATCTCTGGTTCCAAAAGGAGGTCCCAATGGGGGCCAATTAATACAGATGATAAAAACATAGCCTGCTCCTTTATAGTGACCTTCTGGTTCAAGAAGATAACGATAGAACACTTATGACCTTCATTTCATTTGCAGATCCGTAAATTCTCGGGCTCCTCTTGTGAAATGCAAGATGGCGGCACCACGTGTCAGACCACCTGGGGCATACTGTGCATTCGGTAGTCCAAGACACATCCTAATGTTCTTGGATTGGCCAACAATGGTCAAGTAAGAAGTGCTGGCCAATCCCAGAGCAGGACTGGACAAGCGGGCAGAGCCTTGAACTACCCATGCACTGTGTTCATCAGGCAGTCTGAGAAGCTGTGCCGCCATCTTGGATGACAGAAGAGAAACCCAAGAATTGATGGATCTGAAGAAGAAAAGGAGGTCACCAGGTAAGTGTTCTGTTTGTTCCGCTTTAAGATGCCCTACCTGCGTGACTCAAGCATCATTGTAAATTCACCTCAAAAGCTAACAGTGCTGCATATCTGATTATGTCTGGAATTATTTCACTGTTTAAATGTCACCTTCATGTTCTGCATTACAATGTGGGCACTCAGACAGGAAGACAATGTCAAATACATAAAACATAGCAAGTCATTATTCTGGAAGTTAGACAAGGACTAATAAGAGCAAACTAATGACCAGGCAGAAGCTATGTGCTCGCTATTAGATGCAGGGCTGGAAGCGCTCTGACACTGAGATGCCTTGCAGTAGAAGCATTGTGATCTTCAGAATTGATATCTTCTTTGACTTGTAAGAAGTTCCTTTCTTTTAACTAAGGATAATTGTGTGGAGAACAACATTGAAGTGTAATGATACAACCTCAACTATATAGTCCAAGCCACAGCAGTTGTTGGTGGTAGGTGGTGAGGTTCATAAGTACTTTGGATCTCCATGTGAAACTATGACCCTTCCAGGTATCCAATTTTTGTTATATTTTTGTCGGTAAACTTATTAAATTATCCTGAGGGCTCAAGCAAGACCACATTATTTTTGATGGAGCACATGCTCCTGGATCATATCTCTAGTGGGCTCCTAAACAAAGAAGGGTGGAGGTCATACCGTTAGGGTGCAGAGCTGGTTCTGCTTCCAGTGGTGGCCTAGGATGTAGATCCTCAACCTTTGGTTACCATGGAGTTTATATCATGTCTTTAAAGGGTACTTTCACTGCCCTAGTCCTGTGGTTATGATGCTGCAAAGTATGAAAATTGCCTTGGGGTTACTAAGATATAGTATATTTGAGTAAGGACGTACTTAGCTTAGACACACTGAGGAACACTAACCTGAAGGGTTGAGCAGACACTTCAAGCCAACAAATAAGAGTCTGCTTGGAAGAGAATCACAATTTTGCAGTAGTGGTAGAGCTACTGATTGGGTGAAGTATTGTTGTGGAAGGAGTCCCATAAGAACTTTATTCCATGGACACTCATGTTATAGGTCTGGCTTTATGTGCATTTTAGAAAAGGTTCAACGTTACTCTAGAGTATATGTACTGTATGTTCTACATATTCTTAGGTTCTAGAGAAAGAATATCATCCAGACAGTCCCAGAATCTGATTTAGGACTAAGCCACGTTGGGGCCGGAACACTAGTTGGGCTTTGCCAACAGTAGGTACCATGTTTACTAGTTTGATATTGTTGGTGCAGAGATAGATGACATTGACTGTGGCTTGTAGACCATATAGGTCTGACACCAAGTCCCATAACCACAGTCATTCTCAGTTAACTCCTGGTGGTGGGAACACAGAGGAACAAGAGAAAATATTGGCAGCTTAGTGGAATACAGGTGATCACTCCTAAAATGTCTGGTGTCCAGATCAGTTGAGGTGTCTGTTTTAGGCTCAAGAAAAGCCAATAAGTTAAGGAAATAATCTTTCATTGTGGGTGGGATAGGGTTAAAGAGATAAGGTGCCACTCCGGACCACAAACATCTCTATGATACCCAATACCCAGTACCATAAAGTCTACTACAGCCATCCTTAAAGAGTACGGGTTAATGCTTCTCAGACTGTGAGGTGGACCTCACTGGTGAAGTGCCACCCCCTGATAAGGTGCCGCCTAGGAGCTAGCAATTCATTTTCCTAGCTATAACAATAATTAAGCAATATAATTTACTCATTTTGTGCTTATTATTGTCATTTTGGTTTGAATTTTGACTTGTGAGGCACCAAATTCTTGCTCGTGAGGGCTTTTTAGAAAAAGCTTGAGAAGCTCCATAGTAGGTAAGTTGCCCCTTTTTTTGGTATATGTGCTGAATGCTGTTGGCCTTTGCTAATATTACCATTTTCCTCTGCATATCTCGCAGCCCACAACAGACCACGCCTTCCTATGGTCTGGACACCTTTTTGCCATCCTTTTGGTCTGTAGAGCTCTGTGGAAGTGCTCCCATTAAACGACCACACCCAACGTGGTGTGAACAGAGCTTAATAACTAGATTATCTCTCATGTCTTCTGGATTTTCCATTCCTATTTTCCTCGGTGAATCATAATTTATTTTCCATCTTTATCTATTTTTCTGTTTTGACAATAATAAATTGAATCCTTTTTCATAACAGTAAATATTTTACAGGAATCGTTTCCAAAGCAAATACTTCTCATGTTTTTCTCCCGTTACGTTGTGAATATTTCTCCTGTTTCACTTACCTCGTTTTAAAGGTCACATTACTAGACAGCGGTTTAGTAGGTGTGTAATTAATTCTTACTGGCAGTGTTTTACAGCACTGGAACATAATGGCCAGCACCATGACCAGAATCATTAAGTGACCCTTCCCCTCTTCAGCTCGGTTTATCATCCTTTAAAGCTTTTTTGTTTGTTTGTTTGTTTTTTATGTGCATTTTTATGCTCCGATAATATATTCAGTGCAATGTAAAATATGAACAAAAAGTAATAAAATGGACAACTTTAATTATGTACACCTTCAGGGGCATTTTTTAATTATTGCATTTTACTCATTTTGGGCTAAAAATCATTTTTTCAGTTTTTTTATTAAAAATGTTCAGCCGTTTCTGAGATACAAGGGTTAAAAAACAGTCAGAAAGCTGTCACAGTCTATTTTCTTTGAATCCCGTCATGTGATGGCTCATATGTAGCCCATATCTCTGATCTCCTTACCTCATAAACACTTACTGAAAGTGGTTATCCAAGACTACTACTACTAATAATAATATTTATTTATTTATATAGCGCCACCCAGAGGTCGCAATAACGCCTGTACAAGCGTCATAGACGCTTGTTCAGGCTGTTTTACTCCTTGGAAAAAGTCTAAGGTGTACCACTACATTCAGCAGCGCAGTGAGCGCTGTGAACGGCACGGGCAGCGCAGAGATGCTGCCTGTGCCTGCAATAGCCAATAGCAAAGCTCCTTACAGTAAGGAGCTTTGCTATTGGTTGGTTTGGGCGGGCGCCGGAGTGAGACAGCGCCAAGCAGCAGTGGAAGCTGGCGCGACTTGAAAGGAGGAGGGGCCGGCTCCCGGGTGATGCTAGGATAAGAAGAGCGAGCGGCTGTAGAAGGACCTCAGGAAGCATGGCGGCGCCGCTGATGAGGACTCCTAAGAAGTGTAAAACCGTCCCGGACATCAAGGTGACAGCAGTGTGTAATGCAGTGTGTGATTATCACACTCTGCATTACATACATCACACACTGCACCACATGCACCATACACATCTCACACTGTATGTAGTGCAGTGTATAGTGAATGCAGGCAGGATATTATAGCCAAGTGATATAGTACAGTGTTAATTCCACTCTTTTGGACTGGACTTGGCTGTAATTGTCTGCTGTTATTTAGACTAGTTATTGTTCCCCCGCATAAATCCCCACCTCTTAGGGCACGGTCACTCCAGCGCTATTTATTTTTGTTGTTCTGCTCTGTTAGATGAGCAGAGCAACAAAAATAATGGAAGTGCTGAATTAGGCAGATAAGGGTGGGTTTTCGTCATACTTTCAACGTACACAAAAACCGTATATATTAGCGGATGCCATACTGTGACAGATGCCAAACTGTGGCGTCCATCACCATGATGTTCCATTGTAAAAAAAAAAAAAAAGTGTACCTCGTTTTTCCATCCTGCAAAGTTCAGCAAAAAAACATGTAGTCTAACGTATACTTTCTTTTTTACAATGGAATTCTGTGGTGACGGACGGCACAGTATGGCGTCTGTTTGAGACGTTTGTTAACATTTTTGTTTTTTTGTGTACATTAAATGTATGACAAAACCGTGATGTGAATCCGGCCTAACTGACAGGGAAGAAGCTGAACAGACCCCATCGACTATGATGGAGTCCGTTCAGTGTCCATTCACGAGCCTGTATTTTTACCAGACAAAAAACTCCTGCATACAGGGCTTTTTTGTCCGGTGTTTCAACAGAATCTGCAACAGAGGCTCCAAATGCAGCCTCCAACACAGATGTGAGCAAGTGCAGGCCGATAGATTATACATTTGAATTACCGCCACTTTCGTACTCCTCCTCGGGTGAAAATACTCCTCAAAAATGGTCAGAGGAGTATTTTTACTCTTCTGGAAAAAAAACGTAGTGCGACCTCTGGCGCCACCATATTCCGCAGCGCTTTGCAAAATAATAGGGTTCTTGTACAATACAAAATTAACTGGCTTATATATAACTGAAAAACTAGGAGTGAGGGCCCTGCTCGCAAGAGCTTACAATCTATGAGGAATTTGGGGTGACAGTTGGGGTAGTTGTGATAAGTAGGATTCAGGCCATTATTGTACTGAAAGGAGTGGTGCCAGCCGATCTGCTTCGGGTTTGGGACTGTTAGAGGATCGAGATTAGGCCAGAGGAGTTGGTGGGGGAGAGGTTTAGTCAGGGAAAGGTCATTTTAGGTAGCTTGATAAGCCTGCCTGAAAAGATGTGTTTGAAGGTGGAAAAGTTGTGAATTGAACTAATATCCCCGCTCTCTGCGCCACTCCTGTTCCCCGCACCGCCGCTGCTGCTTCTCCCTGTGCACGGATGAAAACATCTGGTGTCGGTGGGGAGCAGCCAATGGCAGACGGGGAGGAGCCTCCCTAGCATCACGAGCATCACAATCACTATTCTGCTGAAGTCCAGAGCTGCAATCACAATTCTGCTGGTTCACACTCAAAACAAGTGCAGGCTCATTCACATGATTCTGTGGTACACTTTCAAGCTTCAGAAAGACCCCCTAAAAATAAGATGATCACAGGGTATGCAGCTTCTGGGACTCCTAGCGATCAGTTGTAATCTCCATTATTTCCCTGCAGCGCCACCACATGGAAAATGAAGCATTACATGCTGCTTATTGCTGGGCCTTACAGAGAGGGATACACTTTGCAGCCATTCTGAAAAATAGATGAGTATTTTGCATTGAATTATATATAATCTGGTAGAAAGAAGCCCACAGGTCTTGGGACTCAGCCCAGCTCGATGATGCGCCAGTTTTTTTCAGTAAATTGCCAGTCTGAGCCTGGGCAAACTTTATGGAAAAATTCTAAAAATGAAACGTTTGCCAGGTGATTATAAAGATAGAAATCACTCGCTTGAAATGACTTGTGTGCGAGATGACATGGAAAGAAAAACTTTAGGACAAGAGGAAACATGCAGGAAGGATATTGGTGCTAAGATGTTATTTTAACGACCTTTATAATGGGATTATGCTGTTTGTCTATGTGTTAAGTCTCCGTGTTTGAGAGGCGAGGATTATAATCTTTATTCATAGAGTGCCAACCTATAAGATGCAACGTGTTACAATCGAGGAAGTAACAAACCGAAAGAGACAAGTAATCGAAACGAATGAACAAACAGTGAAATAAAAGAAGAGAGCTCCCTGCCCTTAAGAGCTTACAATCTAAACGGCAGGGGTGACACAATAGGTACAAGTTTTTGCGTTGGCATGGGGAACACGACATAGAGCGAAGATATATGTGACCGGGTCAGGTTGTGTACGTGCTTTGGGCTATGGTTATGTGCCATAGAGTTTTCTACTCAAGCTTAAAGGGGTAATGCCGTGATTGATGTGAAAAATGAAAATCAGACATCATATAGTCCATGATAATCTCTTTCTAACAAAGCTACAACCAGCCCTGTACCTCACATGGATCCAGAGATCTCCCCATTCATTGCTCTGCTAGATTTATATCAAGCTGACAGCTCAAGGGGAGTGTCTTTTCTGCTGCAGCTAAGGGGGCGTGTCTCAGCTCTCCCTATCACAGCTCAGGAGGCAGTTCAAGGATGAAACTGAGCATGTGCAGCCATCTCAGTGAGCAGGACGAAGAAAAAAGAAAAAAACAAACAGTAGGTGGTGCTATACAGATACATTTTATTGAATAACTCAGTAGCTATACAAAATTTTTAATTACATGCAATTACAAAAGTATTCAGATCCAGATGCTGGTTTGAAAAATGTGGTATGTGTTTCCTGAGACGATTTTAGGAGCAAGGCTTATGATCCAGGGCAGTAAGAGTCCTGCAGACAGGACTGTGTGGATGTAATAAGGGAGGATAAGAGCTGTAGGCTAACTAAAGAGCACAAGTACATTGGTATACGGAGATGACAGTGGAGATTGTACATTTGTGGAAAGTTTGGAATATTAAGGGGTTGTCCCACCTCCCACTGCACAGCTGGAGGGGGCATGGCCTCTTCCCTTGACTTATGGCACAGACAAGCAATGCTGGGATCACGTAATCCCACCCCTTTCCTTTGCGTGCGTGTTCCCGAAGTCCCAAGGCTTCAAGTGTCTTAGAATTGTTAGCAGCCTCTGACCTTTGGCGTGTCTGCCGGGCACTGTAGTAAACTTTCAGGCTAATCCTGAAGCTTTCCTACAGTCACCTTTCACAAGATAACACCAAGCTGTTGCGATCTGTATTACAGGTCTGGGGCTAACCTGGTGGCATAGCTGTATAGAACAGCTCCAAGGCTTTAACGCATGCCCTGGAGCTCTCCTATAAGAGGAACAGGGTGGAGCAGGAGATAAGACAAGAACAAGGTGGCTGCTGACCAGTATAGTAACCAGTATAATGAGCAACACAGAATTAATGCAGTGCCAGTTAGTGGTGAGTTACAGTAGTCAAGGTGAGAAATGATTAGTGCCTGGTTTCAGTGATGAGGTAAGAACTTATATGAGAATTTATTTTTTACATTAGCTGCATATGAGTCCATCTCAGGTTTTTAAAGATGTCTTAAAGAGCTTTTCCACAATTTATTTATTGATGACCCATCTCTAGGATAGGTCATCAATATCAGAACTGTGAGGTCCGGCACCCCACACCTCCACCGATCAGCTATTTCAGGAAGCATCAGCACCAGAAACTATACAGTGGATGGGAGGCCTTGTCCATCGTGTAGTTACCAGCTTCGGCGTACTGTATGTTAGCTCACGTTCATTTCTTTCACTGCCTGAAACAGGTGATTGGCGGGGGTGCTGGGAATTGGGCCTCCACCAAACTGATATTGGTGACCTATTTAAAGGATAGGTCTTCAACATCTACATAATTGAAAACCCCGTATAATGAAGTCTAGAAGGAAACGCAATGTATTTGGTACAGTACGGCAATTGTCAGACCCAGCAGATGCTTCATTATCAAACCCCATCATTTTCAGACTTGCATAAGGAAAGATGAAAAAGGAGGCTTGAATTCCTTGAGGGGGACATGAAAATGATGGTCTGAAAATATCATTTACAATCTGTTTTCTTGCTTCGTTTCGCTTATCTTCGTCCATCCTTCCCCTTCCAAAATTGTGAATTGTTAAGCGTGTCACATCAAAGCACAAGCCTTCGTGTGAAGCGTTTTTCTGTCTCGTAGAATTCCAATTACTTCTCATCTTACGCAGATAGTCCATCTTTGGAGTTGCTTTTAGAAACAAGAAGCTACCATCCACGGAGGCAGATTATGCAGTTGTTTTTGGGGGCCTTGTAGAGGGTGGGCCTAGTCCTGGTCTCATCCCTTTTGCTGCTGGGTGGTAAGAACCTGTGTAGGGCTTCCTCTTCCAGAGAAGTAAGAGGTTGGAGAATTGGCCCAAAGGCGCAAAGGCGGAAGCAAACATCAAGCAAACCCAGCACCATAATACTGGTCCATTTTGGTTTTTGCAGTCTGGACACTTCTCCACGGCACTGTTAAGAAACATTAGAAAACTGATTAAACAAGATGACACAACTGGACAACGCCTCTCCATGTGTCCTATGAGGGTCTATTGACGTTATAGAGAATCATCGCCCATGCTGAACCCCTCTATTAGCCCGAGCAGGTAGAGCTCCTGTTCTTGAAAGACTAGCTCCTGCTCTAGCATGCACAACAATCTGATTTATTTGAAAGAGCACATGTGAGGTGTGGCCATCTATATCTGATTGTAAAGGTTTTAGTAACCACTGCTGGCACCCACACCTATATCGAGAACGGAGCGGGCCAAACTGGAGGACTCTGGTCTGGCCACCACCAAGCGCTCTCCCCATACAAGTCAATTGGAGCATGCTGCACATAACTGGCCACCTCTCCCATTCACTTCTATAATCCCAACGGAAATAGCTGAGCCAGCGCTCGCCTATTTTCGGCAGCCCCATAGAAATACTTGAAGGCGTCTGTGCAAGCGCGGGGTGCCCTCTACCACTTTCAGGGCTAGGAGGTAGATGCACCTATGGTATCAGACAGTGGGGACATATCCTAGCGATATACCCCCATTGTCTCAGATGAGACAACCCCTTTAAATAGAATATAATAACTCATCTTTTGCTATATTTTCAAAACAATGAGGCTAAAAATTCTAAAAAGAAATTTACTTTTTCACCCAAAAAGTCACAAAAATCACATTGCTAGCCCAACAACTCTCATATTCTGCTCTGTTCACTCGGTTGTGTCATAGTTTGAAACTGACGGCTTTTGACATAATGGTGTCTTCATGACGTGGAGTTTACTATTTAAGAAATCCCGGAATATCTAAGCAACACAGGAAGACGAAGGCACAGAGAACGCCTTGTCCGTGTTTCTTGTAGGCTACGTTCACATCTGTGTGAATGCAGCCTCTGGAGACGCCATAGTGCGCCACTGGATGCATCGTATGACATAACAACAACCATATGGACCTATAGTGGGGTCCATCATTTTGAGGTGAATCATTGAAGGAGTTGCCATCCCTCCCACAAAATCTGTCTAACAATATGTGACCAGACTAACAAAAAAACTGAAAAAAACCCAAAATCAATTTATGACTCCGGAATGTACACATTTTTAACCCTTCCACATTATTCTACTCCACCCAAATCGTCATGACTTGTTGTCTCTGCTGTTTAGAAAGTGGCCTCTGTGGTCACTGGACGGGATGTAAATAGAGAGAAGACATGACGTGTCAACTATAGCATCTGAGATCCTTAGTTGTCCATTTGCCCAGAGTTGTCACTAGAACCAAGTTCTTCAGAACTTTAAAGGGTTGTCTATGTTAAGGGGAGTCGTCACCTCTAAAATCAGCCTCAAAGTAAGCATGCTTCAATGTAGAGTCCAAACCATAACCAGACCTTTTCTTTGACAATACGGTTTTCTAATCCTGAGAAATGTTTCAATTAGTGGCGAATTACTTAGTCGCCAGAGGCATTTCTTTGAATGTAGTGGGCACATTGTTGGGGAATGGCAATCGCGCTGCCCTCCCCCGTCATTGAACCCTTCAGATGCCACGTTCTTCGCCGATCATGGCATCTGAGGCTACCATTTAGGCCTTTCAGGGGTTAATTAGGGTAAAAATAACTCACCATGTCCATGTGCTTGCATACAGGCCATCACGGCCATCTTGATTGAAGATTGTGCGGTGAAATGATGCTCGGCCAGCGGACCATCATGGTGACGTACGTCACCCCATGCAAGATTTTGCGCGTTATGTTTAATCAAGATGGCCGCTCGGCAGCCTCTTCACGCGCAAGTGGATATAGTGAGTATTTTTTTTTGTATTTACCGCCATTTCAGGGAAAATTGATTCGTTACCACGAAGGGCGAGGAAATTTGGCTTTGTGGAGAATAAAAATTTTCCTGAAATCTGGATCAAAGTCAAATCATTTGACTTAGATTCGCTCAACACTAGTTATCGTCGATCACAGACACTATCCCCGGGTGTCTGTTGTTTAAAACAGCAAAACATGGCGACTATGGTGCCCACTGTGCTTGTAAGCAGGCACCATTTTTAAAGACCGAACTTCTGCTGGAAAGGGTTAACTAAAACTCGGTCAACCTCTGTAAATGTGGTAAAATAGACGCAATTTTTACCCCTTTCCTCCCTTCTTTCTCCCAACACTGAGCGTCTGTCCTCCCATGATGACGTCATCTTCCTGGCGGCAGCGTTGAGGTTCCATACAAACAGTTGACTGCTGCAGCCAATCACTGACCTCCACTGTGTATGGGTTGTCACTGCTGTGGCCAGTGATTGGATGCACTTCTACAGTGATGAAGATGACGTCATTTGCAGGGAGGAACAGAGCTCAGCACTGGAAAGGGATGAGTATATCTTCTTTTGTTATTTTTTTTTTTTTATATCTTTTTATTTTAGATGTTTATATATTTTTGGTTTAAATCGCACAACCCTTTGCTCTTGTTACCTCTTCTGTGCAGTATAGCAGTATTGTAGTATCTTATCCAATGATCTTTAATACTAGAGCTTTTCGGATGCAGCCTGTGTTACTGGTCCTTCGCTGTGTTTACGTCTCGGGGGCCACTATGCATTAGTCCCTTTAATTCTGTTCTCTGGCTTCCGAGAGCACCATGTCTCTTAGGAGCCGAGAGTGTCAATTTGGCAGAGAATTAACTTCCCTTTACTGACTTCCTCTATTAGAGGAGAGTGCGTCTAGTGAGAACCCCTTGCCAGGTACGTTTTTCATTTTGCAGCAATGACCTACAAGACCGAATGTTCTCATATTTTCAAAAAAGTCATCAGCACCCTTACGTAATGTGCACGTCTAGGTATGAATGTTATTGGATGCTCTGTATAAGTATTACATTGAAAAAAAATTATGGACTGAAAATTGATAAAATGTCCTGTGTATATTGGTGTTGTCGAGAGTTTATGCTTAAAGGGGTCCTGTCTCATTAAACATGGTCTGTGATCTGCAGACAGCAGGTTATAGAGCAGGAGGAGCTGAGCAGATTGATATATATTAAGTATAACTTATTATTTTGTGCATTCAAAACCCTGCTGTATGCTTAGGAGTCCAGTGGGCGGAGCTACTCAGTGATAGGCAGCTTTCCCTGTATGAGTGTACATAAGGTGTTGTCTTTAGCTGTTAAAGGGGTTTTCCAGACTTTTTTAAACTGATGACCTATCCTGCGCCACAGCCTTCTCTCAGGGTTGTCTAGGTCATGTGACATAACGTTCATTGGTCACATGGCCTAGGTGCAGCTCATCCCCATTGAAGTGGATGAGGCCGAGCTACAATACCAAACACAGCCGCTATACAATAGACGGCGCTGTGCTTGGTGAGCAGAGAGAAGGCCGTTGCGCCTTCTGTATGTCGAGGACTGGCGCCTTCTCAAACAGTTGATTGGCTTGGGTATTGGGTATCAGACCCCCACCGATCCAGAGGGTAGGTCATCAGTAGTAATGTCTTGGAATCCCTTTTAAACTAGACATAAATCTGCTTGAAAAAGGTTTTTGATCCTGCACTTCTCTTCTGATAAAACCCATCGCTGCATTGTTTATAATTTTCTACTTTTACGTCACGTGGGCTTACCTTCATTTTTTTGGTGCCTTAGCATCTAAATCATTCTTGCCAACTTTTTAGAACAGGCGTCTGTGAGAAGCAAGAGTGTAATGCTTTTTGGAAAATTATTTGGGGGCATTGCCGTACTCTTTTTTGTAAATCACGACCCTTTCCCCCTTTAGATAGTGGTGGCCCCTGAATGTGCATTTGGCAAACACAAGATCCCAGCACGACGCACAAGAAACCTTCATAAAGCACTTCTTTCCAGCAGTGATTTTTGTGCCACACGTGAGATTGCCAACTCATCGAGGTCTCTTCTTTTTTTCTGGAGATGCCTGGACATTCCCGAGAGAATTGACATGTATTATCTAAATTCGTTAGCCAAAGCAGAGCATCTTGGTAGCATCCTCCAGCTCATAGGACCCATGTTCCTGCAGCCACCCCACTTCTAGGCCTATGCAATCACATGACCATTGATGTCTTAGTGTGTCTATATTATTCACTTATGGCTTGAGGGCCAAATGCATTGGTGACTTTCTATTTCTACACTCGTTCCCATCCTTTTTTATACTGCAAATCCTTGACAACTCCAGCTCAGTTTAGCCTTGGCTTTAAACTTCCCGATTTAGGAGCATACAGGGCCTTAAAAGCGGGTTTCCAGGATTTTCAGTTGATGGCCTATCCCTGTGATAGACCTCTCTATATATACTGTACCTTTGCACCTCCCAATTAGGATGTTCTGTAGTTTTTTTTGGCAACTCTAGGTCATGTGTGTCCTAGTTTTTGATTGAAAGATGATTTTTTAGCAGAAAAATCATGGAACAACCTGAATTTTGATTCCCAGTTTATTTGCATGCGTTGTCCCGTTGAGGACATATACGTCACTGTTGGCTTCCAGTATATATTTTGATTGTTGCCTCTTGGTTTCCAGCTCCACGGTTGACATTTTTGGACTTTGTTCAGATCTGCATTGTGCGCCTCTGTGAGTTGTTCCATTACTTTTGCCTGCCAGACTAATTCAATATGGAACGCTATTCTTGCTATCAAAATGATGTAAAAGGTCCCAACAGGCCCCATTATAAGTCAAGTGGTTTTGGATCTATCATACCAAATAACCATCACACCATCATGGCTTCCTTGATGTTAATGTGTGAAGGTTACGGGTGGCCAAAAGACTTTAAAGTGGTTGTGCAAGAATAGGGGGGAGGGGCTTTTACAACCCCCCCATTCAGCCAGACCTGCAAAGGGAAGATGACCTACCTGCTTCATGGTGCCTTCTCCTTGCTCTTTCTCCTGCAGGCCAACGATGCTCCTCTGGGCTCCATCAATGTCTACATCCGGTGCCGGAAACCCCCGCAGCCTCTGATTGCCTGAGGTGATGTTAAACCAAACGTTTATGGAGCCAAGCGGAGAATCACAGGCCTGCAGAAGGAGCAGTGAGCCAGCGCCGGGAATTAAGTCATCTTCCCTTTGCAGGTCCTGCAGAATGAAGTGGGGGAGAGGTTGCCAACCCCCCTTCCCCATCCACCCACTCTCCATTCTTTCTCAACCTCTTTTAGGCAGAGATAGATGGATTAATGTGATTTTAGGAGACTACTAGACCACTGAAGGACCTTTTTTGGTCTTATATGGAATATAATCCAGAAATATTCCGTTTTGTAGGTTCATTGGATATCTAGCTTGTGGATTTTGTCCAGCTCTTGCTTGACTTCTCATGCCATGCTCCGTTTTATAGGATAAATTAAATCTTTTCTACATAAATAGTTGTTTTTAGTGAGAATATTTGAAATGCAGGGACAGGATGAGTGAATTTGTCTTTATCTGCCTTTGACGTCTGTCTCAGCCGAAGTGTTTCCTGACAAGTGTTATGTGTTTTATCTGCTATTTTATTAATTCATCTACATTTACCGTATGTGTTTATTGCTGCAGGAACGACGCGGCTGAGCTGTGTCCTTGAATATGATTTGCTTTGTCCTTTTCTTGCCGTTGTGATTTCTTTTTCTATTACACCCACGTTCTGTTGGCATTGTGTGGCGTGACCTTCTTTTTGTCCATTGCCATATGGAACGTAAGATAACCGGGAAATGTATTCCACCTACTGTTGTCTTGGAGGCATACAAGGCAGTGGTTCATCTGTCAAATTTCTAAGCCCACAATGAGGTTCTCATCCTTTTTTTTTTTACTCTGGTTATTAAACTGATTAATGGACTGGTCGTTGCCGTTGTACTTGAGCGTTCGCGTAAACAAGAAGTCAAAATTGTTCCAGTATCTTATAGCTAAGATAGACAATCACCAGTTTTAATGAGACCAATTACGGGAGAGCTCAGTAGAACACAGTGATCATATGTTTATCACCTATTGTGTGGGAAACCCCTTAATTCTTAATTGAGGTCTTATTGTCTGACCCCTAAAAAATTTGAAGTGCCTCCTCGAATGTTCTAGGTAAATCTCAATATCAATAGTAGTTTCTCTACCCCAATGTATAGACATCTAGTATAGTTTAGATGACATTATTTATGTTCCTTGTCATAGTCACAACAGAAGGCAAGATCAGTACATATATGGTAGGTTACAGTGATGCGGTCCAAGCAATAGAACCCCAACCATGGTCAACAACAACGGCTCCCATCATTAATTTTAAGGGATAGATGAGTCAACTCTCTGTTAGAATCAAAGAGTCTTCAACCATTGTTTTCCACAACTTTCGCAGTTTTTGGTGGCTAACCATGATATGAAATCTGCATAAATTACTGATCAATATGTCTATATTTTATGCAGGTTTAATAAAGCATCTTGGAGGGGATCTACTTCCATTCTGGTTATTAGTTAAGGTCCAAGTGGTGGGGCACCCAGTGATCATAAATGTATCACCCATTGAGTGGGAAACCCCTTTAATGTTTATTGAAGTCTTATTGTCTGACCACTAAAAAAATTGAAGTGGCTCCTCGAATTTTCTAAGTAGATCTCAATATCAATAGTAGTTTGTTGACCCCAATGTATAGACATCAAGTGTACTTTAGATGGCATGATTTTTTGTTTGTTCCTCAGAGGGCAAGATCAGTACATATTTGGTAGGTTACAGTGATGTTGTCCAAGCAATTGAATCCCAACCATGGTCAACAACAATGGGTCCCATCATTAATTTTGAGGGATAGGTGAGCCACCTCAGCCACCTGTTAGAATCAATGAGTCCTTAACTTCCGCTGTTTTCAGTCGCCAACCATGATCTTACTTATCAACATGTCCTTATATTTTATGCTGGTTTAATAAAACATCTTCAAGGGGATCTGCTCTCCCTATTAAAGCATGGAGAGATGACTTTTCTCAGCAACCTCTCTTTTGGAATCAATGAGTTTTCAATTATTGGTTTCCACATCTTCCGCTATTTTCAATGGCCAACCATGACCTGAAATCATTAAAATGTGCACCGATTTATCAAAATGTCCTTATACCGCATGTAGGTTTAATGCCGCATCTTCGAGGAGATCTACTCCCCCCTTAAAGCCTGGTCTTGTGTCTGAATGGCTGCTGCTCATTGATTAGTTATACGAGAAGCAGGCCAATTTAAGAGATGATCATCATTGTAATTGGAGAATGAAAATCTCTAACAACCCCGAGGCGACAATAAGACGTATTTATTACAGCGTAAGTATTATGATTGAAGGAAATTGCGAAGACAACCCTTAGTCCACCGCGAAGACTCGCTGGAATCTGACAATTTCCATGATAACACTACCCAGCTGTGCTAATGTTAATGGACCTTATTGAATAAAGGATGACAAGATAACACCTAATTCAAGTATAATTTGGATCTCATATCCAGTTAAGTCCTTTTATATTAAAACTGAGATTGTTATACAGTAACTTCAGGGAGAGGTATCTCTAATTAAAATGATTCTCAGCCTTAACCCTTTATATCCCAGCAGTCAGATGAAAGGGCGTACATGATATTTAGTATAAGGGCTCTGCTAGAGCTACCGCATGAGTGCTGAGGGGTTGTGGCATCTGTACAAGCCTTATAGGGTCTATGACTTGTTTATCAGCTCTGCAGAGTTGATCACATAAAGACTTTGATGGTTAGATGAACCTTTTTGTCCAATTTCCATTTTTTGCTGGAAAGGTCTCCTGAAAAGAGGCTGGTCATAGATCAACTGTATTCTTTAGGGCCGCCTGGCAGTAAGTGTTCAATTTCCCTGCAGCACCACCACAGGAGAAGTGAGGTATTACATTGTGTCCATTGAAATCAGTAGACTGTCCACGTAATGAGCAGAAAGACACTTTTTGAAACTACTGTCTACTCTAGCTGATTGATTCTGTCTACATGTTAGTTTTATGGATGTGCACCTGTGACTTTGGATGTGCGAGTCTAAATTTTCTTGCAATAGCTGATTGATGGACTATCTGGAAGATCTGACCCTTCTTCTGGTAACTTTGAATTATGTAAAATGGTGTCTAAAAAGTGTTTTTCCAAACCAAACCACCCTTAGTTATCCGAAATGTAATTTTGATGTACATAGAAGATGAAGGCCCCATAGCAAAGGTACAACTTAGTACCTTCTTGACACCACCACACCACTGAAAGGACAAGGGGTCCTGGCTTGGTCGTGGTGTTCCATCCCATTTCATGACTCAAATATGTTCTCTATTTCTGTGTTATTAATATACATAGAAGACCCATATCAAAGATAAAATGAGGCTTCTTTGTAGGTGCTGCTGGACGCCCCCAAATTCCTAAGCACCTGGCAAGAAGGTTCTGGTGTCACCATTGCATTTTCTTGACCCAAGTACATTTTTCTCTTTCATGTTTGCTAACATTGCAAAACATGTGAAGATCATAACCCTGTGCAGGTTCTCACCACCTATTAAAATGTGGCAATCCTACAATGGGATTCCTCTCTCCAGGGACTCCAGCATATAGGTACATACGCCATTTACTGTAAGGATTAGAGGGCTCCATACTGTAATTTCCCAATGTTGTGGTTGCTGGATATGTGGTATCCTCCCTGTAAATAAAGACCTCGGCCCTTCTTCTTGTCTTGTCAGATATTAACTTGCACAATTAAGTGATCAGACGGGAAGCGAGGAAGAGTCTTTTCTGTAATGAAATTGTGGTTAATTAGAACAATCCCTTTGACACAGTTGTTAAGGTGCTTACATTTTTCTTAGTGTTGGTACGGACTAGCAGAAGTCAGGTTTGGCTGATGGCCAATATACAAATGATTTCAGGCTTAACGAGGATATCCAGCGACTAAATGGATGATATGAGAGACATTACAAGCAGTCTGGAAATTAATACAGTTTGATGTTTATGACTCTGGGGAGTTCCAGGCTCTCTATCTTTGTGAGTACATTACAGGGCACCTCTGACAGAAGGTAGAACATCGTAAGCCATCCATTCGTTTAAGGCCATTTCTTGGCTTGAGTTATTTTTTTTGTGCCTTTGAAGTACGCAGATCTAACAATGCTTTATTGAGAGCAGGGCTTCTTAAAGGGGTTGTCCAACCCCGAGAGCAATTTTAGTTCAAAGCCACTACCCTAAACACCGGAACTCCAGATGGCTCCCTGTGCTCCGGACGTGTGATGTTTCGTCACTTTCATTGCCCCAGCCATTCACTGGTCCCTGTGGTCATGTGCCACTTGGGGACACGTCACTGCTGAAGCCAGTGAATGACTCCAGCAGTGTATGTGACGATGGACGGGATGTCCCTAGAGCTCCAGAAGCAGCTGGGGAGCATGGACCTGAGCTGCAGTACCCTGCTCAGTGGACAGACCCTTCTGCTTCATATTCCATCCACTTTGTAATTTCTACTTCCGACAACTGCCCAACTGGGTGTTGGACCCTCACCAATCTGATATTGATGACCTATCCAGAGTCCTGAAAAAACCTTTTAATATTTCAGTCTTTCAGGGCAGACGTTATAGGGACTGGCATTATTAGAAGATTTATGTGGAATATTCTGGTATTCAAGAAAATTTATGACAAAGAGATTTATTTTTCTGTGGATTGCATAATGCGGCATTGTGTTACATTACAAAGATTTATTGTTTGTTGGAAGCACAAATACTGATTCTTAAATGAGCTGTTTTCTCTGGCGACAGCCACGCATGTCAGACTGACAGCTTCTTAAGGCTGTTTCCTGAGTAAGGTGCGGAAGCCGCCTCTCATCTTAATTTCTTTCTTTTTTTGTCATTATTCTTCTTTTGTATTCTCTTTGTTTGCCAACCAGAATTTTAACAGATAATAATTACCATGTTCATTTTTGTATCTTCATCTGTCACTTAAAGGGGCAGTCAAACCCACTTTTTAAATTGCACTTTTTAAACTTATGGCATGTCCACCTATGGGGCCGCCACCTATTGGGAGAAGGGAGACCCCTGATCTGATCAAGGATGTTTCTGTTAGGCTACTTTCACACGTTTTTGCTGTATCCGGCAGGGTTCAGCAAAAACGCTTCCGTTAATGATAATACAGCCATCTGCATCTGCTATGAACAGATCTGGCTGTATTATCTCTAATATAGCCAAGACGGATCCGTCATGAACTCCATTGAAAGTCAGTGGGGGACAGATCCGTTTTCTATTGTGCCAGATTGGGTCAGAGAAAACGGATCCGTCCCCTTTGACTTGCACTGTGGGTCATGACGGATCCGTCTTGCTCCGCATCCCAGGACAGAAAGCAAACTGCAGCTTGCTGCCCTCCGGTATGAGAAGGTAACAGAATGTATTTTGGAGCGCTCCGTTCTGTTCAGTTACATTCTGTCCCCATTGACAATGAATGAGGACAAAACAGAAGTGTTTTTTTTTTTCCGGTATTGAGACCCTATGACGGATCTCAATACCGGAAAATGTAAACGCTAGTGTGAACGTAGCCTTACTCCCACTGAAACCAATATAGATAGCTGAGAACATGGTGGATGCAACCACCTTTGGACGTCGTTTTAGGGTCAGGAGATCATCCGCCACTGGGATGTATAAGTTTAGTGGGAAATAGCATTGTGTTTAGCATTGGGGCCACTTCCATAAAGACCCTGGACATGATAATATCAAGAATGTCTGATTGTCACTTGTGGGCAAAGAGGAATACCTGGAAGAGGTGATCTGTGATCTTCCAAGCATCCATAACTTCCACTTCAGATCTTCTCTATTGGTATGTGTGATCTAAATACAAAAACTGTTAGGGCTTTGTGTGAGTCTCCATCACATTGGACAGGAAGAAAAGCTCTTCCTGTTACAAAGATGAACACCGTTATGGAACCCAATAGGGTCCCAGTAAGCAAAAATGAAAGGCACCTCAAATTTTTAAGAAGAAAATGAAAACCTTTCCTCACCACCAGGACCATCTTTCGTGACATGAATGTATTTTATATGGGCTTCATGCACCCATGTAATGATGAGCTGATATGACACATATGCCCATTAAAATCTCCGCCACCTGTGAAGGACCTCCTTTCTGCTCACTCTAAAGGTGAAAGAATCAATATGTTGGGAAAACCTCTTTCCTATGTAGTCTTAGAAGGAGCAGTTCCAGTAGAGGAAATTTTGGGTCACCACCGATATAGTCCTTAAAGTTCAAACCTTCTTAATAATTTTAGTGTGGTCTTCATGCCAATGTGGAGATATCCAAAGGTAATTACATTAGGGTAACAAAGTAAAATCCTTATCAACGGTGAATTCCATGTACAGTAAAAAATGTCCATATTATGTAGTCAAATGGGGGAACCGGGACCATTTTTAAAAATTTTTTACTTTTCTCTATTTCTCTAGAACCACAATGGGTAAACAGAACAGCAAACTTGCCCCAGAGGTGATGGAAGATCTGGTGAAGAGCACAGAGTTTAATGAACATGAACTGAAACAGTGGTATAAAGGTTTCCTTAAGGACTGTCCAAGTGGAAGACTCAATCTTGATGAGTTTCAGCAACTCTACGTAAAGGTAGGCCAACTCTCTATGTATGAGTCACGTTTCCTGTTTTTCCCACCAAAGATGGATCGGTCAGTCATCCACATGAGACATGGTGTGATCTGAAACCAAACGAGTGGCTTTTAAGAACCTCAAGGAGCATTGTGCCTGGCTTCAGAAATACGTCATCTTCCACTTGAATGGATCTTTGTTTTCAGCAGTTCGCTTACACCACTCAAGATGTTCTGGGCAAACTTCTCAGATCAAGATTCTTATTAGTGCGTGTGTGTTCCACACTTTCTGTCAATATATACCTTGTCTATATTATCATCTATTCACAAAGCCCAAGGGTGTATTTTCTTTGCAGTCCAATTAGTTATTCATGTTTCTTGGCCTCTTTAAATGAAAGGTCCACTTAACTTACTGTAAAATCTTGCAGCATCCTTCTCATATCTTCTCTGTTTTTCATCAGTGTCAAAAATCTTTCAACTTTTTCCCCCATAGGGAAGCCTTGAACTTGCGAGACACGATTTTACTACAATGTGTCATCATGGAGCTCTAGCCTTAAAGGGGTAGTCCCACGAAAAATATTCTAAAGTTTTCAAACCAGAACCTGGATGTGAATACTTTTGTAATTGTGTGTACGGTAATTAAAAATTTTGTATAGCCACTGAGTTATTCAGTAAACTTTGTCTTTATAGTGCCACTTAATTTCTTATTTCTTTGACCTGCTCACTGAGAAGGCCACACATGCTCAGTTTCATCCATCAACTATCTCCTGAGCTGTGATAGGAAGAGCATGGACACGCCCCCTTAGCTGCATCAGAAAAGACACTCCCCTTGAGCTTTCAGCTTGATATAAATCTAGCAGAGCAATTAATGGGGAGATCTCTGGATCCATGTGAGGTACAGGACTGGTTCTAGCTTTGTTAGAAAGGTATTGTCATGGACTATATGATGTCTGATTTTCATTTTTTACATTATTCATGGGATAACCCCTTTAAAGGGAGTCTGTCACCACTATATGAGCATACACAGCGCTTACATGGCTTTGTTGCACATCTACACATGAATGTAATGGTACCTTTGTTATTTTCTTTAGACTTCCAGATGCAGGAAAAACGCAGTTTAATTCATATGCAAATGAGCACTTGCAAGTGCCCAGGGGCGGAGTTCAGGGGGTAGGAGCCCAGGCTGCTCTGCCTTCTTTCATGGTTACTCCTCCCCAGTCTCTTCCTTTACCCGTTCTATTCCCTTGTGTCATACAAGAAGGGCGGGCAGAGGCAGAGGCTGGGGAGAAGTAACCATGAAAGAAAGCAGAGCAGCCTGGACTCCTACCCCCTGAACACCGCCCCTGGGCACTTGCAAGTGCTCATTTGCATATTAATTAAACTGCGTTTTTCCTGCATCTGCAAGTCTAAAGAAAATAACAAAGGTACCATTACATTCATGTGTAGATGTGCTACAGAGCCATGTAAGTGCTGTATATGGTCATATAGTGGTGACAGACTCCCTTTAAAGGGCCCTATTAGGGCACATGAGCACCGGTGCCTTCTCAAACAGCTGATCGGCAGGTCCTGGGTGTCGGACCCCCAGCAGATATTGATGACCTACCCAGAGGATGCCTGAAAACCCCTTTAATATGACTGATGAGACAACCCTTTTAAACAGCTTATTATATGGGACTAGATTGCATTTTACGTTCGAGTATAGGTGGAGAAAATAGATGGTAAATGTATGGTCTCTTTAAGCCTCCTCTTCTCGTGGGTGACATTTTGGCAGGTGTTCTAGATCCTGATGGTGTCCGCAGCTATTTCTCAGGCTGAGTGATGACAAACCAGTCATAGGCACTCGTATAGCTTAGTAATTTGCAAATAGGCCCTTCATAGCTGTTCTGTAATTTTGAACATCTGCCATATCTATTCATAGATGCACAGATGGATCCATGGATCTTACCACTGAATAACTCGTTATGGATATTTTAAGATGCGGGTTGCCCACATACCTCAGTACTACGGCCCACACTTTGTATGCCGTATAACACATTCTTGCTTGTTTTACTTTAGATTCACTCTTTAAAGGGGTTCTCCACTTTGGACAAATCCTTTTGGGGATCTTCCAGTGATAAACTGGTCACAGGGTGTCCTACTGCTGGAACCTCTATCAAACAGCTGTAATCTCTAGAAGTACTGGGTTGTGTTTAATTTCCCTACAGTGCCTCCACAGGTAAATTGGGTCATTACACGGTATCTGATGACATGAGGAGACTGTCTATGTAAGATGTGGATGTACCGGGTGCCTCAGATACATTACTTGCAGCCATGGTTAATAGCGCCTGAATGGTGGCTTCTTCCTGTTCCCTAAAGAGGTTGTCCCATGTTGCCGTTTCAGTGGCCGAGATGGGACTAAGCGCTAGCCATGGAGTCACAGAAATAGTGAAGCTTGCTGTCGTTCGCTGTTTGCCTAGATCCCATTCCCTGCTATGGGAATCACTAAAACAGTGGTGTGCTGGCCACTCAGCCATTTCCGTAACTCCGGCCACTGCGGTCATGGATACATCGAGATGGGACGGACAACCCATTAATAAGGTATTTGACAGTCACCCAAAAAGAAGCCATCAGTGATGCTGTCTACAAGATCTACCTACCCGATCCTCCTTTCACTACCATTCAGGTGCACCATTTTGGCAACAGTCTTTTGTGGAACGGGATGGTTGGCCCCTAATAGAAAAATCCTATCCTTGTCCATAATGCAGACAAGAATAGGACTTGTTCTGTAATTTTGCGGATGGAACAGATGTACAGATGCTGACAGCACACAGAGTGCTGTCCACATCTTTTGTGGCCCCATTGAAGTGTAAGAGTCCGCATCTGACTTGCAAAAAATGCGGATTGCATGCGGACCCAAACCACGGTCATGTGCACACACCTCCTCTGGCATGCAGGTCCTATCAGAACCAGCGCAGCAGACGCGATTGTCCAAAAATAACCCAACATAAAAAGTTTGCCAATTATAATGACCTTACTCATTTAAAATTTAAAGCACATATCAGTATTAGTAGTTCTGCAGACGTTTTGCTACCTTCTACTTTTGTAGATAGGATATATTCTAGTAATGCATTGCTTTTCTGCCCCATTTTTTATGCCGTTGACAACGGTGCCTTAATTCCAAGGACATTACATTGTTTTTCTGGCTTCACATCAGACGTCTGACCACTTTCCATCCTTTAGGAAAACTAAATAAAGCTTTGAAGGTGAAGGCCTTTATTTCACTCAAGTATTCCTGTCTGGATCCTCTGGTAAGCAAACATATTGTGACGTGAGGAACATGGACTGGACTCAAGCAAGCATGTATATACAAGAAAGGGGCTCCATAACATGGATTAAGGGGATCTTTTCTGGTGTTGGCTTATACCACTACCCTTCCATGATCCTTGGATTGATTCACATAAGGCACTCCTTCTGTGTTATGCCGCATGACTCACCTGCACCCTCACTTCTGTGATCTGGTGGCCCTGTGGGGCTTTACAGCGCGTTTCAAGGTATCCCAACATCTTCCATGCCACAAACATCTCAAATGCAGGTGTCACTCACCTTGTCTCTTTTGTCCGCCAATGTCACCAACATTAAAGTGGTTGTCCAAGTTATGAAAAAAAATATATAGCACTGTAAATCGGATGGGCAGCAATATATAACTAAGCTAAGCAAGTTTTAGACAAAAAAAAATCTATATTTCCTCATTTCCCTGGTTCTCTTCTGGCTCTTTGTTTACCTGCAGTAACAACAATCACTGCCCCTCCCCCTGCTCTGCAAAGGGAGTGAATACAAGTGCTGCCCTGAGTGACAGGTCTGCCTGCTGGGATACTCAGTAGCATGTTGTATGTGTAGGACTACAAATCCCAGCTGTACAATGACACTGCTGATTCCCACAGGATCTTCCCCCTACCTGTTCTTCTGCAGAACTCTAGTCTGTCAGCTCCTGTGCCCAGCATTTTTCTCCTCACTGCCTTCTGCTACTCATTAAAGCCTTCAGCCCTGAGTCTGTGCTGGCCGAAGGGGTTAAAATCTTATCTGAAAGAATCCAGGGTGAGAGCAGTAGCCAGCAGTGCAGGGGGCGTGGCCAGCACAGTGACGTCTCTTGTACAGACACAGATCAGCTCTCTCAGGCTTGTGCACGAAACATCAGCAGAGCAGAGAGAAAAGCTGACATCACAGGTCATGTGACCCTCAGTGAAATCTGAGAAAGGGTCCACTGAAGTTCAAGTACATTGAAAAACCATGACATTTGCCTAGTTAGAAACATACAAAGGACAAAAAAATAACTTCGACAACCCCTTTAAATAGTGCTGATATCTTAGCTAGAAAGAGGAATATGGTAGCCAAGACCTAGCACCAATGTGTGTAAGCAAGGGAGGAGGACCAGCAGGAGGACAGTGTTTTGTTTGTTTTTTAGCTCAGTTTATCCTAGTTTTATGTGATTTATATGTCGTTGAACATCACGGGGAATGTTGGCTAAATACAAAAGTGAATTCCGATTGAGTGTTTTGGGCAGAAATTCAGTCTCCGCACTCCTCTGCATTCCGATCCAGTCAGCAAAACTATGTCCATGGTTATCTCTCAGGTGTTTGGAGAGCATTAGTGCCTAGTCCTGCTCCCAGCCTAATATTTCTAGAGTAAACCACATGACATTTGTATTCTGCCTTGTATAACACCAACTAATGACAAACGACACAATGAACACGGAGCGTACAAGCCACCAAAAGGTCAGATACTGTACAATTATAGGCCCACAAGCAATCAGCAGGTAGCTATGACATTTTCAAAATGCTAAGGACTGTTTTCATTTTTGCTGTTTTTTTTTTCATGTTTTAATAAAAATCAAGTATTCATTGAAAAAAATGTACAATTTACAGTAAAAATGTGTTTTTTTTACAATTCATGTCATGCAAAGAGACTTTAAAGGGGTTTTATGGCCCTTTTTAACTAGCCCTTGGAATGTGTGGTACCTAATCAAAAAAATCTTACTCACCCACTCCCCACTGCCCTGGGTCTGTTTGATTATGTTTTTGCTCCCCGGCCTGTTTATTTCCGTCTGGGGTATGGATTGAGTCATGTGTGCCACTGCAGCCAATGACCATCCTCAGCAGTGATGTGTCTTCAAGTGGAATGTGACCTGGCGGTTACATGCCGCTTGGGGACACATCATCATCGAGGTCAGTCATTGGCTGCAACAATGAACATGACCTCGTCCATACCTCAGCCAGAAACAAATAGCCTGGGGAATAGAAGATCGTTAAATGGAGCCTGAGCGCCAGAATATGGGGAGCAGGTGAGTGTAGGCACAACACGCTTTGGGGGCTAGTAAAAAAGGGCAATAAGGCTGGAAAACCCCTTAAAAGACATGTGTGTCCTAGAGGCAGATCATTTAACTGCTATGGGACTCCTGTTGAGAGAGGCCCAGTCTAGATTGGTTTCATTCCCTTTGCTGTTGGATGGTGATTGCAAAAAAGTGAGGCAGGAATCTGCACATGGAGAGGGGATGAGAGGGCGAACAAGCCCTAGAACCTTGGGTGGCATTACCGCCTAGCAGTGTTCCCAATGACTTCACCATCACTGATAGGCGGGCTTTAGCATTCTTATGGTGAGACCCAGTACATCACGGGATCTGCTGAAAAAGCCCTTCCCCTTGCATGATTCAGCACTGGGCAACTCAGAGGGGGCTGTCTGGCTGAAGAAGGGTTAGGTCCAGGTTGAGCTCTGACGCCAGAAAACCCCCTTTAAGATGTCGATCATTTACTGTGTAGAAATCTGACGAAGAAAAGTGTAGACGTTTTGCAAGGTCTGTAGAATCGGGATCATCTTTCTGGCAGGTTTCCAAAGACTACGTTTCGACTTTCCATGCTCAGTGGCTCAGCAACATATTCTCAGTGTCAATAGTGAAGGGGCAGCAGTGTACAGTCTTGTTAGTTCAGTATTGGCCGTGCTGTCCATTCAGGAAGGACTTAAGAATTTGTTGCGATCGTACATCAATCTTGCCTTCAGTTTCTGAAAATTCTACGACGTATGGTGGTCGGTGCAGGTTTCCCCTCTATAAAATACTGTATATCCTCTGTATTCTGTTAATAAGTGGATGACTAGTATGTGGGTTGTAATTAAGACTTGGAAAAGTACACACAAGAGAGTCAGAAAATAATAAGAGTCTCGGTAAACAGAGAGCTCAGTCTAGTTTATTCAATGACGACCTAGATGCAGCTCTCCACCTACGTAAATTATCAGGGATTCAGAATTGAAATGAGTGAGTCTGTTGTATTCCGCTCTTTGTACTCTCAAGTCAGTGACTCATCCCCAAGACATCAGTTTAGTTTTCTTCTCCAGTAAACTCTGTCACTACGTGCTGAGTCACAGGATTGAAATAACATAGACGTAGAAAATATCAAGGTGCGGGTATCTATAGTGAGGACAGAGGTAGCAGCCACCCTCGGACCCTGGGGCTTGAGGGGTCCTAAAAGCTTCCACCACCACCAGTATTATAAATGGTACGTGAGGTCCTGTTACATATATTGCTAAACAGCGCAAGACATGTAGAGTTCCATGGTGGCCCTTCAGGCTCCTGGGTCTGGCAGAGCAGGAGCAGATGTTACTTTTCATCTCTCTGTTGTGGTTCGTAGAAGGGGCTGAGGAGTAGGAGATGCTTCTCTAAATATCCACTTGCCCTACTGGGACAAAATGAAAAGGGTTGTCTTGGTGAGGATACTCCTTTAAATCAATGTTCATAAGAATCCACAGTATAGTTGGTGCACACCAACTTTTTGGGAACTTTTATTGTCTCCAGAAGATCTAATGAGTTGTTTTTGTCTTTATTAGTCTATGTTATGGCTCCTGCATCATCCTCCAATAGTCCAACACACTGCCTCCTGCCACTCATTCTCCTGCTTTTTCCGTGCCCAGCACCTTAGCATCCCTCTTGCACTGCAGCCCGCTGCTACCAGGCACTGCCATGTCCCTGCTGCCATGGCTCATCAGCCAGGTAGCAGGCTGCTCCCGCACACAGGTGTCCTGCTGAATTGTATTCCTGACTTCTGATCCAGTTCGTCCTTTGACCTCGTTACCTTTCTTCTGTCCATCCTGACTATCTGCCTGGTTACTTTGCTGCCTGAACTTCGCCTGTCCTGACCTTATCTTCTGACTACTGATTTTTGTACTGTATCCTAGTGTTATTTGCTAGCAGCATGTCAGCTTTTTCTAGCAAAGGCTATGCCTATAGTTGTGTCCAATAGGTTCCCTGCAGCAAAGTCCAGACCCCTGTACAGGGATTGAAGGGGAATCCCTTAGATTTGACTCCCTAGTTTAGCCCCTAGTCAAATCTCTTGCAACACAGTGGGGTCCACACCTGCTAGTAAAAGCATGACACTGTCCATCCAGTCACATTTATGGATAACATGACACTCCTGGTCTTGACCCATCCATGATCACACCTTACTGTAGCGCCTCTATATCCAAGTCAGTAGATCGTATTGACTCTGACCTTACTTTATAGAATGGCTGCCTCCATTATGTTTATAGGATGCCTTTAATAAACTCAGATTCTCAGTCTCCCTCTCTATGTACTGACATGGTAAACGCGGTGCGCTGCATTCGTATTTTCAAAATTTTTTTTTCATCTGCTGACCATCTGCAGTGTGTTATAGCAAGATGGTGTTTGCACAGTCCGCTGCTCATTTGAATGGCGTTACCTCCTATAAAATAAGCATCAGTGATGTTACAAGAGCCAAATATAGCAGTGGGCAGGAAATGGTAAAACTAGCAGACTTAGGAGCCTCGATCCTTCTGATATTGTGCGTCCAAAATAAACCGAGACATTTTAAAAATGAATACTGACTTTACACCGCGCGAGGTTACAGCCGATTGTTGGGAAGGAAACGTTCCTTCTGCTCGTTCAGTAAAGGAGATTGCACATTTACATGCAGAATCATTGTGATGATCATGATGATCGCCGAGCCTGCATGAACGACAAAATCAGCGTTTCATGCATTCATTGGGGGATCGGCGGCACATTTAGATGAGCAGATTCGCAGGAACGGCCGTTGCCAATAATCTGCCCGAAAATTGGGCAGTCTAAATCCAAAGTGTCTGCAAATTAGCAAAGCAATCAGTGATGAATGGAAAAAAAGATATTGCTTAGGCTATGGTGTAGCCGAGGTATCATGATCCCACATCGCAGCATAATAGAAGTACATCTTGCAACCCCCTTGCTGCTCGAGATTCAGCAGGTTTGTAATTCCGGTGACTTTCACGTCATGGACGCGGCAACTTGTGGATCACAACGCAACTATATTAACTTCCATAATATGATGTAGCATCACGATCAGGTCTGTGGAGTCAGTAAGTCAAAGTCTCGACTCTGACTCCTACATTTTATCACACTCCAACTCCACCCAAAACTAGCTTTGACTCTGACTCCATAGCCCTGATCACAACACTGTGTCGCACGGCCAAAGTTGCCATGTAGCCCTAGCCTAAATGGCAAACATGTACTCATGCACACTGCGAGTCCACAATATATGGGCACCGGCCGTGTGGATCATGGATGCGGACCCATTCACTTGAATGAGTCTGCAATCCAGAAGGTTCTGTGCGGAATGGAGGCATAGAACCCCATGAAAGCACCACAGAGTGCTTCTGCGGGGTTTCTGTCCGTGCCTCCATACCGCAAAAAAGTATTACATTCACTACTTTTTTGCGGTGTGGACGGATCATGGACCCATTCAAGTTGAATGGGTCTGGATCTGTTGGCCGAATATGCACCGATTTTGCCCGTGCATTGGGGATCGCAGATTGCAGTGCCCAATAAACGTAACGGCCATGAGCCCTAAAGGAGCCACAGCACTATTCGAACAGGACCTGTTATCATTATCAACCCTATTAAACGAGACGCGCTGTGAGTTAGGGTTAATCCTGCTGATTAAAATGATGCCTGTCCTATGAAAATCAGTTGCAAATGCAAATGGGGGCTTTAGTGCCCCGAGGGGGCGGGGCCAGTCCCTCAGTGCACCTCTGCTCCTCCAGCTTTCCAGTGTTGGCCATGGCTCTCAGTTTTGGTGTACACATTTCATCTGTAAATGGACAAGCATCAAGTCAGAATGTGCCACCATCATGGAAGTCATTGACCTCGTTGTGAAGCAGATGTCTGGCATACAGTGAATGCAGAGGCATAAAGTGAGATTACATATGGTAGGGGAGTAACTCCAGCTGAGATAGACCATAGACTATGGGCAGCCATGTAGCTTGATCTTCACGTGGACAGGCTACCTTCAGCATGTTTCCGGGGTTCTTTTTTCTGGACAACGTACTCCAAAATCACAGACAGTCACCACTGTATGGACAAATTGGAAAACCATAATGAATAATGAAGATTATAAGTAGTACATGTCTGTAGCTCAATATAGTGATAACACCTCATTACCAACATTTACTGGGAGCTGTAAAATGATGGAAATTACCATCAAATTAATCTAGTCAAGAACCACCAGCCTCAAAAAAATCACACACATCTATTTTTTTTTTCACAGACACAGGAAAAAAATTTGCCTATTTTTACGAACTGTCCAGAAATTTTGTCTCCAAAAAGATTGCACTGCAGCTTATTTTACATGATTATACAGCAGTGGTCACGCCTCTGTATACCACCAGGTGCCATGTCCATGTTCACATTAGTCAAAATCCCATCTCTTCATTACCTATCTGGCATCATTTCGTTGCCTATCTGACATAGGACTGATGCCCAAGCTTGTTAAGCATGTATACTATGAGAGCGTTTGAAGAGGCCACTTGAGTGATCAGAGGAGACGGCCTGCCAGTGACAGCTGCTTCATTGCCTCCACTTGAATATTGTCAATGTTAAAAATACATTGAAAGGAAAGTCGCTTCCAGAATGATTTCCATTCCCAGCCGAGGCTTAGGCTGTCAATAATGCCTGCTGCCTGTGTATTACTATGCTGTAGTCATAGTTTTTATATGTTCAAGGTATATGCCAAACATAGCGTACTAATGCCTGCAACTGCATGTGTCACCCATTGACAGTATGTAGATAACGGTATACTGTGCAGTATATTTTTGTTACTTTGCACACATAATAAAGGGTTTTGTCCTATGATTACTGTAAAAAATGAAAATCAGACATCATATAGGACATGACAATCTTTTTCTAACAAAGCTAGAACCAGCCCTCACATGGATCCAGAGATCTCCACATTCATTGCTCTGCTAGATTTATATCAAGCTGGCAGCTCAAGGGGAGTGTCTTTTCTACTGCAGCTAAGGGGGCGTGTACATTCTCTCCCTATCACAGCTCAGGGGGCGTGTCTCAGCTCTCCCTATCACAGCTCAGGAGGCAGTTGAAGGATGACACTGAGCATGTGCGGACATCTCAGTGAGCAGGTCAAAGAAGTAAGAAAAAAAACTGACAGCAGGTGGCGCTGTGCAGATACATTTTACTGAATAACTCACATTCACCATTGCTCAGAAGTGTAGGTGACGTCACACGAAAGGCTAATCAGCTGTCAATTTGTAGAGAAAGCGGTTAAAATGTGTGTCCTAAAAGGGCCAAACCCCTAATAAATATTCTGCCATTTTGATTAAAGGGGTTGTCTCATATCAGTAAGTGGCATTTATCATGTAGAGAAAGTTATTACAAGGCAGTTACTAATGTATTGTTATTATCCATATTGCCTCCTTTGCTGGCTGGATTCATTTTTCTATCACATTATACACTGCTCGTTTCCATGGTTACAGACCACCCTGCAATCCATCAGTGGTGGTCCTGCTTGCACAATATAGGAAAAAGCACTAGCCTATGAGCGCTCCCATGGTTCTGGCCACCAGAAAAGCTGATGCTTTTTCCTATATTGTGCAAGCACGACCACAGCTGATGGATTACAGGGTGGTCTGTAACCATGGAAATGAACAGTGTATAATGTGATGGAAAAATGAATCCAGCCAGCAAAGGAAGCAATATGGACAATCACAATACATTAGTAAGTGCCTTGTATTAACTTTCTCTACATGATAAATGCCACTTACTGAAGTGAGACAACCCCTTTAAGGCTACTTTTACACTTGCGCTGTTAATTACGGTATTGAGATCCGGCAGAGGATCCGTTTTGATTTTGCACACAAGGATGCATACTTTCCGTTAGGGTCCATTCACATGTCCGCATGTGTTTTGCGGATGCTATGTGCCGGCACTATAGAAATGCCTTGTCTTGTCCGTGGCTGCGGACAAGAACAGGACATGTTCTATTTTTTTGCGGGGCCGCGGAATGAAAGTGCACAGTGTGCTGTCCGCCTCCTTTCCCATTAAAAAATGAGTGGGTCCGCACCCGTTCTGCAAAATTGCGGAACCATTCATACAGATGTGTTTCTGTGAAATTTAAATGGAAAAAACGGATCCGTCACTAAATACATAGAAATGGGTGAAGGATCCGTTTTTTTAGGCTCCTATTATTTTCAGTGCTGGATACATTTTTTTCTGTTTTTATGACCAGACACAAATCCGGTCACAAACGGAAGACATCCTGAACGGATCTCTTTCCATTCAGAATGCATGGGGACTAAACGGAAACATTTTTTTTTCTGGTATTGAGATTCTCTGCCGGATCTCAGTACCCAGAAAACAACAACAACGCAAGTGTGAAAGTAGCCTAAGATACACAGATGAAATTCACAAGGATCAGTTACATGAAGACAGTAAAATAGTGTAAAATATATTTATAATATCATTCTAATAGGATTCTACAAACACCTAAAAAACAGCACGGATACTTTGCTAAACTTCCAATGATCCAGCATGCCCAGAGTAGTACTATTCTCGAGAATTATAAAACTTCTGAGCCCTAACAAAGAACAGCAAAAAAAAAAAAAAAACAACGAAAAGTCAAGTACTAGCGGGTGAGTGTCATCCCGTAAAGCATTGATTTCACGCCTGCTATGAAGTGACCTTTATCTCTGCACTTTTGTGAAGGCTTGCAGCAGCGCAGTCATCTCTGCACCCTCTTCCTCGCCTCTGACTGAATTCCTTTTTTTAAATATTTATTACGCCTCTCCTTCCTGCGCTGTATGAAGACGTACAACGTGTTCTAGATACAGAATGTAGGCCGGCAGCTCTTCCCCTGCCATGCTCTTCTTTATAACACATTCACAGGCTCCTATGTATCATTTCTAAAGTCTTTAAAAATGTTTAGACAAACAGAGAAGTTGGCAGGAGAACTCGTCTCTGCTAAATGAGGGTCTAAGACAGTCGGTTACTGTATATCCATATTCACCACTGCCTTAGCCAATAATAGTCTTTTGGCCGGTGTTGTCTGGTAAGGGTGGCGCGCCAAGCAGATATCCTGAGGATAGACCATCAGTGTTTAAATCCTGGACAACCCTTTTAATGGGTGGACAGAACCTGTGTAGAGAGCCTCCCTTTACAGGTCATACAATGGTAGCAAAAAGGGTGTCTGAAGTAACCCAAGGATCATGGAAAGCAGACTGAGCCAACAAATATCAAGTCCCACCAGCACCATGTGGTTAGGGTTATGGTGAAAAAAGGTTTCCTGGGTTCTGGATTTTGATGGCCATCCTACCTCTGGTCAAATGTTTGAAGACGCTGTGAATGTTTTGACCTCTTCATTGTTTATATGGAGCCATCTACCCAATTGTTACCCAATAATGCAGACAATGATGACTTCCTATTATTCAAATGAATGGACAGAACCGGCAACACCCTTCACTGCCACTTCCAAGTAGACAAGATGTAGATAAATGGATCAAGGAAAGCAATGATGAAGCCATGGCTTCTTCAAACTTATGATTGCCAGCGGTTTCGAAAGTTGGACCATCATCGATCTGATATTGTTGTTCTCCTGAGGATGGGCTATCCAGAGACCCACCTCTGCAAAGAGAACAACTGTAAAAGGCTTGTAAGTATGGAACTGTGTGGGGAATCCTAAGTAGTTGGTGGTGACAGTGATTCCTGGAAATGCTTGGAGCTTGGGGAAGATGGGAAGGAAAATGAAATTTGAAAGAGTACAGATTTTTAATTGGTACACATGGTTGACTTCATGAAACTGAAACCTAAAACTGGTGCTGCTTTGCAGGTGGATTTCAGGTTGACAACACCTAGAGTCATGGTCTGAAAACTGTTCACATTGTGATGATAGTGACCGCTATTTGTATAGCTGGGTCTATGCTTATGGTTAGACTGGAGAAGAAGGCACGTGTTAGCACAGAACTCATCCAGTGAACATATCTTCCCAAAGTTAATCATGTTTCTCCTTTGGCTTTAACACGCTGTCCTTATCACCAGATGTCTTTTTATTCCAGAAGCAATGTCTATAAATAGGTAGGAAATAAAGCTAACGGTGGCCTATACTAAATTTAAAATGGACAAACCCGCTAATCTAATTTATGCGCAGCTTGACAAATCCCCAGTGACCACCATCAGCAGACTTGTTGGATTTCTGAATGCACAAAATAACCCAATATCAAGTTTCGGTATGGTCTCCTGGGACTTGATTAACTTAGTTTGGGTGATGGGGTCCCTGAAAATATCAGTGGACTAACCAAAAAACCATAGCTTCACGCTTTCACTGTATTTGTGTTTTAGAGATTATATTGGGTGTTTTTCCCACAGTCGATGGTCATCTTTCCACTGTTGTGGCCTATCCAATAAATTCCGGTTGTCCGCAAAGATGTGGTGGTTGTCAGTCTGTACGGGATGGATAACTATGTTCATACAGATGTAAAATCTACAGATTTTTTTTATTTTGACTGTATTTTTTACATTTTACAGTTTTGAACATACCTTGCTGCTGTTCTTTGCGGCCTAGGTCAATAAGGACTATATTTCCCATACTATGCAGTAGGTGCCAATCGACAAGCTTTCTGAGGGAAGCAGTGGTTCCCTCACCAGTAAAGAACTCATGAAATTACTGGCAGTGACTTGTCTTCCACAAGACTAAAAATTGGATGTGTGGAAATTCTGAGCTGGGGGAAGAGTCAGGTGGCCACCATACACATTAGATTGTTGGCTGATCTTACAGAAATTGATGGTTTCAGCTGAAGTTTGTCTAATGTTTGTCTAATGCGCCTTTAAAGCACAGTTTTGGCCCAGATGAAGAACCTTCTTCAAAGTCCTCAGCTGGTACAAAGAAGACCTACAATACCAGATACATTAGGAGGAAAACTCCAGTTGAGGAGAAGTGGTTTAAACAGAGTTAATTTTTAATACTTATATATAGACATTGCCTCTGGAATAAGAAGACGTGTGGTGATAAGGATAGCACGTTAAAGCCATAGCAGAAACATGATAAACTTTGGAAAGCTCCAGATTAGAACTGCACTCGGCATGAACTAAGGGTCAATAGGATACTGCAATGAGGCCTTTGTCACGTCTCTGGTCACATCTAGTAAGAGGTTAGCCCAATGCTTGGTCTATTTTGCTCTTCACATTTATTATCTTCTTTCTTTAATATATTGATGCAACTCATTAGGAAAGCCCATGAAAAATCAGTTTCTCGGTTGTTAAGTAGGCATACCATGTGAGAAGATGGCATTGGGTCCTCCGTCTGTCCCAAAAACATAGGGGCTACAGGGAACTGTAGAACACTAGTATCCTTCTAGTATTTTCCATCACTGGAAATCTTTGACATAGCACTGGCCGGAGATGTTGTGCATCTCATGCTCCATTACTGGAAATCTTTGACATAGCATTGGCCGGAGATATTTCGTGTCTCATGATCCATTACTGGAAATCTTTGACGTAGCATTGGCCGGAGATGTTGTGCATCTCATGCTCCATCACTGGAAATCTTTGACATAGCACTAGCCGTAGATATTTAGTGTCTCATGCTCCATTACTGGAAATCTTTGACTTAGCATTGGCCAGAGATGTTGTGTGTCTCATGCTCCATTACTGGACATCTTTGACTTAGCATTGGCTGTAGATTTTGTGCGTCTCATGCCCCATCACTGAAAATCTTTGACATAGCATTGGCCGGAGATGTTGTGCATCTCATGCTCCATCACTGGAAATGTTTGACATAGCACTGGCCGTAGATATTTCGTGTCTCATGCTCCATTACTGGAAATCTTTGACGTAGCATTGGCCAGAGATGTTGTGCGTCTCATGCTCCATCACTGGACATCTTTGACATAGCATTGGCCACAGATGTTGTGTGTCTCATGCTCCATCACTGGACATCTTTGACATAGCATTGCCCGTTGATGTTTTGCTTCTCATGATTCATCACTGGACATCTTTGACATAGCATTTGCCACAGATGTTGTGTGTCTCATGCTCCATCACTGGACATCTTTGACATAGCATTGGCCACAGATGTTGTGTGTCTCATGCTCCATCACTGGACATCTTTGACATAGCATTGGCCACAGATGTTGTGCTTCTCATGCTCCATCACTGGACATCTTTGACATAGCATTGGCCGTAGATGTTGTGCTTCTCATGCTCCATCACTGGACATCTTTGACATAGCATTGGCCATAGATGTTGTGCTTCTCATGCTCCATCACTGGACATCTTTGACATAGCATTGGCCACAGATGTTGCGCGTCTCATGCTCCATCACTGGAAATATTTGACATAGCATTGGCTGGAGGTCCCAGGCTCTGTTCGGGTTAGTCTTTTAGCTATAAACATACATTTTTTTTTATTTTTTTTTTACAAAATATTAAGATTTGATGCAAGGTGCTGGCTGACATTTTCAAAATGTGAAAAATATTGGGGGTTTTAACATTATATTTTATTTAAGAATTCAGCTTCTATCTGGCTGTCCAACGTGGGAAAATTGTGTCTATTAAAAGGCTCTTTTGTGGAGTTTCCACTTAAAAAAATAAAAAATGAATAATGTAATTTATCCATGATTTATTTTCTACATTTTAATTAATAAACCAGAGAGTGTTAAAGATAACCATATCCTATTTCTTGGCAATGGAAAAACGGTGTTTTAATCTTAGCAGAAAACACATTCTGTCTGAACATAACATAGCTTTTCCATCATGTGCGTTAGCAGTTTTAATATGGAAAATAATAGCAGGTACTTCATTAAACGAGGAGTCTATCGGAGAGAAAGAAATTGGATCGGACCTGGGAACTTGGATTAAATAGACGGAAAAACGCTTAGCGATCAGTGTGAAGAGGATTACAGGTCTTGGCTGTACAGTGGGCTTTGATGTTGCATGTTGGTCAAAGATTTATTTTTCCATCTACCAGCTGGTTTGTTTTGGCACTTAGTCTTTTCCTGAAGACGTGGACATTTGTGGGATTTGTTATGAATTGTTGGTGGCATTTGAGATTACGTTTCCTGATGTACCCATTGACCGCATGCCAGCGTAAGGCGCTCTTCCTACACACATTGATTTGTTGCATATGTGTTATCAAAGGGTATGTAGACTTTTGAATGAATAAAATAAAAAGTAAAGAGACTTTGTCCATTTTCTGGATTAAAAATCTCTTACTGTTTTGTGTATACAGCTCCTATGCATGCCTATGTGTCTCTACAGACTACAAACACACCTAGATATTGCCGTCATGTGTCTCCCTTTTCCCTCTGCCCTCTCTTCTACTTTCTGTAGGTTAACGAGAAGATGAGCAGGTGGAAAAATAATGCATGACTGCAAGATCAGACTACACAGGGTTTGTTTGTAGTCTGTCACCATGGAGACGTGAACAACTCTACTTGAAATCCGAGTTGCTTAGACTTTTTGCAGTGTTTGCAAGGTCACATTGATTGTTGTTGTAGTTCTGTGATTTTACCAAGATCCGTTCACAATTAAATGCTGTCGTGGATGTCAGGGGCATCTTTGGTTTTCATATTTCATTTGCGCAGTAATCCTAGTACCTGCTATCAACATCCACCTAATTTGCAGTCCACTGCCTATTTGCAGGCAAGATCCATCCCTAGTAACAGAGACTGTAGAAATGGGGACATGTCAGAGCTGGCTGAGGTCCTGAGCCTGATAAAAGAAATGTTTCTACGCAGCTTTTGAACATTTAGGAGCCTTTTGTGGTCTTGAAGTATGATTTTCCCCTCCTTATCTGTTCTGTGAGCTCCGGAGCTGAAAACAATGATAACGAGAGGTAAGGAAAAGGATGTTACAGCAGTACAGTGCTGGCAGATTTCACAGAAGGGATATGGACCCTGCTTCTGAGAGAAATACATCTAGTTGTGCAGTGTAAACAGGGAATAATATGGCTGAAAGAGATATTAGGGAAGCCCAGAAAAGACCTATTCCTTCCCAGTTATAATTGTACAAAGAAGCACAGCCATTATGCAAACTTTTTTTGAAAACTCAGGTACCCTTTAAGGCCTCTTTCACATTAGCGGCAGCACGGATCCGGCAGGTGAAGGGTGCCGCCGGATCCGTGCTGCCGCAGGGACATGTGTGGGGCCGGAACCGCGCTCCGGCCCCACACATGTCACACAGTACATACACACAGACACACACACAGACATATACACATACAAATACACATACATAATTACATGCTCCCGGCAGGTCTCCACAGCACAGGAGGAGCAGGATGGCGCGCACATACGATGATTCCCCACAGCGCCCTCTGCTGGGCGCCGCGTGGAATCGTCCTATGTGTGCGCCGTCCTGCTCCTCCTGCGCTGTGGAGACCTGCCGGGAGCATGTAAGTATGTATGTGTATTTGTATGTTTATGTGTATGTCTGTATGTATGTATGTGTGCAGGTGACGGATCCGTCCCCATTGACTTGCATTGGGGGTCATTCCGGATCCATCTTAGTGCGGATGCCTAGACCGGAGAGCAAACCGCAGCATGCTGCGGTTTGCTCTCCGGTGTGGAGACGGAACGGAATGCTTTTAGGAGCATTCCGTTGTCTTCAGTTCACTTTTGTCCCCATTGACAATGAATGGGGACAAAACTGAAGCGTTTTTTTCCGGTATTGAGCCCCTATGACGGAACTCAATACCAGAATAGTTAAACGCTAGTGTGAAAGTAGCCTAAGCATGCACCCTGTAACCAAATGATAAGGATTTCTTGCAATGAGACCCCCATAATGAACTGTTGACGCCAGGATAGCCACATCTAATCTAATTCTACTGGAGATATCATATGTTAGATAGCAAGGATTCAAATCTGTAGTCATCCCTGTAATGCACAGACGTCAGCATTTCTCAAGAGCATGAACCACTCTACGTATCCGCCTAACATGCTCACTCCAGATGCCGAAAAAAGTAAGATAGAGATGTTCAAGCAGAAGAACCCCCTTAAGGCCAGCACAAGTTGTACAAACTCTTGTTTCTAGGAGAGATACGTTTGCTATACTATGTTGTCTGAAGGCACCATATGGCGGCACACAGAGCTGTGCGGACCCCTCGAGGCCTTACACTGCCATTAACGAAAGTAAAGCATGGTTAGAATTCACCATTATTTTTTATATAATGCAACTAAAAATAAAAACCCCTAATAAAGGGTAGATTTGTGGAGAGGAAAACAAATCCCAGGGATATGTGCAGTCCTGTCCGCTGTACAGGAAGTATTATTGTCGCTTTATCACCGCAGTCTGTTTTTTTAATTCCCCCAGCAATTCAACGTAACAGGAACAGAGTCATTCTTTTGTTGCTATTTAAAGCCCCTCTCCGCTCTTCTGTAACTAAATATATAATTCAATAGAATTGGGATTTGAGTCCCCATTCCCGACACGCTAACGAGACAGCGTTGCTGAGCAACAGACCCACGTGTAGAAACACAGGGAAAAAAAAATGATCACACTGTGTCAGAAAAATGGGAGCGAGAAGAGCAAAACAAGGCGAGGTTTATAAATGGCTTCGGTACGGAATCATTTCTCATACTCAGTGAGCACCTCCGAGTGCACCTGTCGCAGCGTATTCTTGTCGCCTCCTTCCAGTGCGATATAAAAAGATGCGTGGACGGGTATTGCTTACTGCACGCTTTTACTGCAAATTTATCTTTACCTTCTGTCTGATGTTAGTGGGTAAAGAGGTAGAATGCAGGAAGGAGGCCTTAAAGGGGTTGTCTCACAAAAAAAAAATATTTTGCAGTTTTCAAACCAGCGCCTGGATCTGAATACTTTTGTAATTGCATGTAATTAGAAATTGTGCATAGCTACTAAGTTATTCAATAAAATGTATCCGTATAGTGCCGCCTGCTGTTTGTTCTTTTCTCTTATTTCTCTGTCCACCTCGCTGAGATGGACGTGCATGCTCAGTTCCATCCTTCAACTGCCTCCTGAGCTGTGATAGAGAGAGATCTGAGGCAGAAAGTATACACCCCCTTAACTGTGATAGGAAGAGATCTGGGGCAGAAAGGACACACCGCCTGAGCTGCCAGCTTGATATAAATTTAGCAGAACAATACATGGGGAGATCTCTGGATCCATGTGAGGCACAGGGCTGGTTCTAACTTTGTTTGATTGATTCTCCCCTTTATTTCTGTTTAATACTCTGTATAATCATTTATGGGTCTCTTGTAATAAAGTGGGTTAGAGAGAAAAACCCATCCCCCAATTGTGCTGATAAGACCACGTTCCTGAGTGATCTCAGAGACATGCGTGATGCACACTGGAGGAGGGGCTAAAAGGTTAAAACTCTGCTACCCACCTTGTCTCAGGAGACTCCACCAGGCCTCCATCTAGATAGGATGTGAGTATGACTTGCCCTATTTCTTTAGTACACCCTGGGGTGTCGGTCATGTGTTATAACAGGGTAGACAGCCATGGGTTATAGCATGATTGACGGAGTCTCCACCCCATTTAGGCTTGTGATGTTTATTTACTTATTATTCTGTATGCGATTTCTTTGTTTTATCGTATATTTAATCACTTATTAAATATACTTATTCACGTAGCCTGCGTAAGCTTATTCATTTGCAAATCTTTCAAATTCACTTAACGTTACAGCTACAAAGAAACAGCTGATCAGTGGGCTTATAGGGCGTTAGACCCCTGCCGATCTGATCCTGAGGCTATCAGTACTAAAATCCTTGACAACCTATTCAAAGGGCGCACAGTCAACTGGGAGAAATCCACAGCAGTCTAAAGTCTTATATCCGCAGGGTTGGAAAACTCTGTGATGGTTTTCTAAATATTAGTATACTACACTTTGTAATATACCTGTAAAATCACTCTGACCCCCAGCCTTGCCAGTCCAACTCATCTACTGTATTACGCTGCGGTTTGTCCGCATAAAAATCTGCACGGAAAAAACAAACATAATCCAGAACATGTGCTGGTAGATTTATAGTTAAACAGAAGAGAGAGAAGGCTCTATAGTTCCCTGTGTAGTCTGTCAGCACTCCCCCCCCCCCTCCTCCTCCTCCAACGCTGGGTTATATCTTGGCCGGCTGAAGAGGGGAGGGCTTCTTTCTGCCAGGTCTTTTTTTAAATCTGACAGTCTCAGCTTTAAAACAAGACTAAATTTGAAGCTCTATTCATAGGCAGCTTTCACTGAGACCCGTTTCTAAGGGTTCTAACTTGTGATATATTGAGACCGGAGCCTCAAATTTGTTGAGAATGTCAGCTTTAATACAAGACCCGGCTGTAATCTCTAGCTGTTACACAGTCTGAGATCCATCAGTAGAACGGATGTACCAGATACATCATTAGCTACTGAATTGAGACGCTGCAAGGGCGTATCACATATATCCTTGGCAGGGGAACAGTTAATCGAGCACCTATCGATTTTGTCAGTCGGCACTCGTTACGGCCAGGCCGTGCAAAATAACATTTATTCTATCAATATATTTTGTACTAATTGTTACAGCCGGTATTATAGATAAGCCCCTGAGCTGTAATCACAATTCTGCTGGTTGTTTTTGAAGGCAGCTTGTTGATACATACCTTTCTTAAGAGGAATGTCCAGCATTCAATAAACGATAGCTCATCCTTTGCTGATCCCTTGCTGATCAGCGGGGATCCCACACCCTGCTGATCAACTGTTCGGGTGGAATTGTACAAGTCCATCAACCTTGCAGCGGAGGGAGCTTTTTATTACAACGCTGCTCCCATTGACGACAACAGCTGATCCACGATGGTGCAAGGTGATGGAACCCTGACGATCAGGTAGTGATGGCCTATCACTTAGTAAAGGCTGGACAACCCCTTTAACTGAGCTCCTATAATGTGGTAGGAGAACTAATTTCTCCTCCATCCTTTATGTAAATCCTACACTTCCAAAAATGTCATTCGCCAGTTCAATTTCTCAACAGACCCTGAGCCAGCACGAGATTTCAGCTCTGAAGCCTGCAGAGTTGTGAATGCAGCCCCGGAGTATAATGCAGACTAATATGGTGTCCTCCTAGCCCATTTGGGGACTGTTTTTTGGGACTGTTTTTTTTTTTTTCACTTCGCCATAACTGAAGACCTCCCATGATGTTAATGAAGGGTCTTGTGTGCCGTATCTTCTTTGTGCGGTTTTTGCCGCTGGTTTTATCTCAGGTATGTTCCACGTTGACTTCAAGATTTCATGCTGTCTCTGGAAATGAAACAGAAGGCAGGTTTCTGATCCCAGACCTTGAATGAATTGGATTCTCGGCTGGAGGCCGGGCTGTGTTAAAACATTGGGAGATATTTTGAATAATTACTTTCGGGCTCTTTTTAGAACCTTATTTTTTCTGTTCTCTTTCTGCTCAGGAAGCGCACGTCGATTAACCCTTCGTGTGACTTAGGTGGTTAGCCTTCTACAAGGCACAATACGCAGAGTCCATTTTGCAATATTTGGTGCATTATCGGCATCAGTGGCGGGACGCACAGAAATCTGGGTAAAACCCCTTTCGATGCATAAAGAGTTTTTGGAGACACAGAAAGTTTCCGATGGATTTTTTGAAGAAAAGGGGACATCAGTGTGGGGCATATTTTGCTGCCAATAATACACATCAAACCCATTACATGCAGATTTTGACATGGATTTTCCTCGGATTTCACCTTCTGCATTGAAAAAGGTGCAGTCTGTGGCAGAGATCCTCAACCTAAAGAAAATTCAAAACTCAATGCAGATTTTTTATGCAGTGTGTGAATGCTTCTGCAAAATGCTGCAGATTTCCCCCTAAATCCACAAGGTATACACCCCATGTCCTCTTGGCAGACAGCTTTTTTGCTGCAGGAAGCGGCAACCAACCAGACGTATATAATAATATTTAATAGTAGATATTTAGATCAATGGCCGTCCATGTAATCCACCAGAACGTCTCTCGATTATGCTCTTAGGGAGTCCAGTGGGCAGGGGATTTCTTTGTGATACAACCCTTTAAAAGGGTTCTGCAGTTTAGACCCATTTTTAAATATCCTATTTGGGAATTCTGAGTTAGGGCTCGTGCACACAACCGGATGTATTTTGCGGTCCGCAAAAGACAGATCTGCAAAAAATGGGTGACTTCCGTGTTACATCCGCATTTTTGTGGATCTATTGTAACAATGCCTGTCCTTTTCCGCAAAACGGACAATAATAGGACATGTTCTATTTTTTGGCGGAACAGACTTACGGATACGGAATGCACACAGAGTAATTCCAGTTTTTTTGCAGCCCCATTGAAATGAATAGTTCCGCATACGGGCCGCAAAAAAAGAAATGCAACGGACAAAAAATAAGTTTGCGTGCAAACCCCCTAAAGGAGTTGACCGGCCTGTAGCCAAAAAAAAAAAAAAGCTCACTAGTCCGCAGTCCCACTGTTCCAACGCTGCTACCCATAACTGCTAGAATGGCACATGCAACTGCTGAGGCCAGCGATTGGCCACAGTGGTCACTCACAGCCACTTCAAGAAACGGGGCAGCAGCGTGGGGCTGCAGACCCATGCCTTGTTTTCTTTCTTCACCGCTTAGGACCATTGGGGTTGTTGGTTTCTAGGCTGGACGACCCCTTTAATAGATGGGGGTCCTTTGGTTAAGGGTTCTCTTCTATTAATACAGGGATACCCAACCTGTGGCCCTCCAGCTGTTGCCAAACACAACTGCCAACATTCTAGCAGAATAGACAGGCACTTTGTTGTGGTCGGGTGTACCAATTTAGCCAGAGCACCCTTGTTTCCATACCATAGGGGTGAGAGAGCCACCACAACACAACTCTTCTGTTTCCACAACTCCCAACATGCCCTGATAGCTGTAGGCTGTCCAGGCATGCTGGGAGCTGTAGTTTCGCAACAGCTAGAGGGATGCAGGTTGGGCATCCCTGGATTAATAGGAAGAACTCCAAAGAGTTACAGGGCATGACTTGTATCTGCATTACACAGATGGCCTAGTAAAGTCCAAAATAAAATGTTCACACAAAATCTACTATTATGCACTCGACTGGCCACGCCCCCTTCCTGCCCTTGTCATGTCCCTTTTAGTGAAAGTGGAAAGGGAGGCGTAAAATCCGCAACAGGTGCACTTTTCATGTGCGAGGGAGATGATTCATTTCCCATGGTGTGTAAACTGCCTTCAGGAGCATGGACCTTGATATATAGCGGGGGCAGTGCTACTGGTATACTGATTTAAATGAAGAATATAAGTTACCAAAAGTCTTGGTCCCTTATCTCCCAGCGATCTGCAAGGACCTGAGTTGAGGACACGTTTCACCCGCCCCGGAGGAGCTGTGTAATTCATTACGGTGGTGATAGCATGATACAATGTATCTATTTTGTACTGTGTTATGTAAACATTCACGTCCCATTGTAACAGCCGGTGAATAAAGTGCAATTTGTGATCTGGGTAAAACCGCCGCCGCTCGACACCCACTCATCGGTTATTTTAGAAGGCTCTTTCCTTGGCATGCTGCAGGCTGCACCTTTGTTCAGCACAATGCAGGAGGTGACCCTTTAGCAATTTATTCCAGACCCCTCTGCACTTAGACATTTTCTATGTCTCCTTTAAAACCTGCAGGGGTTTGATGTATTGTAATAGTGCCAGACCGCATCATGTCAGATCGGAGGCTCGGCCTCTAAAGGCTTTCAGATGATTTGCACAAATAGGTGGATGTGGGCTCTTGATTTTGTGCTTTTACATTTCAGAGACACTGAAATCCAGTCAGAAAGGGCACAGAGAGAGAAAGAAATCATCCCGTATCGCAATTTAAGTTGTAATATAAAAAAAATTCTGTATGTTTATTATTTTTTTAAGAAGACATCCATTTTATCCCCCCTGCACTGTTAAAGGGGTTACTCCATTACTAATGTAAAAAATGAAAATCAGACATCATATAGTACCTGACAGTCCCATTCTAGGGCCTCATGCACACGAACGTATTTGTCTTGTAGTTTTCAAATTGCGTATCCGCAAAATACAGTATTTTGCAGATCTGCAATTTGCGGTCCACAAAATGCATACGGTTGTGTGCATGAGGCCTAACAAAGCTAGAACCAGCCCCGTACTTCACATGGATCCAGAGATCTCCACATTCATTTCTCCAGTTGCTTAGCTAGATTTATTGCAAGCTGGCAGCTCAGGGGGCGTGTCCTTCCTCAGGAGATTTGTCATTTTTGATTGAGCTCTGTCCCTATCACAGTTCAAGAGGTGTGCCCTTTATGTTGAAAGTCTCCTTCAATCCCCTATCACAGCTCAGGAGGCATATCCTTTTTACTGCAGCTCTCTCCCTATCACAGCTCAAGGGGCAAGTCCTTTTTGCTGCAGCTCTTTGGTTGTAACTGTCACAGTAGATGTGGGTGGTGGCTGTTGAAGGATCTGGACATGTGCAACCACCTTAGCAAGGTGGACAGAGAAATAAGCAGGTGGCGCTGTACAAATACACTTTATTGAATAACTCAGCAGCTGTACTAAGTTTTTAATTACATTCAGTTAGAAATGAATTCAGATCCAGGTGCTGGTTTAAAAAATGTATGTTTCATGGCGTAACCTCTTTAATGTGTGGAAGATAAGAACACTAGGAAAAGGGGTGAGGTTTAAAAAGGTTTGGGGTTAGGATGAATGATATAGGGAATTTCTCTTGCATTGCCTTGGCCATATTACATAAACTTGACCACTATCAGTAATACCTGTGCAGAACTCTATGATTGGATTTGACCACATGATGAGGTCATGTGGCCGCTGTGTGGAAGGCTGTATACGGGCTCTTGTGTCCATGTATGGATGGGGCACATATGTACTAAGGCTGTAGACTACACCATCTGTTTGAAATAGAAAAATAAATTACTGTTCTCTCACAACGTTATACCTGCACTGGAGACCAAGCCAGTTTATGGTCTTGTCGATGATAAGAGAAACATGGCTACTTTCTTCCAGAAACTGCGCACCTGTCCATGGGTTGAGTCTGGTGTTTCTGTAAGAAAGCGGCCATGTTTTTCTTATCCTGGAGAACCCCTATGTCCTGCTCCTTTAGCTGAATCCTTTTCCTTTATCCCCCAGATGAAGGTTTGTAGGAGATACTACGTGTAGTTTTTACCATTTTCCTAGTTCCAGTGTCACTTTAAACCCTGGAGTGAATGCAGCTCTGTACTTCGTGTCTCCTGACCTGGCCTCCATATTCTTCGCTTCGAATGCTCTGGAGCTCGCTGATTAATCTCTTTCATTCCCTCTTGTCTGAAGCGTTTTTTCTTTAGCTTTTGTCATTTTTTTAATGGTGTTCCCTTCTTTTCTTCTAGTGTAGTTAGAGGCTGGGGAATGTGATTAGTGTGAGAGCACCGTGGCCTTTACAGAAGACCTTGTGAGGAATCGATATCTAGGTTCTATGAAATGTCAAATGTTTCCTATAGACATACATTCTCCTTTGTGATATTAACGCTCTAGGTGACATTTTTTCTGTTTTCAAAGGGGAAATCCAGCATTAAAGCATCTTCTGACACGTAGCTCAAATGTTCAACCCTGTCTGAAGGTCCACAGTGCCCTACAGGTCTTCCTAAGCCCCTGTATATACCATTAGAAAATGGAACTGTCCACCATAATGTTCCTCAAATCAGCCATAAATCCATCAGTGATGGAAGCTGCAACTTATTTCTCAAAAATAATATTTCAAGCCAAATTCCCCCTTTAGTTGGGAGACATATTTGTTGATACTTGGGACATTTGTGTTCCCAACCCTCAGGATAGGTAATCAATATCTAATTGGTGGAGGTCCAACTCCCAGCAGTCCCACTGATCTGCTATTTTAAAAGGCCTCAGCTCCCCAGTGAGCGTTGAAGTCTCTTACTAGGTCAGTGACGTCAATTTCAGCGGTCACATGGCCTAGAAGCAGCTCAGTCCTATACTAGTGAATGGGCCTGGTCTGCAGTACCGAGCACGGCCACTATACAATGTGTGGCACTGTACTTGGTAAGGATTGGCCCTCTTGAATGACAGTGAGACTAATGCTCATGGGGTCAAACTGCATTACAAACTTAATTCAGCGCCAGTCTCAGATTTCTGCCTGAAAGTACACGCCATAAAATATTAGTTGACATGGTTCTTCAACTCCAGTCCTCAGGGCCCACCTGCTGGTAATGTTTTCAGGATTTTCTTAGTATTGAGTATTGAGCAGGTGATACAAGTGTCTGCATCAGGACTTACCACAGGTATTCATTCTGTGGGATATTCCAGTAGGTGGGCCCTGAGAACTGGAGTTGAGGAACATGGTGGAACACTGCAACTCATGTGATATCACCAAAGGTTGACTGCAACCATCACTTTTTAGAAGTCAGGAAAGCGCCACTAGACTGTGCCTCAAGATATCGGCACCATGCATATACAATTGCCTAATGTCCAATACTAGGATGATAAATTGATACCAAGGGTGTACATAACATGGATGTAGAACATTTGGCTGGTGCCAAATAGTGCCTAACTTTCTTTGACCTCATCCACCTTGCTACTGCATAGCGAGAACGTGTGCTCCATGGGAACTGCATTATAGGCAAGTAAAGAGGGGCAGAAATGGGTCATGGATATAGCAGGTCCTTGGTGGCAGAACCCAGTGGTGGTCCCATTTTGATCTTTGCCGTGACATCCCCTGTCTTCCATGTACCGCTGATTTGATAGCTCTTTATTGTCTTACATAACATGACTATTGCCAGAAATCTTCCCGGAAACATCAAATGGATAATTGGATTTTTATTCAGCCAGACAAGTTCCTTATAGTTCCCAGGGGGCACATAAGCTCTACTTACTTCCGTTTCCATTTTACGGGTGTATATAAAATCAGACTTGATACGACCTGCTTTTGTCAATGCCTGTATTCATAGTATCTTCTCTCTTGAAGACCATCTGGATGATAACCCCAACTTTCCAATGAATTACTACTCACGTAATTCCTAACATTGGGTATGAGGTTCATTCTTTCTATTTTTACATATCTTCTGTCTACTGAGCTTCTCATCTCCTTGATCAGTACCTGAAGCCGTCATTCGGCATCAGTGTCATAGCGGTGAGCCGGCTCTCTCTTCTGCCTGAGTTTACGTGAGACCTTAGAAGGAAGCCTAATGCAATATTGCTGACTTGGTTGGAATGTATTGTTCGTATATCAGTACGGTTGGAAATGCTGTGAACCTAGAAAAGAGTTTCCTGTGTAGCAGAAGCGTAACTAAAATTCATTTGACCCACATCGTAAAGTCAAGAATAAGCCTCCACCATCTTATATAAAACACTGTAGTAACACAAACTACAATACAGTTAATTTTACTGCACCTCTTACCTGATCTTACAGGACGAGACCTGGTCCCAGTACTGGAATATGCTTGTATGACACAGGCCTAAAAGGGATTATACACTTTGGTAAATCCCTTTTAGTAACAAGGGTGCCCTGAGGACAAGCTAATAACAGAGAATTAATTTCCCAACAGTGCCACCACAGGGAAAACAAAGTATTGCACAGTGTCCATTGTACTTATTGGACTGTCCGTGGAATGCACCAGAAGGAGAAACACCTTTTGATGTCGTCCTCCACTCTAGCTTGATAGATCATGGTCTAGAATGCAAAATGTACCCTCTGTTAAAGGGGTTATGCCATGACTGATGTAAAAAATGAACATCAGACATCATATAGTACATGATAGTACCTTTCCAACAAAGCTAGAACCAGCCCTGTACCTCACATGGATCCAGAGATCTCCACATTCACATTTTATAGAATAGCTCACTGACTATACAAAATTAGTATTTACATGTAATTACAAAAGTATTTAAAAGTATGTAAAATATGTTTTGTGACACAACCCCTTTAAGTGAATTTAATTTAAAGAGCATCCGTAAGCCTGGTCAACCCTAGTAAAACAGACTCCCAGTCTGCTAGGGTTGATCGTGCTGAATTAAATGATTCTTCTGTAGTTGGCTATTTAGGTGTTTAGAGCACCATGGTACGCGTCAAACCCCTTGGAGTACTGCTTCACCACCTTTCCCTTTAGCCACTCCCACTCGCCTTGAATGATAGGGCAGGGCATCCTCACTCTCACTTTCTTCCCACACAGGATTGTGGCAGTGAATGTTGAATCAGCGAATACCACATACGCAGTGTATCTCATTCAGTTTTCCCCGAGCTACTCATGTGCCATTTCAACATTCATGGCCAGGATTACAGCCCGGCCAGGCAGGAAGAAAGTGAGGATGAGCATGAGCAACTCAAACAGGCAGTATGCTTGCTTTAGTAGGGTTTATCGTGCAGAAAGATGCTCTTCAAGTATGGGTTTTCTAACCAAATCATTTGTAAGTATCAGTCGCTGGGTGGGTAGGGAGGATGAGATCAGTTGAGTAATAGCAGATCTTCCTCCCACAAAATTATGTTCTTGCACCTAAGTGGGCTCCCTTCACCTCTAGGCCCTGAAGAAGCTGCCATCGCCTTAGTCATCTTGATACTTTCTCCAGTAGCCTATGGGAGAAAGATCTGCTAATGAGATTCAGTCTGACAGTCTTCTATGCCCTGATCAGAATGAGATACTATGCAGCATTGCAGCTGTTTTACAAATTGGACAAGATTAGCATTTGATCTTCATCCACTAGCACTAAGGATACTTGGGAAGGAAGTGAAAAGATGTCAGATATTTTCCTTCCTCCAGTTTCCTTCTCTTTCCTTTCCCAAAGTTTCTACTAGAATACCAGGAGCTCCTTTGTAGTCTGCTCATACATGGATAATTGTCTTACTTGCCACTGCATTTGATGGGAGATATCTCTAGTTTTATATGTTGCTGCTAGCATAGCACAGAGTCTAATTCCTCCTGGAACTTTGAGAAAAGGAATGATTGAGTATTTGCCAAGAGATTGTTGATTATCACTTTGAGACAAGCTGACCTCTACGGAGTGTCACTAATGGGACACAGAACTTGGTAGACCACCTCAGGCCAGTTCTGGTGAGTGATTCTAACCATACACACCAGGGCTATCTTCTGGTGTGTCTTCTGGATCTTCTCAACCATAGCAATATCTTGCTTTATATTTTGAGTACTGAAGTTGAAGCCTGTTTAGATATCGTAAGATCAACCTTCAAAGGAAGTTGGGCGAATTTACATCTTGGGTCTATCTATACAACATAGGACAACTGATAAATTCGAGACTGCTCACAGCCAGAATTGCATTCAAAGTCTTTACAAAGTACAATCACTGTGCAGACACTGATCCAGCAGGGGGTGATAAGGTTTTGTAACCTGAATGCATACAGGGAACCATCAAAATTCTACATGTATACTAAAGGCCCTATTACACCGAGCGAATATCCTACACATTCTCCTGCATTCGAGCGAAAAATGAACAAATGATGTAATAAGTGTGAACTATTCAAGGACGAGCAACAAATCACTCGTCCATCGTGATCTTTCAGCATGCTAAAAAATGATTGCTTCTCATTAATAGATCAGTTTGTATTATATGGGGTCATCCACTGGCTAGGGATTGACCAAAGTTGAGAACCCCTTTAAGATCATATCACTTTATGAGACCCTTATTCATGCAGATACATGTTCCGCACTCGTCATTTCCACCCCAGTGAATGGAATGAAGTTATACGGTTTGTGCTCTCACCGCACAGTCTATGGCTTCGGTCTTGCTCTGTTACTTAATTTGCACTGACCATATGTTTTCTGCACCGGTGGCTTGGCTGATGTGCTCTGCTGCTCCTTCCTTGCTGAGGAAATAAGACACCTTTGGGGCCATTTTTTTATGATTGCATTTTTCTCATTTTGGGCTAATAACATTATTTCAATTGGTCCTTATTAAAAACTTTCAGCCATTTTTGAGATACAATTAGTGATTAGAGATGTCATTAGTGACTTGGGGGATTTCACCTCTGGGACCCACACCTATGCTTAGAACGGAGCCCACAAAGTGTCAGAGGGTGCACCTCACATGCACGGCCGCCCTCCATTCATTCCTATGGGAGTGCTGAAAATAGCCGAGTACTGGTTTGCCTATTTCTGTAAGCCCCATGGAAGTGAATAGAGTCATGGCCGCGCTTCTGCGGTGCGCTTCCCATTCGTTTCAACGGGACTTCCAAAAATAACTTATTAGGCTATTTTCGGTGCACCCAGAGGAATGAAGGGAAGGTGACCGCAACTGCGCGGTGAGCCCTCCGTCACTTTCCAGGCTCTGTTCTAAGTATAGGTGTGGGACTCGCACCTATCGGACATTGGGGGCATATCCTAGCGATATGCCCCAATGTCCAAGATGCCATATCTTTATAATTTGATAACAGTTTAGCTATAATGAGTGTTTATGAGGTCAGGAGATCAGAGATAATGCTTCACATGAGCTGTCAGCCGACGGGACTGAGAAGTAATACTCTGCAAACCAGGGCTGCAGCTATTGATTATTTTAGTAATCCAGTATTCTACTGATTAATCCAACGATTAATAGAGTACTCTAATAAGAAAAAACAAATTAAAAGAACATTTTCTATAAAAACGCATCAGCTCCCCATGCCATCATCAGACCCCCCCCCATCAGTTCCCTCCTCCCTACCATCAGTCTCCACCTTCATGCCATTAGTCCTCAGTATCATCAGCCCCCCCCCATGCCATCAGTCCCCACCCCTCCGTGCAATCAGTTCCTTCCCCAGTGCCATGAGTTCCTCCCCCAGTGCCACCACCTCTTCCCAGTGCCATCAGGAGGACAGTGCATTGTGGTTCCGGACGGCGGAAGACTGCGGAGTGGGGAGTAATAGCAAGTGCTTCACTTGCCCTCTGTGGTCACATGGTACAAACAAACAAATCCTCGTTTGCATTGATTTTTTTTCGTGTCGAGTTACTCGATTGATTCGAGTAATCATTTCAGCCCTACTGCAAACAGACTAATTTTTAACCCCTGTATCTCAAAAACGGCTGAATTTTTTTTTTTTTTATAAGGACAAATTTTTGTGATTGCAGGGAAAAAAATTAGCCCAAAATGAGTAAAATGCAATCACAAAAAGATGTCCAGAAGGTGTCCATAGCCTTTAATCACTCCGCCAGATGTCTGAAGCAATGGGTCTGACCCCTCAAAATTATCTGTTTTATCCATCTGTTGCATGCAAAGATTAAGGCCAAACATTGGCCTCAGCTATAGAGACTGCATACATGGGCCGTTCGTGTAGTTTGGGGTATATATCACTCGCTGGGCCCATCTATAATGGGTATGCTAGGAGTCAGATCTGACCAGGGACTTGAGGTGATAGGTGTTTCTTAATTGTTTCCCCATCCTCCCTCCAGATATCTGTGGATAAGACCAGCTAATCCTGGGTGACCACAGAGCAATGTTCAGCGCTCAGATCTAATTAACGAACAGCTGCAATTGAAAATCAATTAATTTACTGCAAGTCAAGGCCTCAAATCCCACAGCCTCGTTTGGAAGAAAAACTCTTTTTTGTGTGTGGTTTTGCATTCATTAATGACCTTGCTGAGGAGAATCAGCGGCGAGGACCTTACATTGTCATCTTCTTGGAGGTTTTTCCATTACCTTTGGGAGTAAGGAGTTGTGGTGTGCTGGAAACTAATTGTAGATCTCTTCATTCATTAATTAGTGACTTGAGGGGGGGGGGAGTCTCACCCCTTCACTGTTGTTGAACCAGAGACCTATGGATAAGAGCAAATTAGGAAACTGGCGATTATTTCATTACGGGGTCTCACAGCAGCACAAGACATTCCTGCATTTCCATAGACTATAAATCCCAAGGCACTCCTTGCTGCCATATGGTGCCTCTATGAGGTGCTGCATGGTATTATAAGTCATGTCATGAACCTCTATACTGTAAATAATTTGGCCACAGCCTTTATTAGTTAACCTTAAATAACAACCAGAAATACTTTTAATTCACAACATAATCTCTAGGGATGAGCGAATCGCATAAAACTTCGTTCTAATTCTGTATGGAGCGGGAACTCCATACAATATTAGAATGTATTGGCTCTGATGAGCCGAAGTTACTACTTCGCAAAGTTTCGCGAGACTTTGTGAAATAACCTAAAAATTCATTTTTACTGTAAAAACTCATTTCCCAAACTCGGGTTGGGTTCCAAATTCCAGGAAAGGTAAGGCAACTGCCCCTCACCTACCCCAGAATTTATACATCAAGCATACATCACATGACATATTATTTACGAATCAGAACATAATTTCTGCGCCAGAAAGATAACTCTATTCCGACCCAGCAACGATTGGACAAAACAGTAACCAATAAAAAGCCCGTTACCATCCTAGGCAGATTCTGCCCAAGCCCGACGACAACTCTAACCCAATCTCTGACCGTTACTAACCCAGAAAACTTTGCCCAGCGATGACCTCCCTGTAACCCTCTCACAAAAGTTCCCTTCAAAAGCCAAAAGAATAAAACCCCATGACTGAGTATAATCCCATGGGGACCCCTCCTAAAAGTCTGGGCTCCTGTCATTCTCTCTTGATGCCTCTATAATTTATCATATAATAGAACCGCTTAATGCCGCCATATAATATCTAAGATACAGTATAGGCTTGTGCCACACCTGCTGACACTTAGGAGCGTCCTAAATAGAGATGAGCGAATTTCCGCTTATGAAATTCGTTCACGCTTAGTTTCCTGGTAAAAGCAGACTTGCGTTATGGATTCCGTTACCACGGCCCATAACGCAATTCTATGACGGAATGCCTTTAGAGGCATTCCGTTATTCATTCCGTCATAGTAGAAGTCTATGGGCTGCATAACGGATCCGTCCGGTCACCGTTATCCAGGGGAGGACTCCTGCATAACAGAGACCGGATGGATCTGTTTTGCAGCCCATAGACTTCTACTATGACGAAATGAATAACGGAATGCCTCTAAAGGCATTCCGACATAGAATTGCGTTATGGGCTGTGGTAACGGAATCCATAACTCAATTCTGCGTTTACCAGGAAACAAAGCGTGAACGAAGCGAAAAATATGAAATTCGCTCATCTCTAAGTCCTAAACTTACCCATAGCAAATGATGCATGGCTAAAAAAGAAAGTTTTTACTGGAAATTATATTTTAAAGGAATACTATCCCAAGAAATGAATGATAAAAAATTAAAGGGGTTGCCTAGTGGTATAAATGTTTTTTTTCCATTTATACATTGGATTGATCATATCATATCAACCATATTAAAAAAAAAAAAAGAAAAGAAAAATAAAACCTGACGACACTTACTAGGTCACCACTGGTCTCCACTTCCTGGTCCCGGACCAGGAAGTGACGAGATGTGTACTCAGCCAATCATTGGCCCCGTTGGTGACCCTCCTCTTTCACCCATTGGCTGAGCAGGCAACTCTTGCTATTTCTAAAAGCCACATTAGGATTGATCTCTGATATGGGTGAGCTGTGACTAATAACCCAAAATCAAAGAGGTGGGGTAGGTCCTATGGTCGTAGGAGAAAACTTCATGTAATTCTCAGTTTTGTTGGTTACATGAGGCAAATTGAATCAAGTGTGTGGTGGAGGGAGAGTAAGGGGCTTTCAATGTTCCTAGTATTTCACAAATCCCCCATGGTCTCAAAAATACTCTTTCCAGCCCGCTCCTGACTCCGCCACCGGTGTTCTGGGCAGTGCCATTTTGTCCACCGAGATATCCCATAACCAATCATGGCACAGACTTTCCACATATCACCGCTGTAAAGAGGTTGTCTGAAAAGTATCTAGATCTCTGCAAATTGTTTTAAAAGAGGAATTTCTGAGAGTAGATATACATTTTCGTTTTTTCTATAAGCCTTTTAGGCTTTATTAAAATACTACATGGTACTTAATTGGATTTAAAGAGGACCTGTCCCCCCTCCTGACTACCTTAGTAACTGCTTACGTTCCCTATGTACCGTAATAACAGTTTGATTCTGGAGCATCTATTCTTATGATTCTGTATTGTGCAATTCCTCTTTTATTCCTACTAGAAGTTTGTGAATGAATTGCCAGCAGTTTACAATAGAGTTTCCTCTGGGTAATACCAGTTGGGGGGGTGTCCCTGCTCAGTCTGATACTACCCAATCAGCACTGGTAACGCCCATCTGATCTTTTATTGCAGACTGCTGGCAATTAATTCATAAATGGCAAGAAGTAATAATAGAATAATAAGAGATGCTTCAGAATTGTTATTACATTGGGAACGCAAGCAGTGTAGTTATTAAGACAGACACGTCAGGAGAGGTGAGAGGCCCACTTTAAGGATAATGACACGGAGCACCCCTGTAGAAGCGTAAGCGCAATATGGCGAGGATTATAGCCCGTTGAGTGCCCCTTTAAGGTGACATTTTCTCTTACTCTGTCTGCCGAATCCTATGGCCTCTGTGTGCTGTTAGTTTATGTGTAAACTGTACACTGCTATTCCAGAGCAGCATGTTATAAGACCAGGCTAAACTGTGTAATATTATAAATTTTAGCTGATATGGCAAGGCCCCTTTAAGTTGGCCTTGACTGAACCCAGCGTTGAGCAGGAGGACGATGGCAAGCGTTGTCAGCGTTAATAAATTGTTATTGTTCGCGTTTGCAGCGGTTCAAAGAATTTGCCATCAGATGCTGAATCCTGCTATGCCAGCAAAGACTCCTTCCACGCTATTACATATTCTCATCCTCTGCCAGATGAAAGGCCTAGAAACGCTTAGAAGTGGCTGCTTTGTGATTTAACCCCATCCCTGAAGCAGCAGGACGCTCTTGTAGAAAAGTGCTCAGGAATCTTAGGAAGGGGAAAGAACATCCTCCGTAAATTGAATTGTGATGAGACTCGCTGGAAGGAGGCTGATAGCTTCATATCACCTTCTTCAGGATGCAGCAGGGAACCAGGCTGTATGGATTTGTTTAATGCGTGTCACTTCAAGGGACTCCGAGCAGCCATTATAGGAAGACTTATTTAAAGGAGAAATATATACAGTACAGCACTCCAGAGACTGTGCAAAAAACCTTCTTTCACTGGTTGCGACGTTTCCACTCCGACCACGAGAGGACAGTTATGAAGGGATCCATAGAGGGCGACTTATTGCTGCAAGTTCTGGAACACTTGTCGTGTCCTCACAGCTACAGTTTGTAACAATGTATCAGTTTAGGCAACGCTGTGTGAGCTATACCCCATAGCAGGTCAAACTTATCTGGAAGGATCGGAAAGCCTAAAATTGATCAGTGGAGGTAAAAGTAAGTAGACCCCCGTAGGTCATTGTGTTCTGACCTCTTAAGTGATCTTCTGTTTTGGAGGGTGTCCCATCAATAAGGCTGATCACAGGCTGCCTTTTTGTTTAGACCCCCAGCAATCAGCTGTAATCTGTTACACCTGGTGGTAAGCGTTCAGTATTCAAGCAGCGCCCCCTCAGATTAAATGAAGTATTACACAGTTGGAATCAGTGGGCTGGTCCTCCAGAGTTTGTAGCTGGCTAACCCTCTTAAATAGTAAATTATAATATATTGTTTTGTATGAGTGTTTTTAAAGGGATTGTCCCATGAAAAATATTCTACAGTTTTCAAACTAGCACCTAGATCTGAATACTTTTATAATTGCATGTAATTAAAAATTTAGCATAGCCACTGAGTTATTCAATAAAATCTATCTGTATAGCGCCACCTGCTGTTCTTTTTCTTATTTCTTTGTCCTGCTCACCGAGATGGATGCACATGCTCAGTTTCATCCTTCAACTGCCTCCTGAGCTCTGATAGGGAGAGCATGGACACACCCCCTGAGCTTTGATAGGGAGAGCTGAGACACGCCCCCCCCAAACTGTGATAGGGAGAGCATGGACACGCCCCCTGAGCTGCAGCTGAAAAGACACGCCCCCTGAGCTGCAGCAGAAAAGACACTCCCCTTGAGCTGTCAGCTTGATATAAATCTAGCAGAGCAATGAATGTGGAGATCTCTGGATCCATGTGAGGTACAGGGCTGGTTCTAGCTTTGTTAGAGATTGTCATGTACTATATGATGTCTGATTTTTATTTTTTACATCAATCATGGGATGACCCCTTTAAGAGATTTTCTTGCTCCATCATATAATATTCATGCTTGTGTGACAGATAGGAAAAAGGGACTTGTCCAAGGTCCTGAAATCACCTAGGATGTGTTCCACTAGGGGTTTGTCTTAATTGTCAAATTTGAGGTCCGAGGTTTCTCTTATATTTTCATAGAAATGGATGGAATGGAAAAAAAAGGACTTTGATTGTATACGATCCACTGACCTCAGATACAGGAGTCAACAAATCTGAATGTGTGTATAAGGTTCTGTTTCCATCACATTTGACAGCAAAAATAGCAAAGCATGCAGTAACGATTTTGCCATCAAAGCATCAGAAGCCTCTGAAGAACCTATCCCATCATAGATTGAATTGCTAGCAGTTTTCAATTAAAGAAGAACTCCCGCTAAATTTTTTATTCTCTTGACCTGTTAGAAAGGTGCATGATATAATCTGTAGTGAATGTCATTTTCTTATCAGAGGCTGAAATTGACCTCCAACTGACCCAGGACAGCAAGCCAGTCACTGCTCTATTCATTCCTATGAGACTGAAAGTGAGGCTCCCATAGGAATGCATAGAGAATTAGACTTCCTGTCCACACATAAGTCTCTGTATGAGTTGGTGGGTCTAATTCCTAGTCACATGACACAGATGAGAAACTTCAGGATGATATAACTCAAAAATTCAACTACTGGTAAGAAAATGACATTCACTACAGATTACATCATGTACATTTCTAGCAGGACATGGCATAACATTTTTTGCAGGAGTTCTTCTTTAAGGTTCAGATGGGTGTTACCTGTTGGTGGGGGGTGTCCCTGCACAGTCTGACGCTGGCAGCACTGATTGGATAGTGTCAGACATGCCCTCAGCAGGTAACACCCATCTGGACCTGTATTGCAAATTGGGCATCTACCCACTGCAACCAGAGGCCCCCTCCTTTTTGGCTGCTGGCTGCTTTTTTTATTTTTTTTTTATTTTTTTATTATTTTTTTTGCTGCTACCCTGTTGAAAAACAGTAAAATTCCTGTAATCCAGCATATAATAGTCCAGAATCTCTGCATGATATTCCCACAGATTAAAGGAACGGAACTGTAATATTATTTGGAGAATTGATTGATCATTTTTCACATATTTTTCTCATCGGTCATTAATACCGCTATATCTACAAAGGTCACAGTGACCTTATCGCCAATTCCCGTCCCTTTATAGTCCTCAAAGCCAAAACCTTGCAGTGCACAGCAGTGCCCCGTGCCAGGACTAAAGCAGAAAATCCTGTCTTGTGGAGATGACGTGGGCACTGAAGGAGCCCGCGCCTGTGTGGTAACCCTGCAGGATAATGAACGGCTGTTCAGCGCCTGTATCCCCCCCCTTCCATTTTTCCACACTACACTCTATTAGAAAAACCTACTTGAATGAAGAATGTTCCTTACCCCCACCCCCACCCCCGCCCTTCCAAAACACGATTATATATACAAGTATTTACCACCGATCAGGTCACGTAAGGTGCAATATTTTCTTGTGTTTTGATGAAGCAGAGCTGAGTTTGTCAGTGTACTGTAACAGAGTTGGCTTTGTCTTTTGGCATGTTCTGTGGACAACCCCTTTAAAAGTCTTTATGAGGCGCAGACTATGATATTATAGTGACTAGTGTCCTACAAGTGTGTCTTCTCCCATATGTCCTTACTGTAAAAGTAAATACCAAGTGATTGGCACGCTCCCACCGATAGACCCGCTGGATGGGACCGCGGTAGTACTTGCCAGCTTCCCCTGTACTGTTTAAAATTTTTGGCCATAATCCACGCGTCGTTTTCAAGGCCACACCCTTTTTTTGAGGACCCTTTGGCCATAAAAAAAGGAGGAACGTACATAGGTATACGTAGCGTACTGACACCTCAGCCAGCAACCTGCTTGCTCTCTATGGGCACAGAGGGTTATTTATAATGTGACTTGCGCCAATTTTTCCAAGTAAAAAAGACGCATATTTTGCAAGTGGTTCCCAGTTGGAGAAGCGGGGCCTCCATGTATCCTGATAGATTTAAAGGGGTTTTGCCATCACATACAATGGGGGCATATCGCTAGGATAGGTGCGGGTCCCACCTCTGGCACCTACAACGAGAACGGAGCGGGGAAATTAATGGAGGGTGCACTGCGCATGCGCAGCTGCCCTCCATTCGTTTCAATGGGGCCACTGAAAATATTGGAGCTGGCTCAGCTATTTCCGTCTGCCCCATAAAAATGAATGGTAGCAGGGGCCGCGTGATGCGCTCCCATTCACTTGTATTATGGGAGCAGCACTTGGTGGTGGACGGACATTAGGAAACCTGGGGTCCTCCAACCACAGCTCTGCCCGCTCCATTCTCTGTGTAAGTGCGGGTCCCAGAGGTGGGAACTCCACCTATCAGACAATGGGGGCATATCCTAGCGATATTCCCCTATTGTATATGATGGGAATACCCCTTTAATTGAATTTATGCCAGAAATTGACATTAAAGGGGTTTTCTGAGATTTTACTGATGACCTATCTTCTGGGTCATCAGTATCTGATTGGTGGGGGTCCGACACCAAGGACCCCCTCCGATCAGCTGTTTGAGAAGGCACCGGTGCTCACAGTAGAGTCACGTCTTTCTCTCTGCTCATCAAGCATTTTATAGTGGCTGTGCTTGGTATCGCGCTCAGACCCATGAACGTGATGTCACCGGCCTAGGAGAAGGCCATGGCACTACTCTCTAATAGCTGATCGGCAGGGGTCCCGAGTGTCGGACCCCCACCAATCAGATACTGGTGACCTATCCTGAGGATAGTTCATTAGTAAAAAGATCTCGGAAAACCCCTTTAATTATAGCGTAATTAAAAGTGAATTGGGCCAAATTGGTATTGTATTTGGTAGACAGAGGAGATGGGACTTTGATCTCACATAAGTCCAACCTGCTGATAGTAGATCAATTCAAATACCTGGGAATCATTGTACAAAAGGACTGTTCAGTTGATATACGCTAGTTGGTGGGTGAGGGTGGTCGCTAACAATCCGGCAATAGTGCTAGAAGCTGCCCTTTTGGGATCTTATGAAGCCTTAAAGAATAACTCCCGCAAAAATGTTTATTCTCTGACCTGTTAGAAAGGTTCATGATATAATCTGTAGTGATTGTCATTTTCTTATCAGTGACTGTTTCTATGAGTAAAAACCTCTCTTCTCATTGTAGCTGGGTCATGTGACCAACTCCCTGACCTCCAACTGACCCAGGACAGAAAGCCAGTAACTGCTCTATTTATCCCTATGGGAGCCTCACTTTCAGTCTCATAGGAATACATAGAGAATTAGACTTCCTGTCCACACACAAGTCTATGTGTGAGTTGGTGGGTCTAATTGCTGGTCACATGACACAGATAAGAAACGTCAGGATGCTAGAAGTCAAAAATTCAGCTACTGGTAAGAAAATGACATTCACTACAGATTATATCATGTACATTTCTAGCAGGACATGGAATAAAATTTTTGTCGGGAGTTCTTCTTTAACGAACCTCTTATATAGAGCAGGTGATCACTTAGGTAGGTCTCTAACCTTAAATATGATTGCTGTCATAAGAATCTGGAAAGATCATGTTTGGGGAGACAGAGGAGGAGAGGAGGGATGGTCCCCAGTGCTGCCTCTATGGAGAAACCTGAAGTTGCGAGAGCTATATACTTTATCTGACTTTGAGTTTTGGCCGCAACACGGTGTTAAATATCTATCTCAAGTATACTTTGAGGGAATTTTTAAAACCTTCTTGGATCTAAAGGCGGAATTCAACTTGCCTCAGACTAGTCTCTTTAGATACTTCCAATTGCGTCACGCCTGCTCAGAACAATTTGGAAGAGGTAAAATCAAGATTGAATATGGTGAGATTGAAAAAAATTGCTAGACAAGCGATTTTGTGCAAACTAGTATCTCCTTTTTATTCAGCGCTCATGTTTCGTCTCACCTCCCCGCTGACCAGAGCTCTGGCCAGGTGGGAAAAGGAAATTCCTGGGCTAGAAGACAGGCATGAGAGGGAACTTATGCACAACTGGAGAGGTACAGTGATATATGCTAGGGATCAGTTGATTCAAGTTGAATGGCTGCACCGTGTGTATTTGACTCCAGTTAGACTAGAACGAATGAACCAACTAAGTAGCTCATTATGTACTAGATTTAAAGGGGTTGTCCGAGTTATGAAGAAAAAATATATAGTACTTTAAATCTGATGGGCAGCAATGTATAACTAAGTTAAGCAAGTTTTAGGCAAAAAAAAAATCTTTATTTCCTCATTTCCCTGGTTCTCTTCTGGCCTTTGTTTACCTGCAGTAATAACAATCTCTGCCCCTCCCCCTTCCTGCTCTGCAAAGGCAGTGAATACAAGGCCTGAGTGACATGTCTGCTGGAATACTCAGCAGCATGTTGTATGCGTAGGACTACAAGTCCCAGCTGTACAATGACACTGCTGATACACACAGGGTCTTCCCCCAACCTTTCTTCTCTACAATACAATACTTTGCAGATCAGCTCCAGTATCAGCTCTGTGTCTGTAGGGTGAGGAGGGCAGATTCTGTGTCGCTTTACATCTGCAGCTGCTGTTGTAAAGCCTTCAGTGTGTCCTGGCTGAAGGGGTTAATGTTTTATCTGAAAGAATCCAGGGAGAGCAGATAGCAGGAGCCCGGCAGAGCAGGGGGCGTGGCCAGCACAGTGACGTCTGGTGTACAGGCTCTGTGCACGAATATAAGATTAGCAGGGAGGCAAGCTGACATCACAGGTCATGTGACCCTGAGTGAAATCTGATAAACCAGCAGCTTTAGAAGCAGAAAGTGTATGGAAAAGCTGTTGTATTTGACTAGTTAGAAACATACAAAGGACAAAAAAATAACTCGGACAATCCCTTTAACCAAGAGACTGGCACCTTAATCCATATGATTTGGGAGTGTCCAAAAATCGCTGAGTTTTGGTCAGCGATCCATGAGTTCTTAAACCTGAAGTTGGGATTGCCAGCAGTGTGTTCCCCTGAGAATAGCTTGTTAGGTCTGGTGGAGGACTTGTTGCAGACCAGGCACTCTAGGATCTTATATAGACTTTTGATGTTTTACGCCAGGAAATCTATTTTGTTGAATTGGAAGCCTCCCAAGACCCCTTCAGTCCAGCATTGGATACAACTTATTGAGGCGGCTTTCCCAATGTACAAGATGACTTACTCAGCTAGTGGGTGTCCAGAGAAGTTTGGCAAAATTTGGGGTCTCTGGATAGCTGCTAAGACCTCAGTAGTTTAGCTAGGAGCCTCCAGAACATTCTTGGAAGGTCAGAAAGTATGACCCAACTGCTTGGCAGTGGCACAACTACCTCAGAGGCAGGACACTACGATATGGGCTAGTGGTGGGACAGGGTACATGAACTGCTTCCCCTCTCATAGTAGCTACTTGTAGTCACCACTAGAGGGAGCTCACCGCATACAGATTTTAAAAACTTTCATTGAATTGTATACATCTTTATGTAAATAGTTTTTAACAATCATGGCATAACCCCTTTAAGGATTGAGTAGGTCTGTAAGTATTTAAAGGGACTCGGACAGAGCACCATACTTGACGGTCTTAGTGAGGCCCATAGACTCTAAAGTGGTGATAAGCATACAAGACCACTACTCCATTCAAACTCTTCCAGAACAGGGGCTTGGGACCCCCCCATTCTAGTGACTGGTGGGCATTCAGGCACCTAATGTTCATATATGCACTTACATGACAGCCAGACCAGCTTATTGTGCACCGCCACATCCAGGGGGCCTGATGTACCAGCACTGATATTGACCAGTGGTGACCTAAACTATGGTCCTGGAGGAGGACATGCCATTGAAGGGACTCTCAGGAGAAAGTATGTACCATATTTTTGGACAATAGAATCTTTCAGACTGTTTGATGCATCAATTTCTTCTACAGCCAAAATAATTGACTATACGGTATATACACCCTACACTTATGCCTGTATGGCTCATGGCGGTGTTATATGTGTCTGGCAGGTGTGATACCGCTATAGCATTGTAAGTAGATTGAGCATGTGATTGCTACAATTATAGGATTATTTCCGCCCGGATGCCCTGATACCCCCCCCCCCCATACATAGGTACGTGACCTGTGATTACTGGCAGTATAAACAGCCCCCAGTCATATTGTACCGCTTGACAGGAGGGCAGCGGTGGTATGCATGAACGGGGAGTAGTCCTCATTAAATAATAGAAACAAGCGTAATAATAATTATAGGTATGAAGTGTATCACACAACATCTACTGACGGTGTGCCGCTTCTAACACAATAGAAGATAATGAAACAGTGGCGTCCTGCGGGGACAGCGCACCGACCGATTTGTTTTCTCTGACACCGGTAATTGGCAATTACCCTGTTATCGCAACTGAAACCCACGTCTTCCTCGCTACTATTACCTGTATAGGGTCTGGTATACACACAGGTAGAGAGGAGGGGGTTCTCTTATCTTAACTCTCAGATAGTCCCTCAGACTTCAGACTTTCCCAACATGGCAGCTCTTTGGATAGAATGAAATTTTAGCCATGTTTTAGGTTGGTATCACAAGGGTATTAAAAGGTACTTAAAGGTATTTAACAGGCTGAACTGGATGGACAGATGTCTTTTTTCGGCCTTACAAACTATGTTACTATGTTACTATGTAAAGGGGCTTTCTTAGCAAGAAGACCTCCACACAAACAGAAGCTGGTGCCACAGGTCAGTGCTAAGGAACAGGGCGTAGCCAACAGCTCATGGGCCCTGGTGCAAGAGTTCAGCTTGGGCCCTTCCTTCTGTCAGTGCTTTGTGGCCCAGGGTCAGGGAAGCACATAGCCTTTGTGGTGCCTGAGGCAAAAATTGAAACAGTACCCCCTCCCCTCATGCCAAATTCTTGACCTAACCCCTTCCCTCCAACCAGAGGTGTAACTTGACCAGCATGCACTTTCTGTAATACCAGTGTCTTCTTATATGGCACAAGGGTCTTTGGGCCCCCTGAGGCTCCTGGGCCCGGTAGCGACTGCTACCTCAGCACCCCCTATAGCTACGTCCCTGCTAAGGAAGCCATGACTGCCCCAGCAAGAGGCCACCACCTGTGACATTCATATGCTTTCATAAAGCATATGGACAGACATTATCTTTCTGAGTGCATTTTCACTTAAAGGGGTTGTCCCTATACGATAGGTGCTTATTATAGGACTGTTGGAGCCTACATCCCCACCAATCACTAGAATGAGGGTCACATCCCCTGTTCTGGAGGAGTTTGAATGGAGCAATGGCCATGTATGCTCACCACCACTCAAAGTCCATGGGACTCACTAAGATAGTCAAGTATAGGACCGTTGGGGGCCTGAACCCCCACTGATTACTAGAAGCCCCTGTTCTGGAGAATTTTGAATGGAGCAGTGGTCACTTATGCTCACCACCACCAAGTCCATGGGACTCTCTAAGATAGTCAAGTACAGTGCTCTGTCTGAGTCTCTTAGAGTACTTACAGACCTACTCAAATCTTAAAGGGGTTATGCCATGATTGATGTAAAAAAAATGAAAATGTATTTCTAAGAAAGCTAGAACCAGCCCTGTACCTCACATGGGTCCAGAGACCTCCTCATTTATTGCTACATTTGTTCTGCTAGGTTTATTTCAGGCTGGCAGATCAGGGGGCATGTCCTTTCTCAGTTGGCATGTCCTTTCTGCCATTGTTCTTGTGGTGGCTTTTGTCCAGGCTGAATCCCTACACTAATTCCAGAAACAGGCTGGATTCTCTGAAGAAATTTTTCCCTTGGCAAACTGTGTGCCAGGAGCTGGACTGATCACCTCCATGGTTGGGACTCCTGTTATGGACCTGCAGTCACAGTCCCACGTCATGGTCTCAGATCTTGGAGCTTCTCATCGAGATAAGTGAAGTGGAATAGATTACAGCGATCGCTCGATGATCCCTCTGTGTTTGGTTTTGCCTTTTTTTTCTTAGTAAATGAATAAAAAAAATCATTGACGATTTGATTTTTTTCTTTTATCAGCCGTACGGTTCAGTCCCGGTGGAATTGCAGATGGAAAGTGGAATTGATCTGGTGGCCGGGCTGTGATTGTTTTCCGTTTCTGCTGAATACTGTTTAGTAAATGAGTCTAGTAAATCCCATCACCGCGCTTCATGAATTCTTACACTCCAGTAACCAAACCTGACTCTCCTTTTCTTTGTATTCTGCCGGCTGTCTGTGAACCAACTGTGCAAGCCTCAGTGTGAATTCACTCCTAGATCCTAAGTAACCAGATCAACGTGCAACATGGAGAACCAGAAGAGAAATATGATGAAGAAGACATCTTAATATACAACACTTACTGAATGTCATTATGTCCTAATGGAGAATTTGGACAAAGGTGGTCCTGCTGACTGGACAACCCCTTTAATTACATGCTACAGTATTCTGCCATATTACCTCCACACATCAGTATAATACTAAACCTCTCCTTTACCCTGCTATATCCTGACCAGTACACTTGTCTACTGTCTGTCCTCTACATTATATCTCTTTACCTTCATCCACCATATTTTCCCCTCTATTATTTCTAATTCCGCTTTTGTCCTCCTTGACCTTCCCTTCCATCTTCTTCACTTCCATTTACTCTACTGTCCTTCCAGTTACCTTTTTTCACCCTTTTGTCTTCAGTGCCATTACCCTGACATTTTTCCAGTATCTGTCTATCCCTCAGGTTCTCCACATTATCTTTTTTCTCCCCCACATTCATCTCTAGCATTATCTCATTTGGCTGTCCATCTGCTCCATTATCTCTGTTCTCTCTCGGTTCCCCTCCCACAGTACCATTATCCACCTTCCCATCCCCTCATTAATGGCCTCCATCCATCCTCCCATCTTGTCCTTGTTACTTCTGTCCACCCATCATCCCTACCCAACATCTGTCTTCTCACCATTTCATCCTCTCTGTCTATACTTTATCTCTGTCCACCCAGTGCTATTGCCTCTCTCCATACTCTTGGCACCATTGCCTATTTCCATTCTATTGCCTATTTCCATTCTCATGCATGCTCCATCACTTCTTCATTCTGCTTCTTCATCTTCCCTGTTATTATTTTAAGTTAGACCTTAGTTATTATTTGTCATTTATCGCACACAACGCCATACAAATATGACCCATGGTGAAATTCTTAAATGACATTCTGTTACAGTTGGGACTGTTATGATGGTCTGCCTCACTGGCGCCATACAAAAAAATGTCACTGGGTCTTGAACCCAGGACCTGCTGTCCATAAGATGAAAACCTTAGCAGTTGAGCCACAGGCTCCATCTTGTTTTCTTTATCTAACCTCTTTGTCATCTATCCACTCAACTATATCCACTTTCATTGCTACTGTCCACCCAACCTTATTCACCATTACCTCTGTCTACCAAACCACATTCTCCATTACCTCTGTAAATCCAACTATATTCTCCACAATTGCCTCTGTCCACTCAACCATATTCTCCTTCGATATCTATGGCCACCTAACCATATCCTCCACCATTAGCTCAGTCCACTGAACTATATTCTCCGCTGTCACCTCTGTCCACCCAACCATATTCTCATCTATTACCTCTGTCCACCAAAACATGTCCACCACCATTACCTCAGTCTACTCAATAATATTGTCCAACATTATCTCCATCAACTCAACCATATTCTCCTCCATTATCTTTGTCCTCCCAACATATGCTTTACCATGGCCTCTATCTACCCAACTTTATTCTGACCCATTATCTTTGTCCACCCAACATATTCTTCACTATTACCTCTGTTTACCCAACCATATTCTTCACCATTACCTCTGCCATAGTCCCATCATCTACACCACAAGTTAGGGTAGCTTCATCCCCCAAAAAAGTGATGGCTTCTAAAACGGCAGAGCTTTGCAACTGGGTTTTGATTCCGTATGATCATTGTATCCTATGCTGTGCTGAATAATAGAATTGAGCTCTATTTTCCTTTTCCACCACACTGAGGTGTTTTACCACTGAGGATTTATTTCTACTGTAGCTACAGGCGGTAATGTGAACCATCTGTCCCTGGCATGTGATATCTATCTATCCGTGATATGTGCCTGCCACTGATCACACTATGCAGTCCGGGAGGAAAATCACTTGCAGCTGTGTTCTCTTGGTTTCTGTTGGTGAAGTTTAGATCATAAAGCAACAACCAGAAACCCAGAACTATTAAAGGGGTTATCCCATGACTAATGTAAAAAATGAAAATCATACAACATATAGAACATGACAACCTCTTTCTAACAAAGCTAGAACCAGCCTTGTACCTCACATGGATCCAGAGATCTCCTCATCCATTGCTCCGCTAGATTTATATCAAGCTGAAAGCTCAAGGGGAGTGTCTTTTCTGCTGCAGCTATGGGGGTGTGTCCATGCTCTACCTATCACAGCTCAGTAGGCGTGTCGCAGCTCTACCTATCACAGTTCAGGGGGCATTTGAAGGATGAAACATAGCATATGCGACCTTCTCAATGAACAGGAGAAAAAAATAAGAAAAAAACAGCAGGTGGCACCATACAGATACATTGTATTGAATAACTCGGAGGCTATGCTAAATTTTTAATTACATGCAATTAAAAAAGTATTCAGATCCAGGTGCTGGTTTGAAAACTGTAGAATATTTTTCGTGGGACTTCCCTTTTAAGCCCATGCAGATTGTTCTATGGAAATCTCAGAGTGATTTATCTAACAGTCTTAACAGTCTGTTTGCAGAGTATCAGTTCTCAGTCCTGTCAGCTGACAGCTCATGTGAAGCCTTATCTCTGATCTCCTGACCTGATAAACACTCATTTAAGTCATAGCCTAACAGTTTAGCAAGAATGAGTGTTTATGAGGTCAGGAGATCATAGATAAGACTTCACATGAGCTGTCAGCTGACGGGATTGAGAAGTGATACTCTGCAAACAGACAGATGTTTTACCCTGTATCTTAAAAACAGCTGAAAATGTTTAATAAGGACCAATTTTAAAAAATTATTTTATCCCAAAGAAGTATATTGCAATCATAAAAAAATGCCCAGAAGCCTTTAAAGTTGATTTATCAACCAGCTGAATATTCTACAAAGATAAGGCCTCATTCAGATGTTGGCATAGTTTATGATCTGTTGCCAGCTGCAGTTACTGGCCCGACTGCAGGTCTCGTGACCCGAATTTACGGCATTAGGCAAAACATTATGGACCCAAAAATAGAGATGTCAGAAATTGTGGAAGTGTCAGACGTCCGAAGAAGAACCTCGAGGGACCCGGAGGAACCTGCTGATACGTATTTGCCTGATGCTGTGTATCATATCATGTAATACAGCTTTGGTGCCTTAGATCAGCACTGTACATAGAGGGAAATATAAAATGTAGGTTGCGTCAACTGCAGAATGCATTTTCTAATAAAAGGTTATTATTAAAAATAAATTCTCATGTCTATTTCAATTCTTCAACATTTTCAAATCTCTTCTTGCTGTCAGTGAATGTAAATGTGATTTGTAGACCTTCTGGAGACTGAAACCCCTACCCCTGAACATGTGCTGCTCACACAGCGGAAGGGCTGTAACATGCCATACATGTGGACATGATCGGTACAGGCTACAACCCTTGGATATAAACAAGAGTGTTCCATTCCTTGACAGCAAGCAGACATAATAACCAGGGGTAAGGAGCTGAAACGCAAATTTTGCAAATGGAAATGTAATCCCAACAACACCATGAATGCACCTTCCTAATGGGAAAATCTAGACTAATCGATCTCCTGATATATTATAGATGACATTGGTGAAGTCTGTGATCTTAGACCATCTCTGATTTCTCTATACAAAGCTTTAGCCACTTTGAGACCGCTTAGAGATTTCTATTACTGGAAAATCAATGTCATACTATATTCTTATTGAGACTGCTATTCTATACAGAGCTCCAAATCCACAGCATTGAAATATGGGGAGATTACTGCATGCTGGCATACTATTGAGTTTTGTATGCTTCATCATTTGGCTGGTCATCAATGGTGGCTGCAGTATGCAGTAAGCTCCCCCTAGTGGTGGCTGCAGTATGCAGTAAGCTCCTCCTAGTGAAGGCTGCAGTATGCAGTAAGCTCCCCCTAGTGATGGCTGCAGTATGCAGTAAGCTCCCCTAGTGGTGGCTGCAGAATGCAGTAAGCTCCCCCTAGTGATGGCTGCAGTAAGCTCCCCCTAGTGAAGGCTGCAGTATGCAGTAAGCTCCTCCTAGTGGTGGCTGCAGTATGCAGTAAGCTCCCCCTAGTGGTGGCTGCAGTATGCAGTAAGCTCCCCCTAGTGCTGGCTGCAGTATGTCGTAGGCTCCCCCTAGAGGTGGCTGCAGTATACCATATGCTCCCCCTAGTGGTGGCTGTAGTATGCAGTAAGCTCCCCCTAGAGGTGGCTGTAGTGTGCAGTAAGCTCCCCCTAGAGGTGGCTGTAGTGTGCAGTAAGCTTCCCCTAGTGGTAGCTGCAGTATGCAGTAAGCTCCCCCTAGTGGTGGCTGTAGTGTGCAGTAAGCTCCCCCTAGTGGTGGCTGTAGTATGCAGTAAGCTCCCCCTAGTGGTGGCTGCAGTATACCGTATTCTCCCCCTAGTGGTGGCTGTAGTGTGCAGTAAGCTCCCCCTAGAGGTGGCTGTAGTGTGCAGTAAGCTCCCCCTAGAGGTGGCTGTAGTGTGCAGTAAGCTCCCCCTAGAGGTGGCTGTAGTGTGCAGTAAGCTCTCCCTAGAGGTGGCTGTAGTGTGCAGTAAGCTCCCCCTAGAGGTGGCTGTAGTGTGCAGTAAGCTTCCCCTAGAGGTGGCTGTAGTGTGCAGTAAGCTCCCCCTAGAGGTGGCTGTAGTGTGCAGTAAGCTCCCCCTAGAGGTGGCTGTAGTGTGCAGCAAGCTCCCCCTAGAGGTGGCTGTAGTGTGCAGTAAGCTCTCCCTAGAGGTGGCTGTAGTGTGCAGTAAGCTCTCCCTAGTGGTGGCTGTAGTGTGCAGTAAGCTCCCCCTAGTGGTGGCTGTAGTATGCAGTAAGCTCCCCCTAGTGGTGGCTGCAGTATACCGTATTCTCCCCCTAGTGGTGGCTGTAGTGTGCAGTAAGCTCCCCCTAGAGGTGGCTGTAGTGTGCAGTAAGCTCCCCCTAGAGGTGGCTGTAGTGTGCAGTAAGCTCCCCCTAGAGGTGGCTGTAGTGTGCAGTAAGCTCCCCCTAGAGGTGGCTGTAGTGTGCAGTAAGCTCCCCCAGAGGTGGCTGTAGTGTGCAGTAAGCTGTCCCTAGCGGTGGCTGTAGTGTGCAGCAAGCTCCCCCTAGAGGTGGCTGTAGTGTGCAGTAAGCTCCCCCTAGAGGTGGCTGTAGTGTGCAGTAAGCTCTCCCTAGAGGTGGCTGTAGTGTGCAGTAAGCGCCCCCTAGTAGTGGCAGCAGTGTGCAGTAAGCACCCCCTAGTGGTGGTTGCTGTGTGCAGTAAGCAACCCCTAGTAGTGTCAACAGTATGCAGTATGCTCCCCCTAGTAGTGGCAGCAGTATGCAGTAAGCACCCCTTAGTAGTGTCAGCAGTAAGCTCCCCCTGGTAGTGTCAGCAGTATGCAGTAAGCTCCCCCTAGTAGTGGCAGCAGTATGCAGTAAGCACCCCCTAGTAGTGGCAGCAGTATGCAGTAAACTCCCCCTAGTGGTGGCTGCAGTATATGGTATGTGCCTTCTAGTGGTGGCTGTAGTGTGGACTAAGCCCCCCGTAGTGGTGGCTGCAGTGTACAGTAAGCTCCTAGGTTCCTTCCCCCTAGTGGTGGATGCAGGCAGCAATCATTTTTTCATACTGTATCTATGGCTTTTATAATTGTGTGGCTGCCCGGAGGAGTCATGTGACTGGCGCCTTACAGTCAGCATCATGTTTATGTGTTTTATTAATATTATAAATAGCGCTTTAAACAGAATTTAATTTTTTCTCTTTGCCAGTTTTTCCCATACGGAGATGCATCGAAGTTTGCCCAGCACGCTTTCCGAACCTTTGATAAAAATGGAGATGGTACCATCGACTTCAGAGAGTTCATCTGCGCTCTATCCATCACTTCAAGGGGAAGCTTTGAACAGAAACTAAATTGGGCTTTCAATATGTATGACCTGGACGGAGATGGAAAAATCACCCGAGTGGAGATGCTGGAGATCATAGAGGTTAGTACCCGGAGCTGTGATACACATGACCACCCATCACAGCTCATCATGGACAGCGAAGATGAACGCTTTTATGGAGGGTAATAATTAACACAGCACAAAGTGAGATGAATGTAATGTCAGAGTGCCATTGTCCACTGCCACACGGCGTAGTGTGATAACACTGGTTATGGGTGTTAGTTTTTACTTATGTGACAAGAAGGCAATCAGATTCCCCTTGGCTGTATGTGTCTTGTGAGACTGTAAGCTCTGCTGCCTTTATAGCAGTGTTTTGGTTCTATACTTTATTAAAGGGGTTCTCCGAGTTATATATATTGATGACCTATCCTCAGGATAAGCACTGCCTCCTCTTCACTGTTTACATGCTGGCCGTAACAGGGGTAGTGGTGAGTAGGTGTAATTACACCTCACCACCCCATTCATTTCAATGGGAAGAATCGCTTCCATAGACTTGTATGTGTGTTTTTTTTATTAGAAAATAGCCTGTAAAATATCTCCTTATCAAGAGCCTGTCTTCAGCATATACTGTGTAACATACAGAGGCAGGCTTCTCAGCCTGGCTCTTCTCTCCCTACTTCAGCCTTTGCCTTCCTACATGTGCCCTACAGTAAGGTTCACTGTAGTCTGGCTGCCTGCGCTCTTGCGTACTGGCTGATGACCGTTTTCCGTTTATGCTAGTTGCTTGGGTGGGGCGTGCTGACTACGGTCTCTTGTAGTGTGTGTCCTCTGAATTTTGTACTCCCTGTATCTGTATGCAGTAGGAAACATTGTGACACTGTGTTGCCATGTAGCATCTGCCTGCGCTCTTGCATACTGTCCTGTGTATTGTGTGCTCTCTGTGTCTTGTAGGGTTAATTCTTCTCTGAGCCTGTGCTCGATTACCAGGTGGTCAGGTACCCTCATCACCCTGGTCAGATCAGACCTGTATGCCTGGGAGTTCAGTCTATCTCCAGGAATGCTGTGTGCAGGGAGCATGCTCCTGACCAGTGTGTTCCTGACTCTATCCTGACTTGTGTGGTCAGCCTGTTATTCATCAATGTCTTCATGTCCTAGTCTGTCTGGGAATGCCATGCTCCCCATTCCGCATGGGTTCCAGGCTATGCACCACGTTTCTATGTTGTTAGGTTTCAGTATGTCCTATGTTACAATGTCTCAGTATGTTTTATGTTACCATGTCTTTGTTTGTCCAGATCTGTCTGTGTGCGCCATGCATCAGTTCCGCATGGGTTCCAGGCTATGCACCACGTTTCTATGTTGTTATGTCTCAGTATGTCCTATGTTACAATGTCTTTGTCCGGATCTGTCTGTGTATGCCATGCATCAGTTCCGCATGGGTTCCAGACAATGTATCTAGGGTTGAGTGAATAGGGTTCGCATTGCTGTATCCAAACCCAATTGTTTTAAAAACTTTGTTAAGAATATGGGGCCTAGTGTAAAATGTATGGCCTCCACGTAGGTCTTTCCGAAGTTTCAGCAAATATCATGAGACTTACTTCGTCTCGCTTCTATCGCGTCGTGTCAGCTTGTTTATTCTCATAAATTACTGTATCAAAATACTAAGCCGAACTCCGCTTCATGCCTCCTTAATGAAGCAGAGTTCAGCTTTGTCTTTTCATAAGGAAACACTTTACATGCAGTTTTCTAAGAGAAGTACACACATTTAGTGACACACCACACAATATAAAAAATTGAAATGATATTTATACTATACAGAAACAGAGTGAATTGACACACTGAGCTCTGCTACATAGCAGTGTGTACAGAAAAAGATTATTTCCGTAATTAATGTGTGTTAGTCCGGGATCATCGGCCTCAGGCCAGGGGCAAGTGAAGCGAGATAAGAGCACATTTTCATACAGACGTAGCTTGCTGTCACAATGTTGTGTTAATACATTCCTAATCTTATGAATAATGGACGTGCAGCAGAATGGGGCATACGCAGAGAGCAGCAGCTGAAGGGTACAATACATCTGTTATGCTTGTGCTTTCACATCACCAGATAACGATATGGGAGTCTTATATAAGGGAAGTGACAGGGCCGATGCCACTGCATGAAGGGGGGAAGGATTTTCGGTCATTGCTGAGCTAAATTCCTGAGCTGTACGGATAGAGCCGCCATAGAAATGAATGGGATTGTTACGTCTAAATGACAGATCTAAGACAAGTATGTGTCCTCTATTACTACACTGTGAAATTCCAGCAATCCAGCATTAATAATCTGGTGCAAAACTGCAATATTATATTAAGTCTCCTTAAAGGGGTATAATTTCACCCAGGCAGCCTGCCTGACAAGAGCATTGGAGAATATTATACTCCGATGCGCTCCTTTGCCCTGCGCTAGATCGCGCAGGGCAAGGGCTTTCTTGTTTGCTAACAACATACTGCCGAGCGGAGGCTTCCGCCCAGCAGTGTGTTCAGTGACATCACCGACTCTGATGGGCCGACTTTTACAGGCTAGGGCAGCGCTAAAGCCCGCCCATCAGTGCCGGTGACATCACCGGACTCTCTGCTGGGTGGAAGCCTCCGCCTGGCAGAGCCGGGTTTGTCACCGGAACTGGGCAAAATGCCTTTGCCCTGCACGATTCATCGCAGGGCAAAGGAGAGCATCGGAGCATGAAATGCTCCAATGCTCTTATCAGACAGGATACTTGGGTGAAAATATGGGTATGTCCGGGTTCAGCTCTGAACCCAGTCAAACCCTTTAAGACTAGAACAAGAATACAGACTGAAAAGAAGAAATTAGGAAGTGCATTTTAAGGGGGACAGTGATTGAATCCCCAGCGATCCACAGAACCAGTATGTTGTAGAGCTAGGAAAAGCTCTAAACCAGGTATGGCCAACCCACGGCCCTCCAGCTGTTGTAAAACTACAACTCCCACCATGCCCTGCTGTAGGCTGTTAGCTGTAGAGTGTCCGGGCATGCTGGGAGTTGTAGTTTTGCAACAGCTGGAGGGCCACAGGTTGAGCATCCTTGGGAGATAAGAGGTATCTGACATCGGCTTCTTCTCCTCTCCCAACTGAAGTAAACGTGCACGGCCAGCTGACGTCAATGTCCAAGTTTATGGTGAGGTCGGGAGAAATGGCGGCTATATGAATGAGGGGAGCACATATGAACATTTCAGATATTATACATTCTTAAAATGGGGGCAGATGTGTAAAGGAGATGATTTTTGGTTTTAGCGCTGCAGAAGCTTCATAACCGGAGGTCAGGACACAGCGTTCAGGAGCCTTCTTCTCCTGCTCTTCTGGGCATTTCTAGTTGATTTCCTCCAAATGTAAACTTATAAATGCAGATTTTCGTTCCATGAATAAAGTATATTTACATGACCCAGTTTAATCACATCTATACAGAAATAGCATTTTTCCCCCACGCACAAGAAAAAAAACAGTGCCGGTAATTATAAATGCAGCAATAATAAAGTGTCCAATTTTCTGTCAGTTCAAGTATATTAATACTTATTACGCTGTACCAGCACTCCCGATACGGCATTAGTGAAGAGGCCTACTGTGTGCTTTCTCCCTTTCCCAGCAATAGCTGCCGTCCAGTTAGCAGAGTTGGATTTTAGCTCTTCAGTAATTTTTCATTTTTCTGTAAAATAGAACAATAAAAAGTAGACGTAGTGCAGAAACTGCATTGAAACATCATTTTAAATCCACGTGGCATCAAATTCCAAAAGCCCAACTCGAGTTTCACCATCTACAGCCCTCTAGAAAAAGCTAGTTGATGGAGAAACTCGAGTCGGGCTGTTGGAATTTGATGCTACAAGGATTTTAAATCACGTTACAGCTAATCACTTGGGGGTCCTATCAGTAGAACAGTTTACAGTATTAGGGTCCACTCACACGTCTGCAAGTGTTTTGTGGTCCGCAAATTGCGGATCCACAAAACACAGGCTTTTTTTGCGGACCACACATGGCCGGCCCTATGATAGAAATGCCTATTCTTGTCCACGATTGCGGACAAGAATAGGACACGTTCTATCTTTTTTGCGGGGCCGCGGAACGGAACTACGGATGCGGACAGTACACGGTGTGCTGTCCACATCTTTTGCGACCCCAAAGGAATGGGTCCGCACCCGTTCCACAAATTTGCGGAACAGATGCGGACCCAGAACTACGGATGTGTGAATGAACCCTTAGGGTGGGTTCACATAATATTCCATTATGCCATCTTTCCGTCTTATATAACGGAACAAGACAGAACCGTTATTTGTGCCCATAGAACTCTATTAGGACGGTTCAAAATGGAAGGCCTTTAAAGGCTTGCGTTTTGCATTGCGTCCTTAAATTCCGTTATATTCAGTTATAATCCTGTTATAACGGAACGGTATAATGGAATATACAACGTAAAAATGTGAACCCACCCTAATACTGTATTGAAAAATAGCCAAAATTAGTTTTTTTTTACTAGTTTTAATAAGCCTAAAAATTCTAAAAAACAGCATAAACTACATGTATAAAATAATACTTTAAAAAGTCTGACCTAAATGCAGAAAAATCACATCAGTAGCCCAACAAAGAAAAAAGCTATAGCTATAAACTAATGCGTGCAAAAAACTGCTAAACTGTGCCTAGTCCTGAAACGAACCTGGTCCTGAACCAGTGTTTTTCACCTATATAACTAAGAGCACTGCCCCACAGAAGATTGCAGACACATCCCAGACATACCTGTGTGCACTGTGTGTGTGTATTACATGTCACATCCCAGACATACCTGTGTGCACTGTGTGTGTGTATTACATGTCACATCCCAGACATACCTGTGTGCACTATGTGTGTGTATTACATGTCACATCCCAGACATACCTGTGTGCTCTGTGTGTCTGTATTACATGTCACATCCCAGACATACCTATGTGCACTGTGTGTCTGTATTACATATCATATCCCAGACATACCTGTGTGCACTGTGTGTGTGTATTACATGTCACATCCCAGACATACCTGTGTGCACTGTGTGTGTATTACATGTCACATCCCAGACATACCTGTGTGCACTGTGTGTCTATATTACATGTCACATCCCAGACATACCTGTGTGCACTGTGTGTCTGTATTACATGTCACATCCCAGACATACCTGTGTGCGCTGTGTAACATAGTAACATAGTTTATAAGGCCGAAAAAAAAGACATCTGTCCATCCAGTTTGGCCTGTTTTCCTACAAGTTGATCCAGAGGAAGGCAAAAAAACCCTGTGAGGTAGAAGCCAGTTTTCCCCACTTTAGGGAAAAAAATTCCTTCCCGACTCCAATCAGGCAATCAGAATTACTCCCTGGATCAACAACCCCTCTCTAGTAACTATAACCTGTAATATTATTACCCTCCAAAAATACATCCAGGCCCCTCTTGAACTCTTTTAGTGAACTTACCATCACCACCTCCTGAGGCAGAGAGTTCCATAGTCTCACTGCTCTTACCGTAAAGAATCCTCTTCTATGTTTGTGTACAAACCTTCTTTCCTCCAGACGCAGAGGATGTCCCCTCGTCACAGTCACAGTCCTGGGGATAAATAGATCGTGGGAGAGATCTCTGTACTGACCTCTGATATATTTATACATAGTTATTAGATCTCCCCTCAGTTGTCTTTTTTCTAAAGTGAATAAGCCTAATTTTGATAATCTTTCTGGGTACTGTAGTCCACCCATTCCAGTTATTACTTTAGTTGCCCTCCTCTGAACCCTCTCCAGCTCTGCTATGTCTGCCTTGTTCACAGGAGCCCAGAACTGTACACAGTACTCCATGTGTGGTCTGACTAGTGATTTGTAAAGTGGCAGGACTATGTTCTCATCACGGGCATCTATGCCTCTTTTGATGCAGCCCATTATCTTATTGGCCTTGGCAGCAGCTGTCTGACACTGGTTTCTGCAGCTTAGATTTCTGTTCACTAAAATTCCTAGGTCCTTTTCTATGTCAGAGTTACCCAATATTTTACCATTTAGTATGTACTGGTGACTTGCATTATTCCTTCCCATATGCATAACTTTACATTTGTCAGTGTTAAACCTCATCTGCCACTTCTCTGCCCAAGCCTCCAGTCTATCCAGATCCATCTGTAGCAGTGTACTGTCCTCTTCTGTGTTAATTACTTTACACAGTTTAGTGTCATCTGCAAAAAATTGATATTTTACTGTGCAAGCCTTCTACAAGATCATTAATAAATATATTGAAGAGAATAGGGCCCAATACTGACCCCTGTGGTACCCCACTAGTGACAGTGACCCAATCTGAGTATGTACCGTTAATAACCACCCTCTGTTTTCTATCACTGAGCCAGTTACTTACCCACATACAGACATTTTCTCCCAGGCCAAGCATTCTCATCTTATATACTAACCTTTTATGTGGTACAGTGTCAAATGCTTTGGAGAAGTCCAGATATACGACATCCATTGATTCGCTGCGGTCTAGTCTAGAACTTACCTCCTCATAGAAACTGATTAAATTGGTTTGACATGACCGATCCCTCATGAAGCCATGCTGATATGGAGTAATTTGCTTATTTTCATTGAGGTACTCCAAGATAGCATCTCTTAGAAAACCCTCAAACAGTTTACCCACGACAGATGTTAAACTTACCGGCCTATAGTTCCCGGGCTCTGTTTTTGGACCCTTTTTGAATATTGGCACCACATTTGCTATGCGCCAATTCTGTGGAACACTCCCTGTCAGTATAGAGTCCTTAAATATCAGAAATAAGGGTCTGGCGATGACATTACTTAATTCTCTTAGGATACGGGTGTGTATGCCATCCGGTCCTGGCAATTTGTCTATTTTAATCTTTTTAAGACGCAGCTCTACTTCTTCCTGGGTCAGACAGGGCACTTTTAATGGGGAATTTACTTTTATATTCTGCATTTCATCTGACAGTTTATTTCCCTCAGTGAATACAGTGGAGAAAAAGATATTTAGTAGCTTTGCTTTCTCCTCATTGCTCTCTGCAACTCCCCCCTCATTACTCTGTAAGGGGCCGACACCTTCAGGTTTATACTTTTTACCATTTATATAATTAAAGAACATTTTAGGGTTAGTTTTACTTTCTTTGGCGATTAATCTCTCGGTCTCTAGTTTGGCTGTTTTTATTTGTCTTTTACATATTCTATTTTTTTCCTTATAGTTTTTCAATGCTTTCTCGCTCCCCTCCTGTTTTAGTGATTTAAATGCTTTCTGTTTGTTATTTATTGCTTTCTTTACAGTTCTATTTATCCACATTGGTTTTTTCTTGTTTCTTATCATTTTATTCCCATAAGGTATGTACCTCTCACAATTAGATATTAGGATGTTTTTAAAAATATCCCATTTTGTGGCTGTATTTTTATTTTTGAAGACTTTGTCCCAGTTAGTTAGGCCTATGGCCTCTCTTAGTTGGCTAAATTTAGCTTTTTTGAAGTTAGGTATTTTTGTTCCTCCCTGAAGAAATGCTCTTTTGAATAACAATTGGAAGGTTATTATATTATGGTCACTATTTCCCAGGAGTCCCACGACCTGCACATCTGTTGTTCTGTCAGGTCTATTGGTTAATACTAAGTCCAGTATGGCCGTCCCTCTAGTCGGGTCCTGAACCAGTTGGGAAAGGTAATTGTCTTTGGTTATTTGTTTCCTTTATGAGATGTACAGGTTTCAGTTACCCAGTCTATACCTGGGTAGTTGAAATCCCCCATAATAACAACCTCATTATGATTTGCCACCTCGTCTATTTCGTTTAGAAGTAGATTTTCTATGGGCTCTGATATAGTAGGGGGTTTATAATAAACTCCTATTAGTATTTTATTATTGTTTTTTATTTCTACCCACAGTGACTCCACATCTTCATGTCCCTCACTTATATCTTCCCGCAGTGTGGGCTTTAGACAGGACTTTACATAAAGGCAGACCCCTCCCCCTTACATGTCACATCCCAGACATACCTGTGTGCACTGTGTGTGTGTATTACATGTCACATCCCAGACATACCTGTGTGCACTGTGTGTGTGTATTACATGTCACATCCCAGACATACCTGTGTGCTCTGTGTGTCTGTATTACATGTCATATCCCAGACATACCTGTGTGCACTGTGTGTGTGTATTACATGTCACATCCCAGACATACCTGTGTGCACTGTGTGTGTATTACATGTCACATCCCAGACATACCTGTGTGCACTGTGTGTCTGTATTACATGTCACATCCCAGACATACCTGTGTGCACTGTGTGTCTGTATTACATGTCACATCCCAGACATATCTGTGTGCACTGTGTGTGTGTATTACATGTCACATCCCAGACATACCTGTGTGCGCTGTGTGTGTATTAAATGTCACATCCCAGACATACCTGTGTGCACTGTGTCTGTATTACATGTCACATCCCAGACATATGACATGTAATACAGACACATAGTGCACACAGATATGTCTGGGATGTGACATGTAATACAGACACATAGTGCACACAGATATGTCTGGGATGTGACATGTAATACAGACACAGTGCACACAGGTATGTCTGGGATGTGACATGTAATACACACACAGCGCACACAGGTATGTCTGGGATGTGACATGTAATACACACACAGTGCACACAGGTATGTCTGGGATGTGACATGTAATACACACACAGTGCACACAGGTATGTCTGGGATGTGACATGTAATACAGACACACAGTGCACACAGGTATGTCTGGGATGTGACATGTAATACACACACAGTGCACACAGGTATGTCTGGGATGTGACATGTAATACACACACACAGTGCACACAGGTATGTCTGGGATGTGACATGTAATACACACACACAGTGCACACAGGTATGTCTGGGATGTGACATGTAATACAGACACACAGTGCACACAGGTATGTCTGGGATGTGACATTTAATACACACACAGTGCACACAGGTATGTCTGGGATGTGACATGTAATACACACACAGTGCACACAGGTATGTCTGGGATGTGACATGTAATACAGACACACAGTGCACACAGGTATGTCTGGGATGTGACATGTAATACACACACACAGTGCACACAGGTATGTCTGGGATGTGACATGTAATACACACACAGTGCACACAGGTATGTCTGGGATATGACATGTAATACAGACACACAGTGCACACAGATATGTCTGGGATATGACATGTAATACACACACAGTACACACAGGTATGTCTGGGATGTGACATGTAATACACACACACAGTGCACACAGGTATGTCTTGGATGTGACATATAATACAGACACACAGTGCACACAGATATGTCTGGGATATGACATGTAATACAGACACATAGTGCACACAGATATGTCTGGGATGTGACATGTAATACAGACACATAGTGCACACAGATATGTCTGGGATGTGACATGTAATACAGACACAGTGCACACAGGTATGTCTGGGATGTGACATGTAATACACACACAGCGCACACAGGTATGTCTGGGATGTGACATGTAATACACACACAGTGCACACAGGTATGTCTGGGATGTGACATGTAATACACACACAGTGCACACAGGTATGTCTGGGATGTGACATGTAATACAGACACACAGTGCACACAGGTATGTCTGGGATGTGACATGTAATACACACACACAGTGCACACAGGTATGTCTGGGATGTGACATGTAATACACACACACAGTGCACACAGGTATGTCTGGGATGTGACATGTAATACACACACACAGTGCACACAGGTATGTCTGGGATGTGACATGTAATACAGACACACACAGTGCACACAGGGATGTCTGGGATGTGACATATAATACAGACACACAGTGCACACAGGTATATCTGGGATGTGACATGTAATACAGACACACAGTGCACACAGGTATGTCTGGGATGTGACATGTAATATACACACACAGTGCACACAGGTATATCTGGGATGTGACATGTAATACAGACACACAGTGCACACAGGTATGTCTGGGATGTGACATGTAATACAGACACACAGTGCACACAGGTATGTCTGGGATGTGTCTGCAATCTTCTGTGGGGCAGTGGTCTTAGTTTTATAGGTGAAAAACAGGTGAAAGACTCCCTTTAAGGCAACTCTTTGTCTGTATAAGTAGTATACATGTCAATGTTTCTTTTAGTGTGTACATTGCACTTGGTACAGTATCAGTTTGTTCTCCAGAGCAGCTCTTCTTATTGTACCTGAGAACAGAATATTGCCTTCTCCATTTTTTTTTCAATAAATGGGCAAGCAGCGGATAAAAAATATGGTTCTATAAGGTACGATGTGACATACGTGACGGGAAGGGATACATTTACTTGATATTGTGCCCCGGTTCAGCCATCCAGGACCGGGACTTTGGTTCACTGACCGGCAGTAACTGGGCTGTTGTGCTGAAGCTTTGCAGTATTAGTCACAAGGAATTCAATGGCTAATTGCTACCATTAATCAGAATTTGGCCTGCCAGGAGAGAATTGCCTCGGCTGACGCTGAAGCCACGGTTATTGCCTGTTATATTATTATTGTCTCAGATATTAAAACAAGTAAATGAAAATATTACGGCACCATAGCAACAAATCGTTTCCGTTCTTCAGGAGCGACTCGCTGCTGCGGTGTGACCTTTACATAGAAGGATTATCTTCTGTATCAGTACAACAGCAGTGTCTGTAAGGCTTACCATACACATTAGATAGCTGTCGGCTGAATGCTCAATCAGCCCTCCGCTATTCCTCCTAAAATTTCCTCCCATACACCTGCTAGTTCAACTTGGCCAAAGGGAGAGCAGAGTAAGCAGCTGCCAGACATCTCTGGGGATGGCTTGTCTCCCATCAGGAACAAAGAATGAGTTTGCGAAATTGCCTGTGACATGCACGCTGCCTCACAGGGCACAGTCTCCAGCCTCTCATGTGCCTTAGACTTGCTTCTGTGTCCAGCATCCTGATCACAGTTTGGAAGGATAGGACATGTTGAAATCTAACTGGATGTCATCTCTTTCGCTTCAAGAGAAAGACGGGAGGCATCCACACACATTAAATATTTAATCAATCCCGCCAAACTTGGGAGGGGGGGGGGTTGTCCGCTTTTTATCAAATGTGTATGACCAGTTAAAGGGTATGTTTACATGTTAGGGAGTTTTAGAGCCAGATCTAGGAGACACCTCTAAAAATTAGGGGGCTAGCAACAACATGCTGTAGGAGCGGGGGCACAAGGATTTTCGAGCCTTGCGTTTGCATCAAGACGTCACTTGAGGTTTTTCCTCTGTTCTTGACATGCCTGTTTTAATAGCTTCATGTATTCCCCATGTAATAACAATTCTGGAACATCTATTCTTATGTCTCTATGTTTTGCCATTCATTTATTATTTGCACTAGAAGTTATGAATGAATTGCTATTTGCCTTCAGTAAAGGAACAGGGGGGAGGTGACCAGTTGGGGGTGTGTACCTGCACAGACTGAACATGACAGCACTGATTGGCTAGAGTCAGTCTGCAGGTACACACACCCAACTGGTTACCTCCCCTCTGTTCCTTTACTGAAGGCAAATAGTAATCCATTCATAACTTCTAGTGCAAATAATAAAGGAATGGCACAACATACAGACATAAGAATAGATGCTCCAGAATTGTTAGTACGTGGGGAATGCATGGGGCTATTAAAACAGGCCTGTCAGGAGTGGTGAAAGGTCCTTTTTAATTTGTCAGAATGCAGGTTTCTGTTCGCAGTAAAATTACCATCTAGAATGGACCTGAAAATTGTGTCCTAGGCTTCCTCACCCCCTTCTTCTCTAGAAGATGCCCCAACATCTTCAGAAGGCAAAGCTGCCTTTCCAGTAGTTGCAGAAGCTCAGTCACCACTCCCCTATTAGTCACAGCAGTTCTCTCCCCACTTCCCCAGTAATCATAGTGGGCTCCTGCCCTAAACGTCTCATGGTACAGTAGACCACCCACGTCCTCAGTTGTCAAAAAAGCTCAGCAGATTTCCCTGTATTCACAGACATCCCCCCCCATTTCTATACCGCCCTATTACTATTAATCAAAGCAAGGCCACCCCCTCCATCAAGGCAGGGGCGGATTGGCCATAGACCTTACAGGAAAATTTCCAGGTGGGCCGATGCCCAGAGGGCCTCCTGAGCCCTCCTAATGGCCGGCCAGTGGAAGTTTTTGGGGATGTATTACTATGGTATTTGGCTTTATTGGGGTGGTATAATGTGCCACAATATGGTACTGTTGGCCCTGACTTCCATCAATTTGGACCCAACTACAAAATGGGGTCACTTTTAGTATTTTTTCCAGGGCCACTTTAAGTTACCAGTCCGCCCCTTCTCAAAGGAAGTAATAGTAAGAGTCCCTCCCAGTCCCTGCTGCAGTCTGGTATAAGAATGCAGTGGTTACACAGAGATACATCTCTCTTGATAGTAGCACTTTGTGACAGACTTCCCCATCGTGTGGTGACATATTTATTGTTATAATTGTTTTTGCCTAAATCTGTAGAAAATGTGAGCAATAAAATTTGTATATATCTTCCTCACCTTCTTACAGTTTGTACTTCCCCTTTACTTTGTACATATGTAAATTTTCAGAAACCTCCTCAACTCCCCAAAATCTATGTAGGGTAAGGGCAATTTTGCGGAATAGATGTGGCCCCGTTCACTTCAATGGCCGGCACGGCATCTTGCCGAGCCGCGGCTCCGTAAGAATAAACAGAACATGTCCTATTCTTGTCCGCAATAGCGGACAAGAATAGGCCTTTTCAACGGGGTGCCCGGCCATCTGAACAGCCCTTAATACAGTAACTAGAAGACAAGGGGAGGAGGGGGACGCAGCTGCAGCTTCTCACATAGTGTTTCAGTGTTAGGTACAGGCATGTATCATGGGGCAGAGATGCCACACGTACCAAATAGTTGTCTTCTTTACTGTAAGGGCCGGTCCGGCCATTAGTGGGTCATACAAGAAAGGGCACATCACTTCAATTGTTACATCAAAGCCTTCATACAATTCAGCATACAACTGTGTCCCAACGTCACGTTGGCTCTGGTGACCTCGGTGGCTTTCTGGCAGGCTTTACACCATATTACAGTCTCGTTATGCATCACATTGGACACAGTGGGCAGTATATATACCTGTTCCCTGACACAGGGGAATTCTCTTGAGCCTCTTCGACTCATCTCACGTTGTGGCGAGAGGGAGTTTCGTTCACCCATGATCGGATATCATTTTCTCCTTAGCTCTAGGCCTGAGACACTCCATGGCTCTCCAGCCACACCGCCCGACCTCTGCTAATCTGGTAGCTGTCTTATTAGGACCCACAGCTTACCTCTCTGGTCTCTGATCTGGCCACTCACACTGGCTATGCAGCTTTGGACACAGGCTGTTCTTCTTTAGTGACAGACTCCGTTTCCGCAGCAGTCGCTGTGTTATGTTTACATAACTGTGGAGACTTGCTCAATACTGACTGTGTTATGTAAACAGAAGACAGAGGAGCGTTGCTAAGACTCAAAATGGGCCACTTTAGAGCTTTTTTTCTCATAGAAATGTACGATTTCAGTAATTAAAGTATATTACAAAAATGGTCTGTATCACTGCCCCTATACATTACATAAATAAAAAAAAGAATGACAGTTACACTTTAAGGACCTGCTGGCATGTGATCACAGGTCCTGCGTCTACAACAATATTAATCAGCATGAATCCTGGTAAATCTATGTATAAAACATCAGTTCAACAGTTCAAATTGGACATATAGTGTATGTTTTTTGATGAACATGTTCATCAAAAAAAGAACATGTTCTATCTAGTCCGTTTTTCGTTGACCGATTGCCCCATACAATTGAAAGGGTCAGTTTTTTTAACATCCATTTCTCAGAAAGGCATCGGTGAAAAAAACGTCCGTTAAAAATGGACAGTTTATCTGTTTTTAACCAACGTTTTTTTTTTCACTGTCATGTGCATGTAGCCTAAACTAGAATACTACGCGAAAAGGCAACATAGGTGGACCGCCTTTGTAAATGTAGTAAATGTGTGAACCTTTCCTCCCCTATGTCTCCCAGGGGACTGCAATCATTAATCTCTCCTTTTTTTCTCCAGGCTATCTACAAAATGGTGGGCACTGTGATAATGATGAAAATGAACGAGGACGGCCTCACGCCCGAACAGCGAGTAGACAAGATCTTCAGCAAGATGGATAAGAACAAAGACGACCAAATCACACTGGATGAATTCAAAGAAGCCGCAAAGAGCGACCCTTCCATCGTATTACTTCTCCAGTGTGACATACAGAAATGAGCTCACGCTGATGCGTTTCGGACTGCACAGAGAAAAAAAAAATGTCAATGTTCCATTCAGTTTGCAGCTATTTCCACGACGAAAACAGAAAAAAAAAATTTAACAAAAATAATTGCTTGGACTACCTATAAATGGACTTGCTTCTTGTGTTTGAGACACTCGTGTGCATGAGAATGTCATTTGCTAAAGAATTTTAAAAGTATATACTATATATATATATATATATATTAAAAAAAAAAACAGAAAAAAAAAACAGGAAAAAAATTGACTGCCACAATGTGAAGTGTGCAATGTAATTTCATAAGTCCCTGAAGCCTGTGCATCAGTAACGTACTGCATAATGATACTATTTATTGTTTTACTGATGCTAGCTGTGTGTCTCTTTTTACGTGTTCGTGGTAGTGACACTGATTGCCATGGCGATGTTACTGTTCCGACTAGCGCATCTCACCTGCTGTAAAGTAGTCCCGGGCAGGCGGAGGGACATGACTTCGGCTCATGGATCTACCCCGTCCCTTTTCACACATGTGCTTGTGATGTCGGTGAATATATATGTCATTCATTTGCATGCCTCTTAGGTTTGCCTTAATTCTTACCTCATTTTGCACCCTTAATGAATTTGGAAAGAAGCGCATTGAGAGAAACGGAGAGCGAACAAAACGCTAGTCCCTACGAAACCCTCCCAAATTCATTCAGAGAAATAAATATATATATATATATATAAATAAATATATATATATAGATGTATGTACATATAAGCTGAAGCCAAGATGATATACGTATGTTTATGTATATAAGTACTATATACATAGGTCCTCCTACATGAGATGCATATATGACTATATATAAAGATGACCTGTTGATTCAATGGGATTGAACGCAGTATTGAAAAGTAGATTGATTTCAGAATTTTGAAGAGGTTGCAATATATGTCCCCAAATAAATAATTTATACCATTTGACTCTTTTCTAGGTGGTGTCTAGAATTTGTGTGCAGAACTTTATCCATTGTCCTTCATGTACTGAGACATAGGTGTCATTCACCTGATCGGAATTGTGGTTTGGGTCATCAGCATAAAGACAAAAGAATACGGACCGCCCTTGTGAAACCCCATGTAAATTATCCCCTGTAGTGTTGTCTAATGGGCCGTTGTATGGACTGTGGCATAGCCACAATGCAATTATGCACTGCTTCCTGTTCATGATGTAAGGCTATTGGATTTTACACAATGCCTGTGACATGCAGGCTGCTGCACAGGGTGCAGCCTCAAGCCTCTCCTGGGCCTCACACCTGATTCTGTATTTTTCTAGCCCGCTGCTCACAATTTGTAGTGATCTATAGGAAATCTCATAAGTGCAATATGGACTTGTACATGGCATCATGGGACATGCAGTTGAGCTACTTCAGGCTAGCTTAGACGGGGGGGGGGATTATTCTTTAATTTTTTTCAGCTATGGTTTATCATCATTGTCAGTATATTGTACATGGCTAGTAGGTTTTGCAGTTTATATTAAGGTACGCTTCCATCTGAAAGGGGTATTTTTTTAGGCCTGGGCTACACTGCGACTTTTTGTAGCGCAACTGCAGGCCAAACTGGATGGACAGATGTCTTTTTTCGGCCTTATAAACTATGTTACTATGTTGCTATGACTGATTGATTTTAACTATTGAATGACAGCTGCAGTCCACAAGATTGTATTCAACTGAATGCATTCATTTGGACTATAGTTGTAGTTAAATAGTTAAAATCAATCAGATGCGCTACAAAAAGCCACAGTGTAGCCCAGGCCTTAAACTCATTGAAAAAAGTGTGCCAGAATTGGGGCGCAATTAGCGCAAAAAAATGGTGTACATGCCTTGCTTCACATTTATTAACAATTTTAGACACCTTTTTCGATCTCGTCTGACAAGGGGTATGGCTTTGGTGGAAGGGGGTGTGGCTTTGCGGGAAATGCGCCATCATGTGCACAAAGTGCGCTCAAAATTTGCTAAGTTCTTTGGAGTAAACTAATTCAACAAATAGGTCGTGTAAAATTAGAGTACACAAGCTAAAGATGCGCCATATTTATCATCCAACATCCGCCCCTGGGATAAATCCGGCCTAGTTTAAGACTGTCTGTCTAAGGGGGTAATGTATCAATATTTGACTTTTTGCGTGTCTGCTTAATTTGAAGCCAGTTTTTTTTTTTGCAACAAATTTACATAATGTTGCATGTTTTGTTTTTTTTTAATTTGTCGCAGAAATAAAATCTAGTCATATTTATAACAAAGGCTTTGTCAGTTTGTACGCCACGAGGGGACTGGAGTACATTTGTGGCTTTTTGATAAAATTGATTAAAAATGTAGCTCCGCCAACAAAACATCTGTCCTCCCCCTTAGTAAATATAAAGTGCAGGACATGGTGCAAACTATCCTAAAAATAATACGTAATAATACGTAATACGTAATAATAAATTTGGCAGAAATGTCTACTCCTCCGACAAAACATCCCAAACTACAGCATACTAATTGCCCCCTAAATTTATACTGGCTTACTTTTAGATAGTATCATTCAATCTGTCCTAATAATTATAGAAAATTATTTTTTTAGAATGTGCCTTTTCAGTTTCAGTAATTTCAGTTACTGGGACAACATATGTGAGGCGTGTTGCAACATCCTTCCATCCTCCCTGGTCTGACTGATGGTCTGACCGAGAGTGTTAAGTGAACCTCTATGTCATGCTAAAAGTATAGACACAGAGGAAGCTAAAGAGCCAAGACAGGAACGGAAAAAAAGGATTCAGGACATAACTGAGCTGAACGGAGCCTATGGACCCCATAGACTATAATGTGGTCTGTTAGGTTTTTGCTCAGAAAATGATTTTTGGAGCGGAAACAAAAGTTGTGCACGCAGGACTTTTGTCTCCGCTTCAAAAATCTTCCTCTGAGCGGAAACCTAACGGACCCCATTATAGTCTATGGGGTCTGTAGGCTCCGTTCAGCTCACTAATGTTCCGAATCCGTCCTTTCCGTTCTCCTGGTCCTATAACGGAGTAGGAGAGCGGAAGGGCTGAACGGTGATGTGAACAAGCCCTAAGGGAGCAGGAGAACGGAAGGGCTGAACGGTGATGTGAATAAGCCCTTATTGACAGCAGCTGAATGTGGAAAGTGCCAGGACTGGGTGGCGACCCTGAGGACTGTAACTATTGCTGTACTATATGGCACTGTTCACAGGGAAGATGGGGCAGTATGGCACAGCCGCATTCACCCTATAGATGCCATGTTCAACTGCGGCGTCTAGGTGGTTAGACAGAGATATGGGCTTCCACGGTCACTCCATTGGTGCCCTTCATCATTGTGCCAATGGTAGTGATGGCAGTCGGGAGGGTCTAACAAATGCCCCAAGTTTGCCATGGCTAATTCCAGTTTTTTTCTATCCCCCTCGGAAAAAAAATGTATTTATAAATAATAATAACTTATATTATGCAGCCCAAAGTAATTTTTTTAATATGACTCGTCCTGCAAAAACAAAGTCCCCTACAACTACATTAATGTCATTTGACTGGAATGAGGTAACATAAAAACACGAAATGAGCTATTATGGTGCAATAGTAGTAAAACATAATAAGGAGACAGGCGTATATTTAAAACTCAAAAGAACAATGGTAGAATTGTTTTTTTTCCCCCCCAAGAAAGAGTTAATAAAAGTTCATCTATAAGTTATATGTGCTCCAAAATGTTTGCAATAAATATATAACTTTTGAGGTATTTCCTCGAATAGGTCGGAGCTGTCATACCAGAACCAGTCTATAACAGGAGCGACACTGTCTCAAAAATCTCAGACAAACCCCTTTAAATTTCCAAAATTATCCATGTCTGATATTAATTTCAGCTCGGGAAACAACATCTCATTTGCGTGCAGATAGATCTTTGTGCAGATCCTCAAGGCATGCCTCCATTTATCCTGAGACGGGTGCAGGGAGATATGGCCACTTACCGCCGTCACGACTAATAAATGATGGTACTAGCCCTCGGTTTCAAGCTGTGAATTGTTTATTTTTAGAAAGTTTCTGGCAGCGGATCCGGGGCCAACACTCAGCAGCACTGTTAACGGTGACAGATGATGAGGCCGGCCACCCCTCTGCTGAACCCATAGCCGTCCCGGTCTTTCGTTATTTTCTCCTGTGGATATTGCACCCTTAGGCACTTTGTGTTATGCAGTCATTTATCATTGTAGGGGATGAGCCGCCATCCTCCGCTCCATTCAGAGACTTACACGGTGATGAAAATGAACGGAGGGGAACTGAATTTGGAGAATAGCTCCATGATTTCTATTATGGACTGTGAAGAGCTGGCTGTGGACTAAAGGTTACTAGACCAATGGACGTAGAGCGGACTCCACAGCTCTAAGCGATGCGATCGTTGAGTTTTATAATTGTGTTTTATCAGAAATATTTCTTGTCTGTTGTTTTAGGGTGCAGAATAAACTTTCTTAGTGGATCTGAAGGCACAGTCCATGCATACACACATTATGTTCATTCAGAGCCATGAGGTGAGATGTGCTGGCCGGACCTAATGTCCACATACGGCCAGGCATGAGATTGGTAATTAGCGTAAAGCAATCATTAGCCTCGTTAGTGTCTCTGAGGCCTCTATTAAGCCATTGCTCGATGAGCCACTACTCCCATTATGTGGATGGTGACGGGTAGACCCAGTGGTGCCATCCCCATAGGGGGTCTCAAATGTGGTCTCAGGTGAGGGGCTTGGCCTCAGGGAAATACAGCCACCACACAGTTGGCATTGGGTGAGGGTGTTCCCAAGGGTACGTACTCAGACCTGGGGGGTGGCGTTGGGGTACTAAGTACACTGACTAGGGGATGAGATTGTTGCTGGTTGGAGTTTCGGTCGTGGTGTCCATGGTCTGGATAAGCATCGGCTGTCACTGCAAAATATACCGGCGGCTGATACTAAACCTGTAGGCCAACCTAAAACGTTGGGAGACATTGGGTAATGCCTGGTACAGGTCCCAGCTTGAGATATCGTGGACTGGGTCTCAGAGGGTGTCTACCCAAGTGTCCAGGGAAAGACTCCACTCGCTGTATAACTGGGGACGAAAGAATAAAGACAGTTGCATCGTTTACCTGCCTAGGTGATTAATACGAGCCACAACCTCAGATCTTTGCATGGACTAAATTGGAGGATTTATACAAGAGGGTGGATACGGCCACCACTTGCCAGTCCTTCATGTGGAGTGACTGGAGTTGGCATCTGGGCATTATTTCACCAGCCTGGCACAGAAAAAAAAATGTCATGATGTTATGTGTTGTTCTGCCGGATGAATATAAATTTAAATAAAAAGGAAAATAAATAAAAGGAAAAAAAAAATCGATTTCGATATTGATTGTTTAGGTTGTGCCAGATAACTTACCTATATTATATATAATCGGTAAGTTATACGCTGGTCATTCACATTCTGCCCCTTTCCCTCATCACCTGTAGCATTCAACTAGGCCACAGTCAAGTTTTTGGCCATAGTGACGGTAAGGAACATTGTCCAACATGGTCGTGTGACATTACATCCTACAGCTACTGGATGATGTGATCACATGCTAGAGTTGAGCCGATACACCGCACCGAGGGATAATGGCTGCTGGGAGCAGGGGGAGAAGAGGGCCTCAAAATCTTACATTAGGACGTGATCTGAGTCTTGCCAGGCCTTCTTGACCCTTCTTTGAATCTGACAGGGGTTGTCTCACAAAAATGATCACGTATCTACAGGGCAAGTGATTAAAATAGGATTGCGGATGATGGGGACCCTTGCCACTGGGGCCCCTGTGATGCCAAGAATGAGGGATTCCTAAGTCCCCTCTGTGAAAGAAATGAACGGAGCGGTGGAACAACATGTGCACTACCAATCCATTCAGAGAGGGAACTTGGGGACCACTCGTTCCCAGGGTTGCTGAGGGCTTCCTCAGTCTGATTTTTATTATTTTATTTATTAATATACATTATTTTGATGATATAGCCCCTTTAAGCTGGACATACACATTAGATGGGTGTCAACTGAACCCACCAATTTTACTGGGATTAGCCACCCACTCTGTATATACTTGATTTTGCCCCTTCTCACTTTGTATATATTACATTTTTTTGCCCCCTCTGTCCTATATATATATATATATATATATATATATATACAATGGGGAAAAAAAAGGATTTAGTCAGCCACCAATAGTCATAGGTAGACCTCAACTATGAGAGGCAAAATCAGAAAACAAATCCAGAAAATCACATTATCTGATTTTTAAAGAATTTATTTGCAAATTATGATGGAAAATAAGTATTTGGTCAATAACAAAAGTTCATCTTTGTTATATATCCTTTGTTGGCAATGACAAAGGTCAAACAAGATTTTTGCTCTTTACAAGGTTGGCACACACTGTTGCTGGTATGTTGGCCCATTCCTCCATGCAGATCTCCTCTAGAGCAGTGATGTTTTGGGGCTGTCGCTGGGCAACACAGACTTTCAATTCCATCCAAAGGTTTTCTATGGGGATGAGATCTGGAGACTGGCTAGGCCACTCCAGGACCTTGAAATGCTTCTTACGAAGCCACTCCTTGGTTGCCCTGGCGGTGCGCTTGGGATCATTGTCATGCTGAAAGACCCAGCCACGTTTCATCTTCAATGCCCTTGCTGATGGAAGGAGGTTTGCACTCAAACTCTCACGATACATCGCCCCATGCATTCTTTCATGTACACGGATCAGTCGTCCTGGTCCCTTTGCAGAGAAACAGCCCCAAAGCATGATGTTGCCACCCCCATGCTTCACAGTAGGTATGGTGTTCTTTGGATACAACTCAGCATTCACACTCCTCCAAACACGACGAGTTGTGTTTCTACCAAACAGTTTTACTTTGGTTTCATCTGACCATATGACATTCTCCCAATACTCTTCTGGAACATCCAAATGCTCTCTAGCAAACTTCGGACGGGCCCGCATACGTACTGGCATAAGCAGGGGGACACGTCTGGCACTGCAGGATTTGAGTCCCTGGCAGCGTAGTGTGTTACTGACAGTAGCCTTTGTTACGTTGGTCCCAGCTTTCTGCAGGTCATTCACTAGGTCCCCCATGTGGTTCTAGGATTTTTGCTCACAGTTCTTGCGATCATTTTGACTCCACAGGGTGAGATCTTGTGTGGAGCCCCTGAACGAGGGAGATTATCAGTGGTCTTGTATGTCTTCCATTTTCTAATTATTGCTCCCACAGTTGATTTCTTCGCACCAAGCTGCTTGCCTATTGCAGATTCAGTCTTCCCAGCCTGGTGCAGGTCTACAATTTTGTTTCTGGTGTCCTTCGACAGCTCTTTGGTCTTCACCATAGTGTAGTTTGGAGTCTGACTGAGGTTGTGGTCAGGTGTCTTTTATACTGATAACAAGTTCAAACAGGTGCCATTACTACAGGTAATGAGTGGAGGACAGAGGAGCCTCTTAAAGAAGAAGTTATAGGTCTGTGAGAGCCAGAAATCTTGCTTGTTTGTAGGTGACCAAATACTTATTTTCCACCATAATTTGCAAATAAATTCTTTAAAAATCAGACAATGTGATTTTCTGGATTTGTTTTCTCTCATAGTTGAGGTCTACCTATGATGTCAATTACAGACCTCTCTCATCTTTTTAAGTGGGAGAACTTGCACAATTGGTGGCTTTACCCACTGTGTATATATATATATATATATATATATATATATATATATATATAGCCAGCGGGCCCCCTTTCTAAATTCTAAAAAGTTCATAGTGCCGGGTGCCCCCCAGAATGTGGTGGATATACATAAAAAAAAAAACTTACCTCTGTTCTGTTCCTCTCTGTCTCTGCTTGTGCAATCAGTTGTAAAACATCCCGTCTTGCCCTCTGCTACACCACGTCATCCCGCGAGACCCATGAATATCAGCAGCGGGTCTCGCCGACATGACTTGATAACGCGGCGGTGTAGCAGGAGAGGGTATGGGGATATGCGCAGCCACACTGGCTTTTATAATTCAAAGCAGAGGGGACTGGCTGCAAGCACTTGCGGGTACCCCTCCCCTGCCGGACCCAGTCGCACCCTCTGCAACCGTGATCGTTACGCCCCTGTTCTCGGGGAGGTTAGTCGCCCTCTGGAGGCATTTGATGGTGTCCTTCTCATCTCTCATTTATCTCATGTGCATGGCCAACTTTAGTTTAGGTGAAAGACTGTCATAAAGGTGTTATCCCATGATTAATGTAAAAAATGAAAATCAGACATCATATAGTACATGAAAATACCTTTCTAACAAAGCTACAACCAGCCCTGTACCTCACATGGATCCAGAGATCTCCCCATTCATTGCTCTGCTAGATTTATATCAAGCTGACAGCTCAAGGGGAGTGTCTTTTCTGCTGCAGCTCAGGGGGCGTGTCCATGCTCTCCCTATCACAGCTCAGGAGGCAGTTGAAAGATGAAACTGAGCATGTGCGGCCATCTCAGTGTGCAGGACAAAGAAATATGAAAAAAACTAAAAGCAGGGGGCGCTATACAGATACATATTATTTAATAACTCCGTGGCTATGCTAATTTTTTACTTACATACAATTACAAAAGAACCCCTTTAAAGAGGTTTTCCACCTTTTATATATTCATGTTCTATCCTTGGGACATATAATCAATATCAGATCAATGAGGACCCAACATATCACCACGTGATAAGTTGCTTGCGGCAGCCGCTAGTGCTGAAATCATAACAGTGGACAGAGGGCGCCATCCACTGTGTAGTGGCCATGCCAGGGTACTGCAGCTCAGCTCCTATTCACTATCTCCAGAGGATAGGTCATCAATATCTAAAATTTGTAAAACTTTAAAATGAGAGACAGACTTGTTGCTAGGTGACTAGATTATTAACCAGACTTGTTGTTAGGCAGAGTATCCATCTTAACCAGACTGTCAGACATGATTAACCATAACGGCATTGTTTGTATCCAGATGGGAATGGTCACGTGCACTGATCCGTGACATCCCGCTTGTGGCCTCATCCACTTAAGCCAGTCATTGGCTGGAGCAGTGCATGTGACCATCATTGCCAACTGAATCTAAACCTTGCCAGGATCAGTAGATGGAGAGACCATTGGCATCGTGGACTGCAGCAGTGGGGAGCAGTACATATGACTCTTCTGTTTCATGCTGTGGGGACTTGTTTAAAGATCGTGTTTACCAGATAACTCCTTTAAGGAGGAGCTGTCACCTCTCCTGATGTGTCAGGTTTAGTAACTACTTGTATTGCCCATGTAATAACAATTCTGGAGCATCTATTCTTATGACTCCATGTTGTGCCATATCTTATTCCTTCTGCAGTAGGGCTAGATGAGTGTTACCAGTTGGGGGGGGGGTGTCCCTGCACAGTCTGACCATTATCCAATCAGTGCTGCCAATGTCAGTCTGTGCAGGGACACACCCCCAACTGGTAACACCCAGCTGAACCTTCCATACAGACTGCTGGCAATTCATTCATAAATCTATCAGTATAAGGGACGAAGGGCACAACATGGTGTTGTATAAAAAGATGCTCCAGAATTATTACATGGGGAATGCAAGTATTTACTAAAACAGACAGGTCAGGATAGGTGACAGCCAGGCCCTTTTTAAGTTATGGTGCATAATGAATTTAATTAAATGCAAATTTTCTTTTTTTTACTATTTTCTAAGACCAAAGAAGATAGTGGCAGCTTTAAGAATTGAAGACCAGCCTGAGACTCTGTCTGCATTGCACCACGAGCTGCATGGGCTTTTCACGTACATGCTGTGACCTACTCCTCCATTCATTAACATTGTACACGGTACACTGAGCTCTGCTGCAGCATCCAGGGTCCTCCAACACAGTATGTGAGACACTACACAATCATGTTTCTTGGATTGCTCCTTCTTAACCCTGTCAACAGACTTGACAAAAGTAAAGCCTCAATGTGACTCTGAGGAGCAGAAGAACGAAACGTATGACTAAGTCCATCTAACCGGAACTGTATTTGTTGCGATTACTATAAAGAGTGTCAATCCTCCAGGATCGATATAGAAAGTCACTTGGCGAGCATCCAGAGGTGTGAAATCCAAATCATGAATGTAGTGTCCCATGGTAGTGCATAAAAACATCAAGGAAATGAAGTCCTATATAATAACAGGTGTATATAAAAGATCAGGCAAGGGGTAAGGAAGCTGAGGGGCCCCAGCCAAATGTCTCCAAATATACAAGAAAATGGATCACCTAACATGACCTATAGAAGTAGATATGGAGAATCTCAGTATGTTGTTAGTAGTGTCGTAGAAGCAATTTGATGCATTGACGTCTACCATGCGCATAATATAATTGAAGATATTAAAGGGGTTTTCCAGTATTTTACTACTGATGACCTATCCTCAGGATAGGTCATCAGTATCTGATCGGTGGGGGTCTGACACCCGGGACCCCCGACGATCAGCTGTTTGAGAAGGTACCAGCGCTCCTGTGAGTGTCGGTACCTTCTCACAGCTCACCAAGCACAGCACCATACATTGTACAGCGGCTGTGCTTGGTATCGTGCTCAGCCCCATTCACTTGAATGAGGCTGAGACGCTCCTAGGCCACGTGACTGATAAACGTGACGTCACTGGCCTAGGAAAAGCAGAGAGAAGGCCTCAGCGCTTACAGGTTTGCCGCTGCCTTCTCAAACAGCTGATCGGCGGGGGGTCCCGGGTGTTGGACCCCCACCGATCAGACACTAATTACCTATCCTGAGGATAGGTCATCAGTAGTTAAATCCCGGAAAACCCCTTTAACCCACTGTATCCTACAAGGTGGGACTGGAGTTCTCCAGAGCAGACGGACTGTGGATGATCAGGTGTATTTCTATGAGAAGACCCTTCCATACACACAGCCAAAAATAGATCAACGGCTCTTTCCCACAACATATGTATGCTTGAGTATCCCACCAGATGTGGTCATCATAGACTACCTGGTACCATCTGGAGCTGAGACATAGGCATGGTGTAGGAGTACCAGGGTCAGGCACCAACTGGCAATGATCGTAAAGTCAATCTGATTTACTTCCATTCCTTGGGACAGAAAGTTCTCCAAAGTTTCCTCACCCAGTAAGAATATCTACCAGTGTGCTCTATCAGCCATAAACTGGTAAAACTATGTTTAAGTGTAGATTTGAGGACACAAAAGGGGATCAAGTTCCTAGAGGGTGGCCTATGGAAACTTGATGAACTTGGAACTTGATGTATATGGGTAGATGACATAGCCTGGTTGAATCTAAGAACTGATGTCTGAGCAAGCAGAGTGCTTGGAAGCTGAGAGTTAACAAACAAATCTATCCTTAGACCAGAGCGGCGCAGATTTTTCAGATACCCCCTATTATTTCATTCTGCCGCTTAGCAGATGAGGTGAGTTATTGCCATGTGTGATGAATTGGTTCTATATTAGAGCATCTGGCCTCATGGCTGGGGTTAGTGTGGCGCAGATGTTGCTGGCATTAGAAATATACACCTTATTATGGGCACCATTACACCACTTTACTGTGCCGGATGACTACATCACCCATTCTGCTTTATATGATTCTGCCTACAGTATTTCATGACAGCCATTGAATAATAGGTATACAGTGCATTCGGAAAGTCTTCAGACCATTTCACTTTTTTGCATTTTGTTATGTTGTGACCTTGTGCTAAAATAAAAGAAAAATCAACTCCCCCCCCCCCATCAGTCTTCACTCTATACCCCATAATGAGAAATGGAAAGAATTTTACAAATGTTTGCAAATGTATTAAAAAATTAATTATTTAAAATTAATTAAAATTAATTAAAGTAATAACTGGAATGCGTGGACTACAGTACCCAGAAAGATTATCAAAATTAGGGTTATTTACTTTAGAAAAAAGACGACTGAGGGGAGATCTAATAACTATGTATAAATATATCAGGGGTCAGTACAGAGATCTCTCCCATCATCTATTTATCCCCAGGACTGTGACTGTGACGAGGGGACATCCTCTGCGTCTGGAGGAAAGAAGGTTTGTACACAAACATAGAAGAGGATTCTTTACAGTAAGAGCAGTGAGACTATGGAACTCTCTGCCTGAGGAGGTGGTGATGGTAAGTTCACTAAAAGAGTTCAAGAGAGGCCTGGATGTATTTTTGGAGGGTAATAATATTACAGGTTATAGTTACTAGAGATGGGTCGTTGATCCAGGGAGTAATTCTGATTGCCTGATTGGAGTCGGGAAGGAATTTTTTTCCCCTAAAGTGGTGAAAATTGGCTTCTACCTCACAGGGGTTTTTTTTTCCTTCCTCTGGATCAACTTGTAGGAAAACAGGCCGAACTGGATGGACAGATGTCTTTTTTCGCCCTTATAAACTATGTTACTATGTTACTTCAGCTCCTGTCTGGTCTACTTTTTTTGTCGGCCCACCTGTCACCGGGGGTCGAGCTCCAGCACCGAGCTTCCTTCTACTCTTCTTCTGGTCTAGTAGAGATCAGAAACAGAGAAAAAGCTTGACGCTGGAAACAGAGCACTGGAGACAAGGAAATCTTTCTTTTTAACCACTGTACCCTGCCTAGACGTATGATAAGGGTCCCCCAGTCTCAAAAACTGTCTTAATGGCACGTGGTAGGCACAGGGCCCTGATAGACTTTTGTATTGGGCCCAGGAGCTTACAGAATTATGCATACAGAAGATGCACATTCTGTGCTCTACAAACTGTGGACTGCGTATAGCAGCCGGTATGGTAATATCTAGGATTACATAAGACAAGCAGCAATTCTATACACAACAAAGAGAGTATACACCACAAGATGAAAAGAAGAAAAGGCGTCTGCAGACAGGAATAGAAATTGTGCTTCTTACCAAAGGAGATTCGACAGCGGGAAAATGGGTCATATGAAGAATAATTAAGAAAGTATACAAAGAATTAAGAAATGTGCTTCCCTGGAGATGATTTTCACTTACCCAGGGATGTTCATTAATATACTGATTAATTATGTTCCAATCTGCTGAGCTGGGAATGTCTATGAACTGACGAGCCGAAGTAATGAGGTGGAGTGACCCCCTCCGACATGTTTGGGACTACTACTGCCTATTTATTTGATTAATGGCACATTCAGACAAGTGTATCCGTTTTTACAGTCCGCAAATTGCAGATCTGCAAAACACGTATACCGGCGTGTGCATTCCGCATTTTGCAGAATGGAACGCTCAGCCCTATGATAGAATTGCATATTTTTGTCCCCAGTTGAGCTCAAGAATAGGACATGTTCTATCTTTTTTTGCAGGGGCACGAAACGTAAGTATGTCCGCATCTTTTGCTGTCCCATTGAAATGTATGGGACCCCATCCATTTCACAAAACGTATGCGGACACATATATACGGTCATGTGAATGGGCTGGATTTGAATGTGTCTTATTGCCAGGTTTGGGTGCAAGTCAAAAACACAGAACAGGTGCAGATCTTTTCATTATACCTTATGTCTGTGGAACCTCCAATCCTGGTTTTGGCTCACAATAACTGATGGAAATAACTGATGAAATAACTGATGTATGAACAAGCCCTAATTGTGTTGTGTGGGGTCTTGGTGGTAGATTTCCCGGTGCGCTGGCTGATATGGCGCTGGGACGTACAGCACCAGACACCATGGTGTGTTGGGAGTGGCACTGTTGTTGGGCCCAGTAGTTACATGTGACTGTATAGGTGGAGTTACTGAAATAGGTGGAGTTACAGGATTATAAATGGGATTGCTTGTGTCGCCAGTGAGGAAGGCCCAGTGTGCAGAGAGTACAGCGGTCCCCTACTTGACTGAGACAGTGGGTGGAGTGAGGGTATCCCCATATCTTAATGACAGCAGGTGGAGTTAGGGCATTCCCTTATATTTAAGACAGCCGTTGGAAAGGACGTCTCGCCACACGTAGTACAAGAGTTGAGTTGTAGGAGGTGTTACCCTGAGAGAAAGGACTGTGTAGTGCTGAGGGCTGGAGCAGTGCCAGAGAGCGGAGAGTTTTTATATGTGGCATCTCATTACAGAGTGAATGGGTCCGGAGACTGGTCACTGGATTGACTGGTTTGGGTCTATCCCAGAAGTAGAAGCTGCTTGAGTCAGAGAGTTGCTCAGTTCACAAGTGGCCTGAGAGATGAGTAGTAAACGTGGACCGAGTGGGACTGTTTATTGAGTGGAATGTGGGACCTCCGCAGACTGTAAGTAGTGACAGGAGAGCAGTAAATAAGGATTCAAAAAGGAATATTTGGACGTTTTGGGTGAGTGCCATCCTTACTCTTCCTTTTTGGATCTACATATGGACTTTGTTTGTCAATAGAGCACCCTCTGTGTCCTTTTGAAAAGCTTTTCAGCAGCCAATTCAATGTTAAAGTGATAATGTGGTGTGGTTTGCAGTGCCATCCGAACCCTGTTTTTATTTTTTGTGGCGTAAATAAGGATTGCTTGTGTTATTCTAACCTTTCATTAATAGGGAAAGTCACCACCATCAAGCTACCTCTCAAGCTTGTGCCCTCACTTAAAGGGTTGTCCCATGAAAAATATTCTACAGTTTTCAAACCAGCACCTGGATCTGAATACTATTGTAATTGCATGTAATTAAAAATTTAGCCTAGCCACTGAGTTATTCAATGAAACGTAACTGTATAGCGCCACCTGCTGTCTGTTTTAACCCCTTTAAAAATTATGGAGGCCACTGTGCTCTTGGGAACTATCAGTGGAGCAGAACATTTTTGTACCCTTGACTGCACACAATCCGGTCTCCGAGCTCTACAGGCAGTTCTTTCCTCCTCATGGCTTGGTTTTCTCTCTATGCATTCTCAGCTGTGAGACCTTATATAGACATAACTGTGTCTTTCTAAATCAGGTCCAATCAACTGAATTTACCAGTCCAATCAAGGTGTAGAAACATCTTAGAGCTGATCCAGAGAAATGGGAGGCCTCAGAGCTATGTGTCATAGCAAAGGGGTCTGACTTATGTCCATGCAAAAATTTGACCCTGAGACTATCACAGAGCAGGTGCATTTATACGGAGACTTGATTACACACAGGTGGATTCTATTTATCTTCATCAGTCATTTAGGACAACATTGGATCATTCAGAGATCCTCAATCAAGTTCTGGAGGGAGTTTTCTGAACTGAAAGTAAATGGGCCGAAAAATTTTGCACGCCCCACTTTTCAGTTTTATTATTACAAAAAAAGTTTAAATGATCCAATAAATTTCGTTCCACTTCACAATTGTGACCCAAATTTAAAATGTTATATCTTTTTGTTTGAAGCCTGAAATGTGGCAAAAGGTTGAAAAATTCCAGGGAGCCGAATACTTTCGCAAGGCACTGTATGACCAGAGTAAAATGCAAGTATAGATTGTGAGCTCCACTGGGGACAGCAAGTGATGATAATGTCTGTAAAGTGCTGCAGAATATGTCAACGCTATATATGTGAGTACATAAAACACAGAATATGAAGAGGTTCCGTAAGTGTGGAAGAAGCCTATTGAATACTTCTAAGTACATCCAGCAAGTTTACCCAACCTCCTGACATACACAAATCACTGCTGAGGCTGCTGTTCCTGTGCTACTGATGCAAGTTATTGCTTGTGGCATAAACCACCAGACGAGCTGTTTCAGATAGCAGGAGAGGCGGCAGATTGCCGGCAAGCTGACAAGGGCTTTCTTAACGTAGATGCCAGAGGGGCTCTGGCTGAAAAGAGCTGCCAATTCTTATTTTTATAGTTTTCCTCCTAAGCTTTTCGAGAAGAAGAGAGAAGAGGATCTGAAGTCTAGTACCCCAGACCTGAGGGTACTACAATCCTGTATATAGTTTGTATTATTACTGTATTGTTGTGTATATTTACATATATTTGTATTATTTTACCAGCAAAGATGTGGATGTCAAGGGTTAGGCAGGTACAGGGCTACCACCCTGTTCCTCCACTCTTGGTAGGAGTGGGCTGGTGCTGCTTCCTTGTCCAAAGAGAGGAGGAAGAATACTGCTGAGCCCCTGTAAGAGATCCTCCAGAGAGATCGACTATATACAGCCTCAAGTAAATCCTTGAGAAGTGACACAGCAGATCGAACAGCTGAACACCTGCATCAAAGGCACTGCTGTGTGGTGAGGGACTACAACCAAGACACCCATCACCCAAAGTACCACTAGGCCAGTTATAACTAATGTCTGGACCTAACAGTGGACACCTACAGTTACAAATGTTAAATTGACGCCATCCATTCTGGCCTCATTCTTCAATACTACGTTTACACTGCACTGATCCCCAGGGAGCAAAGGCTTGAGGGAGTACATTGTGACACAACACTTCATCAAGGCCACTACCACTCCCATCCTCTGCACCGGCATCTCTGGGGCTCTCTGAAAAAGTGGTTTCCTGGGATTAGAAAAAAGCACCACTCTTGTTGGTCTAGTCTATATCAGGTATTGCAGCATAGTCACTTGTATGGAGTTAGGCTGCAAAACCAGGCCATGGACATAAATGGTGCTTTACCTGGAAAAATAACTAACCTTTTTTCTCATATTTGCACTAAATACCACAAAATACCTGGAGCACTATTCCTACGTATGGAGAGAGCTAAGTAGGTGTAAGTAGTCTAAGGCCCCTTTTTACACGAGTTTTCCGCGCGGGTCCAACGTGTGACGTGAACACATAGCACCCTCACTGAATCCTGACCCGTTCATTTCAATGGGTCTGTGTACATGAGCGCTTTTTTTTCACGTATCAGTTCTGCGTTGCGTGAAAAAAACGAAGCATGTTCTATATTCTGCGTTTTTCATGCAGCCCTGGCCTCATAGAAGTGAATGGGGCTTCAGTGAAAAACGCAATGCATCCGCAAGCAAGTGCAGATACAATGCGTTTTTCACTGATGATTGCTAAGAGATGTTGTTTGTAATCTAGGGATGAGCGAACCGAACCGTAACGAACCAGATTCGTTACGAACTTTACCGAACGTTCGGTTCGTCCCCGAACCGAACTTTCGTAAAGTTCGTATGAATCAGGTTCGTAAATAAAGTTTACTTTTTCAACAGAATAGACCAGGATACAAGGGATTATTTATTACTCCTACAATCCCTTGTATCCTGGTGTGACCCTCGTGTCAAACCACCCTTTTGGGAGGAGAATGGCCGAGATGGGTTATTATTTTCGTTCGTCCGAACGTTCGTTCGGACGAGCGAACAGAACCGTAACGAACCAGATTCGTTTAAGAACTTTTAAGACGAATCTGGTTAAAATAAAAACGGCACATCAAAACTGTACCGTTTTCACAGAATAGACCAGGATACAAGGGATTATTTATTACTCCTACAATCCCTTGTATCCTGGTGTGACCCTCGTGTCAAACCACCCTTTTGGGAGGAGAATGGCCGAGATGGGTTATTATTTTCGTTCGTCCGAACGTTCGTTCGGACGAGCGAACAGAACCGTAACGAACCAGATTCGTTTAAGAACTTTTAAGACGAATCTGGTTAAAATAAAAACGGCACATCAAAACTGTACCGTTTTCACAGAATAGACCAGGATACAAGGGATTATTTATTACTCCTACAATCCCTTGTATCCTGGTGTGACCCTCGTGTCAAACCACCCTTTTGGGAGGAGAATGGCCGAGATGGGTTATTATTTTCGTTCGTCCGAACGTTCGTTCGGACGAGCGAACAGAACCGTAACGAACCAGATTCGTTTAAGAACTTTTAAGACGAATCTGGTTAAAATAAAAACGGCACATCAAAACTGTACCGTTTTCACAGAATAGACCAGGATACAAGGGATTATTACACATAAAATCCCTTGTATCCTGTTTTTCTGTGAAATGCAAGAGCTGTGACGTCACTCCCACTGCCCTTTAAGTGCTGTTGCACGACGGAAGCTCGTCATTCTGTTGGCAGACAGCACACAGAGAGGAGCTCCACGTTAGTTAGAAGAAAAAATAAAGATAGCTAGATAGGTAATCTGCTAGACAGAGACAGGGAGAGATAGAGAGAAAGAGAGAGGATTAGAAAGGGTTAGTGAGAGAAAGCTGTCAGGAGGACAGTTGAGTTAGTACAGGTAGCACTGAGCCAGCTCCTGTCCCGTGACAATTTGTACAGGTTGTTGCTCTGCTGGGTGCATTCAACCTAGTGTAGCTGCGAGTCCTGAGACAAAAAAAAGTTACAAAAAAACACCAAAAAAATATAAAAAAAAAATATATAAAAAAAAGTTCTAAAAAAAAAAATTTTAAAAAAATTTTTGCTGTTAATAATACGTTATAGGTGAAGTAACCTATAACGTCAGTACAGGTAGCACTGAGCCAGCTCCTGTCCCGTGACAATTTGTACAGGTTGTTGCTCTGCTGGGTGCATTCAACCTAGTGTAGCTGCGAGTCCTGAGACAAAAAAAAGTTACAAAAAAACACCAAAAAAATATAAAAAAAAAATATATAAAAAAAAGTTCTAAAAAAAAAAATTTAAAAAATTTTTTGCTGTTAATAATACGTTATAGGTGAAGTAACCTATAACGTCAGTACAGGTAGCACTGAGCCAGCTCCTGTCCCGTGACCATCAGTACACGCTCCAGGTTGCTGTTCTGCTGTTCAACCTAGTGTAGCCGCGACTAAAAAAGTTACAAAAAAACTCCAAAAAAATATAAAAAAAAACAAAAAAATATAAAAAAAAACTGTTCTAAAAAAAGTTACCAAAAAAGTTATAAAAAAAAAAGTTAAAAAAGCCGTTATAGTTGAAGTAACCTATATAAGGTTTATATTTTTTTGGTTTTCTCATTTTCATTTTTTCCATACTCAAATAAATATGTCAAAGCGTCCCAGTTCAAGCAGCACCAGGCCCGGTGGCAGCCGGGGTAACAGGCGTGGCAGCAGGGTGCAGCTACCCGTGACCGCCAGTGGTCATGTAAGAACCACCCACCCAGGGCTTACAGATTGGCTTACCCAATCCTCAAGTTCCAGTGCCCAAAGCTCCCAAACCAGGAGTCAAGCAACGGCTGGATCATCGGACACCACCATTACATGGGACGGTCAGCAAGAGTCCTCTGCCCCGTCCCCTGTCATTACAATGGCCATCACCTGTGGGGCACCTTCTGCCATGGATACGTTGGCAAACCTTGATCTGCCCTTCGACTCTCTACCACTCTTTAGTCATGAGGAGGAGGAGGAGGAAGTTCTACAAAGACAGCAGGTGCAAGGTAATGAGTCTCCAGAGGAGGTGTTGCCTGGAAGTCAACAGAGCCAGGGAGGTGCATCCAGTGCCACACCAGATATCCTGGAGGAAATTAGCACTGGTCCTGAATTTGACGACAATGAGACGGCAGATCAGACGTGGCGCCCCGAAGCAGCAGTATCCCCAGCATCATCAGGGGAGGAAATGGAGGTGCCACAGACGCAGCAACATCACACTGTTGCAAGGACACAAGGCAGAAGAGCGAGCGGTAGAAGACAAGCTACCAGAGATAGATCTTCACCTTCAAGCCTGGGTCCTGAGAGGGCACCCTCAGCCAGCAGTGGCAGTCAACAGCCAGCAAGACCCCCCATGGCTGGCGGAAAACAACGGTCCTCAGTCGTCTGGCAGTTCTTCCGCCTTGGGACAGATAGGCACATTGCCTTTTGCCTGCTGTGCAATGATAAGGTCAGTCGTGGTAGGGGGGATAATCTCGGCACAACATCCATGAGGAAGCACATGGAAAGGCAACACCCACAGGCCTGGAAGAACCGTGACCCCAATACCACCTCCTGTCAGGATGCACCATCCACTGCAGATCCCATCGTGCAGCATCCTGTCAGTACAACTCAGAGCTCGTCAGCCTCAAGTGCAAGAAGCAGCACGGTGTCACTACCATCTACACCGCTCATGAGGCAGCAATCCCTGGGTGAGTCCATGGAAAGACGTCAGGTTTATTCAAGCAGCCATCCCATGGCCCAGAAACTGACAGGACACCTGGTCAAGATGCTGGTGCTTCAGTCCCTGCCCTACAATCTTGTGGACTCCCAGCCTTTCAGGGATTTAATGGCATGTGCACACCCCAGATGGCGCGTCCCCAGCCGCCACTACATCTCTTCCAAAGCTGTGCCATCCTTGCATAGTTTTGTGAAGAAGAAGGTTGGTGAGTCATTAGCACTATCGGTATCCAAGATCGTGCACCTGAGTGCTGATGTGTGGTCCTCCAATTATGGGCAAGGGCAGTACATGTCCATTACTGCCCATTGGGTCAACATCCTTCCTGAAGACCATCTGGAAGTTGGCCCATTCTTGCCACTGTCACCTCCACGGTGCTTTAGGGTGCCAGCAGCGGAAAGGACAACAACTGCCTCCACCACCTTGAAACCATCCGCCACTTTGCCAGCTGTCCAGTCTTACCACCGATGTCATGCCCGACACTCTCAGGCAGTCCTACATCTGGTGAGCCTGGGCGAACGGAGCCACACTGGGCAGGAGCTCCTCCGAACCATAAGGGAGGAGATACATGAATGGCTGACCCCACGTCAACTAACGGTGGGAAGTGTCGTCGCAGACAATGGGAGGAACATTGTCTCAGCAGTGCAGCGGGGAGGGCTGAGTCATACACCTTGTATGGCACACGTGATCAACCTCATAGTGCACAGGTTTCTCCGATCTTTTCCTGCACTACAAGATCTCATGAGGATGTCACGCAGAATGTGCAAACACTTCAGCCACTCGTACGCTGCAAGGAACACCCTGCTGAAGATCCAGAGACAGCGCAGTCTGCCCCAACATCGGCTAATCTGCGACGTCCCAACAAGATGGAACTCTGCCCTCCATATGCTGGACCGCCTGTACGAGCAACGGTCAGCCGTAACAGACTACCTCATGGGGCAATCAGGCAGCTTCATGCCACACTGCGACTTCCAAGTGACACACTGGCAGATGATGCGGGAAGTCTGCCAATTGTTGATCCCTTTTGAGGACGCGACTCTCTTCGTTAGCAGGCATGACTATGGGATCAACAACATCATCCCACTTGTCCATGTTCTGGAAAGTGCGCTGACCAACATTATCCGCGAGGATTCCCAGGCCACCACTCCAAGGCAGAACATTGCCTTGAGCCCAGACATGGACGAAGTGCCAATGGAGGGTGACGAAGAGGAAGATGTCTACGCCCAGCCATTCCACACACCGCCACCTGGCTTCTCTGCCTCTCAATCGCAGCAGGAGATGGAGGATGAGGTGGCAGAGGAGGAAGACCCCAGCAGACCCTGGACCTATACCGAGGACAGTGGAGAGGAGAGGTGCTCACTGTCCTTAGTGGAGATGGCAAGGTGCCTGCGGGAGTGTCTGCGCAATGACAGCCGTATTGTGGACATCCGCCAGAGGGACCAATACTGGCTGGCCACCCTGGTGGACCCCCGCTTCTGCCGCAAAATGGCTCAATTTTTTCCGCCATCAGAGAGGGAGGCAAAACTGGCATATTACCGGGACCTACTCACCAGCCAGTTGGTCTCAACTTACCATCGAGACCAGCCATGTTCCCCGACAACATCCTCTAGGGTGGAACCAGCGCGCTCCAGTAACACCACCACTAGTGGAGGCCTGAGAAGTCGATACAGCCTCCAATCCCTGATGAGTGATTTCCTGCGGCCAGTTGCTGAAGAGGGGACACAACAACGGACTCATGGCTCAGACCAGCTTGAGCTCACCCACCAGGTCACTGCCTACCTGGATTCTACGCTGCCCCAAAATGTCACCGACCCCGTGCAATACTGGGCAGAGAAACTGGACATCTGGCCTCAACTGGCAGAGTTTTCTTTGTCTCTGCTGTCCTGCCCAGCCAGTAGTGTTGCATCTGAGAGGGTGTTCAGCGTGGCCGGCAACATAGTAACACCGCAACGAACAAGGCTTTCTTGGAAAAGCGTTGAGATGCTAACTTTCATCAAGATGAATCGTGCCTGGATTACATCGGATTATACCACCCCCCTGCCTGATGTGAATGACTAAGTCATCAGTCGCCCGTCTTGCACGGCAATCCGTGTGTCCAAGAAACTGTCCTTAATATCCCAAATATGTGCCCAACATAAAAATGCGTAATTTAACTTATTAAGTAATCTTCCCCACTTAGACCCCAAATTAAACCAAATCACCTATAAATGCCCTACTTAATTCGGATACATTTGAATTTTCAGAACCCCATCTCCAAATTTAATGCCCATGGTGTGTTGGCCATTTAAGATCTCCACACCAGCTTAATGCCTCACACCGGTGCACCGTCCAACCAATACCCCAAGAACAGTACCATCCCTAAAATAATCCCCACGACTATTCTTCACAAAGTGGGGATTTCACCGTTTGTGAACTATAGCCGTGGGGTTCTATCCCTGGCAACCGTGCCAAGGAACACTACTCACCGTTTTGTGAGCGGGTAATAACTGTTCTTGAGGTATTTTGTTGATATCATGAGAGTACTAAAATCTTGCACCGCAAATCCCGATGGGGTTCTTCTCTGTGCGAATGATTTCACGCCTCTCATGCAGTCACGCGTGGAATAAGGCTGTCTATGGGGTATATATCACGGAGGCTGCTGTCCTTCAACTGTGATATAAAAAACCTCCACACTTAGTTACAGCAACAAACAGTTGCTGAATGGCAGGTTTACTTGCCTTATTTACGGGTGCCTTTACAATGGGATGCTTTTTTGTGGTTCTCTGCTGCATAAAATCCACAGGGCATCGTTGGCTGATTTTATTCTATGGGGCTGGACGCAAATACCCAGTTCATCGTAGAACTGCGTATGTCCGGACAGCACCATAGTACTGAACGCCGTTTGTTGAACGGTATAAAAATGCCCTGTGGATTTTACTCAGCAGACCCGCAGCCCCATGTGAAGGTACCCATAGGGTGAGGTTTTTTGGGAGTGACCAAAGAGAGGGTGGGAAGGTCACTCCCATACCCCATCAGGGGTTTTTCCCCTACCCATTTTAAAAGATAAGTCCAGGCAATTAATTACTTTCTGTGCCCTTATTTTACCCAGAAACTTAGGCCCCATTCACACGACTGTAAGTGAATGGGGCCGATTTTGCGGATAGATACGGCCCCATTCACTTACGGTCGTGTGAATGGGGCCTTATAAATTGCACGGACTTATCCTTTAAGCTAGCTGGTGACAGCACTAAAAAAAAAAAAGTATACATCCATTGGTTTGGGCGCTGCACTCGGTTAGGACATCAAACTGGTGTAACAAAGATATATATATATGTCTTGCCAACAGCCATAGGCCCAGATTCAACTAGTTTTACACCAGAGTAGTTGCGTCAATTTGTAAAGCAAGTGGCAGTGAGGTGTCCATTTCATGAAAATTGGACACATATTTTTGTATAATGGAACTGGCATAAAGCCTTCTTGAATTTGTGCCTTTTTAAATGTCCTTTCTTCACCTCATGGATTCTGTGGGTGAGGTTGTCTGTCTATTTCACCGTATCCGTATCCTACTAGACTAGCTGTAATGTTAGAGGGTTTTTTTTAACGTTGACTGTCCTGTGCTGAACTCAACATCAACTTTTTGTCATGTATAAAAACTGATTTTTACAAGCGTGCATATTCTTAGCTTCCAACTTCATTTCTCTGTACTAGGCCCTTCTGGGTCCAAAAGAATACTGCTCTTACTAATGCCCCCACCATCAATTGTCTATTTGGAAACATACTGGGTGCAATCAAGTGCTGCCTCCTCCTCCTCCTCCTCAACTTGTCTCTTCTCAACCCTACTGGTTCACCACCAGTCCCTCAAAAATAATGTTTTAGGGTCTGTTCACCACCAGGCCTTATACCATAATGTTTTCAAGGGTCTGTTCACCACAAGTCCCTCAAAAATAATGTTTTAGGGTCTGTTCACCACCAGGCCTTCTACCATAATGTTTAGAAGGGTCTGTTCCCCACCAGGCCTTCTACCATAATGTTTTCAAGGGTCTGTTCACCACCAGGCCATCAATCTTAATTTTTCACGGCTGTGACTGATGCCCTTCTTTATGTGTAATAAAAGGTGTATCGGAGTGCCTGTTCCTTGAAATTTTTGGCTGGACTTGAGCTTTACGTACAAGTCATCATATATTTCATAACAATTTTTCTTCAAAGTATGTCAGTAAGGGGTTAAAGGTTTTAAAAAAACACAAAACACAGGTTTAAAGAAAAATATTTTAACAATTACAAATTATTAATAAAAAACAAAATAAAATAAATATTAAACTGGAGGTTGACGACGCCTCGCCAACATGGCTTGCATCGCCGACACCTCTAATTGCAGGCTTCGTTGGATGCGGGAGGCAGCATAGAGCCGCTCATTGATCCTTCTGAGGGCTGCCTCCAATTCGAAGTCTGTGGGGATAGCTGTAGGGGTGGAAACATTAATACAATTAGTATTATCTAGTTAAAGGGGTTGTTGCACAAAAAATATTCTACACTTTCAAAGCAGCAACTGGATTTGAATACTTTAGCAGTTACATGTCATTAAATATTTTGTATATCTACTCGAACTAACTCAGTTATTCAGTGAAATGTATTTTTATTGAGCCTTTTTTTTCTTATGTCTTTGAACAGCTCACTGACAAGGTCGCACATGCTCAGTTTAAATCTTCTCTGCCTCCTCAATCTTAAACTGCCTCCTGTCCTGAGCTGTGATAGGGAGAGATGGACACGAGTCCTGACATGCAGCAGAATAGACACTAGTCACACTACCCTTCAGTAACCAGCTTGATGTAGCAGAGTAATTGGGGCAGATCTCTGGATCTATATGAGGTGCAGGGCTGTTTCTCGCTTTGTTAAAAAGAGATTGCCAATGTACTATAATACTATGTGATGTATGTCATCTTTTTCTTAAATATTTTTGGTGTAACTCAAGTTTCTACTTCTTTCACTACGTTGATTTTAAAATTATTGTGATATGTCTGCTTCACTAACCACTTGGAGAACATAATGTGTACACAGTCTAGTTATCATAACATGTTGGGTGACATGATCCTAGTGCTTGAGAATATTTCACTTATGTGAATTATGGCTTTGTACTTACTAGACACCCATACGGCATGGTCCTCCCAGGGTCCTGGGGAAAACTCTGCCTCCCTGACGGTTGGAGCTACAAAAGATAAAGCATAAATTTAGATTCTATTTTGAAGACAGAAGTTCCACCAATTACACTTTTGATTTTAGCGGACGCCGAGGTGACTAAGTGAAGGCGTCTATGACTGACGAGCGATGGTGCATTAAAGGGTTAATGAACTCAGCGTGCAGTAAGGTGAAAAAATGGTTCTGCCCGCGGGGGTGTTTCTCTTGTGGACACTGTTTCTAATTACCAGCAAGAGGGTGTTTCTTTTAACCCACACCCCTGCGTCCTGGATGGCTGAGGTGGTGGTAGCGGCTAAGGGGTTAATAGGATGGCCCTGATAGGGGGACGGCCTCTTTCTCCAGCATCTTCACTGACAGCTTCCCACCCTCCCTTCCCCATTATTTCATCTTTTTCTTAACTTTTTCTGATTCATTTCTGGTTTGTTTCAGTGTTTTACATTGCAAGTCACAACAGAGGTCGGTTGACGATTTCAGACGGAGAAGAAGGCAGACTTGCCCACAGAACGCTGTGGGGCATAGCGCTTCAATACTCCGGGTTATGGTGTTTATGGTCAACAAGTTGAAGTTTTGGATAAGATAAGAAAATAAAGCTGTGACCGACCCTTACCCAACTTAAGGAGGTGTGTGTTTTATTGGCCGGCTGCGAGGGTGGTTTGGTGGGGGGTTTAGAGAGGTCAGTCTCGGCAGTCTACCTACCTTCTACCTCGGGGGCTGTTGGAGTGGCAGGTGGGCTCCTCTGTGGCTGGGGTTCAGGCGGGGTAGAGGGCCCCTGTGGTGGTGCAGCAGCTATAAAAAAACATTAAATAATGGCATTTCATTCAACTCAAATGAACAGTTGTAATTGCTGATGTTGATACATGTGAATAGTTTGGTGCTGGATCCCATTCCTAAACACTAGTGCTCTTATATCACTGCTGCTGCACTCCCACATAGCCTGGATAAAAAATTATTTAAATATGTTTACACTTACATGAAGCTGCAGGTCCTGCCGGGGCCAACTGGCCTTGACGTCGTTGACGTCGCTGACGTCGCTCTGCAACATAAATCCATACACAATTGTTATGATGACCGTTTTTAATACTAACACTGTATACTACTATGAAGATATTATGGGTGAGAGGAGGGCGATATGATGTGGAGTGGGCATTTAAAGTTAAGGGATCATAGAATATCTGGGATGCATATTTGATGGAGGGGGCATTTCTTGGGAGGGTTGAATGAATGAATAAAAGATGTCTGTGTGTCACATTCTGCAGGTACAAACATAACAAATATAAATACAGCACATACAATGCACTAGTATACCATAGCTCCCGTCCCAACCGTTCAGGATTAGGCTGGACTGTCAGGATTTTAGCGGCTGAGTCCGGGAATGGGTGGCTATGTCCCGTGGTCAGCTGTCTTTGCATCCATAAGAAGCAGAGACGGGTGACGGTAAGCAGGGAGCAGTCCCTTCACCTTCCCCGACGTCCAGTGTAATGTCTCCTTGTGTCTGCCCACATACAGTATAATGTCTTCTCCTTGTGGCCCCAAGTGTTTTTTTATTCTAAATGGGTATTATTTATTGCAATACATTTCTTAATATCTTTATTGCGGGAATATTTTTGATATCGCCCACTCCAGACACATTAGATGCAGCATGAGCACGTCTTTGAGTCTGTGTGTTGGAGGAGGAAGCACTAACTATGAAGGGGCATATATTTAAGGGTACTTTCATACTAGCGAGAGAGATCCGGTGGGCTGCTATGGCCAGGAACAGCCCAACGGATCTCTCCGGATCCAGCATTTGCCTGACACAAAAAGGAGAATGGCCAACCCCATCAACAATAATGGGTGACGGTGCTGAACCGGCCGCTATCCAGCAAGAACGCCGGGAATTTGCAGGGCAAATACCGCGGATCAGCCTGCCGGATCACCACCACATATGTGAAAGTAGCCTAAGGCAAATTACTGTGAAGGGGCACGTATCTGAGAATATCTTCACTTGTTTGAGTGGAGTTAGAGGCGTGGCCTAGCATGAAAGAAAATTTCTGCAGCGCACCACGCACGCCCACGTTGTCCTTCTATACGGTTTTCATTGTTGGCACTGGTATCAGGGTTGCCAACCAAAATTTTTTTTTTTCTGGACAACTTTGGACAACATCCCAAAATCATGGACGGTTAACATTTTTAAAGGAAAAATTTGAAAACCATAATGAAGGATAAATATAAAGTAATAAAGGTCTATAGCTCAATATACTGATCAGAACTCATTACCACCATTTACTGTAAGCTGAAAAATGATGATAATTACCACCAAAATAATCTAGTATAACCAGCCTCTAAAAAATCACAGACTTTTTTCAAGGACATTGGAAAAAAGTTGCCTATTTTTACGGACTGTCCAGAAATTTGTGGACAGTTGGCAACCCAGACTGGTATATATACAATACAGTACACTAATTTATTAACATGATTTTACTTTTTAAATATTTTGTTACTTACCCCTTCTTATCTCCTCCCGTATCTCCTTTAGCCACTCTGGGGTTTTTATTTTTAGATCCGACCATCGGCGTTGGATCTGGCCGGAGGTCCGCACAGTCCTACACCTATGTAGGAGGCCTCGGATCACCACCTCTATGACCTCCTTTTTGTGCACATGTTTATGGGGGTGTGGTCCATCATAGTTCTCCCGGTCCATGACACGGACCATGTATTTGAGCTCCTCTGAGCTAAAAGCAGCTGCTCTTCTTGCCATCGCTAGGCCTCTACGTCGTGCGTGCGTGCGTACGTGCGTACGTACGTGCGTACATACGTACGAATATTACGCTAAAGATTTGTACGCTAATGCGTACGTATTCCGTCAAGTAGCGTACTTTTAACAACGCTACACTGTATGTTCGTTATTATGAATGTTCGCATTAGCGTACGCATTAGTTTAAATTCTTAAATATGCGTATATTTTGCATCGCCGTTGTACAAATCACTTTAATTTTTTCTACTTTTTTCATTGGAATAGCAACTGCAAGTAAACGAAACTATACCCTACCAGACTCCCATTATTGTTGCAGCAATTATTCAGCCGTTATAGCAAGGTTCGTTTTAGGTTCGGTTCGTACGAATCCGAACTTCAAGAAAATTCGCCGAACCGAACCGAACCGAACTTTTCAAAAGTTCGCTCATCCCTATTGTAAACCTTCAGTTTTTTATCACGAGCGTGAAAAACGCATGAAAACAGATTGCACCCATGCGGAAAAACTGAACAACTGAACGCAATCACAGACAAAACTGACTGAACTTGCTTGCAAAATATGCAAGTTTTCCTGAACGCATCCGGACCTCATCCATCACGCTCGTGTGAAAGAGGCCTAATAGAGCAAGAAATTCTTGCCTGGGAAATGGGTATACAAATTAGCAAAAAGCTGAACCTCTGGCGCCCCTAGATGTACCTGAACCTTTTAAGCAGGCCTTGAGACATAACTTGGATAACAACTAAGCCAGTACCTCATCTATAGAAAGTGGTTTTGGGGTTATCTCCCCTCATTAGTGCAGAGCAGAAAGAACTGGCTTAACTGGGTGAGAGGCTTTTGTCAGGGTTCGTACTATTTTTCCTCATGGAGAGCATCTAGTGGGCATGAGGAGTCCTATAGGTCAGGACATATTTCTCTAAGAAAAAAGTATGCAAATTTGCTCTCTTTCCAAAAACAAAGCTGAGACTTTTTTATGCTGAAGAAGAGACTGGTTCAGTCCCAAAATTGGTCAGTTAATATACTCATGAAGAGGGAGAGAAAGGAAGTTCCAGAATCTGTAATTGCTAAGCAAACTGAGTCAGTGAGGTACATCAAAAGCTATAGACATTACTGCTGTGAGGGGAATACTGCTAAGACACCATTCACAATTAGACACAACCTGGTTGATCATTTCCGTAAATCTGTACCCCGTAGTAGCATATTACACCTCTCTTAGTACTCTAAGTATTATTGACAGCCTCAGATTCTGCAGAGGAAGGAGTACATTGAATCTAAACCCGGCCTATGCCCCTACAAAACCATCTGGGGAAGAGTTACACTGTACATTTTTGGAAGCATGTTCTGAGACTGTTGGAAGTACTACAACTAGGGATGAGCAAATTTCTTGAAAATTCGATTCGCCTGATTCGCCGAATTTTACAAAAAAAATTCGCTTTGTGACGAATTACTTCGCCATGAAGCACATTTTTTTGTAAGTAGTGGGTGCAATGACAGGGAGCTGCGATAGCGCCGCCCCCATCATTGTACCCCTCAGATGCCGAATTCATACATGATCGCGGCGTCTGAATGTAAAAACAGTGTAAAATAAACATTAAAAAATACATTAAATCAAACTTACCTCCTCCATTTGCTCGCGACGGGCCAGCCGCCGCCATCTTGCTTGAAGATCTGGAGCGAAATCTCGTCGTGCGTCACTACGCGCGGGATTTTGCCCGGGATCTTCAATCAAGATGGCGGATGGCGGCCCGTCGCGAGCAAATGGAGGAGGTAAGTATGGATTTTTTTTTTTTTTTTTTACACTATTTCAGGATAAATAGATTCGCCGACACGAAGCACAAGGAAATTCGGCTTCTAGGCGAATGGAATTTATCCTGAAATTCGATCGAATTCCACTTCGTGGGATTCGATTCGCTCATCTCTAACTACAACCCTCATTTTGCAACATTTCTTCTCGTAAATCTGGCCTGGTTACTGATGCCTACATCATACTGCAGCCATTACGCACCCTACACGCCTTGCCTTGCACCCATACAAACAATAACATCAAGGGATCCCCAAACTACCATCAGGCAGGAGCTCTAACACCAGAGGAAGAAACTGTGCATCTTACTTTCACTGCACTGGCCCTAGGGAGCAAGGGTGTGAGGAAAGGCACTGTGATAGACTTTCTGCAGCCAGAGCCACTACTGCTCCCATCCTTTGCTCCGGCTCCTCAGGGGCTTGCTGCACATCCATAATTTGGTACATTGATCTACTGAGCTAGGCATACTGCCTCGAAGGGTTGATCATGCTGAATAAGATTGAATTGAATTGAATTCTAGCACCTGCGCTGTGATTTAACACTTGTGCAGTGCTTCCGAGCAGTGCAGATCCAAACTGTGCATGTGCCAATGACATGAAACTACACCCAGATCCATCGGGACTTTGTTTCCGTCCTGCATAATGAAAACCAGATGGATCCGTTATGCTTGGCCATAGACTTCTATTATGACAGATCAAAACGGAATGCCTCTTAAAGGCTTCCGTTTTGCATTTCGTCTATGAATTCCATTATTTTCCCTTATAAAGGAACCTATTACGGAATTCCCGAAGTTCGGGTTTGCTCATCCCTATTTACAACCTGAACCTCCAGGTTGTAGGCATAGATGAGCTTCCACCACAACTCATCCCATAGTGCTGTGTGCTGCAAGTTCAGCCAGAGAAGTAAACTCCTATTACACCCTTCCAAAAGTCCACCCACTACACCCTCCATCATCCCTGTTCTGTGTCCTAATGTTTCTTGCCACACAGCTTCAATACGACAAGCATTGGACTCTACCTAACCTGCTTGAGAAATGAGAGAGTCGACCAGCCATTTCCAACATGGGTCTTACATTATGGCCATTCGGGCAGGGATTCTGCAGTACTCCAGACCCAGTGGTATCTGCAAAGTTTTGGTTTGTTATAGACGCAGTTGTCCCAGCATGAGCTAGGCATGATGAGAGTTAAAGGGGTTCAGAGCTGAACCTGGACATACCCTTAATTTCACCCAGGTAGCCTGCCTGATGTTAGCATTGGAGTATCTCATGCTCCGATGCACTCCCTTGCCCTGCGCTAGGCTCTTTTGTTTACAAATACACACTGCCGGGCGGAGACGTGACATCACCGGCTCTGATGAGCTGGCTTTAGCGCTGCCCTAGCCGTTTTACTGGCCAGGGCAGCGCTAAAGGCCGCCCATCAGTGCCGGTGACATCACCGGGCTCACTGCTGGGCGGAAGCCTCCGCTTGGCAGAGCCCGGTTTGTCACCAGAACCAAATGCTTTGTCACCGGAACAAAATGCCTTTGCCCGGCGCAATTTAGCACAGGGAAAAGGAGGGCATCGGAGCATGCGAACATCAGGCAGGCTGCCTGGGTGAAATTAAGGGTATATATCAGAGCTGAACCCGGACAACCCCTTTAACAATCCTGGCCCAGCACTCTCTAGAGCTAAGGGTGTAGGCTGTCTCTACCCCTTTGTTCCAGAATATTCTAGTCACAGCGGCTGTAGAGAGGGAAGAAAAAGGAGCAGTCTCCTCCTGTGCCTCTCTCATATACTCCAGCTCCAAACCACAGAGCTTCAGTCACCTCCATGAGCTCCTGGAGATGCAATCAAGTAAGAACTAAAGGAGAAGGATGTGCATGGCTTCACTGAGAGAGGGACAGCAAGGTAACCCAGCTTAAGGAGAAACAGACCCTGCTGCTGCAGATGGATAACAAATTAAGACACCCTATGCACTCCAGAATAGCGGACACTATGGCCACTGTTGCCAGATTGTGGTTGCTAGCCAGAGATCCCAGTAACAAAGATTTTAGCAAGAGAAGGAGTAACTAGAGGGCCATTGCTGAAACCTACTGCCTAGCTCATGCTTAGACATCTGGGAGAAATTGGCACTGTATACAGATAACTGCTGGATGTACTAGTAAAGAGAGAATTTTGTTAAGTTCATTTTGGCCTGGTCTCTGAATGTCCATTGCATTCCTATCACATTCCATGCCTAAACGCCCACATAGACATGAACACCATGAGACACAACCCCCCCCAAACTACAGTTAGGCAGGGAGCTCGCAGCTACAAGGAGTGCTCCAAGGGAACACAGGGTGCCCCTCCTTCACTGCACCGACCCCAGTGAGCGACGTCCTGAGGGAGTACACCATGACACATCATCAGGGCCACTAACACTCCCATCCTCTGCTCCAGCTCCTCAGGGGCTCTCCACAATTCTGAAAGAGGGACCATGGGAGGCCTGGTTGCGATGTCAGAGCATATACAGTCTCCGCAGAGGGTACAATCGTGACCACTCTTCCAAAAGTAGTAGTAGCAACAGTAGCAGGCCCTGGCAGAGAAGGCATAGGGAAAGGTAAATATTTATACCTGGATAACCGTTTTAATGTAAAAAAAAAGTCAACGGTTGTCCCTATTTGCTTACAAAACTGTAGGCATGTAAACAGTAATCACATGTATGTATTCAAATGGTATTGCATTGTCCCCAAGTACTATATAAGGGATCCACGACTCAGGGGTAGGACGGGGCATTGGGGTGCAGAAAGTGAAAATCGCAAAATGCAGCCCCAAGGTCAAGGTGATGTACAACTTTACAAACCTACATCTGTTGCACCTGCAGTTGATCACAACTGAATGGATCCACTGAAAGGTCTTCAGAGACTGGAGATTGTCCATACTGCTTGTCCCAATGTCAATGGCTTGCCCTTACCAGACGTCTGTCCAAACACAATCAGCCCTATTGATTTACGTCTGTGGGTTTGACTGCCAAAACCACTGAAGATCAGCCCAAGGAAGGAGCAGGAGGTCACACATTTTAGATGTTGCCTATGTAAGGCGTGGTTGCATGGCCAACTCCAGGTTTATGTGGCCATTTAGTTATAGCCACACGGGTAGTTTCAAATATGTTTTCGGTAGCCGGCAGATGATACCTGCACACTGAAAGTTATTGTGATCGGAACAGGACGTTTACAGATGGGCTATCAAAGTAGCCCTGGAAAAGTCTACATTCCTTCAGATGTTTACATGTTCCTTCTGAAGCTTGTAGCAGAAGCGTATTTGTAAGGGCATGACCACACGGTCAGGTTTCCTGATGCAGTTTTGGAATCCAAAACCAGGAACAAATTCAAAAAAGAAGATATCTGTCCTTTAAACCTTTTCCCCTTTTATGATCCACTCCTGATTTTTGGCTTCCAAAACTGCATCAGGAAACCTGACCACGTGGTCCCCAAGTATCAAAATGTTAGGAAATTGATGAAAACAGAAGAAATGCCATCCAGACCTCCAAACACGAATAACAACAGGCAGTAGCTGAAAAGCATTACATTGTACCCAGGAAATGCAATTATAACGACACTTCGTCAAATTAGGCCGGGCAAGCAACTAACATACATGTAATGAACCAATCACAGTTCCCATGATTTATTTTAAACGGGAAAAAAAAGAGAAGCGACTGAATCTGGGACTAATCAACAAATGTTGTGATAGCCTTCAAATCCCAGCGATCATAACACAGATTAGCTGCCAGCCAGACGTGTTCTTGCGAGCTCCTTCACATCAGCTGAGCAATGGCAGGAAGCTGCAGCATCTGCTCCCGGTTCCTCAGGCTGTGAGGACCCCCAGTGGGCAAGTCACAGACTCCCAGCCAGCGTTCTTCTGCGTCTACTAATGCAATCAGATAAATCTCAGCTTCCTGGAGCTCAAAGAACAGACATTTACCAGCAAATTCTACACAGTCGGGCTGGATTATAAATTTATTTCCTTTTGGGCCTCCATTTTTTAATACAAAGATCTAAATCTTCTGATAGTAGTGGTGACAATGTGGTGGTTTGTCCAGTAGATGCAGCTGATGTTATGAATAATACAGGGTGTAACATTAATGTTCTACAGTACAGGGGGGTAGCTATAGGGGGTGCAGAGGTAGCAGTCGCTACTGGGTCCAGGAGCCTGAGGGGGCCCAAAGACTATTGTGCCACATAAGAAGTAACCAGTATTATAGAAAGTGCATGCTGGTCAAGTTACACCTCTGGCTGGAGGGAAGGGGTTAGGTGAAGAATTTGGCATGGGGGGGATTGCCGTTTCATTTTTTACCTCAGGCAGCATGAAGGCTATGTGCCTCCCTGCCCCTGGCCACAAAGCACTGAGGGAAGGGGGGCCAAGCTGAACTCTTGCACCGGGGCCTATGAGCCTTTACCTACACCCCTGCATATGTACTAATACTCAAAGGCAGAGATGCTCAACCTGCGGCCCTCCAGCTGTTGTGAAACTACGACTCCCAGCCTTAATAGCTGTAGGTTGTATGGGAATGCTGGGAATGCTGGGAATTGTATTCCGCAGGTTGGGCATCCCTGCTCAAGGTAAAGAAACAAGATCTGCGAACTTAGGCCTCATCCACATTTCTGTGTTAGTGACATGTCCGTGAAAAAAAAGCATACGTGTTTCATTCATGAAGATGTCCGTGAAGGATCCGTGGTTGGTCCGTTTTTACCCTCCCTAATTCACTGATGTTGCTCAGCTGGAAATTAATTTCCAAAGAATCTCCTATTAGTCTTCAGTGAAAAACAGTCGCACCACAGATGCCATCCGTGTTGTGTCAGTGATTTTCACGGACCTATAGACTTCAATGGGCGGGCTTGGTCCGCATCACGGATCAAAGTAGTGCATGTCTCCGTGATTTTTTTTTTTTACTGACCCACGGTCAGTAAAAAGAATACTGAAATGTGAACAGACACATTTAAATCACGTCTGGGTATGTGTGCTGTCTGTGGAAAATGCGGACGGCGCACGTCAGTGAAAAACGGAAATGTGGACGAGGCCTTATGGCAATCATGTCTAGGGATCATTTGGATCGGATTGCTATAACTGAGTAAGGCTACTTTCACATCTGTATTTTTGCTGTCCGGCATGGGATCACAGCAAAACGCTTCCGTTATAATAATACAGCCGACTATATCCGTTCAGAACAGATCCGGTTGTATTATATCAAAACAGAAGAAAATGGATCAGGCACTAAAACCATTGTCCGAAAAAAAACAGGTCCGGCACCATTGACTTACATGGTGTTTGGTGCTGGATCCGACCTCTTCAGTTTTTTGTGCCCGCCGGAGGGGGAATGCAACAAACCGCAACGGAATGTATTTTGGTGCACTCCATTCCGACTTGTTCAGTTTTGTCCCCCTTCCTGCCCCCTTTCAGAGAAGTGGTCAGGGTGGCATAAAAAACACCATTTGCAACTATTTTTTCAAAAGTCGCATTTAAAAAGTTCTTAGGATAGGTCATCAGTATGGGATCAGTGAGGGTTTGACTCCCAGGACCCCCGCCAATCAGCTGTTTGAGAAGGCACCAGCGCTCACAGTAGCTCAGCAGCCTTTCGCTGTTTTTCCTAGACCAAGTGACTGCATGTTCATCGGTCACGTGGCCTTGGAGAAGCTCAGTTCCATAGAAGTGAATGGGGCTGAGCTGCAATACCATGCACAGCCGCGATACAATGTACGGCGCTGTGCTTGGTGAGCTATTTAGAAGGCCGCAGCGCTCACAGGACCACCGGTGACTTCTCAAGCAGCTGATTGGCGAGGGTCCTGGGTGTTGGACCCCCACCGATCAGATACTGATGACCTATCCTGAGGATAGTTGATGCCCATGATCTTTATGTATTTTTTTTATTCTAGGGAAAGAGGGTGGGATTTAAGTTTTCATATTTTTTTTTAACCGTTTTTAGCCCCTCTAGGAGTCTACAATACTGACTAGTCAGATTTTTTATTTTATTTTATACTATATTTCCATAGAACTACAGTATAAGCTCAATTTGTCTGCCACCTGCAGGTCAACATAGGAACTGCAGTTCTAATACTCAGGGTCTCTTCAATCGCTGCAAGAAGGAATAGACTTAGAAGCCCTTCCATGGACTTCCAGGTCCGTGCCTCTGTACCACAAAAGATAGTATATGTCCTACCTTTTGCCGCATCTTGCAGATCATGGACCCATTGAAGTCAATAGGTCCGCGCCGCGATGCAGAGTGCACGTGGCCTGTGCCTGTTTTTTTGTGAAACTGCTGTTTGCAATCCGCAACACCGTCAAGGCAGCCCCACGGTCGTGTGAATGGGGCCTAAGTGGTAAAAAGAAACCAGAAGACTAGCTGACAGAGAACTGTATAAAACTAAACAGAAAGAAGCCAAAAATATTATTAAGGGGTTGTTCACACATCAGTTATTTGATCAGTTATTGTGAGCCAAAACCAGGTGCGGGTCAAAAACAGCAAACAGGTGCAGATCTTTCCATTATACCTGATCTCTGTTTAGTGTCCTGGTTTTGGCTCACAATAACTGATGGAAATAACTGATCAAATAACTGATGTGTGAACAAGGCCTAATACTGCTAAAGCATCAAAAGGAAGATGAAATGGCCAAATCTATTAAAAAGTGGGATAAAACTTTCCTCAGGTATCTTAGTTCTAGGAAGAAAAAAATGTGGGATTACAAAGACTAAAAATGGGCAAAGCAACTATATTGATGCTTATTAATAACAGCAGTCAAAAAAATAGGACATGTTCTACAGCCCCCTTGTTAACCCTTTCAGCCCTGGAGGTTTTTTTTTGTTTTTGCATTTTCAGTTTGCACTCCCTGCCTTCCCAGAACCATACCTTTTTTTTATTTTATCCGTTCACATAGCTGTATGAGTGCTCGTTTTTTGCGGGACAAGTTATACTTTCCAACACCACCATTTAATATTGCATATGATGTAGTGGGGAAAAAAATTCCAAATGGGGTGAAATTGCAAAAAAAAAAAAAAAAAAAAAAACAATTCCGTCACAGCTTTTTATGTTTTTTTATTTATGACGTTCGATGTGCAATGTTACTTTCATTCTACTGGTCAGTACGAGTCCGGCCATATCTTATATGTATAGTTTTTCTTGCGTTTTGATAAAATGATAAAGTTGGAAAAAATCAGTTTTATTTTTCGATCGTCATATTTTGACCCCTATAACTTTTTGGTATTTATGTGTAGGGAGCTGTATGATGGCTCATTTTTTGCAGGGCGATCTGCACTTTTCATTTATACCATTCTTGGGTGTGTGAGATTTTTTGATCACTTTTTATTTAATTTTTTAGAAAATGAAGCAACCGTTTCTCTGTTTGTTGTATGGGGAAGATATTTTTATACTATGGGCGTTTTCACACATGGTGATACCCATTATGTGTATTTTTTAATTTTTATTTTGGGGAAAGGGGGGTGATGTGAATTTTTCATTTTTTTTATTTTTAAAAACTAAACTTTTTTTTTAATAGTTCATTAGATTGCTATTTAATAGATCATTAGAATGCTATTCTCATTAGCATTGGAGTCTAGGAGAAAACTGCTGGTTTCCTATGGAGCTCTATTACAGGCAAGGGATCCATAGGAAATACTATGCTGCAGCGTCCTGCCAATCATAAAGGCAGGGGCTGCTGCACACATGCTCTGGCTCCTCCGAACGCCGCACAGGGGAGCCGGAGCACCACCTGAAGCGCGCACTTCCAGTATTTCACACGCTCAGATGCCGTGGTCAGCATTGACCACGACATCTGAAGTGTAAAATGTCCGTGATCGGCATTACTGCTGGTAGTGGACATTAGCCGCGGGTGTCTGCTATAAGAAACAGCAGGCACTCCTGCGCTAATCAGGAGCGGGCGCTATCCTTAAAGACTGGGCCAGCTGGTCAGGAAGTGGTTAAACAAGCCATTTGGCCGTTATTTCAGAAGATGTCTTTCAGAATCGTAACTTGTACAGTATGTTTGTGACATTACTTCTAGATGTAAGGGCTCAGCACTAGAGTTTTTGGAGGTTGATGTTATGGGTGAATAGTCACAATTAAAGCCTAACAAAGCAATGGGTCCAGATGGTATCCACCCCAGAGTCCTTAAAGAACACCAGCCTGAGAAGTTCCGGAAAAAAAAATGTACACCCTCTACTGTGTATCACCCACTCTATCTATTCACCCTCTAATGTATAGGAATTTATCTTTATGTCACATCATTTATTAAGAAAGGCATAATTGGAACGCCTTGGTGTCAAAGATGAAGATTTAAACTACCTAGCATAACCGGCTGCAAAAAAAAACAAAACGCAGTAACAACGCCGAACTCTGAGTTCTGGGTGGCCAGACTAAGCAGGGGTGGGACATGCTCTTTTGGCACTGATGCTTCAGGACCCCCCTGCCCCACGCTGTCTTGTATGAATTTGATTCCTCCTTGTTTTTCCTTCCCAACAGTGTTACATGGAGTGCATACTGTAGTACATGCAGTTTTCTCCACCCATGCCAGGGCTCAATGCAGAGCCAGCTGGTAACATGTAGTAGGGTCCATGGATGGTTCCTAGAAGTCCTCTCCCTCTCATAGATGACTGCTAGCCCTGGTTCTATCCCCAGGAGTGGGTCTACGGCACCGCAATTTACTCCTGGCCTTCTTCCTATTAGATATTCAATATCATTTTTTCAGGTTTTAATATTATTAAAGCCTTCAACGTTCCAGCACAAGGACAACACTAAAGTCCAAGTGGCCTTGAGATAAGTCCAAGGTTAAGTAATGGTATTGGAAAAATCCTCTCCGCAGAGACAATCAGCATCAATTAAATGAATATTGTGCCATGACGGCATGAAATGTCTTCTGAGCAGGGACACAACAGTACCCTGAATACAGATGGAGCGGTATCATGAAGCCCTCACAGCGAGGATATTAATTGTGCCACTCATAAGCTGACATTGCACACTTCACTACAGATCGATTCATTTCCAGGGTTACCGGAGATGAATGCAGAGCTGGAAATGACAGGAGCTGAGCGCTGGATACCGCAGACGCTTCTAGACGGGTCACACTGCGCAGATTAGATATGCAGACAAGAAACTGATAGGAGGCAAGAACTTTCCTTTTTTCTTCACAGGAGGTTTAAAAGGCATTTTTTTCTGTTGAAAATACTGCCACCTTGTGGAAAGATGAGGAACACGTTCAACATAAGCAGCAATTTCTATATCTGAACAGAATCATTAAAGGGCATCTGTCAGCAGTTTTGTACCTATGACACTGGCTGACCTGTTACATGTGCACTTGGCAGCTGAAGACATCTGTGTTGGTCCCGTGTTCATACGTGTCCGCATTGCTGAGAGAAATGAGCTGAGCAACGGGGGCGTTACCATTACACCTAGAGGCTCTGTTCGCTCTGCAACTGCCGTGCTCTCTGCATTTGACAGGACCAGGCAGTGATCACTGTCAAAGTGGAGAGGGCGTGGCAGTTGCAGAGAGAGCGGAGCCTCTAGGTGTATAACGGCAAAAGCCCCTGTTGTGTAGTGGTGGCTCATTTATATATATACTAAGCAAAACTCACAGAGACAAAAGGATAAAAAACATCATGCAGGATGTTTTTTATCCTTTTGTCTCTGTGAGTTTTGCTTAGTTTATAACATGTACCTGAGGGAGTGGCACCTTCAGGTGTGAATGCGCTGTTAGCTTATCTTGAGTAGCATTCTTGTGCACTTTTGCTCTTCCTATCAAATTGAGCGCCTTGATTGCGTGGTACATATAGGTGTGTTTGCTCCTCCTCTCATTGGTTGCTGTATGCACATAGAGGTCACTAGGAGCAACACACCTATATGTGCAGTGTCCATGCTCCTAGATATAGATGCCCAACGGCATAGTTAGGTTTAGCGTAGGACCTGCCTGACCTGAGACCACCGTGACGCTGGGTAGGTGGGCACAGATGTGTTTTGATCAAAATATATTGGCTAAGAGTCTCAGATTTTATCATATCAGAATGAGGTCTTAGTTTATACAGTATATATTGTTTGCATCTATTTTTGTGCACTAATACTCCTTTTCTGTGACTTTCATTGGCATATAGGGCTGCAGCTATCGACTATTTCTGTGCCACTAGGTGTCCCCCAGTACCACCAGCTTGCCCGAGTGCCATCAGGTGCCCCCAAGCGCCACCAGCTTGCCCCCCAGAGCCACCAGCTACCACCTCCTTGCCCCCCAGCTCCATCAATGGCCACCAGCTTGCCCCCAGCTCCATCAGCTATCCCCCAGTGCCATCAGGTGCCCCCAGCTTGCCCTCCAGTGCCATCAAGTGCCCCCAGCTTGCTACCCCAGGGCCATCAGGTGCCCCCCAGCGCCACCATCTCCCCCTAATAGCCATGTCCCCCGCGCCAGTGAAATAAAATACTTACCTCTCCCATAGGGGCACCGCTCCACAGCTCATCCTCTTCTTCTCTGCTCGCTGCACTGACGTCAGATGTCGTTATGACATATCAAAAGTTTTTCCAAACTACAGCGCCACTTTTAAGATAACTGTCTGCCAAATACTACCCACAGCTTTGTCCTCTGACGTACAGGGAAGCGATTTTGCATGGCCACATGACTGCAGCATCCAATCACAGGCCAGTAACTGGCCGCAGCGGTCATGTGGATGTAGGGGGTCACAGTATGTGTATCAGGAACCCCTGCGTGTACGTCACATGGCCACAACAGATTCTAAACTGCTGAAAGCAAGCCAAGGTCTTGAAAAACTGTGAGCTATTCTTACAGAAAGTCATGACGTAAGGGTTGTCTCATCTGGGACTTTGATAGGCTAGGTCAGGATATGCCATCAGGTCCCACTTCTGAGGTGGGCACCGATCTCTAAAACATCCCCCTCTGAGAGTGAAGGACAGCACCCTTTGCATGCGTGGCATGCTTTCTATTCATTTCTATGGGAGTTCTGAAAACAGCCAAGCACTGGCTTCACTATTTTTGCAAGTCCCATAGAGATGAATTGGGAGAGCACTGCGCAAGCGCGGCCAGCTATCTGTTCACTTCTACGGGACTCTCATAGAAATGAATAGAGGGTGACCACGTGTGCACTCTGCTCACTTCAGGGGTCCCGTTCTGTAGATGGGTGCAGGTCCTAGTGGTGGAACCCACACCTATCTGACAGTATCCTAAGTGATATAACACCAATGTCTCACAGGAGAAAAGTCCTTTAAGTCTTCCTTAAAGGGGTTGTCCAGGTTCAGAGAAGAACCCGGACATACCTGCAATTTCACCCAGGCAGCCCGCCTGAAGAGGGCATCGGAGCATCCTATGCTCCGATGCCCTCCTTTGCCCTGCGCTAATTAGCGCAGGGCAAAGGAATTTAGCCAGGTTCCGGTGACGTACCGGTCCCTGCCGGGCAGAGGCTTCCGCCCGGCAGTGAGCCGGTGACGTCATCGGCGCTGATGGACGGGCTTTAGCGCTGCCCTAGCCAGTAAAACGGCTAGGGCAGCGCTAAAGCCGGCCCACTAAGGCCGGTGACGTCACCGAACTCGCTGCCGGGCGGAAGTACCCGCCCGGCAGCGAGTATTTATAAACAAAAGAGACCTTGCCCTGTGCGATCTAGCGCAGGGCAAGGGGGGGGCATCGGAGCATGAGATGCTCCGATGTCCTCTTCAGGCAGGCTGCCTGGGTGAAATTGCAGGTATGTCCGGGTTCTTCTCTGAACCCGGACAACCCCTTTAATGTACATTTTACACAGACAGATCTGCACAACCAGGGTTTTAAATAAAACAGCTTTACTATAAAATAATTAACAAACCTTTCTTTTCCAATATTTTAACTCTTTCAGAACACAACCAGTTGGCCAACACAATATAACCATACTATTGCAATGCTCTGCTGGAAACAAACCACCGGAGTAACATCTTCATCCGCTGGGCATCGCAACGTAAAAAATACTGTACACATAGCGGCATTTAAACGGACTGCTGCCCCCAACACTCAATGATTTATATTCAGCTCAGTCGTTTTCTTCCTCCTCGTGGTTCACAGGCTCGAAGGGCAGAGTGGTTTGTCCTCGTTCAGGGTCCTGCATTCGGAGAATTTTTATAAGACTGGTAGAAGGAAGCGAGCTGCAAAGGAGTAAGAGAGGTTCAGGTAAGACTATTTGCTGGAAACACCCAAAATCTCATTTTAAAGCAATCCAACTGTCAAATGGGGTAGGTGCCTGAAAACATAACCAGACTTTCCTCATCCTCTAATCCCGATGAATGCTTTTTATGCAAATAAAGTTTTCTATGCCATCATGGGTGCAGCTGCTCTGTTCGCTGCGCCACCTTTCTGCCAGTAACACCGCCCGGCCACTGCCTCTCGTTTGTGTGACAGTCCCTGAAATGTCAGAGCAGGTAATGATCACTGCAGAGGATCCCAGGTGCAGTAAACAGAGTGGCCACACCCATAGGGCACCGAAAACCCTTTTCCCATTCCTCAGGATTTTAAGATTTGTACCTATGACACTGGCTGACCTGTTACCTGTGCTCTTGGCAGCTGAAGACATCTGTGTTGGTCCCATGTTCATATGTGCCTGCATTGCTGAGAAAAATGATGTTTTAATATATGCAAATGAGCCTCTAAGAGCAACGGGGGCGTTGCTGTTACACTTAGCTCTCTCTGCAACTGCCATGCCCTCTGCACTTTGATTGACAGGACCAGGCAGTGAAAATATAACATCTGGCTCTGTCAAAGTGCAGAGAGTGCAGCAGTTGCAGAGAGAGCAGAGCCTCTAGGTGTAATGGTAACGCCCCCGTTGCTCCTAGAGGCTCATTTGCATATATTAAAACATAATTGTTCTCAGCAATGCGGGCACATATGAACATGGGACCAACACAGATGTCTTCACCTGCCAAGTGCACATGTACACGTACATGTACCTTGGACATTTTGGAGGTAAGAGAGTCCCTTTAAAGGGGGTTTTATGGGATTTCACATTGATGGCCTATACTATAGTGTGATCAGTGGAGATCCTAGCCCTGGCAGTGCTGCAGTATAGACACATGCATCCAAACTGCGGTGTCCCAACTACCTGAATATGCCAAGTTACTGTACCACGCATAGCCTGTGTTGTAGGGGTCCATGGAAGAAGGAGGTGGGGGGTGGGGAGTTTTAGATTCAAATTATCGATGACTAGTGGAACAGTATAGCTACAATTCATTCAGAATTCTTGAGAAGTGAAGGGGCTGTTCCTGCTACTCAACACGCTCCCTCCTGCCAGACATCTCGTCCGTCACCACCCCGAAAAGTGGCGCAAGCGCAGAGGCTCTACTGCTGCTACTGGGCCTGCGTCTCTACACTTCTGGGCAGAGGGAACCTGTTGGGCAGCAGGGACAGCCCCTCTCTGCTCAAGGGCTCTGATGAACTAATCAATTCATACAAATTAATATGCTCATCACAATATAATAAATGAATATTTTACCTCATATGTTGTGGGGTTAACAAAATAAACTGCCGAAACCTCTGAGTATCAGCCATGGCAAGCATCATATCCATCGATATCCTCCTATTCACCATATCCTACAAGACAGAGGAGAGGTGAGCATCAGAAGCAGGTTATAAGAACAATCACAACCATCTTGGCAGTGCTGGTCCTCATCCACATGGCGATATTAGATATGGTGGAATCCGCATGCAGGTTTTTAAAATCCACAAGTTTAGCAATGTGTAGTTCACACCTAGAAGACCTTACTGTCAAGGCCCTTCTGGCTTTTGCCACAAAAATTGTGATCGTCTAAACCAGGGATCAGCAACCTTCGCCACTCCAGCTGCCGTGAAACGACAACTCCCAGCATGCAAACATGCTCAGCTGTTCTTCTAACTCCCACAGAAGTTACTGAAGCATTCTGGGAGTTGTAGTTTCTGAACAGCTGAAGTGCCGGAGGTTGCTGACCCCTGGTCTAAACAGATCCCATTGCTTTCACAGGAAATGGTCTTGAACCAAGAAAGCGAACAGTCCTGCAAGGAGAACCAGTCCCTTCCAAGAGGCAGTATACATGGCAGAAGACAAGGAGAAACAGGCTTGAAAAAAGTGCTGAGCGCTGAGTTACAGGGCAGATGCCTGTAGGTGGCACTAGAGAGACTGCTTTCAATACAGCTAATTTGCATTTTTTTCCCAGGGGGCATTGCCCTAGGCTTCCTACCAGCTGACTCTCCCTGAGCAAAGTATTAGTCTGTACTGATATAGGACACGTCTACAGATGTGTGTACTTGCAGCATATTTCTTGCTATGTACTAAGTGGGGTTTAGAGAACCATTCACTAGCGCTGCCACCGATCCACCAAATATAATAGCGTACCATGTAGACATCAAATTCGTCCAGACATCTGAAGGGAGATTCTGCGATCGACCAGAGAGAAAGCACAAAACATACGGTAGAAAACGATCGTTCCCCTCCGGAAAGCGACCTCATGTCGGACAGTGCTGCCTTGTTTCCTTCGCCGGGCTGGACCTGCGGAGGAATGTTACATGGTCAACAGAGGAACTACATGTGACATGCAGATGCCCACTGTAACCAGGATGTCGATTTTATTTTATGATCAACTTACAGTGATTGAGAGAGTTTCATTCTTGTGGTCAAACACGATTTTCCCAGAATACGCCCTCTGAGACAGCAAGGAATCAAAGTAAAACTTGCATCGTACAGTAAGGTACCTGCAAAGGAATGAGCATAGAGGGAATGACGACCTCCAGAGAAACTGCAATGGGAACTAACATGTTAAAGCATATTTTCCTGTTCCTCTGTTCTTCCTCCTGGAATTGTATGAATAAATGGACAGGTACCATTTCTGACTTTAGTTCCTCTTGAACTAAACAGTATATCAAAACGATGGACACTTTAGCAGAACCTGATGGACCCCATTATTAAAGGGGTTTGGTCACTTCAGCAAGTGGAATTTATCATGTAGAGAAGTTTCATGCAAGGCACTTACTAATGTATTGTGATTGTCCATATTGCTTCCTTTGCTGGCTGGATTCATTTTTCCATCACATTATACACTGCTCATTTCCATGGTTATGACCACCCTGCAGTCCAGCAGCAGTGGTCGTACTTGCACACTGTAGGAAAAAGCCTTTACACCACCAGAGAGACCAACGCTTTTTCCTATAGTGTGAAAGCACGACCATCTTTGCTGGATTGCAGGGTGGTCATAAGCCTTGGAAACGAGCAGTGTAGAATGTGATGGAAAAATGAATCCAGCCAGCAACGGAGGCAATATGGACAATAACAATACATTAGTAAGTGACTTGTAATAACTTTCTCTACATGATAAATGCCATTTCCTGGACCTTAGTCTCACAAGCACACAAACATGGAAATTAAATTTGCTTCCTACTCGTTATCTCTAGAAAAAACCCAAAAATATTGGTTCATATGGAAACCAAATTATTTAAGTAACTCATCAAACTAAAACCCTTTTTAACCTATCAATAAACACCAATCAGCAGAAGATATCTTTATATTAGTTTATAGACTTATAGAGTATATAGATATATATATATATAAGTTGTTACTTATGAGAATGTATTAAATGTAATGTAATTATATAGATATATGTATTAGTATATTGAACATTTATATATAAAGTAATATTTGTATTTAATAAGTACATATACTACTAAATAGATGATGTCGACATGTCCGACCTACCCCTATCCCCCTTAGTTAGTATTTCTTTTATTCACAATTACTATTAATTAATTGCGATACAAAACAGCTACTATTAACATGTAATATGTAACTTTTATTGACAAAAAAAAAAATGCCATTTCCTGAAGTGAGACACTTCCTCATCAAGTGGAGGAAGGCAATGCTAGCACAAGGGAGACATCTCTCAGAGTTAGGCCCCATTCACACGACCGTAAGTGTTTTGCGGTCCGCAAACTGCAGATCCGCAAAACACGGATACTGGCTATGTGCGTTCCGCAATTTGCGGACCGCACATGGCTAGCGCTATATAGAGAATGCCTATTCTTGTCCGTGCTTGCGGACAAGAATAGGACATGCTCTATATTTTTGCGGCGCCGCGGAACGGAACAACGGATGCGGACAGCACACGGTGTGCTGTCCGCATCTTTTGCGGCCCCATTGAAATGAATGGGTCCGCAAAATTGCGGAACGGATGCGGATCCATTTATACGGTCGTGTGAATGGGGCCTTAGGGTACAGTGCTGCTGGCAGCATGCAGTCAAGCCGTGCCGAAATGGGGCAGCTAAAATCGTGCGGTCACTGGCATGGCTTGAAGGCATGCGTTCAGCTACACCGTTGGGCTGTACCCTAACTTTTCCAAGCTCTGAGAGACGCTGTCCCGTTTCATTTATATTAATTCTATATGGAGGCAGTATACAGCTTTTAAATATATGAAACCCTCACAGCTTTCAAGTTCCCCGTTTGCAGTCATTGAATGGAAAACTTCAAGGTTTACATTCGGATAAAAACCTGTCCTAGTCATGTGAAAACCAGAAAGGTGCAGGGCTTGTACAGGTATAGCCATCAGAGCGGCTTTTCTTGTTATGAGATTTGAAGGCTCCCATTCAATGACAGCAAGCAGGAAGAACTGAACCGATGGATGGCAGAAAATGAAATAACTATTATACATCAGCTGTATTTGCCCACAACAGTATAACCCGACGAACCTAAATTTGACTTTATACTGAATGGATGAGAATACAGGCCCAGGGGGAGACTGGAGGCTCTACATCACTGTAATGTAAGGATTATGACGGGGTCACAGGTCACACTACATCTTTACGGCAGAGGAAAAATACTCCTTTCTTTATTTTTCGGTTCATTTTGTCTGTGCGAGGGCTTGTCTTTTGCAGGATGAATTGTATTTTGGGATACACAACTTATTGATGAACTTTTATTAACGTTTTACAATGTTCACCATGCAGTGTGACTAGTATGTTGTTTTTATGCAATAGGTAAGAATAATTACCGTGATACCAAATATGTATAGTTTTTAGAGATTTTTTTTTTTTACTACTTTTGCACAACAGCAAATTTAAAATAATAGTTTTTATATCAACGCATTCCAAGAGCTTTAACGTGTTCATTTTTCCGCCAATGTAGCCATACGTGGCTTGGTATTTTAAGGACAGGGTGTACTGTATTTTTTGGACTATAAGATGCACCCAAGATTTAGAAGAAAATAAGAAAAAATATTTTTTTATCAGACTTCAGATCAGACCCCAAAAATCAGACCCAAGCTCCATCGGCCTCGGCTCGGACCCAAATACGGTAGCTTTATTTTGTAGCGTTTAGGGCTACATGGGACTTATTGAGTAACATTTTTTGTGTGGATGAGGTTGGGGTGGAAATATAGAAAAAAATAATTCCTTCTACTCTTTACACTTTTTTACATTGTTCACAAAGCAGATTAAATAACCCTATCTTTATACAGGTTGCAGCAAACACGGTGATACCATATATGCACGAACTGGTTTTTTTCTTAACACTTTTACAAAATAAAAACTATAGTACTTATGGAAAAAATAAAATTCTTTTAAATGTCTAATAGGATAAGCCTGTGGCACGGCCTAATAGACAAAGTATAGTGATGGCAGACCTGGAGGCTTAGTTAGGGACAAGGCTGCCACATAATGCATCGGCACCCTGCCATTGCAGAGGGTAGGCTTGAGCGAATTGACCTTCGGATCATAGAACAGAAGTCGATTCATTAAAAAAAAACTCATTTTTAATGCGGTTTCCGAACAGGGTTAAAATGTATTGGCTCCGTGGATCCAAACTTTGTACCTCCTGAAGTTGCGCGACTTCCTACTGTATTTATATTTGCGTATTTAAAAACGGTTTAAAATGGGAATCGGAAGTGGGCTTTGGTACTGAAGCACCAGGTAGTACTATAGCCCACTTCGGATTCCTATTTTAAAGTGTAACTGTCATTCTTTTTTTTATTTGTGTAATGTGTAGGGGCAGTGATACTGACTATTTTTGTAATATACTCTAATTACTGAAATTGTACATTTCTATTAGAAAAATAACTCTAAGGCCCCTTTCACACGGGCGATATTTCCGTGCGGGTGCAATGCGTGATGCGAACGCATTGCACCCGCACTGAATCCTGACCCATTCATTTTAATGGGGCTTTTCACGAGCCTTTTTTTTTCACGCATCACTTCTGCGTTGCGTGAAAAACGCAGCATGTTCTATATTCTGCGTTTTTCACGCAGCCCAGGCTCCATAGAAATTAATGGGGGTGCGTTAAAAACGCAACGCATACGCATGCAATCCGCGCGTTTTTAACGCAACGCATCCTGAACAAATCCGCGACGCTCGTGTGAAAGAGGCCTAAAGTGGCGCATTTTGAGCCTTAGCAACGCTCCTCTGTCTTCTGTTTACATAACACATTCAGTGTCAGCAAGTCTCCACTGTTATGTAAACAGAAGACAGAGGAGCGTTGCTAAGGCTCAAAATGCGCCACTTTAGAGCTATTTTTCTAATAGAAATGTACAATTTCAGTAATTAAAGTATATTACAAAAATGGTCAGTATCACTGCCCCTACACATTACACAAATAATAAAAATAATGGCAGTTACACTTTAAATTGTTTTTCAATACGCGGATAGCAATATACCGTGTTTCCCCGAAAATAAGACAGGGTCTTAGTTCTTTGTTTTCTCTGAAAAAAGGGCTTACTATCAGGGTAGGTCTTATTTTTGCCCCCACTGAATATATACCGGTATTTCATTTTTGCCCCCACTGAACATATATGCCATTTTTGCCCCCACTGAACATATATGCCATTTTTGCCCCCACTGAACATATATGTCATTTTTGCCCCCACTGAACATATATGCCATTTTTGCCCCCACTGAACATATATGCCATTTTTGCCCCCACTGAACATATATGTCATTTTTGGCCCCTCTGAATATATACTGGTATGTCATTTTTTTGCCCCTGGGCACCTGTGCACACAGACAAAAAAATATACTTACCTACACTCCGCTCCGGACTTATTCTCACCCAATCCTGTCATACGGCGTGCGCTGCGGCATTCCATCAACCAGCGTGATCCCGCGAGACCTGGCGCTAAGGTCACATCTCACGGAATCATCACGGAGGACACGTTTTGCAGCGCCAGATAAGGTATGGGTATAGGTGTGTGTATAGGTAACTAACTACACAGCGCTGCGTACTATAGTATGCAGCATTGCACAGGTAAAGCCACCAGCAGAGAGGCCCTGACTGGCCATTAAAATCACTTGCGCCCCCCCCCCGGGCCTGGACCGTAACCCTATTCTCAGTGTATCCTCAATGTACCTAGGGCTTATTTTTGGAGTAGGGCTTATATTTTAAGCCTACTCAAACAGGGCAAAATAGCACTAGGGCTTACTATCAGGGTAGGTCTTATTTTCGGGGAAACGTGGTAGTAGGAATTCCGCAAAGTCTTGCATGACTTTGTGCGATACGGTACGGAAACAGCATTAAAAATGAAGTGTTTGAACAAATCGACTTTGGATCTATGATCTAAAGCTTGATTCGCTCAAGCCTATCAGAGGGCAATACCCTGTCCCCCTAACTGCCTAGATATTGCACTAACTATTGACCGCAGCATCTAGGGAGTTTAACAGACTACTGGTGCAGGGGTCTGGGCTTAGATAACACAGGCTGCGCTCCCACACCACTGAGACATGAGAATAAGTCTCTAATACAGGTGTTATTGTGCCCTCTGACAGTAGGACCTACCTTCGAAACTGCTGATACGCCTTGTGCCGCTGAGTCATGATGTCATCTAACAATTTTACAAACACTTTCAGATTCCGGAGTTTACTTTCCATCTCCTGATAGTTCTCCTTTGCAGCATGGTACTCTCTGAAATAAAACAGAGAAAAAAAAAAAAGTCACCAGAGTTACAGTTAGAACTGATATTAATCAGGGAGCGGTGAGTGCAGCCAGAACCAGGAGCGTTACACTTACTGCTCCCCATAATGGAAGAGCTCATTATTTTTCACTTCATAAGACACACTGCCATTTTCTCCCCTAAGAAAGTGCGTCTTATAGAGCAAATAATATGGTATATTAAGGTGTACAACTTTTCGTTACACAAACAACTTACATTTGCTAAAACCATCATGCAAAATTTGCCTGAAAAGTAGAGTAATTTAGCAATGTGCATAAAAAAAGTGCAGTCCAACCCTGTGTTCATTTTTTTCCCCCTGTTCTCTGACCCACATGACGAGGGGGTGGGCTAAACATACAGTTGTGGGCCAGCTTTATAATGGACTGGTACCAAATTGTAGTACAAACTATTCAGGTATCTGGACGACAGCCATGGTGTGAAAAATCTGCATCCAATGCATCGCTCAAAATACATGAGAAGTTCTCTGTAAGGGAAAACCTAGGCCAGACCTAACTAAGGTGACATCTCCGGGAGCCTACTTTATGATCTCCTCTCTGTTCCCATGAAGGTCACGTTCTGAGTTGATCTTGTCTCGAAGGCGGTTAATTTCAGCATCCAAGCTCTTGGCCGTACGGGAAACCTCAATCCTCTCGGGAAAAATCTGTTTGGCCTTAGAACTTTTTTCCTGTTTAGGTTAAAAAAAAAAGTAGAAAAAAAAAAAATATATAAAATAAACAATAAAATGTAAGTAAACATGTAGGGTGGAATGTTGGGTTGTCAAACATGGCGCCCGCTCTGGAGCTGAGCAGGAGCCATTGTCAGTGGGTGCTTGATGTTTTACATAGCAGACATCTGGCGGAACGCTTTGCTATAGGAGACAACTTTGATCACGGACAGTTTACCCCTCAGATGCTGTGCTAGGTAGGTTGCCTCCAGTGACCTAATAGACACCCCGACTTGACAAGATCACAGGCAGTGTTCAAATGCACAAACTAATGATCGCTGTTCAATTCTCCCACCAAATAGTGTCCCCCTAAGAACGTAGTGTAGCTGTCGCTGTGGTGCTAACCACCACGGTGCACCCCCTTACTACGCACTCATGGGTTGCCAGTTTACCTCTAGGTCCTTTTCTTTAGCATTCAGTTCGTCTTTGTGCTTCTTAATCCCCTTTAAATGCTCCTTGAGCTTCTCCTCATAGTGTTTCTTATGACGCTTGCAGTTCTCCACTTCCTGGTCCACTTTGTGAAGATCTTCCTGGAATGGGAGAGTGAAAAGTCTGTCCTTGCTTTTTTTTTTAAAAAAATTTTTTATTTGCAGGCTCAATAGCCGTGCCGTATCCTAAGGATTGCAGAAGACAACTTCTTGCCTTCTTTTTGAGGACATGGCTATAGTCTCAACATCTTCACCCGTGATATTTTTTCTTTTTTATAGAGCAGGTCATTATGGATGCAGAGATACCTAATATGTCTATTTATTTCAGTTTTACACAATAAAAGCATTTTTGAAAAAAAAATCATGTTTTTTCTGAAAGACATTTTTTGAATTTTTTGGCCGATTGTCTTATGTAAGAACTAATTTTTGCGGGATGAGGTGACGGTTTGATTGGTACAACAGTTTTTTTTTTATGGTGTTCACATGATGGTGTGGAACATGTGATATTTTAATAGAGCCGGTCGTTACGGACGTGGCAATACCTAATATGTCTGTTTTTCTTTTTTTTTTCTATTTTATACAATTTTGTGTGTGTTTGTTATAGGAAAGGGACTTTTTAACTTTAAAAAAAAACAAAACTTTTTTTATTATAAAAAACACTAACTTTTTTTTACTTTTTATCCCACTCTGGGACTTCAAGTTTTGGCGTTTGATGCCCTCTGCAATCCATGGCTATAACATGAATTACTGGTGACGCACCTTCACTGGTTCTGCAACCTCAGAGACAGAGTTGATTTTGGCTTTGATGTCTTCATACTGACGCTCGGACTCCAGCAGCACCGATTTATACTCCTCCATTTCCAGCTTTGCCTTCTCCATTTTCTCCCTCACATGCTCAATTCGCTTCTTGTTCTCTTGCACTTCACCCTCCTGTGACACAGAGCACACAGAAAAACTGAGAAAATCCCGGCTCTTAAGAAATCTGTCACAGTACGTTACACTACACTGTACGTTTAATGGGACTAGGGTTGTCGCGGGTATCGAAATTTTGATACTGAATCGATACTTTTATACCAGTATCGATTCAGTACCGGAATTTGCTCTTTTTTCGATACTTTTGGCAGCTAAAATAAAAAAAACTTTCTTACCTCTCCTGCGCCGCGGCTCCGCTCCGGGTCCGGCGCTCCTCTGTCTTCTTCTGTCAGCGCTGCACTGTCCTGACCGCGTTCAGCGAAAGGACGTAGTGCGCGCACTCTGACCTGACGCTGCATGCAGTCAGGTGACAGTGCAGCGCCAGGAGGAGAAGACGCAGGAGAGGTAAGAGATTTTTTTATTTTATTCTAATAGGGGCACAGTGGGCTGATCTGAGGTCTGATGGGGGCACAGTGGGCTGATCTGAGGCCTGATGGGGGCACAGTGGGCTGATCTGAAGCCTGATGGGGGCACAGTGGGCTGATATGGGGGCACGGTGGGCTGCCCTGAGGTCTGATGGGGGCACGGTGGGCTGATCTGAGGTCTGATGCTGGCACGGTGGGCTGATCTGAGGTCTGATGGGGGCACAGTGGGCTGCCCTGAGGTCTGATGGGGGCACAGTGGGCTGATCTGAAGCCTGATGGGGGCACAGTGGGCTGATATGGGGGCACAGTGGGCTGCCCTGAGGTCTGATGGGGGCACAGTGGGGCTGCCCTGAGGTCTGATGGGGGCACAGTGGGCTGCCCTGAGGTCTGATGGGGGCACAGTGGGCTGCCCTGAGGTCTGATGGGGGCACAGTGGGCTGCCCTGAGGTCTGATGGGGGCAGGGCTGCCTGAGGTCGATGGGGCACAGTGGGCTGCCCTGAGGTCTGATGGGGGCACAGTGGGCTGCCCTGAGGTCTGATGGGGGCACAGTGGGCTGCCCTGAGGTCTGATGGGGGCACAGTGGGCTGCCCTGAGGTCTGATGGGGGCACAGTGGGCTGCCCTGAGGTCTGATGGGGGCACAGTGGGCTGCCCTGAGGTCTGATGGGGGCACAGTGGGCTGCCCTGAGGTCTGATGGGGGCACAGTGGGCTGCCCTGAGGTCTGATGGGGGCACAGTGGGCTGCCCTGAGGTCTGATGGGGGCACAGTGGGCTGATATGGGGGCACAGTGGGCTGCCCTGAGGTCTGATGGGGGCACAGTGGGCTGCCCTGAGGTCTGATGGGGGCACAGTGGGCTGCCCTGAGGTCCGATGGGGGCACAGTGGGCTGCCCTGAGGTCCGATGGGGGCACAGTGGGCTGCCCTGAGGTCCGATGGGGGCACAGTGGGCTGCCCTGAGGTCCGATGGGGGCACAGTGGGCTGCCCTGAGGTCCGATGGGGGCACAGTGGGCTGCCCTGAGGTCCGATGGGGGCACAGTGGGCTGTCCTGAGGTCCGATGGGGGCACAGTGGGGCTGTCCTGAGGTCCGATGGGGGCACAGTGGGCTGTCCTGAGGTCCGATGGGGGCACAGTGGGCTGTCCTGAGGTCCGATGGGGGCACAGTGGGCTGTCCTGAGGTCCGATGGGGGCACAGTGGGCTGTCCTGAGGTCCGATGGGGGCACAGTGGGCTGTCCTGAGGTCCGATGGGGGCACAGTGGGCTGTCCTGAGGTCCGATGGGGGCACAGTGGGCTGTCCTGAGGTCCGATGGGGGCACAGTGGGCTGTCCTGAGGTCCGATGGGGGCACAGTGGGCTGTCCTGAGGTCCGATGGGGGCACAGTGGGCTGTCCTGAGGTCCGATGGGGGCACAGTGGGCTGTCCTGAGGTCCGATGGGGGCACAGTGGGCTGTCCTGAGGTCCGATGGGGGCACAGTGGGCTGTCCTGAGGTCCGATGGGGGCACAGTGGGCTGTCCTGAGGTCCGATGGGGGCACAGTGGGCTGTCCTGAGGTCCGATGGGGGCCACAGTGGGCTGTCCTGAGGTCCGATGGGGGCACAGTGGGCTGTCCTGAGGTCCGATGGGGGCACAGTGGGCTGTCCTGAGGTCCGATGGGGGCACAGTGGGCTGTCCTGAGGTCCGATGGGGGCACAGTGGGCTGTCCTGAGGTCCGATGGGGGCACAGTGGGCTGTCCTGAGGTCCGATGGGGGCACAGTGGGCTGTCCTGAGGTCCGATGGGGGCACAGTGGGCTGTCCTGAGGTCCGATGGGGGGCACAGTGGGCTGTCCTGAGGTCCGATGGGGGCACAGTGGGCTGTCCTGAGGTCCGATAGGGGCACAGTGGGCTGTCCTGAGGTCCGATGGGGGCACAGTGGGCTGTCCTGAGGTCCGATGGGGGCACAATGGGCTGATCTAAGGTCCGATGGGGGCACAGTGGGCTGATCTGAGGTCTGATGGGGGCACAGTGGGCTGATGTGAGGTCTGATGGGGGCACAGTGGGCTGATGTGAGGTCTGATGGGGCACACAGATTTTTACTTTTTCGGCGTGGTATCGAGAATCGAATACTTTTTCTTGGTATCGAAATCGAATCAAAATTTTGGTATCATACTCTAAATGGGACACTAAACCCTCAATTAACACTGCCTGAATATTCTGCACTGTACCTAGCGGCAGTGATTTCTGGCCAGGGAGAGGTCGCCGACATTGTTAATCCAGGGGGCTACATAAATTTGACCTACATTTATTGGAGCAGAAATGTCAGAGAGCCGGCAGGTCCTTCCTAACCACCTAACTGTTTTGCCCGAGTCCAGCTCGGGCAGTGTCAAAAGTAGCTAACTGGAGGGAGGAGGGCTGCTTTAGATGGTGATATCTCCTCAATGGTAGCAGCTAGAAATATGCAACTGGTCTTGTCCGAAAGCTAACAGTCCAGACCAAAATGACAGCTAAAGTCCAAGCAACAGAGGAGAAATCACTGTTAGAAATCAAGTCGGAAATAATCACGAGTAAAATCTGTTTTTACTTTCATTTTCAGCTGCATTCACAGCATCCCGATTTCTATCAGTGATATCTTTCTGTGTCCTGAACATATTGCTGTCATTCTGGTATTGTCTGAAAGCTTGGAATGTCTGCTTTCAAATCGTTGCATGTTTCTAGCTGCTACCATTGAGGAGATATGACCATCTAAAGCAACCCTCCCCCCTCCAGTTAGCTACTTCTCCCACTGCTGGAGCTCCACTCTGGCAAATTAGTTAGGGGGTTAATGGGGTATTCTGACATGGTGTAAAAATTACTAGGTGTTTTGATGTGTTTTTGAAACATTTTTCACCTCTGATTTCAAGGCATAATACATGTGGAATACACGGCAGGAAGTGACATGTCGGCAGTGTCGCTGTATGCAGTAGCGAGCACGGGATGCGGTTGGTGGGTGTAGTTTACATGTATTTCAATGCATAATTTATGCCAAAATACACATCAAAGAACACAGCGTGAACATCCCCTTTTGGGACGTGGGGGGGCGTCAGAGAAGTACGATCCAAGGTCACCAGATGCGCTGCCAAATACAGGTTGAGAGGGTTTTTGGAAAAGTTTGAGGAATTCTTAAAGACGCCTGAGCTGTGTGATGCACGTTCATACGGAGAGAAGGCGTGAGATAGGAAAGGAAATAAGGGTCTTAAAGGGGTATTCCCATCGCGCACATGCGCGACCCCCGCTCCCATTCATTTCTATGGGGCCAACGGAAATAGCTGAGCCTGGCTTGGCTATTTTTGGGGGCCCCATAGAAATGAATGGAGGGCGGCTGCGCATGTGCAGTATGCCCTCCACTACTTTCTCTGCTCCATTCTCAGTGTAGGTGCGGGTCCTAGAGGATATCCTAGGGATATGCCCCCATTGTCTTTAATGTCAAAACCCCTTTATAGCAATCTTCTGGGAAGGTCAACTCATGGCCAACCCTAAATATTGGCTATTAATGAAGGATTGGGCCACCAGCAGACTGAAGTGGTCACTGGCCTGGACTCTAACAATCCTTTTTATATGGACCCTTCTGACTCCATGATCTTCTCTATGAGAGACGTGATGACTTCATGCAGTACACTTAGTCCTTGAATGAACAGATCATTTTAAAAAAAAAAAAAAAAAAGAAAAGAGGAAAAACTATACCAATGTAGATATGTCAATGGACGGCTGTTCCTCCACATTCTCCAGTTCTGTTATCCGCGCATTAGCTTCTCTAATCTGAACCTATGTGAAAAAAACACCAAACAGAACGGTCAGAAATATGGAGAATTGACAGAATAACACGTCGTCCAAGAGGGGCTGTCACCAGTCCCGACACGTCTGTTTTAACAACTACTTGCATTCGTGTAATAATTCTACAGCATCTATTCTTATGACTGTATGTTGCGCCATTCCTCTATTATTCCTATTAAAAGTCTGTGAATGACTAGCAGTCTGCAATAAAGGTCCAGATGAGTGTTACTAGTTGGGGGTGTGTCCCTGCACAGTCTGACACTATCCAATCAGTGCTGATGGTGTCAATCAGGGCAGGGACACCCCCCAACTGGTAACACCAAGCTGGACCTACATTGCAGACAACTGAAGATGCTCCAGAATTGATATTATATGGGGAATGCAAGTAGTTACTAAAACAGACATGGCAGGAGAGGGGACAGGTCCTCTTTAAAAGTTATGGAGACCTTAGTAAAAGCAAAGTCTTAAGGGCTATGGACACTTTCATAATTTTTTTTTTATTGTTCATTTTCTTTTTTTGATTTTTTTTTAACTGACGACCTATCCTCTGGACAGGTCACAAGTATCCGATCGTTGGGGTCCAACACCCAGGACCCCGCTGATCAGCTTTTTGAGAAGGCAGCAGCGCTCGCAGTAGCACCACTGCCTTCCTGCAGCTTTGCCTAGGCAAAGTGTAATCTGTTCAATTTGACAGGTTACAAAGAGGAAAGGATAGCCTTGAAAAGGCTCTGTCAGCAGTATCAACCCTATTAAACCAGGCACACTGCCGGGTAGGGCTCATCGTGCTGATTAAAACAATACCTTTCTTTTGCCTGTATGCTAAACAGCTGCAGATAGCTGAACTGAAGATCTGAAGGAGATGGAGGTCTGTTCTGAGGAAAAATCTTTATCTAATTTTCCTCCTCTAAAACCTGGGGTGCGTCTTATAAAACAAAATAAATATGGTATATTCACTTTCTTCTCAAAATGATAAGGCTATAGTAAGTAGTGTATATGATATTTACATGCTAGGACATAGAGCTGCCCTTAGCATGCTGATGTCTAGTCCTGTCATTCAAGGGGAGAGAGAGGGTGCAGAGCATGGGGGGGGTATTACAAAGCAGTGCTCAAACAATTCAGCCCTGCCCCCTGGTGCTCCAACTTCTTATTTGTATATGAATAAAACACATCTCTCTACAGCTGTTTAGCACACAGACAAAAGAAAGATATCATTTTAATCAGCATGATGAGCCTCTATGCCAAGTTTAATAGGGTCGATCATGTTGATAGGGCCTCTTTAAAAGGAGACCTGTCATGTTGAGCATGGTGTCTGAGCTGAAAGCAGCATGTTATAGAGCAGGAGGAGCGGAGCAGATTGATCTATACCTTTAATGGAAAAAAATAAATAAATAAATCAGTGCGCTTTGAAGTCCAGGAGCCGGTCCTATCAGTGATTGACATCTTCCCCTCTATGATTGTGTATACAGAGATAGCTGTCAGTCACTGATAGGACCGTCTCCTGGAGTTCACAGTCCTGAATGAGCAGGAATATAAATGAACGAAATTCAGAATTACTTACCGGTAATTGTTTTTCCATGAGCCCATGACAGCACCCTTGAGAGACCGCCCCCCATCAGGACAGGAAACAGGAACTTCACTTGGAGAGCCCTTTAAGTATGGATACGTCCCCTGAAACACCAGTTATTTGCAAGAAAACATGTCCTTATATATACAATCCTTACAGTTCAAACAAATTCCTTCTTTTTTTTTTTTTTTTTTTTAATATATACAAATGGGCGGGAAAAACCCCCGGGTGCTGTCATGGGCTCATGGAAAAACAATTACCGGTAAGTAATTCTGAATTTCCCCTATGCCCATGACAGCACCCTTGAGAGATGACTATAATAGAAATAAAGTGCCATCAGGGGGGGATAGCTGCCTGCAATACCTTTCTACCGAAAGACAGGCGATTAGAATCTAAATTTAATTTGTAGTGTCTGAAAAAAGTACATGGAGATTTCCAGGTACCTGCTCTACAAATCTGCTCAAGAGAAGCACTAGCTCTCTCTGCCCATGAGGAAGCTACAGATCTGGTTGAATGTGCCCCGAAACCTCTAGGTATTGGTACTCCTGCCGTAGAATACGCTAATGATATTGCTGACACAATCCATCTAGCCAAAGTCCTCGAGGAAACCTTATCACCTCTATTTTTCCCTGCGAACTGCAAAAAGAGTCTAGAAGATTTTCTCCACTCTCTAGTAGCTCCCAGGTAAGCCAAAATACATCTCCTAACGTCAAGGCAATGCAATTTCTGACAAAAAGAGGGCAAGACTATATCCTGTGATCTATGAAAAAAGGAGACCACCTTCGGCAAAAAAGACGGGTCCGGTTTTATAAGAACCCTGTCATCCAAAATATTAGTATACGGAGGAGAAGAGGAGAAAGCCGAGATCTCCCCCACCCTCCTAGCAGATGTAATTGCTACCAAAAAAGCAGTTTTGAACGACAGGATTCTAATAGGTAGATCCTGGATAGGCTCAAACGGAGCCTCCATTAGTGTAGACAGGACCAGATTAAGGTCCCAAGGAGGAACAGAAGAATCAACCACCGGATTTAATCTCTCCACTCCCCTGAAAAATCTCCTTATCCAAATATGGTTAGCTAACTGAAAATCAAAAAAAGCGCTCAAGGCCGACACCTGCACTTTTAGTGTACTAAGCCTTAACTTTTTGTTCAAACCTGCTTGTAGAAAATCTAGGATACTAGACCATGGAGGAGGAGAAAGCGGGTCTACCGGAACTCCTACGAAACTAAGGAAATTTCTCCATATCCTAACATAAATAGAGGATGTTACCTCCTTCCTACAAGCCAACAGAGTGGAAATAACTTCACTCGACAGCCCCCTACTTGCTAGGATTTCCCTCTCAGTAACCACGCTGCCAGATGCAATTTTCTTATTTCCGGATGGAAGATCGGACCCTGACTTAGCAAGTCCTGACGATCTGGCAGAATCCAGGGATCTGTTATGGACAGTATTCTCAGCCAGGTGAACCAGGTTCTCCTTGGCCAAAAAGGTGCCACCAGGATTAACCTTGTCCTCTCCCCTCAACTTCTGCAACACCCTGGGAATGAGGCTCAGCGGAGGGAATGCATACAGAAGTTGATCTGGCCAGAGGAAAGAAAGAGCATCTACCTGAAACGGGATATCTCTTGGGTCTAGAGAACAAAAAAGACTGCATTTGGCATTTTGACGGTCTGCAAATAGATCTATCAAGGGAGTGCCCCAGAGACTTGTAATCTGCAGAAAAACTTCCTGATTGAGGCACCACTCCCCCTGACCTAATCTGTTTCTGCTTAGAAAATCTGCAATCTTGTTCTCTGATCCTCTCAGATGGACCGCTTTTATGAAAGGCACTACTGGCATCACTAAAAAGAAAATTTCCCTGGTAATAGCCATAAGCTTTTCTGACCTTGTGCCTCCTTGTCTGTTTAGATATGATACCACGGTAATGTTGTCTGAAAAAATTTTTACTCCCAGACCCCTTATCCTGTGAATGGCCCATTTCAAGGCCAAGAGTACTGCCCTCAATTCCCTTACATTCTGGGATTCTTGAGACTCCGTTAGATTCCATGTCCCCTGAACCACCTCCCCTTGACACACAGCCCCCCACCCGGTAGGACTTGCGTCCGTGGTGATTGAGACCTGCTCTTGTGGAAACCAGGGAGACCCTTGATTCAGATTGGACGGAATCATCCACCAATCCAGCGACAGGGAAATTTGAATGGGAAGGGAAAGCCGAGTTTCTAAGGGACGAGTTGAACCTTCCCAAACCGACAGGATGTGCCCCTGAAGAGCTCTTGATCGTAACTGTGCCCAGCAGACTGCCGGAATTGTGGAAGTCATTCTCCCTAGTACTGCCATTCCCTGTCTAATCGTGCGATTTTTTGCAGACTTGAGTGACTGAACTTCCTCCTGTAACCTCCTTATCTTTAGCTGTGGCAAAAAACATCTCTGCTCTAATGAATCCAGGATCAGTCCCAGAAAAGTACATCTCGTTGAGGGGGTCAGGTTTGATTTTTTCACATTTATTTGCCACCCTAGTTTTGATAGAATATCTATCACCCGATGAATATGCAACCTCAGACGACTTTGTGCTTCTGCCACTACTAGAATGTCGTCGAGGTACGGAATGACCAATATATCGTTTTCTCTTATATGTGCCATCACTTCCGCCATTAGTTTTGTAAACAGTCTTGGGGCTTGTGATATCCCAAAGGGCAGAGCTCTGTATTGAATGTGATGTATTTGGTTGTTCACCCGAATCGCTATTCTGAGATATCTTTGAAAGGCTGGGTGAATCGGCACATGGTAGTAGGCATCTTTTATATCGAGCGTGGCCATCACACAATTTTTGTACAGATGCTTTATTGCCGACTGGATTGATTCCATTCTGAATTTTTTGTACTTCAGGAATAAATTTAGATCTTTTAAATTTATGATTAATCTGAATGTGCCGTCTGGTTTTGGTACTACAAATAGGGAAGAATAAAAACCCTTTCCTATTTCTGCCGCTGGAACCGGAACTAACACTCCTTTCTGTAGGAGAGAAGACACTTCTTGAAAAACCGCAAAGTCTTTTTCCGAGTCTAGAGAAATATTTGTAATCTTTAACCTTTCTGGTGGGGAGGACAGGAATTCTAAACGATACCCCTCTTTCACAATCCCCAGAATCCAGGGGCTTGCCGATATTTTCTGCCATTCCTGAAAAAACAAGGTCAGTCTTCCCCCCACCGGAAGGTAACCGTCATTGTTGATTAGTTTTGTTGGAGGAGGACGGACGTGAGTTAAAGATGAACCCCTTCTCTCTTTTGTTCTTGTTGTCCCTCCAATTTTGCTTCCCCTCTGACCTGTTGAAGTATCTTCTATTTTTACGAAAAAACTGCTGTTTTCTCGGGGGTCTGTTTATCGGAAATCCTTTTTTATCGTCTGACGCCTTTTCTAGAAGGTCATCTAAAACTGGCCCAAAAAGGTAATCACCCTGACACGGGATAGCACACAGCTTATTTTTAGACCCTGTATCACCTGCCCAATTCTTAAGCCAGATAGCCCTCCTGGCTGAGTTAGACAGTGCAGCGGACCTTGCTGTAAGTCTTAGAGCATCCGCGGATGCATCTGAAATGAAATCAACTGCTTTCAGAATTGTAGGAAAAACAGAAAGCAGTTGATCTCTAGAGGTTTTATCTTCAATATGGGATTGGAGCTCCTGAAGCCAAAGCTTGAGGGACCTAGCAGTAGAGGTGGTAGCTATATTTGGCTTAAAGGCCTGAGCCGAGGCTTCCCAGACCTTTTTAAGGTAAAGCTCTGCACGCTTGTCCATAGGATCTTTTAAAGCCCCCATATCATCAAATGGTAACACAGACTTTTTCACCATCTTGGCTATAGGCGCATCTAATTTAGGAGGTCTATCCCAAGCAGATGATTCTCCTTCCTCAAATGGGTATTTCCTTTTCACAGATCTGGGTATAAAGAATTTCCTGTCTGGCTTTTTCCATTCTTTCTGTATTAGGCATCTAATGTTCTCATTTAAAGGGAACACTCTTGATCTTTTATGACCCAAATCTCCAAACATTATATCTTGCACCGATTTCTGCTCCTTAGATTCCTCAATTCTCATGGTAGACCGAATCGCTTTAAGCAATCCATCTGTATCCTCAGGGGAAAAAAGGGGCTTATTGGAAGTTTCCTCATCCGATGTAGATACAGAACTATCACAAACTTCCCCTGGTTCCTCCCCAGAGGATCTGGAATCAGAAACAATACTGGTGGATTCCTGTCTGCTCCCAGGAACTGCAGAAAAGGATTTCTTAAAACTTTTAAGAGAATCCGAGACTTCTGTCTTAACAATCTCTCTGATGCTTTGAATAAAAGATGGAGATTCTTCTTCCATTACTCTGTTTACACATTGTTGACAGAGTTGTTTAGACCAGGAAGGGGAAAGCCTCTTCTTACAGATTCCACATTCTCTGCCTTTAGATTTAGAAGAGGCCTTTTTAGGGGTTTCCTTAACCGTCTATAAAACAAAATATACAGAGAAAAAACCCCTATTAAAATAGTCAAAAGGGATAATAAGTGGGGCTATAACCCCCTTACCCGCACCAGGAGTACCGTTCTAGATTCATGAACCTCCTGAGCTTCAGCACGCTGTGAGCTGTCTTCCTCCATGTTAATACAGGGGTGTAGCAGCGTTATTCAGCCCACTTCAGGCTCTCTGGCACACAGCCTGCTGCACAGGAACTACAGACTGGCTGGATGTCCCCCGACCGCGTGCTGTACTACTGCCGCTGCAGCAATCTTGCCTGGTCCCTGCCGGCATTCCTCGGCGCCCTTAAGACGCAGCGTAGCTCCGCCCCCACTTCCTATGCCGCTGCATCCGGGTTGTGCGTTCCAACGACCGGAAGCTGTACAACTTCCGGTCCCGCGCACGCAAGAAGGACGCTCCTCCTCCCCGCCTGTAACCTCCGGTGATGAGAACAAACAGGGGGGGAAGGGCCCAGAACTCCTACACACCGGTAGGAGATTCCGGCTTACCTAGACCAGGAGGGCCCCAGCAAGGCTCCGGAATACCAGCCCGACAAAGTCCAGGACCAGGGGGATCATCCAGGCTAACCCTCAGCGGCTCATAAAGAGACTTATGCTGGACACAGGTAACCCCAATTACGTACGTATACAGGGCCCCGCAGCCTGCCGCACTCTCCAAGCGAACTCCTATCCAAAGGACAGGAAACAGGAACTGGTGTTTCAGGGGACGTATCCATACTTAAAGGGCTCTCCAAGTGAAGTTCCTGTTTCCTGTCCTGATGGGGGGCGGTCTCTCAAGGGTGCTGTCATGGGCATAGGGGAAATACAAGTTTTACTAAAGCTTTTCCCATAAAACTAAATCAATCTGCTCAGCTCCTCCTGCTCTATGACATAATACCTGCAGATTAATTAGCATTTTCATGGTGACAGCTCCCCTCTAATGTCTCTGTTTCTGACTGACTTTACAGTAACTGAACTTTGCTACGCAATTTACCTGTATTCTCTTCTTTGTCTCATGATGTTGGCGGAGAAAGGCGTCATTTTTCCTGATGTCACCGTCAATGGAACGCACACTGTGCTGAATAGTGGACAGGTGGCCAATAATGTCATTGACTTCTCTTTCCATGTGACTGCAGAAAACAGAATCATTCATGACTTTCAATTCTACTTTACACGACATCACTTTGTGGCCTATGCATAGGGAAGAGGTGGTACTTCATGCCGGCCTCCCGAATGAATAACCGATGCCCACCGACGCGAGAGCCTCTATTTGGAATCCATATGCCCTAACAGAACATGAGGGTAGGAGACATCTTATCAAGACTGAGAAGCAAACAAACCTGATTTCCACTTCCACGTCACGGCTCAGATATCGGGCTCTGTTGTACTCTGAGGAATAATAGCGGTTTTTATACACCTGGTCTCCAGCGGCGGTAAAGGCCTCTCTGCAGTTTGCAGGTGGAGTCCTTCTCTGCATTACTTCTCGAGCTTCACTGTTATTCTGATGGGAAAAGACATCACAATTTTCAGTTACATCCAGCTGTTAGTAGCGCTATACAATGGATGCGGCCCTCCAGCTGTTGCAAAACTACAACTCCCAGCATTCCTGGGCAGCCTCCTGCTATCAGCCTGCAAGGTATGGTGGGAGTTGTAGTTTTACAACAGCTTGAGGACCGCAGGTTGAGCATCCCTGCGCTATACGATGCATAAACTCCATTAGCGTATAAGAGTCCCAGTGAAATCGTCTGCGCTCTACTGCAGGAAAAGCGAGTTTTAAACAACATTTTACAGCGCAAATCTAAGTAAGGTGAGTAACTTTGCAACTAAAAGATGGAATTCTGGATTCTTTGTATAATGAAAAGATATAAGATTTTCCAATTTACTCTCTCTATCACTTTCTCTGTCTTCAGTGTCTCTGCTTTCTTTCCTTCCAGTGAATGAACATCAGCCCTGGTCATGTGAAGTACATACAGGTGCATGGTTCATACTGATAAGGCTGCCCGTTCACAATGCCGGATCCACAGCCTTACCTCCGGGTAACAAGCCTTTCACCAGTGTGTCCACCACATGATCCTACTGGTAGATTACAAGCAGTGAAATCACACAGAAAGCAAATCAGAAACCAGCAGGACGTTCATTACATATATGACTTGTATAAGCTGAATGTAGAATACTATCTTGCTCTACCGGTAATGATTTCGAGCTTCTGTCCCTTCCCTAGAAAACAGACAATGTTTTAGCTCCACATACTGGTGTCTATCATGTCACCTAACTATGCAAGTGTCTTCTGAGCTCCCACAATGCACTGCTCTCTGGAAGCAGGAAATTAGCAGAATTCTAAATTTACCTTTAGATATGAGAAAAAAAAAACATTACATAAGTATTCAGCAGGTGATATTATTCTCGGTGCATCAGGACTTACTACAGGATATCCTCAAATCAGAACAGTCCTGAGGACTGGAGTTGGGGAACACTGCTCTATGAGACTTCCATAGAGAAGCAGAGTGCAGCGCACAGCTGTCTAGGGGATAGGGAGTAAGTTTCCATCTTGGCACAACCCCTTTAAAGGGTTTCTGTCACCAGTTTTTCAGTATGAATCAGACTGACATTAGAGATGTGCTAATGTCACCTGATTCCAAATATATATCTGTTTTATTTACTGGTGCCCCCATTTTTATATAAAATGAACTTTTATTTTATGCTAATAAGGCTCCTAGGTGCAAGGGGCGTTACCCCTGCTCCTAGAGGCTCTGTTGATTGACAGGACCAGGCAGAGAAGAAACACTCCATTCACCATAGCTTTTAAGGACCTTCAATGATGTCATGACCATGTGATCAGTCACATGGTTTAGGAGGAGACAGGCTGTTTGTGTGATCCTAACCATGTGACTGATCACATGGTCATGACATCATTGAAGGTCCTTAAAAGCTATGGTGAATGGAGTGTTTCTTCTCTGCCTGGTCCTGTCAATCAACAGAGCCTCTAGGAGCAGAGGTAACGCCCCTTGCACCTAGAAGCCTTATTAGCATAAAATAAAAGTTCATTTTATATAAAAATGGGGGCACCAGTAAATAAAACAGATATATATTTGGAATCAGGCGACATTAGCACATCTCTAATGTCAGCCTAATTCATACCGGAAAAACTGGTGACAGAAACCCTTTAAGCATGTGCAGTAATGACAGACCTGAGGCTGTAAATGACGGATCCTGGCGGATAGAGATCATTGGGTAGTATAGAAAATCCACATACCTCTATTAGCAGCACTGTCTCAATTCCTCTCATATCAATCAAGCAGTTGGCAACTATGGGGCTATCAATTTCCAAAGCGCTCAAGACAGTTGGATACTTGGGATGAACCACGGCTCTAAAGGCAAACATAAAGCATATATGAGCTCGAGTCTCGTAATATCTGTATGCAAACGTGGAAACAAAACACACAAGTTTTGCAGCGACATTCTGAAAAAAATCTCAAAGGAAACTTTTGTCTTCCTGTTATCTTAAAGAATAGATCAACCTTAGCAACCTTTTTGTTTCATTGCTCCAGTGCATCCAAAATGAAAAATGAAGCAACTCTGCAAACAATCATAATGAATATGTATTGTTGTGTCTGTCTCCATAGTAACAGACTACAAATAAACCTTTGTAGTCCCATCCTGCAGCTGCACTCCCTGTAACTGTCCCCTACGTCTTCCTTTTCTTTTTATGCACTTATATAGCGCTACTATACTCCACAGAGCTTTACAGACATTAGCAACACACTGTCCCCAATGGGGCTCACAATCTAAGGTCCCTATCAGTATGTCTTTGGAGTGTGGGAGGAAAACCGGAGGAAACCCATGCAAACACAGGGAAGACCTACAAACTCCATGCAGATGTCCTTGCTTGGATTGTAACCTACACAAACAAGACTGAAAACTTTTTATTCCATTTTTTTTTCAGGGGTGTGGTGATTAAAAAAGATTTTTTTTGCATTTTGATTTTTTTTTCTGTGCTCACTATACCTGATAAATACATTTATATTTTAATAATTCTGAAATTTTCGGATGTGACAATACCATGTTTATTTTGCATTAATTAATTTTAAATGAAAAATAGGTGATTTGATTTGTACTACTTTTTTTAAATATTTAAAACATTTTTAAAACAATTATTCGCTTTTTTTAAAATGATATTTTTAGTCCCTGTAAGGCACTTGAACATACGATGATTGGACCGCTTATAACACAGACTGAAATAATTTATTACTGCAGTCCATGGTGCTTTTGATGTCCTTGTAACCACAAGCAGGGCCTTAAGGAAGATTACTGTGGCAGGCCAGGAAGCCTTCACAAGGAACCAGGCTGCCATGACAACTTATTGACCCCCTTCCATTGACCCTGAGGCCACTCGACCATGGCATCCGAGGGTTTAAATCACAAGGATTGAATTTATCACTGATCCTTGTCACTATGGGTGCGGGTGAATCAGCTCCTGAGCCCGTTCTATATCATCCTTCCATTATGCTAGAAATGTATGACAAGTGTCGCCAAGAGTTTAACCACCTGTTTTGCCCCAGTCCAGCTCCATCAGTGGGAAAAGTAGCTAACTTGAGGGGGGGCTGCTTTAGATGCTGCTACCTCCTGAATGGTAGCAGCTAGAAACATTGTCTACTGGTCTGGTTTGAAAGCTGACATTCCAGGCTTTCAGACAATACCAGAATGACAGCTAAAGTCTAAGCAACAGAGGAGAAATCACGGTTAGAAATTGGATGCTGTGACTGTAGCTGAAAGTGACAGGTTTTACCCACGATTATTCCCGACTCGATTCTAACAGTGATTTCTCCTCTGTTGCTTGGACTTTAGCTGTCATTCTGGTATTGTCTGAAAGCCTGGAATGTCACCTTTCAAACAAGACCATGTTTCTTGCTGCTACCATTCAGGATATAGCAGCATCTAAAACAGCCCTCCCACGCCAGTTAGCTACTTTTCTTACTGTCCGAGCTGGACTCAGGCAAAACAGTTAAGTAGTTAATATACATGGCTGCCCCAATACTAACTTTTCGGTAGTCCTGAAGTTCACTAACAAACAGGATAAATAAAAAGGAACACAGAAAAGCAGTTGAATGGAATCTCCCTTCTCACCTTTTGGAAACGTTATACATTTCATTGCGGAACTCATTGACGATGATCTGTGGCCTCTGACCATGAGGGCAGACCTTTAGCATGATGCTCTGCAGCATTCTCTCATCCTGATGGTTGTCGCAGCAGAAGGCATGGAGCAGAGACTTCAGGCAGCTTTCTACTGCAAGCGCAAGCTGAGGTTCTTTCAAATGAATGCAAGCCCCTAAGGCACATGAGAAAAATATAAATCAAGGTGCACTTCGCTTACCTGACAGTGTCTCAGCAATGCAAAAAGGGGACGCAACTATTAACTCATTGCAAACCACAAACCTAATGGTCCAATGGGCTTCTTCCTGAACCGTCTCTGCTTGTATGCCTCATCAATTTCGGCAAGCAGAGCAGGCACGTGCTGTCCAAATCTTCTCAGCCGGTCCGTCTTACTGTCCTGTAACTCCTTTATCTGTCGTTTGAGGGCATCCACTTTCTGCTTCTGATCACGCTCTGCATTACTATTGAGGACAACAGAAAGGAATATACTTGTCAAAGCAGAACCACAGCGCAATTCTCAATGATGAAGCTAAAAAGGTTCAAGATTGGAAACAGAGGAATTTATCACACCCTGCATTACAGAATTCTGTCTTCAAAAAGATGCATAAGCGTTTTGGGATTTTTTTTTGGGTCACGAGCAAAGTCTCATTTGAGACTTTACATTTTCACACCACTCAATCAGCTCCACTCCAGGTTTATCACTGGTTCTTTTTAGGCAAGTTTTAGATGAGCATGTTCATTCCCGGAAACACGCTCCGTCTGTGAGATGTAGTTCCTGGCCTGAAAGCTACTCTGGTGAAGTGAGCTCGCAACATTATTATAGCTTATGATGTTGTTAACTGCAGTCACACAGATTTACTGAACTGTTATCAATGCAAGATAACAATTCAGTAGATTGGGGGGTAGAATTCACATCATAAATCATTATGTTCAAAGCTCACTTCACAGGAGCAACGTTCAGGTTGGGAACTTCTGCTCACGCACGGAGCGTGTTTACCGGAATGAACACACCCATATGGAACCAGTCTTAAAAAGTTGCAAAAAATAAGGCCTCAAAATACAGTAAAGGTAGGCATAATAAAACTGGAGCAGCATTACTAAAAAAAAACGTGTTATGCTATGGCAGCATCCTCTACGGGTCCTGTCCTGGGTGCACTCTTGTCTTTACACAGATATACAGTCTATGTGATTCACCCCTCCCCTTACAACTCCTGGGTGTGCAGTAATAGGGTGATGGGTGAACGGCGAGGTACGAGCCCGCAGGGGGTGCTATTAAAGAGGACGATGATGAAGACCCCCTGCTGCCGGATACAACCTGTAGAGTGAAGGGAAAAAAATAGCAATCCATGCAGGAGAAAAGCAGGTCGTGTCTGCCACCTACGGACACTAGACTAAAACTGATTTGCCTAGTGGCTGTGGAGAGGGTACAGCCCACCTGGGCGGAGCCAACATTTTTATTTTATATGTAGTGTCGCCTTTTAGTGGTAGCTGGGCGTATACCCATGGAGACGTGTCCCCCAATGACATTAATGAGAAATACCCTTACACAGTCTGTGTGATTGCGCACTCTTTCCATCCTCTCCACACTCTGATCTGCTGTGCACCAGTCACAGTACAGTGCCGTGTGTATCTAAGTGATCACAGTATGGAGAGGTCAACACAAATACAGGACTATACATTAGTGAACGAGGCAGCGACAGAACGTACACTATTTTGTTGCGTTCTTCCTTATCCCTATAAAGTGCTTGTTGAAACTGGTTGATCTGCTCTGAAGTGGTAACGTCTTGGTCGTGAAGCGCTTTAATCTTGTCTTTCAGCTGATTTATTTCTTCCAGCCTTGCCATCTTTTCTTCCTCAGATGCATTATCTGAACTAAAGCAGGAGGAGGACAAAAAGACATGGATTAGGATTTAGTTGTCATCTGCTTATATACAAGGTGGTCGTAATATTTCCGAGCCAATGGAATTATTTGCATTATTACTTATTGGTTTTTTGTTGATCTCTTACATTAGTGGCAGAGGTGACTGACAGCCCCCCGCAGCTCACGTAACCCTCCACAGGATTAGGCTACATTCACACGGCCGTATGTGTTTTGCGGTCTGCAAAATGCGGATCCGCAAAACACGGATAACGGCCGTGTGAATGTAACCGGTCCTATGATAGAAATGCCTATTCTTGTCTGTGATTGCGGATAAGAACAGAAAACGCTCTATCTTTTTTGCGGGACGCGGATCGGATCTACGGATGCGGACAGCACACAGTGCGCTGTCCGTAACTTTTGCAGCTCCATTGAAATGAATGGGTCCGCAAAGTTGCAGAAGGGATGCGGGCCCAAAACTACGGTCGTGCGAATGCACCCTTAAACATATGATTCCTCGGGGGCCCACCAATCACTGAGCAGTCATATATCATCTGTCTCATGGGTGGGGATATGGTTGGCTATAGATACGTTGGGGGAGGACTTGTAAATACTGTCACACTTTTTTCCTTTTATGCCACTACTTAGCTAGCTTACCTTATACTTTAATATTTTGCTTCATAAAAAAAAAAAAAAAAAAAGAAAATCTGGTGCATTTTACGACTCTAACCACGCACTGTTTTCTAGACACTTTTCAAAACTGTATGTACCTTTAACACACGACATCGGTACATCAGGTGACACATGTCTTTTGTCTAACCATTTAACATTACGCGGAGCAGGAGATGGCGTACAGTGCTCAGCTATCTACGACAGTCCCACACAGTTGAATGGAGCAGCAGCAGCCGACACGTGCTCCTGAGGCTTCATTCAAAAAAGGAAACACAGGATACCAGTTGTGATGGGTCCCATCGATTTCTCTAAGGATAGAGGATAATTGTTGCTCATAGAAAAAAATAACTAATAGCCTTTCATGCCTGATCCTATAGATTTCTGTGCCAATATTAAAGGGAACCTGTCAGCACCAAAATGGACCATAAACCGCCAGCAACACCTTACAGCTGTTGACATCACGTTTCTAATGATGTTCTTGTGCAAGATAACTGAGGCGCATGATCGCTGTAAAATAACTCTTATTCCCCCGCAGGTCGTATGCAAATGAGGTTCTTGAAGTCAAGGGGGCAGCGGCTTCCATGCTTGAAGTCAAGCTCACTGCGCCCCCATCCAGCCCCTTTGCATTTGATTCTTTGAGGCGTGATTGCATCCTGAGATTTCACGCATGCGCCTTATGATCTTGTTTGTCACCTGCATATTGATCCCCGCTGTACAGTACTTGGCTTACGGCACCCTCGGCATATTCAGGAAAAAAAAAAAGGTCTGCTTTAGCCGTGTTTTTGTTCTGAGCAATTAGGGCACAGTGCTGTATCTGCTGCAGAACCTCGTTTATTCCCCAATGAGTGAAGGACTACATGTGAATCAGTCCCTATGTAAGTACCTGTTCTGTAACTCCTGGATACGTCCATTGAGCTGCTCGGCGTCCCTTTCCAGACGTTTCAGTTCCATCCTAAACCGATTATACAAAACCTTAAATAAGAAAAAAAAATAAAATGAACCTAAGGCTACATTCACACTAGCGGCAGGGGTGTCCGGCAGGCTGTTCCGGTGGGGTGAACTGCCTGCCGGATCCGTGCTGCTGCTTAGTGCACGTCTGCGGCCAGTACTACGCTCTGTCCCCATTCACTATAATAGGGGCAGCCCAGAGTTCCGGCTGCAGCATGACAAACATGTCAAGAGGCGGCCGGACTAAAACTATGACATGTCAGTGGTTGCCAAGAACCAGCATCATAATCTTTGCAGTCCAGGCCTTGAAAAGTGTAAAATCTACTTGAGAAAAGTAATGGTTATTCATAATCTCCTGCTGTCCTGCCCATCTGCTGACGATTGGCAGTTCTCTCCTAGAGAAAAAGGGAGAAAACTGGGTAGAAGCCTGTCAGTCATCAGCAGGTGGTCAGGGAGAGCAGGAATTCATGAATAACCAGGACTCTTCTCAAGTGGCGAGGACTCTTTTCCAGGCCTAATCTGCAATGATTGTGATGTTGGTTCTCGGCAGCCACTTACTTTTAACCTTTAAATGACAGACCGCTGAAATCAACTCACCTGTCTCTACTTTATTCTGCCGTTAGTATGGACATCATAAAGGTGATCACAGATTCCTTTTAATTGGCCTCCCCCTCACCAGACTCTCCCCCCTCCAATCTATCCTTAAAAAAGAACTCAAACCGCAAAACTTTTTATTCCATGTCCTGCTAGAAATGTACATGATGTAATCTGTAGTGAATGCCATTTTCTTACCAGTAGCTGAATTTTTGAGTTATATAATCCTGAAGTTTCTTATCTGTCATGTGACCAGCAATTAGACCCACCAACTCACACAGAGACTCATGTGTGGACAGGAAGTCTAATTCTCTATGTATTCCTATGAGACAGAAAGTGAGGCTCCCATTGGAATGAATAGAGCAGTTACTGGCTTTCTGTCCTGGGTCAGTTGGAGGTCAGGGAGTTGGTCACATGATCCAGCAACACTAAGAAGAGAGTGGAAACTCTCAATTTCAGCCTCTGATAAGAAAATGACATTCACTACAGATTATATCATGCACCTTTCTAACAGGTCAGAGAATAAAAATTTTTGCGGGAGTTCTTCTTTAAAGCGGCTCTGTCACTAGGTTTTAACCTATGTATTTAAATACATAGGTTAAAACCCCTTAACTTGTACAGTTAGAACATACCTGTATTGCAGAGTACAGCGCAGCGGTTGTGCTGAAAAAAGACCTTTAAACTTTATGTTAATGAGCCTTCGGAGCACCGGGGGGCGGGCTCTTTCTTCCTGAGCACCGCTTCTTCACCGCCCCCCGGGTCCCGAGGCTCTCCCCGATGCCGACGTCCACGCCCCTCTGAAAATTGATTGACAGCTGAAATCCCGCCGGCGCATGCGCAGAAGCGCTTGCAGTGCCGAACACCGCAAGCGCTTCCATCCTTGTGCGCACGCGCCGTCACTTCCGGGTTCAGCGAAGTGACGGCGCGTGCGCACAAGGATGGAAGCGCTTGCGGTGTTCGGCACTGCAAGCGCTTCTGCGCATGCGCCGGCGGGATTTCAGCGCTAGGCCAAACGGCCTAGCGCTGTCAATCAATTTTCAGAGGGGCGTGGACGTCGGCATCGGAGAGAGCCTCGGGACCCGGGGGGCGGTGAAGAAGCGGTGCTCAGGAAGAAAGAGCCCGCCCCCCGGTGCTCCGAAGGCTCATTAACATAAAGATTAAAGGTCTTTTTTCAGCACAACCGCTGCGCTGTACTCTGCAATAAAGGTATGTTCTAACTGTAGAAGTCAAGGGGTTTTAACCTATGTATTTAAATACATAGGTTAAAACCTAGTGACAGAGCCTCTTTAATGCAGCAGCCAGGGTCACCTATCTGTCTAACCGCTACTCTGATGCCTCCGCCCTGTGCCGAATGGTTGCCCATTCAGTATAGAATCCAATTTAAACTGCTTGTCCTCACCCTCAAAGCTTTCCACAGTGCTGCACCCCCTACATCTCCTCCCTTATCTCTGTCTACCACCCTGCCCATGTTCTAAGCTCTGCAAACGATTTACGACTGACTTCCACGATAATCCCAACCTCTCACTCCTGGCATCAAGACTTCTCCGGAGCTGCATCTTTTCTCTGGAATGCCCTACCCCAAGAAATTAGGTTAAATCATAACATACACAGTTTTAGGCGCTCCCTAAAAACACACCTTTTTAGGGTGGCCTATCAACTCCCCTGATGATTTAGCCCATTTATCATAATTTCCTGATCCTCAACTAAACTCTCCACCGAACCCAGAAGCACTTCATATACGGCTGATGACCGGCTCATACAGCATTATATCTGCTCCCCTATCCTCCCAAGATGGCTGGACCTTTGTACAAAACAAGCCATTTTATCTCCTCATAGATTGTAAGCTCTTGTGAGCAGGGCCCTCATTCCTCTTGTGTAATAATTGACTTGTCTGTTGCTGTTATTTATAACAGTTTGTACATGAAGTCCTGATTGTAAAGCGCTGTGGAATATGTTGGCACTATATAAAGATTATTATTATTATGTGCACTTGCATAGCAGATTTGTATGCAGCAAACATGAAGCGTTTTACAGTACAAGCAAAGTGTGATTTTAAGAAATGTCATCAACATGCTGCAAAAAACATCCACGGCATAAAATTACCTGCAGAGCGGATTTTAAATCCACAGCATGTCAATATATACTGTGGATATCCACTGCGGATGTCACCCTTTGCAATGCATACGAGTATCCCTTATTACATAGCATTAAGTCAATCTGAGGCAGGTTAACAAAGCTTTCAGCGTCTGGACAACCCCTTTAAAAGGGGTTGTCCCACCTCACAGTGGTGGCATATCAGTAGGATATGTCACCATTGTCAGATAGGTGTGAGCCCCAGAGAAGGCACCCACCCCTACTTCTAGAACCGTGCATCTAAAGTGAAGAAGAGTGCTGCACATGCGTGGACACTTCTCCATTCACTTCTATGGGAATGCTGGAAAAAACGGAGCGCGCTAGCACGGCCATTTTTTTCATTCATCTTTCTATTTGGGGGCCCGTTCTCGAGACAGGTGTGGGTCCCAGAGGTGGCATATCCTAGCCATATACCACCGCCCTTTAAAGAGGACCTTTCACCACTCCTGACATGTCTGTTTTAATAGCTCCATGCATTCCCTGTGTAATAACAATTCTGGAACATCTGTTCTTATGTCTGTATGTTGTGCCATTCCTTTATTATTTCTACAAGAAGTTATGAATGAATTGCTATTTGCCTTCAGTAAAGGTACAGAGGGGAGGTGACCAGTTGGGGGTGTGTCCCTGCACAGACTGACTCTAGCCAATCAGTGCTGCCATGTTCAGACTGCAGATACACACCCACAACTGGTCACCTCCCCTCTGTTCCTTTACTGAAGGCAAATAGCAATTCATTCATAACTTCTAGTGCAAATAATAAAGGAATGGCACAACATAGAGACATAAGAATAGATGTTCCAGAATTGTTATTACATGGGGAATACATGAAGATATTAAACAGTAATGTCAGGAGTGATGAAAGGTCCTCTTTAAGCTCTTTATTTCGTTGCAATTTGGATTGCTTGAAACTGTGCAATGCGTTGCATCACATACCTCAGACTCATGGTAAGCCTGCTTTCTCTGCTGCATGCTTGCTTTCAAAGCAATACCCTGTGGTTTTAGTGCTTGGGCCTCCCTGCTGATGTCCTCCAGTTTCACTTGTAGGGCACGAAAACTTGCTTGAGCATCTTTCACTTTGTCCTAGAAAGAGAAAAAAAATAACATGGTAAAGACATGGCGTCACATGTGCGACTACGGTGTGAAGGTGGATTTACACGGGCCAATGGTCGGCCCGAACTAAAATATAACTACCTGCCATTCATTGATCTTCTGCTCAAATTTGACGGTGCGCCCCTCCTCCGCAGCTATCTGCTCCCTGAATGGAAGGATTTGCTTCTCCGTTTCGGTCACCTAAAAATAAAATATGAAAAAAATGAATTCTTGAAGTAATAAAGTAAGAGATTTCTCTGCACCTTTAGGCCCCTCGGACGTCTCCCGCATCGTGTGCCGTGTACTGAGCTCCCGGCACTGAACGGGGGTTACATAGCATTATACTGATTTATGATGCTATGTAACCCTTACAGCTCTGGAATGTGTTGGATAACACTGTCAGCATTATCCAACACATTCCAGAGCTGTAAGGGTTACATAGCATCATAAATCAGTATAATGCTATGTAACCCCCGTTCAGTGCCGGGAGTTCAGTACACTGCACATAATGCGGGAGACGTCCATGTCTCCTGCTCGTGTGAAAGGGGCCTTACACACACTAATTTACTACATCTGGCACAGGGACCACCACTGATAAGTGCTCTACCACGCACCACCCCACCTTCTGTATCTCCCAGCTATGCATCCGGGTCTTCCATTGACTTCAATGGAGCTCTCGTGTGCACGGACGACATCGCTTGGAGAAACAGATATCACAAATCTATTAAACGAAGGATCCCCAGTGCCCTGAAATATCAGAAGACAGGAACATATGCACAAAGTCCTTCCGGTTTCAGGCTTTTTATGCCGCATGGCTAAAATGAGGCATTGTGCAAAAGTGCTTGGCGCATGAAGGACCATCTCTATCGGACTGTACGGCTTGTCTGCACCCCGCCCATAAAAGAGTAACCCAGTTTCACCAAATAAAGGTTACACGTTCTCTAATTTTCAAATCTAGATCTCCGCTTGCTGTCATTCAATAAGCAACCGTCATTATTTCCAGTGAATGGAAATCTGTCCCAGTCACGTGATGGACGCACGTCGTCTACCAAATGCCCAGTGATATTATGAGTATGAAGGTTCGTATTGAAAGCCTGCAAACAGAGAGCTGGAAAACCATTATACAGACAGGGTTTGTGACACAAGGAATAATCTTATTATTCCAATAAAGCTGGGGCTACACTGGTCGACAGTAGTCGCGGCATGGATGGCTGCTCTGCTCTCCAGGTCCCGACGTGTCGCCATATAGCTCTAGCCTAAACTTTAGTTGTCTATTAATGTGGGAGTTCAGTTTGACCCCTTTACATAACATAAGAAAGGAAAAAGTCTCACCATGGCCCAGGCCATCTTACGCTTCAGATCCTCCAGCTTTTCCTTCATTTCTCCTAATGAGGCCAGGCTTTTAAACCTCTCTTCTTTCTCCATACACATGCGCTTCAGCTCCTGAAGTCTCTGAACGAGAAGAAAACAACCCAGACTCTGTCAACACACATTTTACATTTGATTAGTAGATTTATGTAAGGTCTATTAAGGTTTTTCTTTTAAAGAGGTTTTCACAATATGATATGGTTTAGAGCAGGGATGCTCAACCTGCGGCTCTCCTGCTGTTGCAAAACTACAATTCCCAGCATGCCCAGAGAGTCTACAGCTATCAGCCTACAGCAGGGCATGGTGGGAGTTTTAGTTTTAGGCTAGGGCTACACGGCGACTTTTTGTAGCGCGACTGATTGATTTTAACTATTGAAGGACAGCTGCAGTCCACAAGATTGCGTTCAACTGGACCTCAGCTGCAGTTCAATAGTTAAAATCAGTCGCGCTAAAAAAAAAAGTCGCCGTGTAGCCCTAGCCTTACAACAGCTGGAGGGCCGCAGGTTGAGCATCACTGGTTTAGAGGGTTTCAGATCTCCATAGACCCAATATGAAGAGTCTTCTTTTAGTTTTCTCTGCACAGTTGAATGTGGCCTTGCTGTAGTTTCCTGACCAGTGTTGGCCCGGCACTGCTGTGCGGGGGGAAAAATGGTGACGGAGCTGCAGTGCTGATCTAGTGGTTCAGCCCTTCACTCTCAGGATTGGATGGGGACTTCATGTCATAACTCCCCTTTCCACCACATATATATGCCATCACTTTATAAGATGGGAAACCCTTTAACAAAAGATATAAAAGCGCATGGCCCCAGATTTACTAATCCTAAAGATGGTGGAAGCTTAGACCGGCCGTCTAGACCAGCACCATATACATCACAGGGGCTCAGGCTGGATGATGAATGTGGTGCAGGGACAGACACTTTGAGACACGTTTTTACGCCGGAACTGTGCCGAATTTTTGAAGCAAAATGCAGCATCTTAGGCCCCGCCCTCTTACCGAGCAGGTTGTATAAAAGTGCCGAAATCCTAGATGTGCAAAATTGCACCAATTTGTGCCACTTATTTTTAGCAGTTTGCAATGAATGTCCAGATGGGTGTTACCAATTGGGTGTGGTGTCTCTGCACAGTCTAACACTGGCAGAACTGATTGGATAGTATCAGTCTGTGCAGGGACACATCCTCAAATGGTAACACCCATCTGGACCTTAAAGGGGTTGTCCGAGTCATAAAAAAAAAATATATACCACTGTAAATCTGATGGGCAGCAATATATAACTAAGTTAAGCAAGTTTCAGGCAAAAAAAATCTAGATTTCCTCATTTCCCTGGTTCTTTTCTGGTATTTGTTTACATGCAGTAATAACAATCTCTGCCCCTCCCCCCTGCTCTGTAAAGGGAGTGAATACAAGTGCTGAGTGACATGTCTGCCTGCTGGGATACTCAGCAGCATGTTATATGTGTAGGACTACAAGTCCCAGCTGTACAATGACACTGCTGATACACATAGGAAATTCTCCCTACCTGTTCTTGTGCAATACAATTCCTCTACAGCTCCTGTGCCCAGCATTTGTCTCCTCACTGCCTGCAGTGTAAAGCCTGTTGTAAAGCCTTGAGCCCTCAGTGTGTTCTGGCTGAAGGGGTTAATGTTTTATCTGAAGGAAACCAGGGAGAGAGCAGATAGCAGGAGCCCAGTAGTGCAGGGGGGCGTGGCCAGTGACGTCTCGTGTACTGTTATCTGATCTCTGAGGCTTGTACACGAAACATCACAGACCAGGGAGATAAGGTGACATCACAGGTCATGTGACCCTCAGTCAACTCTGAGAAACCAGCAGCTTTAGAAGCACAAAGTGTTTGGGAAAGTTGTAAAGAACAAGAAAAATAACTTGGACAACCCCTTTAAGTGTAAACTGCTAGTAATTCAATCATAATTTCTAGCAGGAATAATAAAGGAATGACAGAACACAAAAATAGATGCGCCAGAATTGTTATCACAAGGGGAAAACAAGTAGTTGCTAAAAAGTGTCAGGAGAGGTTACAGGAACTCTTTAAGACCACCTCTGGACCACCCCTTTAAGGAAACTCCCTAATGACAAGAATGTACACAGTAGTGCTGACTGGTCGACCGCTGAGCACAGCATACCGCTATATGGAGAAGCACTAAGCATTCTGTGCTCCAGTCTCAATAACAGCCTCTTACCTCCACTCCAAAATTGATTTGATCATGAGTCCTGGTCTTGGTCTCCATGATGTAGGAGTAATCTTCCTTCATCTGATCCAATTGTGTTGCCTTCATAAAAAACTAAAATAGAACAGATTGAGCGGCTGTAAACCCATGGGATGGACTGCAAGAGAATTTACCATCTAGAGGCAGACCTAGGGACTACTCCAGTAACAGGACCGGCCGTCAGTACTACAACCCACCTTATATTTGTCATTTTCGTTCTTAGACTGGAGGAAATGCTTGCTCATCTCTTGTGTTAGAACAGATACTGGATTGTCAACCTACAGAGAAACGGATAATAATCTCAATAAGACCAAGACTAGAAGTAGGTGAAAAGTGACATTAGTGATGTAATCCCCCACTTCACTAGATGCGACATAAAACCACTTCTATTTGTACTTCTGATAAGGGCTAAAACACTAGATAAAATTAAAGTAATGTGACAAGTGAGGAACATCAAAGAAATCAGGATATGAAACATCACAGGCCTGCTGCTATGTGCCCTGTGCGGAGGTCAGGACGGACTACATAAGCCATAATATCACCTATGGTGAATAGTGGATCCAGTGTAATCTGTATTTAGAGGTGATATGTCATTGTAATCCTGTCTGGAATCATAAGTAGATACGCTTTTCCTAGTTTTTCCAAGAGGAATAGCAAAGAAATCAAGGTTTGTGATGTGAGAAATATTTCCTAGGTTTTCGGCCTACAGCTTCTATGCGTCTCCATGGTTACAGACTGCAAAGAAGACCTATGTAGTCTGATCCTACGCTCAATGCTCTTTCCTCTAGGTTTGCTAACACATTTTACAAATTGGTAAGAGATGGCTGCTTAAGGGGAGTGCGTCATCAAAAAATGACCTGTGTTTAAAATAAAATTTTTATGTTGAACATATTTTTAAAAATTGTTAATTTTCCATGTCACTATCTATACTAAGGTGGTTTTCCTGAGACTTTATAACTAATGACCTATCCTCTGGTACTGGCACTCCAGGGAGCACCGTGGTCTTCTCCAGGTTTCCTTAGGCCGAGTGACGACACGTTCATCAGTCACATGGCCCTAGGAGCAGCTCAGCCCCATAGAAGTGAATGGGTCTGAGCGCGATACCAAGCACAGCCACTATACAATGTACGGCGCTGTGTTAGGAGAGCTCCCGCGAGTAAGTACAGAGAAGGCCGCAGCACCCAGAGGAGGGCTGGTGCCTTCTCCAACAGCTGATTGTCAGGGGTCCTGGGAGTCAGAACCTCATCAATCAGATACTGATCACCTATCCAGAGGATAGGTCATCAGTTATAAAGTCTTGGAAAAACTCTTCACAGAAAAACACTAAATCTTACAGTTTCCGCACTGGCCACTTCTAGGTCTGTACAGATCACTTTACTGCAGTTATCTGCTTATGATTACAGACAGGATTACAATGACATACCAGCTCTTAATACAGATTACACTGAATCCAATACTCACAGGTCACAGAGCGTGCCTAACAAAATCTCCCATAGAAGGCATCGAGTCCCTTCCTGTCCGTTGTGTCTATGGCCCATAGGGCTGCCGTAAAGCATATCACTAAATTATGTTAACAGCTCAGGCAAGATGGCCGCCGCATAATCAATAATATAATAAAATCTACAATCACAAAATAAAAACAGGATGCGTCTCACTATATGGTTTTAACTAGCAGAAACACATTATAGTGACATATTCCCTTTACTATCGTAAAGCAGCAATCAAAGCCACATAGGATTCCAACCACCATCATGTATTCGTAGTCACATTACCTGGATGTTGAAATGGTCAAGGACTGCGGTGAGCTCTTCTTTCTTAGTGGAAACCAATGAGCCTTTAAAATAATACAAATGTTTTCAGTAAGAATTAGTTGTCCACACGAACAAATCGACCTTCTTAGCTAGCAACATCTCCTATGTAAAGGGGCCTTATATTGATGACCTATGCCAGGAGTAGGCAACCTCCAGCACTCTAGGTGTTGGGAAACTATGCATACTTGCTCTGTTCTTCTCATAACTGCCATAGAAATGAATGGAGCATGCTGGGAATTGTAGTTTCACAACAGCTGGAGTGCCACTGGTTGCTGACCCCTAACCTATCCTCAGGATAGGTCATCAATATCAGATCTAGTAGAGGCCGGGTGTTCAGTGTGCACCTAGGTCATGTGACGTCACCGTACATCAATCACATGGCCCAGTTTCAGCTCAGCCCCATAGAAGTGAATGGGGCTCAGCTGCAATACCAAGTACAGCCACTATACAATGTACGGCGCTGTGCTTGGAGAGCTCCCCGAAGGCAGCCGCACTCAGCAGAGCTCTGGCTCCCCGGAACAGCTGATTGGGACTCGGACCCCCGCCAATTTGATAATGATGAACTGAGGATAGGTCACCATTAGATATTACTGGGTAAGAGTAAAGGCAAATATTTGGGGGGGGTCATCACAACTGCCTGCATTTCTGATTGGTGAGAAAAAAGCACCACTGATATTCAATTCATCCCAGATAAACTCGATAGTTGTAACCTGGTCCAGCTCCCCTGTCCTATAAAATACTGTGATCAGCCAGGGTTTACTAATTATGTCCCCCTGTTGTAAATGCATTGTAATCAATGTGACCAGCAGGTGGCAGCAGCACCCAACAAAGCCGCTTCCTGCTCAGGTCAAGAATCAGCAGTGGAGGCAAACGACAGAAGCCAGGTAGCGAGTTTCCAATGTTTAATCTGAATAAGGCCTCACATGCTGCAGAGACAACCCTATTCACATGAACTGATTGTCAGTCGCCGAAACGTCTGCAAAAAATTTACTGCGTGTGAACACAGCCTTATACCGAGAAGTGTGCGGCGTATCTACCTGAGGAGCTTTTCAGTTTGTAACTGCGACTGCCATCTGTAGTGAGGCGCTGCTGCACAATAATGGACTCTCCATACACCTCAGGCTTGAACGCGTCGTTTCCTCGGTTCCGCAATTTAATGGAAACATCGGCTGACCTGAAACCAAAGAGCTGACAATTAAATACACAAATCTATATGTAAAAGTACGACTAAGAACTGACAGTGAGACGTGTGCGCTGTCTGTATGTACACGAGTGTAACAGATGATACGTACGTCTGGCCGTCCTTCACAAACCCCTTGATGGAGGTTCCTCTGTTGGTGAGGGCAGCTTTTCCACCCAGTCCCACAATAAGGGCGGTCAGAACCGCGCTCTTACCACCTAGAGGGAAGAAAACAAAGGGATCTCCTGAATGATTCTGAAATGTTAGAGCAAAACGTGGGGGACAAAAATAAACCTGACCGCCACGTCCTCTACAAGTTTACCATTGACACAATCTGAAAATCTGTTCCTGTCCCAAAATATTATGGGTTTGGGGAGAGGCCCTGTTCCAGCACATAGACTTTGACTAAAGAAATGATTTAACAGGTCATCATCAGGATTTGAACCCCGGACCTTCTGTATGGTGGGCAGATGAGTTATCATTACACTACAGACCGGCCCTGTTAGAAGGATTGAATTTTCTGTTCCTGAAGACGTTGTGCACCAATTTCACACTAGATGGTGATGATATTTACCTGAGCTTGGCTCTGGATTGTTCACTCCCCAGTCTCCACTGCTCGGGTCCCTCCATTAAAGAGTCCCTGTCACCGCTTCTGACATTCCTGTTTAATAGCTTCATGCATTCCCCATGTAATAACAATTCTGGAACATCTATTCTTATGTCTCTATGTTGTGCCATTCCTTTATTATTCCTGCTAGAAGTTATGAATGAATCGCTACCAGTCTGCAGTAAGTGTACAGAGGGGAGGTGACCAGTTGGGGGGTGTACCTGAATAGACTGACTCTATCCAATCAGTGCTGCCATTGTCAAACTGTGCAGGTACACACCCCCAAGTTGTTACCACCCCTCTGTACCCTTACTGCAGACTGCTAGCAATTCATTCATAACTTCTAGTAGAAATAATAATGAATGAATTGCTAGCAGTCTGCAGTAAGGGTACAGAGCTGTGGGGAGGTGTGTACCTGCACAGTCTGACAATGGCAGCACTGATTGGATAGAGTGAGTCTGTGCCGGTACACACCCCCAACTGGTTACCTCCCCTCTGTACCCTTACTGCAGACTGCTAGTAATTCATTCATAACTTCTAGTAGAAATAATACAGGAATGGTACAACATAGAGACATAAGAATAGATGTTCCAGAATTGTTATTACATGGGGAATGCATGAAGCTATTAAAACAGGCATGTCAGGAGCGGTGACAGGTCCTCTTTAAAACTTTCGGTTTGACACCACTGCAGCCAATCACTGGCCGCAGCAGTGATCTGCTCTCCTTGTGTCAGGTGACCATTAGACATGACGCAACGGGAGCAGCACTTTGCAAGGGGCTGCAACGGCATCAAACAAAAAGTTTACATGGAGGGACCCCCGAGACAAGCAGTGTACACAGGGGAGCAGATGCAACGAGACCCAGCAACAGGGATCTAGCAAATATGATCACCATTGTGGGTCCCATTGGTCTTTGAGGTCTGGAAAATAGGACACAACCCCTTTGAAAAGCTATTTTCTTGACAGGCATAATGAACAGGGGCGTGACGTTTTGGAAAATTTACTACTTTTCCAGGCAAAACAGGCTGACCGTACATGGTAGGTGGCAACTAGCACGTTAAACACAGCAGCACTATCACCTTTGTTACAATGTGTCAGTGTAAGGCCCCACTCACACGGCCATATTTTTGGTCCTCATCCTATCCGCATTTTTTTTGCGGATTAGATGCAAACCCATTCACTTCAACTGGGCTGCAAAAAAGCATTGTTACAATGGTTCTGCAAGAAGAAAAAAAAAAACAACGATTCAACACGGACATCACATGGACGTCACCCATATTTTTTGCAGATTACGCATTTTGTGGACCATAAAATACATACTGGAGCATTCACACGACCACAAGTATTTTGCGGTACTAATTGTACTAATTTTGACCTATTGTAACAATGCCTATCCTTGGCCTCAAAACGGGCAAGAATAGGACATCTTTTTTGAGGGACTGAGGAACGGACATATACGGATAGCACACGGTGTGCTGTTCCCATTTTTTTTGCGGCCTAGTTGAAATCAAAGGGTTTGCATCCAATCCAGAAAAAAACACGCATCGGATGAAGACCAAAAATACGGTCGTGTGAATGGGGCCTAAGGAAGTTGTATCAAGAAGTCCAGACTAGGCAATTCTCCGTGAACTTGAATGAGGACAGCTGTAGCAAGCTCACAAGTATTTGTAGTCACTGAATGAAAACAGTAATGCTGCCATTCACAGACAGCAAGCAGAGATCCTGAAAACAGCACGGAACTGAACGAAAGCTACATGCGTTGCTTTATTCACATAACACAGGGAAAGTCTATGATGGAGCAGACGCTCTGGGAGTAAGCAGCACCGGGTACAAACCGGGCAGGGGTCTCAGAACCCACCGGACGGGTGCTGTCTATGACGGCCTGACGCCATCGCCTCACTTACTTCCATTGTTTCCAACAACAAAGTTGACATTTGGTCCGAACTGGAACGGCCCGAGCATCGCGTGACACATGAAGTTCTTCAAGGAAATGCTTTCAATGATCCCAACTTCAGCCGTGCCCTGTTAACACAAGACCATCGTAACTCAGAAGGTTCGCACCCTACGGGGGGGGGGGTTATGGAGGTGTAGTCATCAAGGGAGGCGTCTTCCTCAATATTACGCTGCTCTGTCCACTTTTGAAAAGGGGGCTTGATTACTCAGAAAGATTTAGGTATGTGCACACGGTGCATATGAGGTGCAGAGAATCCACAGCATAGTCCAGTACCAGCAGGGAAGATGAGATTTTCAAAATCTCATGTATACAGTGCGGTGGGCATTTTAAAGGCTATGTACATCCTCAAGGACAAAATTTTTTTCCGATTGCATTTTATTTATTTTGGGCCAAAAATCATTTTTTCAATTGGTCTTTATTAAAAAAATATCGAGCCGTTCTGTTACAAGAGGTTAACTTTTTTCCAGCTGTGAGAATTGTACTTTCACTTTGTGCCGGTCATCTACTAAACCTTGGGGGAGATTTATCAAACTGGCGTAAAGAAGAAGTGGCTTAGTTGCCCATAGCAACCAATCAGATTCAGTCTTTCATTTTCCAAAATGAAAGAAGGAATCTGATTGGTTGCTATGGGCAACTAAGCCAGTACTACTTCACACCAGTTTGATAAATCTCCCCCCTTATAAGAGACTGTAAACACTTATTTAAGCCACATTTTTATCAGTAGGATAACAACTGAGACAGAACAAGTGTTTATAAGGTCAGAGATCAGGAGCCGTCAGCTGAGCTGCCTGACGGAACAGAGTGAAAATCAAAGCCTGCTCCCGGAGGATCTCAGGGCTGTACAGAGAAAAGGGCTCAAAATGCGGGATTCTACATAAAAAAAAATATTTAAACAAATGTTACTCCACAAGAGGTTCAAGAATTTACTAAAACAGACATGGTCACATATGCATTTACAAATCCGGCAGGCTGTTCCTTTAACTGGATCCCCAATGGCTATAATGGGATTCTGGCTGCTTTTGAGTGAAACGCTGGCTTTCAAAGGGCACACATAATTTTTGTCCGCCCAAAACCAAGCATTTACACCAGAAAGCGGCCAATGAGGATGCGGCCGTGCGCGCCATTATCCAACTAGGGCGCATCCGGCCAATACCAGGAGGCCGTTTGTAAAATTACGTAAGACGAGGCCAGTACTCACGGACTGAGATCCACCGTTCACAGCGGAGGTCCGGCCTTCCCGCTCATCGTCCACTCGCGCTTTCTTCCCGGGCGTGCCCAGCGGGTGACTCGACTCCTTTCTTTTCACCATTGCTCATTTAGCAATAAAAACGGCTATAAAAATATCTGCAAATGATAAGAGCACAAGGGGTTAAAGCCGGTGACTTCCTCCTGAGTACCGGCCAGCTTGCGCCATACGAACTTTTCTCAAAAGCTGCATCAGATCCAAAATGAAAGGAAGCCTTCATGTAAGTACCGCCTTCCTGCAGGACCGGTTCTCGGATACTGGTAAATAAAGCAAGCAGCGAAGACTATGCAAATAATAGGACGTGTGAATCCTGCCTCACGTCTCAGCAGCGCCCCCTTCGCCCAGCAGGAGGTCCTCCCATAATCGCCCACTCTAGTAGATCTTCATCCCTCCCTAGTGGTAACAGCAGGGTCCTCCCTCTTCCCCATCAACAGGTCCTACCCACAATCTCCTTGTACAGGTAGATCTTCATCCCTAGTAGTAACAGCAGAAACCAGGTTCCTCCAGACAGACATATACACAGACAGACATATACACAGACAGACATATACACAGACAGACATATACACAGACATACTTACATGCTCCCGGCAGGTCTCCACAGCGCAGGAGGAGCACACATAGGATGATTTCACCCGGTGCCCAGCAGCAGAGGGCGCTGTGGGGAATCGTGTGTATGTGCGCGCCGTCCTGCTCCTGTACTGTGCGGAGCTGCTGGGAGCATGTCAGTATGTATGTGTATTTGTATATGTCTGTGTGTGTGTATATGTACTGTGTGACGTGTGGGGCCGGAGCGCGGTTCCGGCCCCACACATGTCCCTGCGGCAGCACGGATCTGGCGGCACCCTTCACCTGCCGGATCCGTGCTGCCGCTAATGTGAAAGAGGCCTAAGAAATACTAAAAGAAATCAACTGTTACTGTGGTAGCCAGTAACAGTTACATTTTTAGAACTAGCACAGGGAATAAATTATGGAATCACCCGATTCTGAGGAAAAATTATGGAATCTCCCTGCAAATTTTCATTACAAACAATAACACCTGCATCAGATTAAATCTGCTGGTTAGTATCCAGGTAAAAAGGAGTGATCACACCTTGGAGAGCTGTTACAACAGGTGGACTGACATGAATCATGGCTCCAACACCAGAGATGTCAAATGAAAAAAAGGAGAGGATTATCAAACTCCTTAAAGAAGGTAAATCATCACACAGTGCTGCACAAGACGTTGGTTGTTCACAGTCAGCAGTGTCTAAAACCTGGACCAAGTACAAACAACATGGGAAGGTGGTTAAAGGCAAGCATACTGGTAGACCAAGGAAGACATCAAAGCGTCAAGACAGAAAACTTAAAGCAATATGCCTTGAAACAGAAAATGTACAACAAAACAAATGAGGAAAAAATGGGAGGAAACTGGAGTCAACGTCTGTGACCGAAAAGTAAGAAACCGCCTAAAGTAAATGGGATTTACATAAGAAAAGCTAAAAGAAAGCCATCACTAACACCTAAACAGAAAAAAACAAGGTTACAATGGGCTAAGGAAAGGCAATTGTGGACTGTAGATGACTGGATGAAAGTCATATTCAGTGAAGAATCTAGAATCTGCATTGGGCAAGGTGATGATGCTGGAACTTTTGTTTGGTGCCGTTCCAAAGAGATTTATGCAGACGACTGTCTGAAGAAAATATGTAAATGTCCACAGTCATTGATGATATGGGGCTGCATGTCAGGTAAAAGCACTGGGGAGATCGCTGTCATTACATCTTCAATAAATGCACAGGTTCACATTGACATTTTGGACACTTTTCTTATCCCATCTATCGAAAGGATGTTTGGGGATGATGAAATCATTTTTCAAGAGGATAATGCATCTTGCCATAGAGCAAAAACTGTGAAAGCATTCCCTGAAGAAAGACACATAAGGTCAATGTCATGGCCTGCAAACAGTCTGGATCTCAATCCAATTGAAAATCTGGGGTGGAAGTTAAAGAAAATGGTCCATGACAAGGCTCCAACCTGTAAAGCTGATCTGGCAACAGCAATCAGAGAAAGCTGGAGCCAGATTGATGAAGAGTACTGTTTGTCACTCATTAAGTCAATGCCTCAGAGACGGCAAGCAGTTAGAAAAGCCAGAGGTGGTGCAACAAAGTCCTAGTGATGTGTTGGAGTGTTATTTTGTTTGTTTTTCATGATTCCATAATTTTTTCCTCAGAATTGAGTGATTCCATAATTTATTCCCTGTGCTTGTTCTAAAAATGTAACTGTTACTGGCTACCACAATTATTTTTCTTGATTTCTTTTAGTATTTCTTAAAGCCAGAAAGTTACCATTTGAAATGGCTTTAGTTTTTTGTCATGTCTGTGATCTGTTTTTTTTCAACAAAATTAAACAACTGAAGGAACCTCCTCAGAGACTGGTGATTCCATAATGTTTGCCAGGGGTTGTAGTAGCGGCAGAAGGTCCTCCCTATAACCCCCATATTAGCAGAGCATCTCCCAAGTAGTAAAAGCCTGAGATCCTAGGAAGTAATCCCCTTGTACTATAAGGCTTTCTTCCCTCCCTAGCAGTACAAGCAGAGATCCTTTCCCAGTAGTAGTGGATGAAAGCAGTCCCTTATATTCCCCGTACTAGTTAATCCTCATGACTCCCTAGCAGTACAAGCAGAGATCCTTCCCTTTCCTGGTAGTATCGGCAGCAGGACCTCCCTATAACCCCCGCTACTAGTAAATCCTCATCTTTACCTAACAGTACAAGCAGGGATCCCCCACTTCCCCAGTATTAGTGGCTGAAAGCAGTCCCTATAATTCCCAGTACTAGTAAATCCTTATCTCTCCCCAGTAGTAGAAGCAGGGATCCCCCACTTCCCCAGTAGAAGCGGCGGCGGCACCTCCCTATAACCCCCTGTACTAGTAGATCATCTCTCCCCTGTAGTAGAACAGGGGTCACCAACTTCCCCAGTAGTAGCAGCAGCAGGAACTCCCCATGACCGCCTGTACTAGTAAATCCACATCTCTCCCCAGTAGAAGCAGGGATCCTAGACTTTCCGGATAGTAGTAGCAGGACCTCCCTATAACCCCCTGTACTAGTAGATCATCTCTCCCCTGTAGTAGAACAGGGGTCACCAACTTCCCCAGTAGTAGCAGCAGCAGGAACTCCCCATGACCGCCTGTACTAGTAAATCCACATCTCTTCCCAGTAGAAGCAGGGATCCTAGACTTTCCGGATAGTAGTAGCAGGACCTCCCTATAACCCCCTGTACTAGTAGATCATCTCTCCCCTGTAGTAGAACAGGGGTCACCAACTTCCCCAGTAGTAGCAGCAGCAGGAACTCCCCATGACCGCCTGTACTAGTAAATCCACATCTCTTCCCAGTAGAAGCAGGGATCCTAGACTTTCCGGATAGTAGTAGCAGGACCTCCCTATAACCCCCTGTACTAGTAGATCATCTCTCCCCTGTAGTAGAACAGGGGTCACCAACTTCCCCAGTAGTAGCAGCAGCAGGAACTCCCCATGACCGCCTGTACTAGTAAATCCACATCTCTTCCCAGTAGAAGCAGGGATCCTAGACTTTCCGGATAGTAGTAGCAGGACCTCCCTATAACCTCCTGCACTAGTAAATCCTCATCTACCCCTAGTAGTAGAAGCAGGGATCCCCCACTTCCCCAGCAGTATCAGCAGCAGGGCCTCCCTATAACCCCTTGTACTAGTAAATCATCATCTCTCCCCAGTAGTAGAAGCAGAGATCCTCCCCTTTCCCGGTAGCAGCAGCAGCAGGACCTCCCTATAACCCGCTGTACTAGTAAATCTTCATCTCTCCCTAGTAGTACAAGCAGGGATCCTCCCCTTTCCCAGGAGTAACGGTAGCAGGACCTCCCTATAGTTGCCCTGTACTAGTAAATCATCATCTCCCCCTAGTAGTAGAAGCAGGGATCCCCTAACTTCCCCGATAGTAGCGGAAGCAGGACCTCCCTATAACCCCCTGTACTAGTAAATGATCATCTTTCCCTAGTAGTAGAAGCAGGACCTCCATCTAATCCCCTGTACTATTAGATCTTCTTCTCTCTCTAGTAGTAGCAGCAGCAGGTCTTCCCCCATAATCCCTCTGTACTAATAGTAGTCTCGGCCCCCTTGCCCTGATAGCAGGGTCTCCTGAACCTCCACAATTTCTCACTGTACATGTGACAGCAGGGTCTCTCCTTCCCTTTCTCTCTAGTAGAAAGAGCAGCAGGGCTACCATTAATAAAAACCACAGGGTCCGACTCCTCCCCCCAGCAGTGCCAGACAGCATATACAGTCATGGCCCAAAGTTTTGAGAATGATACAAATATTAATTTTTACAAAGTCTACTGCTTCAGTTTTTATAATGGCAATTTGCATATACTCCAGAATGTTATAAAGAGTGATCAGCTTAACAGCAATTACTTGCAAAGTCAATATTTGCCTAGAAAATGAACTTTATCCCCCAAAACACATTTCAACATCATTGCAGCCCTGCCTTAAAAGGACCAGCTAACATCGTTTCAGTGATTGCTCCATTAACACAGGTGTGGGTGTTGATGAGGACAAGGCTGGAGATCAATCTGTCATGATTAAGTAAGAATGACACCACTGGACACTTTAAAAGGAGGCTGGTGCTTGGCATCATTGTTTCTCTTCTGTTAACCATGGTTATCTCTAAAGAAACACGTGCAGTCATCATTGCACTGCACAAAAATGGCCTAACAGGGAAGAGTATCGCAGCTAGAAAGATTGCACCTCAGTCAACAATCTATCGCATCATCAAGAACTTCATGGAGAGAGGTTCCATTGTTGCCAAAAAGGCTCCAGGGCGCCCAAGAAAGACCAGCAAGCGCCAGGACCGTCTCTTAAAAGTGTTTCAGCTGCGGGATCGGGCTACCAGCAGTGCAGAGCTTGCTCAGGAATGGCAGCAGGCAGGTGTGAGTGCATCTGCACGCACTGTGAGGCGGAGACTCTTGGAGCAAGGCCTGGTCTCAAGGAGGGCAGCAAAGAAGCCACTTCTCTCCAAAAAAACATCAGGGACAGACTGATATTCTGCAAAAGGTACAGGGAGTGGACTGCTGAGGACTGGGGTAAAGTCATTTTCTCTGATGAATCCCCTTTTCGATTGTTTGGGACATCTGGAAAACAGCTTATTCGGAGAAGACGAGGTGAGCGCTACCACCAGCCTTGTCTCATGCCAACTGTAAAGCATCCTGAAACCATTCATGTGTGGGGTTGCTTCTCAGCCAAGGGAATCGGCTCTCTCACAGTCTTGCCTAAAAACACAGCCATGAATAAAGAATGTTACCAGAATGTCCTCCGAGAGCAACTTCTCCCAACCGTCCAAGAGCAGTTTGGCAATCAACAATGCCTTTTCCAGCATGATGGAGCACCTTGCCATAAAGCAAAGGTGATAACTAAATGGCTCAGGAAACAAAACAGAGATTTTGGGTCCAAAACTTTTGGCCATGATTGTACTCCGCTCCCACACAGCGCCCTCTGCTGACTGTAAACTACACCTCTTTCCTTGGGCTCTTTTCACACTGGCCCCTGTGGGCCGCTTTCTTGGTGCTTATGGTAAATGATGGGTGCTACAGCCGCTGGGTGCAGTCTCCTTGTGACCACAGCTGCAGGGACACGATGTCACCACACACAGTGCCACCCAGCTGCCAAATGCAGGAAGGAAGACCCAGTCTCCATGGCGGTAATTTTCTTGTAGCCCTGGCAGTAGTACATCAGATAGCCAACATGTAGCACGAAACCAGCGCCCACCACGCTGCTGCAATACTACAACTCCCATCATCACCTGACAGCATAAAGGCCACGCCTGACCCCTGAACCTAATACATTTCACCCTGGCTGCTGCAGTCAAGGTCTGAAAATATGACATGGCAGGACCGGGTTTAAAGGGGCAGTTCAATGTAATGCAAGGATACTCTTCTTAAACGAATTGACGACTTTCTTAAAATTTAACCAAAAAAACTCCAAGACCCCTCTGGTCTTACCGGAGTCGCCCCAACCTGGGATCGTCAGGGGTTACAGCCCAAACAGTTAAGGAGAAAAATTTTTTTTAAAGGATTTGTCCATCAGCATTATATTTTTTAATATATGGCACAGAATGGGTTAAAAAAAAAACAACAAAAAACCCTGATCTGTTGCCGCTGATCTCCAGTTCTCTCCTTAGCCAATCACTGCAGAGGGGCACCAGTGACCGGCTCAGCGGGCATCGCGTGGGGAGGTGGGGCCAGAACAGCAGCGGTGGGTGATGGGGCAGGTAAATAGTTTTTTTTTTTTATATATATATTTTTAACACATCCTGGGGCACAGATAAAAAATCTAATATCTTAGGATGTTTGTTCATTATTACATTGAAAGTTCTGCAGTTTTATTTCTTTTCCGTTCTCAACACCTCTGCTTGCCTGTCAGTGAATTGAAACCTTATTTGGACCTAGAGGGCAGAAAGCTTGCACAAATCATTGTGTAACTGTGGCCGGACCCTGATGTTCAGTCTGCGTCAACCAAGAAGGTTTCCATTCACTGACAGTAAGCCAGTTGATAACGTGTGAAGAGAGGCGGTCGCGCGAGGGTAACGCTCCGTCTGGGGTCCCGGACATGTTACCGCAGATGACATCAGGATGTCTTTTATAGGAAACCCGCCTTTCCCGTTATAACATAAGCCGCCGCCGCTTCACCCCGGACAGCGGAGTCAGACATGGTGGGGACTGCCCCGTTATACCGCTCACCTCCACTTCCGGCTCCAGGGCGCCGCCGTCTGTCACCGTCACACGCGACCACCGCCGCTCCACAGCACAACTCCAAACTTGCCACAGACCGCGGGAGACCAAGCCCCGCCCATCCTCAGCTGCCAATCATCCGGAAGTACGTCATCAGCACAGCCGGGCAGTGTCCAGTCACCAGGGGATGAACCCTGCGTTCTCCACATGTCTCCAGAACCAGGAGACATGTTTCTGGAGTCCTAGTACTTCATCTGCAGGAACTGAGCCTGTACATTCTAGGCCAGGGTTCGGCAGTTTTGGGCTCTCCACTCCAGCTGTGGTGAAACTACATCTCCCAGCATGCACACCTGCTTGGCTATTCTCGGAATTCCCATAGAACTGGACTGAGCATACTGCGAGTTGTAGTTTCACCACAGCTGGAGTGCAGAAGGTTGCCGACCCTTGTTCCCCCAATAATAAGGTTAAAAAAAAGTGCAAAAAAAATCTGCACATATGGGGCATTCACTTCATCATTACAACCCATAAAATAAATGTAAAATATAATTTATTATGTTTGAAAAATGTTGATTTAATAAAACACAAAAAAAGTTTTTGGGGGGAATTTTGCATTAAAAATTGTATAAAAAATTGTATACTAAGCATCATCAGCGGAGGGGGTTGTAGATTAGATAAATAAGAGATAGACAAATAGATAGATAGATATAAAATAGAATAGATAGATAATAAAATAGATATTTGATAGAAGAGATAGATGATAGGATAGATAGAGATGAGATAGATAATAAAGATAGATATGTGATAGACATATAGATATTAGATAGAGTCATGCATGCTATGTAAATAGGGTAATAGATCTTCAGTCTGGATTTTCACTGTGATCACTGCAGCCTGCATAGTCCTGCTTATATATACACACCTCATATCTCAGCAGGAATCTAATAGAGCAGTTTCACGTTACGTCATTCCTGTCATGTGACGTCTGCCGGAAGTCGAGCTGCTTTGCACTAGGAGCTTTACAATTCAAGTTAGTAGGCGGGAAATGGTCTGTACACGGTGATCACAATGCTGGGGACCGGCGGAGGACAGCTGTAGGGCTCACACTGTGTCATTACTAGGTGAGATCATGGCATTGCTGAGGAATGGGATAAGGATGAAACCCTCTGCTCTGTGTGTTACTAAGCGCTGATGTTATTCTTCAGGAGACTCATTTGCATATGTATAGAAGAAGGAGCATTTATAAAAGATCTACATCCCTACATCCTTTAGTCACTCTATGAAGACCCTAAGTGAAGCTCCTCCCTTGGGGAAATTGCATAAATAGCAATTTCCTAACACAGTCTGATTAGAATTCTTACTCTTTTAAGCAGAGGAGTCATCTGATAACCCTAAGGATGCCCAAAGCCTCCAGATCAGTACCCATTCTTCAGTCTATTGGGGCTCCACAAGACTTTTGTTTTTTGGATAATCCCAGAGACCTCCCCCTCTCCCCTATTGCATGTATTCCAATATGGCAGGTTGCCTGCAGCTTTTCCCCACATTTAAAAAGGTTAATGGGGTTGTCTTATGATGTCAATTTATACTGTGGATTTCTCCCTTTCTCGAGACTCATTCACATGTCGGTGATTCACGGACATGTGCTGTATGTCTTCTCCACGGACAGCACACGTCTCCATTCATTTTAATGTGTGTGTTCACACATCTGTGTTTTAGCATGCATGCACGCTAAGTTTTGTCCGTATTCACAGATCCATCACAACCATGATATGGTAGATTTTCTGCAGAGGAAATACTCTCGGCATCCACTATATTGTACAGTAATGTGGGCATCCTTGGACAGGTGTACTTTAAATGGGTTTTCTGGGATTTGTAACTGATGACCCACCCTCAGTATAAGTCATCAGTATCTGATTGGTGGGGTCTGACACCCGGGACCTCCGCTGATCAGCTGTTTGAGAAGACAGCTTTTCCTAGGCCAGTGATGTCACATTTATCGGTCACATTCCCTAGGCGCAGCTCATCCCTATTGGACTGAATGCGGTTGAGATGCGAAACCAAGCGCAACCGCTATAGAATGTGCGTCGCTGTGTGCTCAGTGAGCTCAGAGAAGGCCATGGCGCTACTGTGAGTTCCAGTGCCTTCTCAAACAGCTAATTAGCGGGGGTCCCAGGTGTCAGACCCTCACTAATCCAGAGGATAGGTGAGCAGTATCAAAATCCCATAAGACCTCCTTTAAAAGGGTTAAAAAGTCTGACCACAATAGAACCATTTTTCAGTGGGAGCGGGGTTCTGCTCCGTAATGTCGCTCTTCTGGGTTCACAGTCTGATACTCAGTGCTCTTCATGTTTAGGGGACCGGGTGTGGACGGAGCAGAGCACCATGGGGGTCCACGAGCTGTGGCCGATCCTGGAGCCAGTGAAGAAGCACGTCCCGTTACAGAGTCTCGCTGGGAAGACCCTCGCTGTGGATTTGAGCATTTGGGTTTGTGAAGCGCAGTCCGTGAAGCAAATGGTTGGCGTTGTAGCCAAACCTCATCTCAGGTGAGTGTCCTTACAGGAGAAAGATCCAGAAGCCTTAAAGGGGTGGTCCCAAGAGGACAACTTATCCCCTGTCCACAGTCCCAGCAATCGGACCCCCACCAATCACAGGAACAGGGGGGATGCTCCCCATTTGAATTGAGCAGTGGTAAATGGGACCAGCACCTGTGCATAAGTGTCAGAGGGTGCACATGCACAGCTTCCCGCCAAAATTTTTTTATGGGACTGCAGAAAATAGACGAGCGCTGGCTTGGCTCTCTCTGGCAGCCGATAGAAGTGAACTGAGCAGTGGCCGCGCTTATGCAGTCCGCTTCCAATTCATTTCCATGGGACTTCCCAAAATAGCCTAGCTCGTCCCCGAGAGCCCACCTCTGGGACCCGCTCCTCACAGACATTAGGGGCATATCCTAGAGATATGTACAGCCAGGATCGCAGGGGCATCACAGTATAGCGGTGATCTCATAGAAATTAATGAGATCGCATCATGCTGGATTTTTTTGCTACTAGCGTGTCAGGGTCACATAGCATACATGCGAGACGCGTTGCGATTAGGGCTGCAGCTATCGATTATTTTAGTAATCAAGTAATCTATTGATTAATCGAGTACTCTAATAAGAAATAACTAATTAAAAGAATGTTTACCTTTATAAACGTTTACCCCCCCCCGTGCCATCAGTCCTATATGCCATCAGTTGCCCCCAGTGCCATCAGCTCCCCTATGCCACCAGTCCTCTGTGCCATCAACTCCCCAGTACCATCAGCTCTGTGCCATCAGCCCCCCAGTGCCATCAGCTCCCCAGTGCCATCAGCTCTGTGCCATCAGCCCCCCCAGTACCATCAGCTCTGTGCCATCAGCCTCCCCCAGTGCTATCAACTTTGTGCCATCAGCCTCCCCCAGCGCCATTAAGCTCTGTGCCATCAGCCTCCCCCAGTGCCATCAGCCTCCCCCCAGTGCCATCAGCCTCCCCCCAGTGCCATCAGCTCTGTGCCATCAGCCTCCCCCCAGCGCCATCAGCTCTGTGCCGTCAGCCTCCCCCCAGCGCCATCAGCTCTGTGCCGTCAGCCTCCCCCAGCGCTATCAGCTCTGTGCCGTCAGCCCCCCCTCCCACCAGTGCCATCAATCTTCTGTGCTGTCACCCCCCCCTACCCCCCATGCCAGCAGCCCTCCATGTCCTCAGCTCCCCCAGTGCTACCATTTCCCTTTTTTTTCCGCGCGCTGCACTGTAGTCCTGACATCACGCAGTGTCGGGTTATAGTGCACGCTTACGTGCACTATGACCTGACGATGTGTCAGGGCACAGTACAGTGCAGCTCGCAGGCTGGCGGGTCACATGACAAAAACGAATCCTCGATGCAAAAAATTTGCATCAAGGATTTTTTGTGTCGAATTACTCGGTTACATCCAGTAATCGTTACAGCCCTAGTTGCGATCCCATTAATTTCTATGGGATCAGTGCTAAACTGCCAGTGTAGCCATAGCATTATCTTCTTGCAGTTAACAATGAAAGTTCCCATTGATTGACAGCAAGCAGAGATCTTGAAAGCAAACAGGAAAATATACAAAAAGTATGTGTGAAAATTTTCATTAGGTCTCATGTACACAACCGTATTTTTCATTCATGTGCAATCTGCATTTTTTGTGGCTTTCTGTGGGTCCATGCGCACCTCTATATTTTTTTGTGGTTCCTATTGCGTGTCCTATTCTGATCTGCACTGCAGAAAATAGCCATTTTTATAAATGGAAGTGAGGGAAATGCGGCGTGCACATGGAAGGTCTCTGTATTTTGTGGATCCGCTGTTTGCCACTAATGCAATGAATACGCTCGGATATGCCAGTAAAGTCTGATGAGGGAAGGGGCGTCCGACCACTGTAATCTTAGACTTGCCACGTGTTAAGCCATTATACTCCAAAATTGATTGGTGGGGTAAGGGGGGTCATATTAGTCAGACCCCCTCCTCCTGGCCGTAAGTGGCTTGTCATAGCAATGTGCTACCAATATCTGTCAGCTTATAATGGGAGATATTTATCAAAACTGGTGTAAAGGGAAAGTGGCTTAGTTGACCATAGCAACCAATCAGAATCCACCTTTCTTCTTCCAAGGGAGCTCTGGAAAATGAAAGATGGAATCTGATTGGTTGCTATGAGCAACTAAGCCTGGCTTCCTATACATCCGTTTTGATAACTCTCCCCCAACTCAGACATTTATGGCATATCCTGGTGAGGCAGCATCTTGGTGGTGGTGTGCTATATGGCTTCCATAACTCCTGACCACCTCTCTGTTCGTTTACTGCCTAAATGGAGGGTTGGTGGACCTTTGGAGATCAGACCTTATACTGCGGATATACCATAAAGGTCTAAGATGGCAATGCTCCTTTATGCATCTCTGTAAATCTCCAGCTTTTACCACTTTCTATGCCGTCTATTCAGTCAGCGGGACCGAGATATTTGCCGTTTTCTGTAATTGTGACCAATCTCATATTGTGCTTTTCCCAGGAACCTTTTCTTCCGCGTCTCCTCATTGAATTCGATGGGTGTCAAGTTGGTGTTTGTCACTGAGGGCGAAGCTCCGAAGGTTAAAGCTAACACCATGAACAAGAGGAATGAGATGAGGTACGGCACCTCCAAGAAAAGCGCCCCTGCAAGACCTGGACGCTCCTACTTCAAGTCAGTTCTGAAAGAGGTAAGTGCACATCAGCCATTAGATATTCTCATGAAAGTCAAGGATTCCTTTAGGCGAGTATTTTTTCCTTCCTTGTGACCACCATTTACATCATTCTTACCACTTCACCACCCTAGACCACTGGGGATATAGCCATTAAAGGGACTGTGAGGCATACACAACAGCGCACAGATCAGGTTGTTGAGGCAGCCGTCCAACACTCAACAAAATTTGTGCTGGGTCCCATTTTAATTAACGGGACCTATGCATGATACTCTCTGACCATCCTGACCATCCTGACAACCACATTGATGCCCCAGGCCACCACAGATTATACCACTGCACTATACCGGCAGTTACCGGCATTATGTATGAATGGCTCTTTATAAGGGGCACTCTGCTGACACTATGGTTTGCATGGTGTATGGGTGGCAATACTCTATACAGGGAGTGCTGTGATGGCGGCATTATTTATCAGAGTATTCTGATGACACTGTTATTGGGGGAGGTGGGGGGGACTCTGGCTATTGTTATTAAAGGGGTTGTCCAGAAAAACGTGGTTGCTTTCTTCCAAAAACAGCACCACCCCTGTCCACAGGTTGTTTGCAGTATTGCAGCTCTTACCCACTGAATCCATTGAAGCTGAGCTGCAATACCAGACACAACCCAGGGGTGATGCTGATTTTGGTAGGAAGCAGCCATGTTTTTTTAATCCTGGACAACCCCTTTAATGTGAACAATAGGACATGTATAAAGTCAGTAAAGATAAAAATTGCCTGGAGTGGCTCAATCAACACTAACAGAATTATATAAACTTCCACAGAAAAAAAAAACTTCATATGAACGCATACTGCTCATAGATGTCCACGGCATGCAAAACGGTATATAAAAGTCACACCAAATCCTCTGCAATGTCTTTATATAAAAAAGTTCCAACTCTCTGGAGTGCAGAAAAACGCGATCCCCCCCCCCCCTCACATAGCCTGGCGAATTCTGTCCCGTCATACGAAGCGGGGTGTATTGTCTTTAGCTGCACAGATAGATGGCGCCGCAGCATCGTGTCAGACTGTAAGGAGTCTGCTTATAGTAAAGGCTTTATTATACTCCCATTTAAAAAGTGCTCATCTTGTAAAAACGATATTACACGCCTTACAATGGCCCGACTCACGGTTTCGCCCTTCCATCTATGTCCAGGGTACTTGGGCGTGCTGACCTATTCAATTCAATTCAATCAATTTAAAAACCATACATCTACTGAAATCCCAGCGGTACGGATCAGTCACTGACATCACTGTACTGTAACATTAACCCTACAAATGTCTTCAAGTATGAACTAAATCAGTAACGTATCTACAACCACATACATTATTCCCCACATTACATGTCCCGCTCACACGTAATGTGGGGAATATGTGGTTACCCAGGAGAAGACTGGGTTGGGTCACTGTGAGGGTTTATGAAATAAGTGTTTTTTGTAAATGTTTTTATTGGAGTATAATAAAGTAAAATGTAAAAACTGGCTCGCCAAAATAACCCTTTTTTTCATGTAATAATACATATAATAATCTTTATTCATATAGGGCCAACATATTCTGCAGTGCTTTACAATCAAAAATAAAAAATTCAATTAGGACATGAAAATAAAAAAAAAATAATAATAAAACCTATCCTTGTTCAAAAATCTACCACCTGGCCCTCGCGGTTAAAGGGGTTGTCCGAGTTATTTTTTTGTTCTTTGTATGTTACTAACTTGTCAGGTATAACAACTTTCCCATATACTTTCTGCTTCTAAAGCTGCTGGTTTCTCAGAGTTCACTGAGGGTCACATGACCTGTGATGTTACCTTATCTCTCTGGTCTGTGATGTTTCGTGCACAAGCCTCAGAGTTCAGATAACAGTCTGTACACGAGACGTCACTGGCCACGCCTTTCTTCAGATAAAACATTAACCCCTTCAGCCAGAACACACTGAGGGCTCAAGGCTTTACAACAGGCTTTACACTGCAGGCAGTGAGGAGACAAATGCTGGGCAAGGAGCTATAGAGGAATTGTATTGCACAAGAACAGGTAGGGGGAAGTTCCTGTGTCATTGTACAGCTGGGACTTGTAGTCCTACATACACAACATGCTGCTGAGTATTCCAGCAGACAGACATGTCACTCAGGGCAGCTCTTGTATTCACTAATCTTTGCAGAGAAGGGGGAGGGGCGGAGATTGTTATTACTGCAGGTAAACAAAGGCCAGAAAAGAACCAGGGAAATGAGGAAATATAGATTTATTTTTTTTGCCTGAAACTTGCTTAACTTAGTTATATATTGCTGCCCATCAGATTTACAGTGCTATATGTTTTTTTCATAACTCGGACAACCCCTTTAACTAAAAAAAAATTTTGGTAATATAAAATCTGTTCCACCTGAGCTATTAAAGGTGTATTCTCATCTCAGACAATCGGGGCATATCGGTAGAATGTGCCCCCATTGTCTGATAGGTGCGGGTCCCACTCTGTGGAGGGACGGTGTGACTCTGTGGAGGACCGAAGGCGTCTATACCTCCTCCGTGGTGAGCACTGAACTGTCTTCTGGATCTGACAGGCAGGACTGTTCTACGTAGGGACATTACATTGGATTTGGTGTGACTTTTATGTGAACAGACTTTAATATACAGTTTTGTATGCCGTGGGCGTCTATTGTACAATATGGCATTAGTTATGTGTAACGTTTGGCAGCGTTGTGCTTGTACACGATATGGCGACATTATTTCTTGCGCGGGCACTGATTAGACCTATGTGCAGTTGTATGTGCCTCATATGTATGACCATGAACCTACCCCACCTTCGCTCCCTGGCCTCTGTCTATAAGGAGCTGTTCACATCACATTTTTGTCCCACTTTGCCACTTTGGGGGAAAAAAAAGGATGCAAAAAAAGGATGTAAAAGTGTAAACACGGGGCAAAAACGTGATGTGAACACAGCCTTACACTGATACTCCAGGACATGGATAGGCGCCCATTTCTCCTGGCACCATAGACATGGAGTAACACATGAAACAAATGGAAGTGTTTAATCTTCTGTTCGGCTTCCCTTTCCTCAGTGCCTCCGCATGCTGGATTGTTTGGGGGTGCCATGGGTCCAGGCGGCTGGAGAAGCAGAGGCAATGTGCGCGTACCTTGATGCCAATGGCTATGTGGATGGATGCATCACCAACGATGGGGACGTCTTTCTCTATGGCGCTCAGACTGTGTACAGGAATTTCACCATGAATGTGAAGGTAGGAGCGGAGTCTGTCCCTCTACACAACGACCAACCTAGAAACCTGCAGAGACCCCTCCATCTTCATGCTTAGGATCCAGAGCTGGCAGACACCATCAGTCTTTCTCCATAGACTGTAATGGAACGCTGCCCCTAGTGGAAAGAATGGCGTAGTTGCTAGAAGTAAAATCAAATTTCTGTCTGTTCCTGGGAAAGCTGGGTAGCGACTAATGCGACTTGTTGCTCGCACGTTATGACCCAGCTTTCCAGACTCCTGAATGGCAGTATTGCCCGGTTGTGCAGTGATATGTCCTTATTACCTGACCAATGGCCTTGTCTCTAATTTTTTTCAGACAAATTTACTAAAATGATTGCACCTAAATTTTTATTTTTTTTTGTAAAATGGTGCATGACGTTGTATCATGTGTTAGGCCTCCCTCTTTATGAAGCAAATGCTCAAAAAAAATAAGAATTCACAGCATTTTTTCATAGTTTTTGGTTTTCCAGCCCAACTTTGGGGGTGACTTAGCTGGAAAGTGAGTGAGAAAAAATGGCCCTTATTAGATGGGTAATAATAAATATATTTGATATCACTCATTACTAAACGAATGAAGAAAACAAATCGATTACCGTTGAGGTTCCCCTTTCTTCCAGTAGGTGGCAGTGTTGTGCAGTCCATGAGGACAGCTGATATTCCCAGTACTGGATATCTGACGCCTGCTCTGCACATTACTGATATCTTTGGCCCTTTGCACAGAAAGTTGTCAGTTTTCCAGTAATAGAATTCTCTAAGCAGTGCCAAAGGGGATTAAATGCCCCGCAGAGCCTATTTATTAAGAAATGTTATTTACAAAAAAGAGCCTTTAGGGTGGTTTGGATATGCAATACGCTTTTCTTACGTATCCAGTTCCCCCTATGAGGGGGTTAGATCCGATTAATCCACCCTATTCTTAAAGGGGTTATCCCATGATTTCATCAAAAAATGAAAATCAGACATCATATAGTACATGACAGTCTCTTTCTAACAAAGCTAGAACCAGCCCTGTACCTTACATGGATCCAGAGATCTCCACATTCATTGCTCCGCTAGATTTATATCAAGCTGGCATCTCAGGCGGTGTGTCCTTTCTGCTGCAGCTCAGGGAGCATATACATTCTGCTGTAGTTCTCTCCCTATCACAACTCAGGATGCAGTTGAAGAATGAAACTGACCATGTGCGTCCACCACAGTGAGGTGAAGAGAGAAATAATAAAAAGAACAAACAGCAGGTGGCGCTATACAGATACATTTTATTGCATAACTCAGTGGCTATACTAAATGTTTAATTAAATGCAACTGATGGCGTTCTGAGTCACCAGGGTCCTATATAGGTTTACTGGAACGCCCACATGTACGTAATTAGCCCCAGTCGCCTTCAGACAACCGGATGCAAAATGCAGATTACACACGTCCGTGTTGTATCCGTTTTATTTTTTTTTTTTTTTGCGGCCCATTGTAACAATGCCTATTCTTGTTTGCAAGACAGACCAGAACATGTTCCTTTTTTTTTTAATATTTGCGGGGCTGCGGAAAAGACATACGGATGCAGACAACACATGATGCGCTGTCCGCATTTTTTATGGCCTTATTGAAATGAATAGGTCTGTATCTGATCCGCAAAAAATGTGGAGCAAAAATACGGTCGTGTGAATGAGGCCAAACAGATAAATCATGCTGACTTGCTCTGAGCAGCGCAGCCTCCGCGCATGCTCCTGTCTCTATTACTAAGCATCTCCTACAGCTAATTAATATTTCACTAGCTCTACTTACCGCTCCTCAGTGCGGCTGCTGCGCCAGTAAAGGTTTCTTATGGTCTTGAAAACGACTTCCATTCATAAAGTCACAGTTATATCCCATATGTACAAATGCTACTTAGCACCAACCATAATACAACTACATATCTACGGATCCATGTTTGGACGGTATAGATCTGCCTCTGTATATTTTAAAGGGTTTCTGTCACCAGAAATGACCCTATTAAACCAAGTGTCATTTGCAATGAGCAAATGACACTTGATGCCAGTAATGTTACTATTATAGTCCTCAGTAACGCCGTTTTGCTAAAAATTACGATTTTATAATATGCTAATGACCTCCCCTAGGTGCAGTAGGCGTGAACCTGCACCTAGGAGAGGCCGTAATTATGCCTCTTACCACGCCCCCGGTCGCGCTGATTGACAGGGCCGGGCAGCCAGCTCTTTCGGCTCCCGGCCCTGTACGATCCGAAATCCCGCGCCTGCGCAGTAATGAAGCCGGGACCCGGGCGGGCGCCGGCTCTCTAGGCGCGCTGATCGCAATGCGCAGGCGCGGGATCAGCGCGCCTAGAGAGCCGGCGCCCGCCCGGGTCCCGGCTTCATTACTGCGCAGGCGCGGGATTTCGGATCGTACAGGGCCGGGAGCCGAAAGAGCTGGCTGCCCGGCCCTGTCAATCAGCGCGACCGGGGGCGTGGTAAGAGGCATAATTACGGCCTCTCCTAGGTGCAGGTTCACGCCTACTGCACCTAGGGGAGGTCATTAGCATATTATAAAATCGTAATTTTTAGCAAAACGGCGTTACTGAGGACTATAATAGTAACATTACTGGCATCAAGTGTCATTTGCTCATTGCAAATGACACTTGGTTTAATAGGGTCATTTCTGGTGACAGAAACCCTTTAACAGAGAATATGGGAGGAATCAAATATCAGGGTAAGTTCCCACAGGACTACAGTGTATTCCTCCATAGCGATGTAAAGAGATATTCATCCATAGTTAAAGGGGTTATGCCATGATTAATATAAAAAAAAAAATGAAAATTAGTACATGACAATCTGTTTCTAACAAAGCCAGAACCAGCCCTGTACCTCACATGGGTCCAGAGATCTTCCCATTCATTGCTAGATTTATATCAAGCTGGAAGCTCAGGTGAGTGTCTTTTCTGCTGCAGCTCAGGAGGCGCGTCCATGCTCTCCCTATCACAGCTCAGGAGGTGTGTCCATGCTCTCCCTATCACAGCTCAGGAGGTGTGTCCATGCTCTCCCTATCACAGCTCAGGAGGCAGTTGAAGGATGAAACTGAGCATGTGCGGCCTCCTCAGTGAGCAGATCAAAGAAATAAGAAAAAGAAGAAACAGCAGGTGGCGCTATACAGATACATTTTATTGAATAACTCCGTAGCTTTACAAAATTTTTATTGACAAGCAATTACAAAAGTATTCAGATCCAGGTGCTGGTTTGAAAACTGTAGAATTTTTTTCGTGGGACAACCCTTTTAAAAGGGTTTTCCAAGTGGTTTCTACTGCTGGTCTATCCTCAGGATAGGTCATTAGTATGTGATTGGTGGAGGGCCGACTCCCGGGTTCATTGGTCACATATGGCCTAGCTCAGTCCCATTCAACGGTATGGGGCTGAGAGCAATACCAAGCATCCAAATTGGGCTTGTTATCCGTTCCTTCAGACAAAAAGGCTGAAAAGGAAAAACCCTCCTTCACGTCGTTCGGACACATACACTTCAGTCTATAGATCCACCTGAGCTCCTTATCCAAACTGCCCTTCCTTGTACCCCGCTTCAATTGACTGATAACCCAAAACTGTAGCTCCTCGACATGTCCATCATGTGTAAAAGGCATATGCCTCAACAATGGGGGGGAGGGGGGTCTTTTTCTGTCACCAGTTTTTTCGGTATGAATCAGGCTGACATTAGAGATGTGCTAATGTCACCTGATTCCAAATATATATCTGTTTTATTTACTGGTGCCCCCATTTTTATATAAAATGAACTTTTATTTTATGCTAATAAGGCCTCTAGGTGCAAGGGGCGTTACCCCTGCTCCTAGAGGCTCTGTTGATTGACAGGCCCAGGCAGAGAAGAAACACTCCATTCACCATAGCTTGCAAGGACCTTCAATGATGTCATGACCATGTGATCAGTCACATGGTTTAGGAGGAGACAGGCTGTTTGTGTGATCCTAACCATGTGACTGATCACATGGTCATGACATCATTGAAGGTCCTTGCAAGCTATGGTGAATGGAGTGTTTTTTCTCTGCCTGGACCTGTCCTACAAGAGAGCCTCTAGGAGCAGGGGTAACGCCCCTTGCACCTAGAGGACTTATTAGCATAAAATAAAAGTTCATTTTATATAAAAATGGGGACACCAGTAAATAAAACAGATAATATATTTGGAATCAGGTGACATTAGCACATCTCTAATGTCAGCCTGATTCATACAGAAAAAACTGGTGACAGAAACCTTTTAATTGCACTAAGGAAATCTTCATACTTGCACCAAAGCTATCTGGCAGAGAACAGCCTGATGGTGTTCTCCGGATTCAGCATAGCCGAATAGTGCCGTGTGCCTGCCAGACCCCATTGACTATGACTATGGTCCCAGTTATTATATATTTATACTGCCATTCACTGGGAGACAGCGCTATTTCCAGTATTATATGACTATGAGGTGATACATGTTTAATACCAGTGTCTATAATGTATTATTACAGGATCCTCACGTGGACTGCTATGAGGTCTCCGCTATTAAAGCCAGGCTTGGTTTGGACAGAGAGTCGCTGGTCGGCCTGGCAATCCTCCTGGGATGTGATTATGTACCAAAGGTAAGCTCGCCGTACAGACGGTATACATTACGATAATGACGATATCTGTGCTTATATATGTGACACACTGGAGCTGCCGCAGCTTCTACTCATCAGTGGTGGCCATGATTCTTAAAGGGGTCATGCCACCTTTTACGTTAAATACACACGTTCAGGATTTATGTGTGGAGAAATCCGCAGGTGTTAGCGGGAAAATCTGGTTGGACAATCCGCATCAATTGGTGCGGATTTTACTCTCCCCATTGAAGTGAATAGAGAAAATCTGGACAGGAAAAATAAATAATTGACATGGTGCGGATTTGAAATTCTGCACCGCAGGTCAAAATCCACACAGAAAAATTTAGCATTGTGTAGAATCTTTTCTATATACTTATTTTCCTTTCATGAATCCTTTCAAAAATCTGAACAAAACTGGCACGTGTGAATACACCCTTACTCCACTGAGCTTTTACATGCTGGTTCACCCAGTGACTGAAGGGGCAGTGCAATCCCATCCTGACGGATGCTGAGAAGGTAGAAGGACAGCAGCTGAGGATCTGCGGACCCTATAAACCACACGGTGTAGAAGGTTATGCAGTGTACGGTATATACAGCATGGTAGTCAATGCATGGAGATGACGTCAGTGTGTCAGTAAAACTCACGGGAGCGGTGACACATAATAATCCCCTTTATACATGCTTTATATAGTTATGAAGTCTATATACAACCATATGCCCTGGAGCCTGAAGGGTGCAGTATGGCACCAGGATTGCTTTGGTTTTCTGCACCTGCCAATCAAATATGCACGTGTATTTCATCAAGGAGATTCCAACGCGTTTCAGTGCGTCGTTCTTCGTCATGCGATAGTCTCACAGCCCAGATTCTTGATTAAAGAAGAACTCCCGCAAAAATTTTTATTCCATGTCCTGCTAGAAATGTACATGATGTAATCTGTAGTGAATGTCATTTTCTTACCAGTGTCTGTATTTTTGTGTTATATCTCTCTGATGCTTCTAATCTCTGTCATGTGACCAGGAATTAGACCCACCAACTCACACAGCACCTTATGTGTGGACAGGAAGTCTAATTCTCTATGTATTCCTATGGGAGCCTCACTTTCAGTCTCATAGGAATGAATAGAGCAGTTACTGGCTTCCTGTCCTGGGTCAGTTGGAGGTCAGGGAGTTGGTCACATGACCCAGCTACAATAAGAAGAGAGTGGATAACTCTCAATTCCAGCCTCTGATAAGAAAATGACATTCACTACAGATTATATCATGCACCTTTCTAACAGGTCAGAGAATAAAATTTTTTGCGGGAGTTCGTCTTTAAAAAGAAGATGATGACGTACATCCCCCTCCTGCTGCTCAGGTGTTCATCAGACTGATTTAATTAACACTTCCAATGCCAGCAACAAAATGAATTGCGCTACATGCAGTACAAAAATCTGATGTGCGTCAGCGTGAGTATAGTATATACAGTATAAATATGTGATAAATAGACTTATTATTAAAAGTACATACATTAAACCCTTGGGGAATCTGGTCTGTACTCGTCAGGCCCGTAGAGAGTGCCCACGCTCCACCGGCTGCTTAGTTTGGCCTATAGGGCTCCCATTCTCATGACTAGCGGAGGTCCCATGGGTTGGACCCCCACCAATCAGATGCTTACCCCTGATCCTGTGTGGTTTGCTTACGTTGTCTGTTCTCTGTGGGGGACATTTATTAAAGGGGTTATCCCATCACAGACAATGGGGGCATATCACTAGGATACACCCCCATTGTCTAATAGGTGCTGGTTCCACCTCTGAGACCCGCACCTACAACAAGAACGGAACAGGGAGAGTTGCGGCTGGAGGACCAGGGGTCCGGCCACCTCCAGACGCAGCTCCTATAGAAATGAATGAGAGCGCACCGCGCATGCGCGACCCCCCCCCCCCTATTCATTTCTATGCCCACAATTATTAAGAACTGCCCGTCCCTTATGTGTGCTGCATCTGTGCCTCAGAGCTGAAATCTACACCAACAATGGGAGCAGGTGTAGATTTCGGGTATACTCCCCGCCTCACTCCACCCACTTTTTGGAAAAGTGCAAGGACCAAACTTTACCACTTTTTGGATCCAGTTTTCTGTCCCCCCTTTGAACCCCTGTATCATACAGCGCCCTCCCTAGGCCCGCATTAGGCATGGCACTGGAATGTAGCAGTTTTACCTTTATATTTCAGTGTGGTCCTCAGACTGGAAAAGTATGTGCACCCCTGATTTAAAGGGATTCATTTAATCCAAGCCAGTCTGCTGTAAGAAGAATAGAATGTGAATACTGCATGGCCGCCACTTTTGAAATATCTCTTCTATTTGATAAGTACTTGCTCCAGACAAAGCTCACATGTTGTAGGTCGTGTGTCAGACCAGAGTCTCCTGCATCGGGCTTCAGCAGTATGATGAGATGAGTGACACAGGCGGCCGGCGACATCTGGCTCCAATTTGCTACTGCTCTCACACCTGTGCTAAATGAGCAACACCTTCATACCAGAGCTGCGTTAATTACCCAGAGCAGCACTTCACATCTGCTGATGCAGGGGAAGTCCCCGTGACACGGCTTTGTCCACTTCATTAGTGCAGATTGACTCTTACTATAGATCTTTATAGTCATGGAGGGCGGGGTGAGAAAACGACTCCTGTAATGCTGAGGGTTCCTGATTTCTAGAAACGCGAGGGGGGACATTTATCAATAATGGCGTGATTTGTGCCAAAAAAAAACTTAACATGAAAATATGACTTTTTAAAATCTAAACTTGATTATTCACCTATTTCCCTCTATTTCCGACATTTTAATACCAAATGCGAATTTTTTTAAACCAAAATGAGCCATTTCAGCCAACCCCCTGCCAGACCACACTTGAGACATTTGAAGCACATTTGCGACATTTCCGGTGGTAAATTGCAACTTTGTCTCGGACTCGGGACGTTTTTGTTAGGCCTCATGCACACACATTTTTTTTTCTATGTCCTTTTCCGTATATGGAACCATTCATTTCAATGGGTCCGCAAAAAAAACGGAAGTTACTCCATGTGCATTCCATTTCCGTATGTCCATATATCCATTCCGCAAAAGGATAGAACATGTCCTATTATTGTCCACATTACGGACAAGGATAGGACTGTTCTCTTAGGGGCCAGTTGTTCCGTTCCGCAAAATACGGAATGCACACGGACGTCATCTGTATTTTTTGCGGATCCGTTTTTTGCTGACCACAAAATACATACGGTTGTGTGCTTGAGCCATTAGTGTTTTTTGTTTTTGTTGGATGTCAATTTTCTGACAAAAACCCGCATTTTAGCTCATATTAGAAAAAATAAATGCGTCCTGGTTTAATACTTACCTATCACTTGTTCCCTTGACAAGTTGGTTCAGTACTCGGCACAGACGCAGTGAGTGAAGGGCGCTGGCAGGCTCCCGGCTTTCTCACTGAACCTACGTCACAGTCAAGCCGTAGTCGGGAGCCGGCGAGCGCCCTTCACTTACTACCCCTGTGCAGAGTACTGAAGGGAATGGCGCAGGCGCGTGATATACACAGAGGACAGGGCCGGCAGGAGGAGAAGAAAGCTGCCTGGCCCTGTCGCTCAAGAAGAAGGAGGTGTTTCTAAAGGTGGGCAAAAGGAGCCTCTAGGAGCAGGGGTAACGTCTTCCCTGCTCCTAGAGGCTTATTAGCATAAAATAAAACTTAAAATAGTAGAAAAACGGGGGCACTATTGAATAAAAATATACATAGAATCAAGTGACATTAGCACATCGCTAATGTAAGCCTGATTCATACGCAAAAAAACTGGTGACAGAAACCCTTTAAAGGGGTTTTCCGAGATTTTACTACTGATGACCTATCCTCTGGATAGCTGAAAATGAGTACAATTTAAAGAAGAACTCCCGCAAAAAAATTTATTCCATGTCCTGCTAGAAATGTACATGATGTAATCTGTAGTGAATGTCATTTTCTTACCAGTGTCTGTATTTTTGTGTTATATCTCTCTGATGCTTCTAATCTCTGTCATGTGACCAGGAATTAGACCCACCAACTCACACAGCACCTTATGTGTGGACAGGAAGTCTAATTCTCTATGCATTCCTATGGGAGCCTCACTTTCAGTTTAATAGGAATGAATAGAGCAGTGACTGGCTTCCTGTCCTGGGTCAGTTGGAGGTCAGGGAGTTGGTCACATGACCCAGCTACAATAAGAAGGGAGGTTATTACTCACAATTGCATTCTCTGATAAGAAGATGACATTCACTATAGATTATATCATGAACCTTTCTAACAGTACAGGGAATAAAATATTTTGCGGGAGTTCTACTTTAATAATAAAGAAAATTGCCCCCAAAGGTGTACATAATGAAAATCAGACATAATATAGTACATGACAGCCTTGTACTTCACATGGATCCAGAGGGAGATTGCTACATATATCAAGCTGGCAGCTCAGGTGAGTGTCCTTTCTGCTACAGCTTAAGGGGGCATGTCCTTTCTGCTGTAAGTCTCTCCCTATCACAAATCGTGTGCGGCCATCCCAGTGAGCCGGACCAGGAAATAAGAAAAAAACAAACAGCAGGTGGCGCTATACAGATACAAAACTGAGCACGTTTGACCAGCTCACTGAGACGGACAAAAAATAAGGAAAAGAACAAACAGCAGGTGGCGCTGTACAAATACATTTTATTGTATGACTCAGTGTCTGTACAAAATCTTTAATTACATGCAATTACAAAAGTATTCAGATCCAGGTGCTGGTTTGAAAACTGTAGAATATTTTTCATGGGACAAGTTTAAATAAATGGCCCAGGCTGGGTCTTCTGGAGCTCTTCACTCTGACTAATAGAGGACGAGGTCTCGCTCCATTGTCCACAGCGCCGACTATTACTTTACTGCTTGTTGTAAAACTTTATAAATTATTGCAGATTCTCCAAAAAATGGCAAACAATACAAGCCCCAGTATCACAGATGTGGCGGTTGTCAGACTCCGGATCACATCATAATGGAGTATTGTGTGAGCCGTATTGTCAGAGCCACTCCTGAGTATTCACGTCCCCGGACGGATGTTTCCGCTCTCTAAGAGATTCACAATTGACATAATCTGCCGGGTGATTGCTGCGGAGTAATGAATGCTGATTTCCTCTGCTCTGCGGAGAAAAGAGAACGCTGGGTTGACAAAACTGAAGTGCAAATGAGAGCGGTGAATACTGCAGCCTAAGAGGACTATCCAGCAATGGCTGATAGTCATTCATTGTACAGTCATGGCCAAAAGTTTTGAGAATGATACAAATATTAATTATTACAAAGTCTACTGCTTCAGTTTTTATAATGGCAATTTGCATATACTCCAGAATGTTATAAAGAGTGATCAGCTTAACAGCAATTACTTGCAAAGTCAATATTTGCCTAGAAAATGAACTTTATCCCCCAAAACACATTTCAACATCATTGCAGCCCTGCCTTAAAAGGACCAGCTAACATCGTTTCAGTGATTGCTCCATTAACACAGGTGTGGGTGTTGATGAGGACAGGGCTGGAGATCAATCTGTCATGATTAAGTAAGAATGACACCACTGGACACTTTAAAAGGAGGCTGGTGCTTGGCATCATTGTTTCTCTTCTGTTAACCATGGTTATCTCTAAAGAAACACGTGCAGTCATCATTGCACTGCACAAAAATGGCCTAACAGGGAAGAGTATCGCAGCTAGAAAGATCAGTCAACAATCTATCGCATCATCAAGAACTTCAAGGAGAGAGGTTCCATTGTTGCCAAAAAGGCTCCAGGGCGCCCAAGAAAGACCAGCAAGCGCCAGGACCGTCTCTTAAAAGTGTTTCAGCTGCGGGATCGGGTTACCAGCAGTGCAGAGCTTGCTCAGGAATGGCAGCAGGCAGGTGTGAGTGCATCTGCACGCACTGTGAGGCGGAGACTCTTGGAGCAAGGCCTGGTCTCAAGGAGGGCAGCAAAGAAGCCACTTCTCTCCAGAAAAAACATCAGGGACAGACTGATATTCTGCAAAAGGTACAGGGAGTGGACTGCTGAGGACTGGGGTAAAGTCATTTTCTCTGATGAATCCCCTTTTCGATTTTTTGGGACATCTGGAAAACAGCTTATTCGGAGAAGACGGGGTGAGCGCTACCACCAGTCTTGTCTCATGCCAACTGTAAAGCATCCTGAAACCATTCATGTGTGGGGTTGCTTCTCAGCCAAGGGAATCGGCTCTCTCACAGTCTTGCCTAAAAACACAGCCATGAATAAAGAATGATACCAGAATGTCCTCCGAGAGCAACTTCTCCCAACCGTCCAAGAGCAGTTTGGCGATCAACAATGCCTTTTCCAGCATGATGGAGCACCTTGCCATAAAGCAAAGGTGATAACTAAATGGCTCAGGGAACAAAACATAGAGATTTTGGGTCCATGGCCTGGAAACTCCCCAGATCTTAATCCCATTGAGAACTTGTGGTCAATCATCAAGAGACGGGAAGACAAACAAAAACCTACAAATTCTGACAAAATGCAAGCATTGATTGTGCAAGAATGGACTGCTATCAGTCAGGATTTGGTCCAGAAGTTGATTGAGAGCATTCCAGGGAGAATTGCAGAGGTCCTGAAGAAGAAGGGTCAACACTGCAAATATTGACTTGCTGCATTAACTCATTCTAACTGTCAATATAAGCTTTTGTTACTCATAATATGATTGCAATTATATTTCTGTATGTGATAAAAACATCTGACAAACACACATAAAAACCAGAGGGCAGCAGATCATGTGAAAATATAATATTTGTGTCATTCTCAAAACTTTTGGCCATGACTGTAGAAAACATTATATGGCGGTACATTAAAGGGGTTTTCTGAAATTTTCATATTCATAGTGATCGGTGGGGGTCCGACTCCCAGCATCCCTTCATATCAGCTGTGTGAAGAGGCCATGGTGCTCCGGTGAGTGCCACGGTCTCTTCCTTGGCCAGTGACATCACGTTCATCAGTCACATGACCTAGACGCAGCTCAGTCCCATTCAAGTGAATGGGCCTGGGCTGCAATACCAAGAACAGCCACTATACAATGCATGGCGCTGTGCTTGGTAAACTGCAAGGAGGGACTGTGCTGTAATGCTGGGGACAGCCACTAATAAATGTACAGCACTGTGCCAGGTCACAGGGACAAGCATCACAGTCCCTTTAATCAGATTGATTGGCAGGGGTGTCGGGGGGCCCTCACTGAACTTAATTTAACAACTCGGTGTTACTATTCCTGGAGCATGGATAAAAAGAATGGCAAGACTCAGTTGGTCATTTTATTTATACGTTTTCAAGAGTAGTAATTGAGGAACGTCACAATGCAGTTACATTGATGATATGTTTAGGGCAAATATTAGTGAATCAGGCAGGTGAGTAGAAGGGATGTGGCCCCCCTGATGCACCCTCAGCCTGTTGGGGGCGTCCCACAGACATTCTACCAGGCAAGGCTATGCTGACACCTCGGTGTGATAGTCTGAGGAGCCTCAGCATTTATTACCAGTTATTCATATTCTGTGCACAGACTGCAGTCACTCGCATCTAATTTCCGTTCTCCATAACTGTCGCCTTAATGCCGCGGCCGTAAAACAGATAATTGGGAAACATTTGATTAACATTTGCCTTGTAATATTTCCATTTTTCCACTGCCTAGAGCCAGGAAAGATCTGGAAATTAAAGAGGACATGTCTGTTTCAGTAACTACTTTCATCCCACATGTAATAACATGACTCCATGTTGTGCCATTCTTCTATTATTCCTGCTAGAAGTTATGAATCCGTTGTCAGCAGTCTGCAATAAAGGTCCATCTGGGTGTTACCATTTGGGGGGGGGGGGGTGTCCCTGCACAGTCTGACACTATTTAGTCAGCGCTGCTAGTGTCAGAATGTGCAGGGACACCCCCCCCCCCCCAACTGGTAACACCCAGCTAGACCTTCATTGCAAACTGCTGACAAATTATTCATTCCTAATTATAGGAGGAATAATGGAGGAATGGCATAACAGAGTCATAAGAATAGATGCTTCAGGATTGTTTTTACAATGGGGTGCAAGTGGTTACTAAAACGGACATGCCCTTTAAGGGAAAGTGTCTTTACCCTGTCTTGTGGTTTACTTCTGTTTTTTAGGGTTTGCCCGGTGTGGGAAGAGAACTGGCCATGAAGTTCATTAAGTCCCTCAATGGAGAGAGTGTTCTGCAGAGGTAAGTGACGTCTGCCTCATGAGTCAGCCAGAACATTAATATCACATTAAGGCCTTATGCACATGACAGTGTGCCAGACCGCAAATCGCACGGGCAACGACGGGTCACTTGAAAGGGGTCCGCGATCCGCATCTGATGGTCCGCAACGCAAAAAAGTAGATCATGCGCTACTTTTTTTTGTAGTCTGGAGGCACTGACAGAAAGCCCACAAGTGCATAGGTCCGCATCCATGATACGATGCACACACGGCCAGTGGCGGTATATTGCAGACAGCTCTCAATCAGTGCAGAGGGGGGTGGGGAGAGCCAGGAGCTCATGACTATGAGGACCACCCAGTGCTTGCTGTGTATTGGGTGGACTTCAGAGCTCGCCTCCCGGTACAGATTTTAGCAAAACGACTTGGTTTATTCAAATGAGTGACCATCAAACCAACATACGTAAAAAGATTAAAGGGGTATTCCCATCACAGACAATGGGGGCATATGGCTAGGATAGGTCCCACCTCTGGGACCCACACCTGCACGGAGAACGGAGCGGGTTTCCCGGGGTCCGGCCACCACCAGGCGCAGCTCCCCGTTGCTCCCATAGAAGCACATGCGCGACCGCCGCTCCCATTCATTTCTATGGGGCCGAGGGAAATGGCGCTCGGCTATTTTCGGCGGCCCCATAGAAATGAATGGAGGGCGGCTGCGCATGCGCAGTGCGCCCTCCTCAACTTTCCCCACTCTGTTCTCGTTGTATGTGCAGGTCCCAGAGGTGGGACCCCACCTATCAGACAATTGAGGCAGATTCTAGCGATATGCCCCCATTGTCTATGATGGGACAAATTCTTTAAAGATTCCCTTTAAACTGCATTAGTCCTCGTTCACACAGTCAGTATTTTGCATCAGTATTTAAAAGCAAAAACCAAGAATGAAATAAAAAATAAAAAAAAAACAGCAACACACCTGTCCACAGGTGGCGTCTTTTATTACAGCCCAGCTTCATTGATGTTAGCGAGGCTGAGCTGTAATACCAGACGTGACCTGTGGACAGCTGTGGCGCTCTTTTTGGCAGAAAGTGGTCGTGTTTTTCTGATCCTGGGCAACCGCTTTAGATAGTTCCTGATTATTTATACCTTATGGGCTTTGTTGTAGCTTTGCTCAGTAAAATAGCTTTACCATGTAACTTGTTAGTACAGTCTGAGGTCCAGTTTCTTGCTCTCTGCTGCCCCCTACATACATGGTCCTCCCAGCTATATACGTGTATAGGGGGCAGCAGAGAGCAGGACGTCAGACTGTACCAACTGTGTATAGACTGAAAAGGACTAGGAGGGCACTGACCCGCTGAGTTGCACTTTTGTAGTTATTAGTTGTAGACAAAATATAGGGGTTCTCTGGGGTTTACATATTGATGACCTATCCTCAGATCGGAGGAGGTCAGACTCTCAGGCCCCCCCCCATTCCCCGCCTATCAGTTGAGGCTGGGGCACTCCATGAACTTGAGACACGTTCGTCGATCGCATGACCTAGGTGCAGATCAGTGCCATTCAAGTGAATGGGCCTGAGCTGCAATACCAAGCTTAGCCACTATCAAATGGATGGCGCTGTGCTTGGTAAGCTGTGATAACGCCGCAGCACTCACTGGAGCTCCGGTAAGCACCACAGCTTCTTAAAACAGCTGATCCGCAGGGGAGCTGGGAGGTGGACCCCCCACCAGTCTCATATCAATGATCTATCCTAAGAAAACATCATCAGTATGTCAATCCCTGAGAACCCTTAATAGAAGGTTTTTTTTCTTAAATCCGTAACCCAATTGTTATACGAGATATATGGCTCTATTCTCACTTCTAGGTTTCACCAGTGGAGGACGCAGTTTGATGATCCCGCGCTGAACTCTAAGCCCGCCAAAAAGAAAGTTCACTGCACTGTGTGCAGCCATCCAGGTATTCGGGGGTCACAGCCCTGTACGCCGCCAGGTTTAAGATGCACATTCTTGCTTTGTCCTAAAAATATGGGGATCATTTACTATCAGATATACGCTAGTTTTCTGGCGTATATCTGTCGCAGATTGCGCGCAAAGGTTATTTGTGCCACAATCGATTACTTTTCCCCGCTCACGCCACGTCTAAAAACAAGGGGAGAGCCGGGCCGTCTTAATTATGACTTTCTACGCCTATTTTATACATAGAAACTTTAAGCCAGCGAGGAAGCTCGCTTACATTTAGACCGGCGGTGGATGCGCTGTTTTGCGGATAAGCACGTCCCACCCTTTGTAGGAAATTCCTAATCTTGTCCACAAAATGGACAAGAATAGGGCATTTTCTATTTTTTTAATTTTTTTGTGGGGCCACCGAACATGGTGTGCTGTCCGCATATTTTGCAGCCCCGTTGAGATGAATGGATGGGATTCAGAAAAAAAATAGTCTTGTGAATGCGGCCTTACGTTTATTTCTGCCATTTCCCATTCTGGGCTGTGGTCACATGACCATATCCTTGCAGCTATTTCCTATTTCCTGTGTGGTTATGTCGATGGGTGGAGCAGTGATAGGGGAGTGTCGATGTAACTACCTGGTGGGAGGAGCTATAAACTAGCTGGGTGTTGTTAGGAGCAGTGATAGGGGAGTGTCTATGTAACTAGCTGGTGGGAGGAGCTATAAACTAGCTGGGTGGTTTTAGGGGCAGTGATAGGGGAGTGTCGATGTAACTACCTGGTGGGAGGAGCTATAAACTAGCTGGGTGTTGTTAGGGGCAGTGATAGGGGAGTGTCTATGTAACTAGCTGGTGGGAGGAGCTATAAACTAGCTGTGTATTAGGGGCAGTGATAGGGGAGTGTCTATGTAACTAGCTGGTGGGATGAGCAATAAACTGGCTGGGTGTTAGGAGCAGTGATAGGGGAATGTCTATGTAACTAGCTGGTGGGAGGAGCTATAAACTAGCTTGGTGTTGGGTGTGGTGATAGGGGAGTATCTATGTAACTAGCTGGTGGGAGGAGCTATAAACTAGCTTGGTGTTGGGTGTGGTGATAGGGGAGTATCTATGTAATTAGCTGGGTGGGAGGAGCTATAAATTAGCTGGGTGTTGTTAGGGGAGGTGCTGGAACTGTGGCAGAGGAAAGAGAAATGCATCATGGGTTTGGTTGGAAATGGCAACAGGAAGTGCTACCTACAGAGTGAAAACAAAGCAGAGGGATTAATTTACATGGTGAAAAGGGGTCAGAAGAGTCCAAACAAAAAAGCATAGAAAAGATGTAGGTGAGGTAAGGACTACATGAGAATAAACCACAGGAATCCTGGAAAACCGCCTTTAATTATTTACAACTAAACGCATTTTAAATTTTTCATAATCTCCATTTAGGTTCTGCTAAGGAGCACGAGCGGAAAGGCTGCACGTTATGCGGTAGCGAGAAATACTGCGAGCCTCAAGACTACGATTACTGCTGCCCATGTGACTGGCACAAGGCCGAACAAGAAAAGAAAAATGGTTCTCTGGAATACACCTTTAAGATGTACGTAAGTTATCACTGGAGACGAGAGAACGGAATGGCCGATCCGCTCTGTACCCAGTGACATGTGACATATGAATCTAGAACAGAGAATCGGGGCAGACCAATCCTCTGAAATATTCCTCTTTATTTTCCTACAGGAAAGCCAAGAAGCGTGAGGGATTCCCATACCCGGAGGTAAGGAGGCTTCATTTTTCCTGTACAATTTTGAAGTTGAAATTATATGGCCTGTGTGATGTGTTCCCTTCTTGGTCCTTCCAGGTTATTCAGGAATTTCTCATTAATAAGGATAAATTGGTCAAAGTGATCAAATGGATGCGGCCCAGTCTGTTGTGCTTCCAGGTAAGTCATTCCAGGTAGGTCCTTTTCTGGTCAATTTAAAGGGCATCTGTCAGCAGATTTATACCTGGCTGACCTGTTGCATGTGCACTTGGCAGCTGAAGGCATCTGTGTTGGTCCCATGGTCATATGTGCCCGTATTGCTGACAAAAATGTTTAAAAAGTTTTAATATATGCAAATGAGCCTCTAGGAGCAATGAGGGCGTTACCATTACACCTAGAGGTTCTGCTCTCTCTGCAACTGCCGCACCCTCTGCACTTTGATTGACAGGGCCAGGCAGAGAAAATGTCATCACCCCCGGTCCTGTCAATCAAAGTACAGAGGATGCGGGATAGATGGATATAAATTAAATATTTTTTTATTTTTTCAATTTTTTTTTTTTGAAATTTTCACACTGGCCGCTAAGCTTAAAGGGGTTGTCTCATCTTGCCTAATGGGGGCATATCGCTAGGATATGCCCCCATTGTCTTATAGGTGCGGATCCCACCGCTGGGACCCGCACCTATATCGAGAACGGGGCCCCGAAAGCGAACGGGGGCGCACTGCGCATGCGCAGCCGCCTCCATTCATTTTCAATGTGGCCGGCGAAGATAGCCGAGCGCTGGCTCGGCTATTTCCGTCGGCTCCATAGAAATGAATAGGAGCGGTGGCCGCGCAAGTGCGGTGCGCTCCCATTCATTTCTATGGGGAGCCGGCTTGGTGGTGGCCGGACCGGAGTCCTCCAGCCACCACCTTGCGGGGCCCCGTTCTCGATATAGGTGCGGGTCCCAACGGTGGGACCCGCACCTATAAGACAATGGGGTCATATCCTAGCGATATGCCCCCATTAGGCAAGATGAGACAACCCCTTTAATATGTTCTTTTGAGAGCAACTACATGGGCCAGACACAATGGACATGAGGGGACCTCATTGACTTCTATGGGAGCGTTTTCTAGGCATGATGTGACCTGTGCAGAGGTCAGGAGGGAGAAGATAAGCTGTGATATCACCTATTGTGAATGGTGGATCCTGTGTTATCTGTATAGAGGTGTTACTTGTTACTGTAATTCTGCCTGTAATGATAATGGCTACTAATGAGTGACCTGTACAGAACAGGAAATCATGACCTATTATTACTCCTCGTGGCCAGTGTGAAAACTCCAGGATCATATACTTTTTTTTTTTTTTTTTTTTTTTTTTTTTTTTTTTTTTTTTTTTAAATCTTGATAGACGTGTAAAATTTAAAAAAAAAAAAAAAAAAAAAAAAAACCTCACCAAAAATTCTAAAAAATATGTTTAACATAAAAATGTGATTTAAAGAGGTTATTTTCAGATAACATATTGGGGGTCACTTACTCACCATTCACTCACGCTTATATTAGGTGTATTTATGGCGCATATTGCGGCAGCAATCTGTGACTTTTCCCCACAAATGCCAGGTCCAAAAAAGTGGTTTTGGTGCGGACGGGGACAGGCCAGAAGGCCTGTCTCATTTACCATTTTCTACTCCTATTTTAGGAGTAGAAAATGATCTTAAATGTAAGACAGCTACAAAGCTGCCGTACATTTTGAAGCGGCAGTGGATCCGCTGAAGTTATGTAGAGGCTGGCGCCATAACTCTGGCAGATCCACCGCCAGGTATAAGGGGTATTAAGACCGGCGTCTAAAACGCCAGTCTTAATAAATGACCTCCATTCTCTGTAATCTCTATAGAGAGAGATGAGCACTGTATTTGGCTATCTTTGTCACTCTCATAGGGAATGAATGTAGTGGCAGAAAGCAGTTGTCAGTAAATCATTGGCTGTGTCAATATGATTGATGGAAGCTTTTAAAAAGGGTTTTCTAAGATTTTATAACAGATAACCTATCCTCCGACACCCAGGACCCCCGCTGATCAGCTGTTTGAGAAGGCGCTGAAAATCCACAGCTTACAGTATCTGCCACATGTGACCCCTTAAAGTGTAACTGTCATTCTTTTTTTTTATTTGTGTAATGTGTAGGAGCAGTGATACTGACCATTTTTGTAATATACTCTAATTACTGAAAGTGTACATTTCTATTAGAAAAAATAGCTCTAAAGTGGCCCATTTTGAGCCTTAGCAACATCCTTCTGTCTTCTGTTTACATAACACAGTCAGTGTCAGCAAGTCTCCACTGTTGTGTAAACAGAAGACAGAGGAGCGTTGCTAAAGCTCAAAATGGGCCACTTTAGAGCTATTTTTCTAATAGAAATGTACAATTTCAGTAATTAAAGTATATTACAAAAATGGTCAGCATCACTGCCCCTACACATTACAGAAATAAAAAAGAATGACAATTACACTTTAAAGGGGTATTCCAGTTTCACAAGTAAAGAACAATCATTGTATAATAGGAAGCTGTGCAGTTTTCTCATAATTGACCTTTGGTTTTCAAGACCTCTGCTTCTTGTCAGGATACTAAGAACATCCCTTTTAAGATATAATGCGTACAACCAAGCAGTTTGTCATGAAGGATGTAATAATCGCCGATACAATGACTGACCCTTAAAGGGAACCTGTCACCTCAGATACATGTATAAGACTGACAGCATTACCTGATAGTAGCCCCCAGTCAGTTCCTAATCATGGCTTTGATGTTGCTGTCTGATGCTCAATAAGTTAAAAACACGATCTTTTAAGCGCCATCAGCGCTATCTTTTAGGTCAGTCTCAAGTCAAGGGGGCAGTGGCTTCCTTGCTTCAAGTCAAGGTAAGCACGCCCCCTCTCTTGTGATTGACAGGCTGCAGTCCTTAGGGCAGCCCTGAGCTCTCGTGCATGAGCGGAGCACTCCTCTGTAAGGCGCGCTCCCATGTCTTGCTGACGCTGTGCGCCCGGCTTCAGCGGCGCAATGAATACAACTTTTTTATATCTGTTAATATGCTGGGGTCAGAGGGCAAAGCGTGACCAGCTTGCGTTCTCCCCTTGCCTGCAGCCTGTGGTCACACTCAGGAAGGTAAAAGAATAGCAAGCGCACTTGCTCGCACTGACCGGCGCATGCACATTGCGCCGCTGAAGCCAGGGGGCGCAGCGTCAGCAACACATGGGAGCGTGCCTTACAGAGAAGCGCTCCACTCATGCACGAGAGCTCAGGGCTGCCCTACGGACTGCAGCCTGTCAATCACAAGAGAGGGGGCGTGCTTACCTTGACTTGAAGCAAGGAAGCCACTGCCCCCTTGACTTGAGACTGACCTAAAAGATAGCGCTGATGGCACTTAAAAGATCGTTTTTTTAAACTTATCGAGCATCAGACAGCAACATCAAAGCCATGATTAGGAACTGACTGGGGGCTACTATCAGGTAATGCTGTCAGTCTTATACATGTATCTGAGGTGACAGGTTCCCTTTAAAGGCAGTCTGTCACCTCCATATGACCATATAAAGCACTTAAATAGCCCCATAGCAGATGTAATCATAAATGTAATGGTACCTTTGTTGCTTTCTTTTTATCTTTAGAAGTTGGAAAAAAGTAGTTTAAATCATATGCAAATGATCCGTTGGAAGTGCCCGGAGGCGGCGTTTACTGGCGTGGAGCCCGGGCTCCTGTGCTTTTTTACATATTTTCCCCGCCCCAGCCACTGCCTCTGCCCGCCCTGCACCTGACTCGGGTCCTCCTTCTGTGCCGGCGAGATCCCGCGCCTGCGCAGTCTCTCGTCAGGCGGGGGCATGCACACTGCGATGCCCATTTTGGGCACGGCATCGCCGAAGTCACTGCGCATGCTCTGTTCAACGGCGCGAAACCTGAAACATGCAGTGCGCATGCCCCGGCCCGGCGAGAGACTGCGCAGGCGCGGGATCTTGCCGGCACAGAAGGAGGACCCGAGGCAGTGGCTGGGGCGGGGAAAATATGTAAAAAAAGCACAGGAGCCCGGCCTCCACGCCAGTAAACGCCACCTCCGGGCACTTCCAACGGATCATTTGCATATGATTTAAACTACTTTTTTCCAACTTCTAAAGATCAAAAGAAAGCGACAAAGGTACCATTACATTTATGATTACATCTGCTATGGGGCTATTTAAGTGCTTTATATGGGCATATGGAGGTGACAGACTGCCTTTAACCCATGAAATAAAGGGAGGATGGACTGTGCCGTAACTAGAAATGTCTGCTGTCGTTTCCTAGAATTTTGCTCTGGAGTGGATGGAGTGGCCCAAACACTATTCATGTGAGAAGGTCCTGAGCCTGATGACATACTACGACATGCATGAGCGGAAGGCTGGCCGAGTACATGGCGCCCAGCTACAAGCTGCCCGGTATCTGATTGTGCCAATTTACTGCCAACTGCTGCAATTATGCCATTTACTAGTTATGTTGTTCCCTGCATTAACCTTGTGAGAACTATTAATATTATTATGTACATAGAGCAGCCTATTACAGCTGTAGTGATATTTCTGATGGTTGCTATTGGAATCTGTCAACGACTTGTCGACAGACTCTTCCCTAACAGCTCTATGTAATGCACAGCTCTGTACTGCATCCTCCAAATCCTGCTTTAAAGAGGTATTCCCCCTCTGATAACATCATGGCATATATGCTAAGATATCTACCCCCTGGGACCTCCAATGATCCTAGTAAAAATGGGGCCACAGTGCTGAGTTAGCTATTAAAGCTTTCCCTGGCCTCCCAACTGTGCAGGAAACCGTTAAGAGGACATAGCGTAAAACGACTGCTTCCCTTCACCATTCTCCTAGTGATATGCCACTTTTATTATCAGATAGGAATACTCCTTTAAAGGTATGCCCATTATATATATATTTTAAAGGCGGAGAATGTTTTAAAATTAGAAAAATAATTACTCACTCGTCTAATCCAGCGCAGCTGCTCCTTTGGTCCCTGCCAGTCGCTGTTTTCTGATCACGTGTGAACTGTCCATATGACTGCTGCAGCCAATCGTTGGCATTGTTGGGGATGCCTCCGAGACCGCAGAAGCCAGTGATTGGCTGCAGTGAGGATGAAGGTAATTGGCACATGATCAACTGCAGGGAAGTAAATGGAGACCGTCAAAGAGTGGCAAATTGTGCAGACCTTGATCCAGCAGGGAGTGCATGGGAGATTTCATGTCTGGCGCTTGCAGAGTGATGAATTCAGTGTCGGTAGAAAAGCGAGGGTCTAAAGAAAGGTATATGCCGCTTTTATTGTCTGCCTAATCTTTTCGCTTTGAGTTTGTCTGATCAGCCATTTGAGGAAAATTCCCCCTTGAATACAACTTTAGGGCTCATATATTTTTTCCTAATCATTTATTTAATTTCACTTTTCAGAATTGTTAAGACCCGCGTCAGAAATGGGATCCCCTGCTTTGAAATCGAATGGGTAAAGCCAGGTAGGTATAGAAAAAAAATGACGTTCCTGCGCGTGACTGCAGCCCGTCCACTGGAATGAGGTTATGTTCAGCCCACAGAACTCAACCCCTGGGCTTCGTTCACACCTTCATTAGGAGCAAAATAGCGCAGCATCCTACTGGACACCGGACGACAACCCAGCATACCCCATTATAGTGAGTGTGTCCACCAGGCAGCGGATCCAACCCTTTTTCTATTACAGAGCAGACCAATGAAAATAGCAACCTAGATGTGAATGAAGCCTAACTTCCCCATAAATATCAATCTTCGACTTGACCGAGCATGCATGTTATACAGGGCGAGATCAGAGGCTGCCATGTTTGTGTGGTGCTGCTCATCTCCCAAGAAAACAAAGGGACAGTTAACATGCAACCTGTCCAACCCTTGTTTGGTTGTTTGGACAAAGGGGTGACGGGGACAGCAAGTCTGCGGGAAACTGGAAAAATTACACATATATATATATATATTTTTTTTTTTAAGTAGAGTGCCTTTTTTAAAGGGTTTTTCCTGGGAGGGATGTTTTAAAAAGGGCGCAAAGGGAATAAAATTCAAAAGAAGCATTACTCACCTCTCTGCTGCCATTCTGCCTGGCTGAAACCAAGAAGCAAATGTAAATTCCCACTCAGCCAATTACTGGTCGTAGTGGTGACCCTCCTAAGCCTGTGATTGGCTGAGAAAGCACTCCCAGCCATTGCCTGTTTGTCAAGCCATGAACAGGAAGTGGAGCACAAGTGCCCAGCTCTGCTGCTGCAAGTGCCCAAAGTAAACCAGACTGAAGAGGGGAGGGCTGCTTTAGCTGCTCATATCTTGGGATTGGTAGCAGATAGAAAAATGATTCTGACCTTTTTTGAAAGCTGACATTCCAAGCTTTCAAATGATAAAATGATACAGCATTATGATCAGTATATCAGAAAATATCGCTGTTAGAAATCGAGTCAGGTGAGAAAGATGTTTTTAGTACACTTTCAGCTGGGCACTTGGGAGCTGTTTTCCTGCAGAATAAAAGTGCTTTTTCTGAACATGTAATACACACACAGTGCACACAGGTATGTCTGGGATGTGACATATAATACAGACACACAGTGCACACAGGTATGTCTGGGATGTGACATGTAATACAGACACACAGTGCACACAGGTATGTCTGGGATGTGACATGTAATACAGACACACAGTGCACACAGGTATGTCTGGGGTGTGACATGTAATACACACACAGTGCACACAGGTATGTCTGGGATGTGACATGTAATACACACACACACACACACAGTGCACACAGGTATGTCTGGGGTGTGACATGTAATACACACACAGTGCACACAGGTATGTCTGGGATGTGACATGTAATACACACAGTGCACACAGGTATGTCTGGGATGTGACATGTAATATACACACACAGTGCACACAGGTATGTCTGGGATGTGACATGTAATACAGACACAGTGCACACAGGTATGTCTGGGGTGTGACATGTAATACACACACAGTGCACACAGGTATGTCTGGGATGTGACATGTAATACACACAGTGCACACAGGTATGTCTGGGATGTGACATGTAATACAGAAACACAGTGCACACAGGTATGTCTGGGATGTGACATGTAATACAGACACACAGTGCACACAGGTATTACATGTCACATCCCAGACATACCTGTGTGCACTGTGTGTCTGTATTACATGTCACATCCCAGACATACCTGTGTGCACTGTGTGTCTGTATTACATGTCACATCTCAGACATACCTGTGTGCACTGTGTGTCTGTATTACATGTCACATCCTAGACATACCTGTGTTCACTGTGTGTCTGTATTACATGTCACATCCCTGACATACCTGTGTGCACTGTGTGTGTGTATTACAGGTCACATCCCAGACATACCTGTGTGCACTGTGTGTCTGTATTACATGTCATATCCCAGACATATCTGTGTGCACTGTGTGTCTGTATTACATGTCATATCCCAGACATACCTGTGTGCACTGTATGTGTATTACATGTCATATCCCAGACATACCTGTGTGCACTGTGTCTGTATTACATGTCACATCCCAGACATACCTGTGTGCACTGTGTGTGTGTGTATTACATGTCACATCCCAGACATACCTGTGTGCACTCTGTGTGTATTACATGTCACATCCCAGACATACCTGTGTGCACTGTGTGTGTGTATTACATGTCACATCCCAGACATACCTGTGTGCACTGTGTGTGTGTATTACATGTCACATCCTAGACATACCTGTGTGTCTGTATTACATGTCCCATCCCAGACATACCTGTGTGCACTGTGTGTCTGTATGTCTGGGATGTGACATGTAATACCGTCCAGCCTTCCTTATGCTGAGAAAGGCTGGACGGGCCGAAACGCGTCCATTTATGACATTTATGACAGTAAAAGTATAACTACAGCAAAGAAAGAAGCGCCAGCTGGGATTTTGTCTATATTATGTGACATGTAATACACACACAGTGCACACAGGTATGTCTGGGATGTGACATGTAATACACACACACAGTGCACACAGGTATGTCTGGGATGTGACATGTAATACACACACACAGTGCACACAGATATGTCTAGGATGTGACATGTAATACAGACACACAGTGCACACAGGTATGTCTGGGATGTGACATGTAATACACACACAGTGCACACAGGTATGTCTGGGATGTGACATGTAATACACACACAGTGCACACAGGTATGTCTGGGATGTGACATGTAATACACACACAGTGCACACAGGTATGTCTGGGATGTGACATGTAATACAGACACACAGTGCACACAGGTATGTCTGGGATGTGACATGTAATACAGACACACAGTGCACACAGGTATGTCTGGGATGTGACCTATAATACACACACACAGTGCACACAGGTATGTCTAGGATGTGACATGTAATACAGACACACAGTACACACAGGTATGTCTGGGATGTGACATGTAATACAGAAACACAGTGCACACAGGTATGTCTGGGATGTGACATGTAATACAGACACACAGTGCACACAGGTATTACATGTCACATCCCAGACATACCTGTGTGCACTGTGTGTCTGTATTACATGTCACATCCCAGACATACCTGTGTGCACTGTGTGTCTGTATTACATGTCACATCCCAGACATACCTGTGTGCACTGTGTGTGTGTATTACATGTCACATCCCAGACATACCTGTGTGCACTGTGTGTCTGTATTACATGTCACATCCTAGACATACCTGTGTGCACTGTGTGTGTGTATTACATGTCACATCCCAGACATACCTGTGTGCACTGTGTGTCTGTATTACATGTCACATCCCTGACATACCTGTGTGCACTGTGTGTGTGTATTAGAGGTCACATCCCAGACATACCTGTGTGCACTGTGTGTCTGTATTACATGTCATATCCCAGACATATCTGTGTGCACTGTGTGTCTGTATTACATGTCATATCCCAGACATACCTGTGTGCACTGTGTGTGTATTACATGTCAAATCCCAGACATACCTGTGTACACTGTGTCTGTATTACATGTCAAATCCCAGACATACCTGTGTGCACTGTATGTGTATTACATGTCATATCCCAGACATACCTGTGTGCACTGTGTCTGTATTACATGTCACATCCCAGACATACCTGTGTGCACTGTGTGTGTGTATTACATGTCACATCCCAGACATACCTGTGTGCACTGTGTGTGTATTACATGTCACATCCCAGACATACCTGTGTGCACTGTGTGTGTGTGTATTACATGTCACATCCCAGACATACCTGTGTGACTGTGTGTGTATTACATGTCACATCCCAGACATACCTGTGTGTCTGTATTACATGTCCCATCCCAGACATACCTGTGTGCACTGTGTGTCTGTATGTCTGGGATGTGACATGTAATACCGTCCAGCCTTCCTTATGCTGAGAAAGGCTGGACGGGCCGAAACGCGTCCATTTATGACATTTATGACAGTAAAAGTATAACTACAGCAAAGAAAGAAGCGCCAGCTGGGATTTTGTCTATATTATGTGACATGTAATACACACACAGTGCACACAGGTATGTCTGGGATGTGACATGTAATACACACACAGTGTACACAGGTATGTCTGGGATGTGACATGTAATACACACACACAGTGCACACAGGTATGTCTGGGATGTGACATGTAATACAGACACACAGTGCACACAGGTATGTCTGGGATGTGACATGTAATACACACACAGTGCACACAGGTATGTCTGGGATGTGACATGTAATACAGACACACAGTGCACACAGGTATGTCTGGGATGTGACCTGTAATACACACACACACACACACACACACACACAGTGCACACAGGTATGTCTGGGGTGTGACATGTAATACACACAGTGCACACAGGTATGTCTGGGATGTGACATGTAATATACACACACAGTGCACACAGGTATGTCTGGGATGTGACATGTAATACAGACACAGTGCACACGGGTATGTCTGGGGTGTGACATGTAATACACACAGTGCACACAGGTATGTCTGGGATGTGACATGTAATATACACACACAGTGCACACAGGTATGTCTGGGATGTGACATGTAATACACACACACAGTGCACACAGGTATGTCTGGGATGTGACCTGTAATACACACACACAGTGCAGACAGGTATGTCTGGGATGTGACATGTAATACACACAGTGCACACAGGTATGTCTGGGATGTGACATGTAATACACACACAGTGCACACAGGTATGTCTGGTATGTGACATGTAATACACACACACACAGTGCACACAGGTATGTCTGGGATGTGACATGTAATACACACAGTGCACACAGGTATGTCTGGGATGTGACCTGTAATACACACACACAGTGCACACAGGTATGTCTGGGATGTGACATGTAATACAGACACACAGTGCACACAGGTATGTCTGGGATGTGACATGTAATACAGACACACAGTGAACACAGGTATTACATGTCACATCCCAGACATACCTGTGTGCACTGTGTGTCTGTATTACATGTCACATCCTAGACATACCTGTGTGCACTGTGTGTGTGTATTACAGGTCACATCCCAGACATACCTGTGTGCACTGTGTGTCTGTATTACATGTCACATCCTAGACATACCTGTGTGCACTGTGTGTGTGTGTGTATTACAGGTCACATCCCAGACATACCTGTGTGCACTGTGTGTCTGTATTACATGTCACATCCCAGACATACCTGTGTGCACTGTGTGTCTGTATTACATGTCATATCCCAGACATATCTGTGTGCACTGTGTGTCTGTATTACATGTCATATCCCAGACATACCTGTGTGCACTGTGTCTGTATTACATGTCAAATCCCAGACATACCTGTGTGCACTGTGTGTGTATTACATGTCATATCCCAGACATATCTGTGTGCACTGTGTGTCTGTATTACATGTCATATCCCAGACATACCTGTGTGCACTGTGTGTGTATTACATGTCGCATCCCAGACATACCTGTGTGCACTGTGTGTGTATTACATGTCACATCCCAGACATACCTGTGTGCACTGTGTCTGTATTACATGTCCCATCCCAGACATACCTGTGTGCACTGTGTGTCTGTATTACATGTCCCATCCCAGACATACCTGTGTGCACTGTGTGTCTGTATTACATGTCACATCCCAGACATACCTGTGTGCACTGTGTGTCTGTATTACATGTCACATCCCAGACATACCTGTGTGCACTGTGTGTCTGTATTACATGTCACATCCTAGACATACCTGTGTGCACTGTGTGTGTGTATTACATGTCACATCCCAGACATACCTGTGTGCACTGTGTGTCTGTATTACATGTCACATCCCAGACATACCTGTGTGCACTGTGTGTCTGTATTACATGTCACATCCCAGACATACCTGTGTGCACTGTGTGTCTGTATTACATGTCACATCCCTGACATACCTGTGTGCACTGTGTGTGTATTACATGTCACATCCCAGACATACCTGTGTGCACTGTGTCTGTATTACATGTCCCATCCCAGACATACCTGTGTGCACTGTGTGTCTGTATGTCTGGGATGTGACATGTAATACCGTCCAGCCTTCCTTACGCTGAGGAAGGCTGGACGGGCCGAAACGCGTCCATTTATGACATTTATGACAGTAAAAGTATAACTACAGCAAAGAAAGAAGCGCCAGCTGGGATTTTATCTATATTATGTGACATGTAATACACACAGTGCACACAGGTATGTCTGGGATGTGACATGTAATACACACACAGTGTACACAGGTATGTCTGGGATGTGACATGTAATACACACACACAGTGCACACAGATATGTCTAGGATGTGACATGTAATACAGACACACAGTGCACACAGGTATGTCTGGGATGTGACATGTAATACACACACAGTGCACACAGGTATGTCTGGGATGTGACATGTAATACAGACACAGTGCACCCAGGTATGTCTAGGATGTGACATGTAATACAGACACACACACACAGTGCACACAGGTATGTCTAGGATGTGACATGTAATACAGACACACACACACAGTGCACACAGGTATGTCTGGGATTTGACATGTAATACAGACACAGTGCACACAGGTATGTCTGGGATATGACATGTAATACACACACACAGTGCACACAGATATGTCTAGGATGTGACATGTAATACAGACACACAGTGCACACAGGTATGTCTGGGATGTGACATGTAATACACACACACAGTGCACACAGATATGTCTAGGATGTGACTTGTAATACAGACACACAGTGCACACAGGTATGTCTGGGATGTGACATGTAATACAGACACACAGTGCACACAGATATGTCTGGGATGTGACATGTAATACAGACACACAGTGCACACAGGTATGTCTGGATGTGACATGTAATACCTGTGTGCACTGTGTGTCTGTATTACATGTCACATCCCAGACATACCTGTGTGCACTGTGTTTCTGTATTACATGTCACATCCCAGACATACCTGTGTGTACTGTGTGTCTGTATTACATGTCACATCCTAGACATACCTGTGTGCACTGTGTGTGTGTATTATAGGTCACATCCCAGACATACCTGTGTGCACTGTGTGTCTGTATTACATGTCACATCCCAGACATACCTGTGTGCACTGTGTGTCTGTATTACATGTCACATCCCAGACATTACCTGTGTGCACTGTGTGTGTATTACATGTCACATCCCAGACATACCTGTGTGCACTGTGTGTGTATTACATGTCACATCCCAGACATACCTGTGTGCACTGTGTGTGTATACATGTCACATCCAGACATACCTGTGTGCACTGGTGTCTGTATTACATGTCACATCCTAGACATATCTGTGTGCACTGTGTGTGTGTATTACATGTCACATCCCAGACATACCTGTGTGCACTGTGTGTCTGTATTACATGTCACATCCTAGACATACCTGTTGTTGCACTGTGTGTGTGTATTACATGTCACATCCCAGACATACCTGTGTTGCACTGTGTGTCTGTATTACATGTCACATCCCTGACATACCTGTGTTGCACTGTGTGTGTGTATTAGAGGTCACATTCCCAGACATACCTGTGTGCACTGTGTGTCTGTATTACATGTCATATCCCAGACATATCTGTGTGCACTGTGTGTGTATTACATGTCAAATCCCAGACATACCTGTGTACACTGTGCCTGTATTACATGTTCAAATCCCAGACATACCTGTGTGCACTGTATGTGTATTACATTGTCATATCCCAGACATACCTGTGTGCACTGTGTCTGTATTACATGTCACATCCCAGACATACCTGTGTGCACTGTGTGTGTGTATTACATGTCACATCCCAGACATACCTGTGTGCACTGTGTGTGTATTACATGTCACATCCCAGACATACCTGTGTGCACTGTGTGTGTGTGTATTACATGTCACATCCCAGACATACCTGTGTGACTGTGTGTGTATTACATGTCACATCCCAGACATACCTGTGTGTCTGTATTACATGTCCCATCCCAGACATACCTGTGTGCACTGTGTGTCTGTATGTCTGGGATGTGACATGTAATACCGTCCAGCCTTCCTTATGCTGAGAAAGGCTGGACGGGCCGAAACGCGTCCATTTATGACATTTATGACAGTAAAAGTATAACTACAGCAAAGAAAGAAGCGCCAGCTGGGATTTTGTCTATATTATGTGACATGTAATACACACACAGTGCACACAGGTATGTCTGGGATGTGACATGTAATACACACACAGTGTACACAGGTATGTCTGGGATGTGACATGTAATACACACACACAGTGCACACAGGTATGTCTGGGATGTGACATGTAATACAGACACACAGTGCACACAGGTATGTCTGGGATGTGACATGTAATACACACACAGTGCACACAGGTATGTCTGGGATGTGACATGTAATACAGACACACAGTGCACACAGGTATGTCTGGGATGTGACCTGTAATACACACACACACACACACACACACACACACAGTGCACACAGGTATGTCTGGGGTGTGACATGTAATACACACAGTGCACACAGGTATGTCTGGGATGTGACATGTAATATACACACACAGTGCACACAGGTATGTCTGGGATGTGACATGTAATACAGACACAGTGCACACGGGTATGTCTGGGGTGTGACATGTAATACACACAGTGCACACAGGTATGTCTGGGATGTGACATGTAATATACACACACAGTGCACACAGGTATGTCTGGGATGTGACATGTAATACACACACACAGTGCACACAGGTATGTCTGGGATGTGACCTGTAATACACACACACAGTGCAGACAGGTATGTCTGGGATGTGACATGTAATACACACAGTGCACACAGGTATGTCTGGGATGTGACATGTAATACACACACAGTGCACACAGGTATGTCTGGTATGTGACATGTAATACACACACACACAGTGCACACAGGTATGTCTGGGATGTGACATGTAATACACACAGTGCACACAGGTATGTCTGGGATGTGACCTGTAATACACACACACAGTGCACACAGGTATGTCTGGGATGTGACATGTAATACAGACACACAGTGCACACAGGTATGTCTGGGATGTGACATGTAATACAGACACACAGTGAACACAGGTATTACATGTCACATCCCAGACATACCTGTGTGCACTGTGTGTGTATTACATGTCACATCCCAGACATACCTGTGTGCACTGTGTGTGTGTATTACAGGTCACATCCCAGACATACCTGTGTGCACTGTGTGTCTGTATTACATGTCACATCCTAGACATACCTGTGTGCACTGTGTGTGTGTGTGTATTACAGGTCACATCCCAGACATACCTGTGTGCACTGTGTGTCTGTATTACATGTCACATCCCAGACATACCTGTGTGCACTGTGTGTCTGTATTACATGTCATATCCCAGACATATCTGTGTGCACTGTGTGTCTGTATTACATGTCATATCCCAGACATACCTGTGTGCACTGTGTCTGTATTACATGTCAAATCCCAGACATACCTGTGTGCACTGTGTGTGTATTACATGTCATATCCCAGACATATCTGTGTGCACTGTGTGTCTGTATTACATGTCATATCCCAGACATACCTGTGTGCACTGTGTGTGTATTACATGTCGCATCCCAGACATACCTGTGTGCACTGTGTGTGTATTACATGTCACATCCCAGACATACCTGTGTGCACTGTGTCTGTATTACATGTCCCATCCCAGACATACCTGTGTGCACTGTGTGTCTGTATTACATGTCCCATCCCAGACATACCTGTGTGCACTGTGTGTCTGTATTACATGTCACATCCCAGACATACCTGTGTGCACTGTGTGTCTGTATTACATGTCACATCCCAGACATACCTGTGTGCACTGTGTGTCTGTATTACATGTCACATCCTAGACATACCTGTGTGCACTGTGTGTGTGTATTACATGTCACATCCCAGACATACCTGTGTGCACTGTGTGTCTGTATTACATGTCACATCCCAGACATACCTGTGTGCACTGTGTGTCTGTATTACATGTCACATCCCAGACATACCTGTGTGCACTGTGTGTCTGTATTACATGTCACATCCCTGACATACCTGTGTGCACTGTGTGTGTATTACATGTCACATCCCAGACATACCTGTGTGCACTGTGTCTGTATTACATGTCCCATCCCAGACATACCTGTGTGCACTGTGTGTCTGTATGTCTGGGATGTGACATGTAATACCGTCCAGCCTTCCTTACGCTGAGGAAGGCTGGACGGGCCGAAACGCGTCCATTTATGACATTTATGACAGTAAAAGTATAACTACAGCAAAGAAAGAAGCGCCAGCTGGGATTTTATCTATATTATGTGACATGTAATACACACAGTGCACACAGGTATGTCTGGGATGTGACATGTAATACACACACAGTGTACACAGGTATGTCTGGGATGTGACATGTAATACACACACACAGTGCACACAGATATGTCTAGGATGTGACATGTAATACAGACACACAGTGCACACAGGTATGTCTGGGATGTGACATGTAATACACACACAGTGCACACAGGTATGTCTGGGATGTGACATGTAATACAGACACAGTGCACCCAGGTATGTCTAGGATGTGACATGTAATACAGACACACACACACAGTGCACACAGGTATGTCTAGGATGTGACATGTAATACAGACACACACACACAGTGCACACAGGTATGTCTGGGATTTGACATGTAATACAGACACACACACACAGTGCACACAGGTATGTCTGGGATTTGACATGTAATACAGACACAGTGCACACAGGTATGTCTGGGATATGACATGTAATACACACACACAGTGCACACAGATATGTCTAGGATGTGACATGTAATACAGACACACAGTGCACACAGGTATGTCTGGGATGTGACATGTAATACACACACACAGTGCACACAGATATGTCTAGGATGTGACTTGTAATACAGACACACAGTGCACACAGGTATGTCTGGGATGTGACATGTAATACAGACACACAGTGCACACAGATATGTCTGGGATGTGACATGTAATACAGACACACAGTGCACACAGGTATGTCTGGGATGTGACATGTAATACAGACACACAGTGCACACAGATATGTCTGGGATGTGACATGTAATACAGACACACAGTGCGCACAGGTATGTCTGGGATGTGACATGTAATACAGACACACAGTGCACACAGGTATGTCTGGGATGTGACATGTAATACACACACACAGTACACACAGGTATATCTGGGATGTGACATGTAATATACACACAGTGCACACAGGTATGTCTGGGATGTGACATGTAATACACACACACAGTACACACAGGTATATCTGGGATATGACATGTAATACACACACAGTGCACACAGGTATGTCTGGGATGTGACATGTAATACAGACACACAGTACACACAGGTATATCTGGGATGTGACATGTAATACAGACACGCACAGTACACACAGGTATATCTGGGATGTGACATGTAATACAGACACACAGTGCACACAGGTATGTCTGGGATGTGACATGTAATACACACACAGTGCACACAGGTATATCTGGGATGTGACATGTAATACAGACACACAGTGCACACAGGTATGTCTGGGATGTGACATGTAATACAGACACACAGAGCACACAGGTATGTCTGGGATGTGACATGTAATACACACACACACAGTGCACACAGGTATGTCTGGGATGTGACATGTAATACACACACACAGTGCACACAGGTATGTCTGGGATGTGTATCCAATCTTCTGTGAGACACTGCTGTTAGTTATATAGGTAAAAAACAGGTGAAAGACTCCCTTTAAAGCGTACTTTTAAGAAAAAGTTTGCGTAATGGCTGTGCTTCTTTGTACAATCATAACTGTGAAGGAACAGTTATGTTTGGGCTTCCCTAATATTTTTTTCAGCCATATTCTGTTTCAGCTGCACAGCTAGATACATTTCACTCAAAAGTAGTGGGCGTCTCCCTTCTGTGCTATCTGCAACCACTACACTGCTGTTACGTCCTTTCCCTTACTTCCCACTATGTTTGTTTTCAGCTCACTGGACAGATAAGGAGCGATCAATCACACTTACAGACACACAGGAGGCTCCTGTGATGTTCAGAAGCTGTGTAAAAGCAGTACTTTTAGCAGGCTCAGGATCTCAGCTAGTTTTGACACGCCCCCACTTCCTTTCATTTTTCTGTGTCTCTGTTCCCAGGGGCGGATCTTGCCTTACAGCAGGCAGTGGACTGCAGGTTAGGTGGAAATTAGACCCCTAGTGGCCGTTACTTTACGGCTTTTTTTTCTGGTGGATGCAGGCAGAGTTTTTAAATTAAGTGATTTTGAAATTTGGTCGTTACTCCATTCTCTATTAAATCATATGAAATTGTGTGAGAGTCCAGTGACACTTTAAGACCCATACGTTGTAGACACTCTACTCTTCAGCTAGTGTAAGTAAATGAAGCCATGTCCCATGGTCTGCTCTGGGTAACCCCTCCACCGCTCCTCTGTGTTCTTTTCATAAACGGGATCTATTAAGGTTCCCTGAGTTTAATTTAATTTGTATAGAAGTCGTCTGCAGTGTCGATCTCCTCGCCCAATGCCGCTAAGGAATTGAGAGAGATTTGTCACACACGGTTGCCTCTGACGGGAAAGTGCTAAGTGGAGATAAGGGGATTATACGAAAAGGGGTACAAATTGGGATACTCAAGTGGATGGCTAGGTCTGCCTATGGGTTTAGTGCCGCATGATTAACCACTAAGGCACTGGCACATTATTTTTGACATTTGTTTAACCCTTTGTTGCCACTTTTTCAATGTAAATTGTCACAAAAATAGATTTTGGCTGTACAGAAACATGTTTTATACACACAACTAAAATTATTTGACCCCCCCCCCCCTTCTAAAAAGTGGAGTTATACCCATTGCTTACAGGTGCATACAGTGAAGCGAACAACCATATACTCTCCATAGGTGCACATTACCAAAGAAAGGGGCCAGGTATGCAGAGTTGATTGATTTTTAATGTGTGCTGTCATAAGGTGGCCGTACACCTTCAGATGTAGGCTTGTTGGGCCAGCAGCCATTCTTAAAGAACATGGACGCTGGCTTCGGCTGAGGGTGCATGCGTTTCCAATGGGTAGAGGGGTGAACGCTGCCGTCAGACGCCTCTTCACCATGCTCGAGCCCTGGAGAAGACACCTGGTTTTGGTAACTGCCAGGGGAACTTTATGCACACATTTAGAACTAACTTTTATAATACACTTAAAGGGAGTCTTTCATCTGTTTTTCACTAATATAGCTAAGAGCACTGCCCCACAAAAGATTACATACACATCCCAGACATACCTGTGTGCACTGTGTGTCTGTATTACATGTCACATCCTAGACATACCTGTGTGCACTGTGTCTGTATTACATGTCACATCCCAGACATACCTGTGTGCACTGTGTGTCTGTATTACATGTCCAGGAAAAGCACTTTTATTCTGCTGGAAAACAGCTCCCAAGTGCCCAGCTCTGCTGCTGCAAGTGACCAAAGCAAACCAGACTGAAGAGGGGAGGGCTGATTTAGCTGTTCATATCTTGGGATTGGTAGCAGATAGAAAATGGTTCTGACCTAATCACAGCATTATATCAGAAGATGTAGCTGTTAGAAATCGAGTCAGGAGAGAAAGCTGTTTTTACTTTCACTTTCAGCTGAGCACTTAGGAGCTGTTTTCCTGCAGAATAAAAGTGCTTTTTCTGGACATGTAATACAGACACAGTACACACAGGTATGTCTGGGATGTGACATGTAATACCTATGTGCACTGTGTGTCTGTATTACATGTCACATCCCAGACATGCCTATGTGCACTGTGTGTCTGTATTACATGTCACATCCCAGACATGCCTATGTGCACTGTGTGTCTGTATGTCTGGGATGTGACATGTAATACACACACAGTGCACACAGGTATGTCTGGGATGTGACATGTAATACAGACACACACAGTGCACACAGGTATGTCTGGGATGTGACATGTAATACACACACAGTGCACACAGGTATGTCTGGGATGTGACATGTAATACAGACATACAGTACACACAGGTATGTCTGGGATGTGACATGTAATACACACACACAACGCGCACACAGGTATGTCTGGGATGTGACATGTAATACACACACACAGTGCACACAGGTATGTCTGGGATGTGACATGTAATATAGACACACAGTGCACACAGGTATGTCTGGGATGTGACATGTAATACAGACACACAGTGCACACAGATATGTCTGGGATGTGACATGTAATACAGACACACAGTACACACAGATATGTCTGGGATGTGACATGTAATACAGACACACAGTGCACACAGGTATGTCTGGGATGTGACATGTAATACACACACAGTGCACACAGGTATGTCTGGGATGTGACATGTAATACAGACACACAGTGCACACAGGTATGTCTGGGATGTGACATGTAATACAGACACACAGTGCACACAGGTATGTCTGGGATGTGACATGTAATACACACACAGTGCACACAGGTATGTCTGGGATGTGACATGTAATACACACACACAACGCGCACACAGGTATGTCTGGGATGTGACATGTAATACACACACACAGTGCACACAGGTATGTCTGGGATGTGACATGTAATATAGACACACAGTGCACACAGGTATGTCTGGGATGTGACATGTAATACAGACACACAGTGCACACAGATATGTCTGGGATGTGACATGTAATACAGACACACAGTACACACAGATATGTCTGGGATGTGACATGTAATACAGACACACAGTGCACACAGGTATGTCTGGGATGTGACATGTAATACACACACAGTGCACACAGGTATGTCTGGGATGTGACATGTAATACAGACACACAGTGCACACAGGTATGTCTGGGATGTGACATGTAATACAGACACACAGTGCACACAGGTATGTCTGGGATGTGACATGTAATACACACACAGTGCACACAGGTATGTCTGGGATGTGACATGTAATACACACACACAGTGCACACAGGTATGTCTGGGATGTGACATGTAATACAGACACACAGTGCACACAGGTATGTCTGGGATGTGACATGTAATACAGACAAACAGTGCACACAGGTATGTCTGGGATGTGACATGTAATACAGACACACAGTACACACAGATATGTCTGGGATGTGACATGTAATACACACACACACAGTGCACACAGGTATGTCTGGGATCTGTCTGCAATCTTCAGTGGGGGACTGCTGTTAGTTATATAGGTGAAAAACAGGTGAAAGTTGAAAGTACTATTTTCAGACATCAAATAGTACATGAGAATTTATAATAAAGCTAGAACCTGCCCTGTATCTTACATGAATCTAGAGATCTCTTCATTTATTTCTCCAGCTTTTTTGCTAGATTTATTTCAAGCTGTCAGCTCAGGGAGAGTGTCCTTTTTGCTGCGTCTCTCTCCCTATCACAGCTCTTGACAGTGTGTCTTTTGTACTGCAGTTCTCTTCCTATCACAGCTCAGTGAGCATGTCCCTTCTGCTACAGCTCTCCCCTATTACAACTCGGCTCAGCAAGCATGTCCTTTCTGCTACAGCTCTCTCCTTATCACAGCTCATTGGGTGTGTACTTTATGCTACAGCTTTCTCCCTATCATAGCTTAGGGGGGTCCTTTCTGCTGCTCTCTCCCTATCACAACTCAGGGGGTGTTCTTCTCTGCTGCAGTATTATTCTTATTACAGCTCAGCAAGCATGTCCTTTCTACTACAGCTCTCTCCCTGTAAGCATCACAGCTTCTAACAGTAGATATGGCTGATGGAAGCTGAAGGATGGAACTCAGCATGAGCGTCCACCTTAGTAGGTGAACAGAGAAATAAAGAAAAGAACAAACAGCAGGTGGCGCTATACTGATACATTTATTGAATAGCTGAGTGGCTATGGTACACTTTTAATGCAGTTAATAAATTATTCAGATTCTAGATTTTGCTTTCAAAAACGTAGAATATTTTTTATGCAATATCACTTTTAGGAAAGATTAATCGACGTTGGCTAGAATCTCCCCATTCTTCAACCTTAACCCCTGCAAGAAGTTATGGACTGTCTCAGTTCAGTCTGTAGGTTCTGGTCCCCAGAATAGTCAGATTGGCAGAGGGTATGCTGGTGGAAGTGAGGCATAGTCAGACATGTGGGCAGGGGTTGTCACCAGGAAACCAGTCAGGATGAGGGAAGTCCATGGGTCAGGAGTTGGACCAACAAGTACTGAGCCACAAATCTGAGGAGCGAGACACTAACATTATCCAGAAAGAAAGTCAAGGCCACCAGATGTGGGAGAGATGTGATAGATATCAGGTAGAGAGATTTTTTGTTTTCTAGTTCTACATGACTTGATTTAATATATTTTCTCCATTTTGGGACAGCCAGCTACGTTTTCCCCGAGGATCACCCTCCTGATGGCCCACTACTGACCATTGAAGAAGAATCTCTCTTCACAGGGGCCTATCCTCATGTTGTAGAACTCTTCCAAAAAGACAAACTGGAAGCAGAGATGCTGAAGCTGAGATGTAAGTATCACCCAAGCCTTCTATCTTTGTAGACAATGAGCCTTACACTTGTAAGAGGGGTTTCTCTTTACTATGACCACAGATGATGCCAATGCAGCAGAAGAGAAAAGCATTATAGATAGGTAGGTTAGATAGATATAGATCGGTACATCTATATTGTAAGTAGCTATAAAGAGGAGCTGACCCCACCTCCCCCTGACATGTCTAGTAATTACTTCTCATACAATAACATTCCTGGAGCATCTTTGTTTTTTAGAACTTTGAATTGTGTTGTTCCTCTGTTATTCTTCCTGTAAATATATAAATAGACAACTGAACGTTACCATTCATCAGTAATTCGCATTCCTACACAGTCTGATGATGTCATAACTGGTTGGAGAGGGCCATAGTGTGTAGGGACACACCCTATCGGGAACGGTAACACCCAGTTTATTCTTACATTTCCAGGAGGAATAACAGGGGCGGTGGCACAGTGCTGCTGATGCTCCAGATTTGAAGCACAAGCAGACGTGGTGACAGGTCCTCTTTAAACAGACTAGCTCCTTTTCTACGAGTGTGTTTCTGTGTACTTCTCTATCCAGCTGTTGTATTGCGGTCTCAGCAGCCCGAGGAGATGGCGTCGCTCTTGTTTGTCTTATTAAATGCCGGCTGATGAAATATCGCTGCAGTTAGCAGGAAATTGCTGAGCTGTGATGGGCCCTTGGTATAAAATATTGGTCACTCGACAAGTCGAAACTGCACACATTATCCGTCTATTACTTGCTATTGCTTTCCAGCTCTGATTCTATAAAGCTTTGTCCAATAAGACGCCCAGCACTGTGCGGCGGGGGTAATGGGCTGACAATAACCGGAGCTTTCTCTGTCTGATGGCCATCAACTATTATGCTGCAATTTACTGCAATACGATTATATTTAGACTATTGTCGCTCCCGGTATTTGCTTACACCAGCAAAATGTTCTAATTAACCCAACATAATAGAAAATCTGATTTATTATTCTTCTACAAAGCTCTTGATGATGTATCTAAAGAAGTTCTTGAAGTTGCATTTTCTTGTTTGGCAGGTAAGAAAAGTAAACCCAAACCCAAGGTGCCTTCAAATGTGGATGACGTTGCTTCACTTCTGTCTGAAATGAGTTTGACCCCAAGTGTAGAGGCAAATGCATCACCGCTGATCGTAGGAGCAAGTGAAGAACCTGAAATCACTACTTGTCTTGAAGGACACCAGCAGTCAAATGACCTACTTGGCACTGGAGAACCTTCACCACCTAGAGTCCTAGACATTCCAACAACACCTGTTCATATTAAAGATGACTTTGATGTACTTGATGGACAACGTTCTTCTCCTGAGTCTTCAGTGGCATCTCCTAATGTTTCATCCGTGGTTGCAGAGCTACATCTGAGTAGCATTGATTGGGAAGCCACCTCATTTAGCATGTCACCACAAGCCGAGTCTCGGACAGGTGGTGTTCACACACATGGTGTCCAAGTTGGCCAGAACCCTGGAGAACCCGCAAAGGCGTCCTGCAACGTCAACTGCTCAACCCAAGAAATTTTAGAACCCAATAAGCGCGTTAAAGATGAACCACCAGTCTTAACCTTATCCGACTCTCCTTGTATTTCACATTTGGAGAGGCTGCCTTTAAGGGAGCGGTTACTTTTAAAGAACGCCACCCGGTATGCCTCCTCAGAACCTCCAGATGCTCTTGAGAAGCGCCTACCTTTAAAACCCATACCCCGAAGCCTCAATATGAGGGACGTCACAAAGTCCGGTTCCAACCAGATTGTCGAGTCTAAGGAAAACGTTCAAACACATAAACCGACCAAGTCAACAAAAGAAGAAAGCGCTCAAAAAATTGAAAAGCAAATCAATGTAGCCAAAAAACCTGACCCTAACTGTTGGGCACCTGACCGTCCCACCACGAAGACATTCACTTTTGTGAAGAAGGTTCCTCTTGTTCCCGTGAGAGTTGCTTCTGTGAACACTTCCAGCAAAATGGCATCTGAATCATCCGCTAAAGGGACTCAAAAGAAAAGTGTCTGCCTCAGGCCGGCATCTTCTAGTGAGGACGAGGAGGAACAAGGAGCCGGTGGTAGACCTAAAAATGTCTTCAATAAAGAACGTACAAAATCGGAGATGCCGGTGTCCAAAGTGGCACCTGTCAGGCCAGCAACTACCATGCCACCAGATACTTTCAGTATTCCCTGTGTAGACAATGTATTTTCAAGTCCTGAAGGTAAAGTCTCATCAGCCAAGTCCCCGGAAGATCTGAGTGATGACGACTCTATAATATCTGTGGACAGTCCTCTGCCACTGTCCGAAAGACTGAAACTCCGACTATTGCACAACAGTTAATGTTTTATGCTCCTCACTTCTCTTCTCCTTGTCTATGTGCGTCCAGTGATCTTTTTTTTTTTTTAAAGAAATATCTAAGTTTAAAAAAGTTGCCTAAACTCAACAGGCATTTAACAGTTTTTTTATTATTATGTTACTTCTATTCATATTTGTGACTTTTGTCAAAAAGCTGCTAGCTGGACATGGAAACAGTCAGCAGTTTATCTCCATTCTGCTGTCGGACACGTCCTCTAATCTCCCACCTTCCACTGCTCTTTGGTAACGAGAAGCCAGTGGTATACAGATTTTGCTTTAGACGTGACTGGAGAAGAAAATATCCTGTTACTCAGGATAGGTACAAGTAACCATTTTAAATTATACAATCATATTTAAAGGGGTTGTCCCATCTCAGGCATTGGGGGCATATCGCTAGGATATGCCACCAAATGTCAGATCGGTGCAGGTCCCATCTCTGGGACTTGCACATATCTCTAGAACTGGGCCCCAAGGCAAAGGAGAGAGCACTGCGCATGCACTTCATGCTTTTTAGTCACTACGAAGGGAGTTCAGAAAAGAGCCGATCGAGCGCTCTCAACTATTTCCAGAACTCCCATAGAAGTGATTGGAGAGCACACCGCGCATGTACGGCCATCATCTCTCCATTCACCTCTATGGGCGTTCTGGAGAGCGCATCGCTCATGCATGTCCACCTCTCCATTCACCTCTATGGGAGTTCTGGAGAGCGCACCACTCATGCACGGCCACCTCTCCATTCACTTCTATGGGAGTTCCGGAAATGGGCAAATCGCTCAAGTGCGGTCACCTTCCATTCACTTCTATAGGTGTGCCGAATAGAGCCGAGCGAGCGCTCTTGGCTATTTCCAGAACTCCCATAGAAGTGATTGGTGAGTGCACCACGCATGCACGGCCACCTCTCCATTCACTTCTATGGGAGTTCCATTAATAGGCAACACTTGGCTATTTTTGGAACATCCATAGAAGTGAATAGTGAGCACACCGCGCACCTCTCCATTCAGTTTTCGGTACTCCCATAGAGGTGAATGGAGGGTGACTGCACTTGAGCAGTGCACCCTCGTTCACTATGGGGGCCCCTTTCTAGAGATAGGTGTGGGTTCCAGAGGTTATCTCTAGAAAGGTGCCCTCAAAGTGAACGAGGGCACACCGCTCAAGTGCGGTCACCCTCCTTTCACTTCTGTGGGAGTGCAGAAAGTGGTGCGCTAACCAATCACTTCTATGTGGAAATAGCTGAGAGCACTTGCTCGGCTCTTTTCAGAACTCCCATAGAGATAACCTCTGGGACCCACACCTTTCTGATATTGGTGGCAAATTTTAGCGATATGCCACCAGTGTGTGAGATGGGCTAAAACCTCCACTTCTCACTACATTTTCTAGTTTAAATCTACATAAAACTTTAAGGGATTATCAAGGAGTTAAAAAAATATACTTTCCCGCATCAACAGCGCCACTCTTGTCTGTGGGTTATGTCTGGTATTGCAGCTCAACTCCATTCTAGTAAATGTGGACGACCTGTAATACCAGTGGCGACCTCTGTACAAGAGTGGTGAATTTTTTTTAATTTTTTTTTTTTTTTTATCTGGTGCAAACTTTTCAGATACTTTTTATCAGATTTTTTTTTTTTAATTGATTTTTATTTGTTTACTTTATTTTTATACATTTATATTTGTAGCTGCTTTCAAAATTCTGCTGGTTGCCCTTATAAACTGACAGCGGTGTATCTGCTCCATCATCAGACATAGCTGCTGTCCTCTAAGCTCCTATAGTTCTGCTTTCTGCAAAATTTTTTATATTTTGCTTTGAATGTGAACAGAGAAGAAAGCGTAACATTTGTCAAAACCAGTGCAATGTAAATAAAACACCTCCTTAATATGTTATGCAGATTTAAAGCTGTAAAATGTCATTGAAAAGTGGAGTTTTAAATATTTTTCAGCTCGTTTTAAAGGAACGTCTTCCAATGGTGAATCAGTGATCTCTGGTGGACGCTGTCATTTTAAATAATTAAAATTAATTAAAATCGGGTCTGTCTGATTTTATCCTGTCATAAAACACAAACAATTTGTCGTCCAGGATTGCTTTTATCGATGCAACAGCGCCACACTTGTCCAGTGGCTGTATCTGGTATTACAACTCAGCTCCATTAACTTGAATGTGGATGAGCTGCGTTTGAAAACTGATGGTCCAAGATTAGAAAAGCATGGTTGCTTTCTTCCAAAGATGGCACGACACCTGTCCGCTGGCTGCATCTTGCCTCCTTACACATCAATGTAACGGAGTTGCAATACCGGACACAACACGTGGTCAGGCGTGGCGCTGTTTCTGGAAGTTTCCTTGTTCTTCTAATCCTGGATGGATTTTTTGCGACAGTCGCAGTGCGACACCATAGACTAGCATTACAAAGTATGTTGTGAGATACATGTCGCTGTGAAGCCCTAGCCTAAGTCGTACAAACGGCAGAGCAATTTATAGTGAAGGTGTTGCGTACATGCAGCGATACAGTTGTAATTGGAGTCTTTGTACGTAGTCACTTGACCATGTTCCCCTGTAGAGCTGGATCTGTACTTCTCCAGGTCCAGTTCTCTTACAGAGCCATATGGCACCTCACCGGAATACAGCATGCAAAGGAACATGCCGAAATATGTGGCTTGAGGTAGTACAATATGGGCTTAGGTTTCTGTAGGTGCCATATTATAAATCCATAATGCGCCCATGTGCATGATTCTTCTAGGTCAGGGGTACAAGGTCCAGTCCATCATTTGGAAAGCTTTTGACACATCCTTTCAAACATTTAGATTGCCTATTGGGTGAACCAAGGCAGGATCAGAAGGGTAGCTGCTGTACGATACATTAATGGCAATGCATAGATCTAGGATTTTATTATTGATGGCCCATTCTCAGGATAGGCTATCAATATCTGATTGTCAGGGGTCTGACACCCCACCCCCGGCCGATCAGATGTTCCATTGTAGTTCCTGAACCAGACGGCACCATCCATTGTATAGTGGACGGAGATGGTAACTGCAGCACTGCTTCCATTCACTTCAATGGGATCAGAGCTGCAGTAACCAGCTCTGTCCACTACACCATGGATGGAGCTGTGTCGCTCCAGCATCAGGGGTACTCCGGAACAGCTGATCGCCCGGAGTTAGACACCTCGCTCCCGGCAAACAGTTGCTCTGCAGTACCTCTGGTGTTGGAATGCCGGAGGTTGCAAGGTGTCTGACTCCCCGCCAATCAGATATTGATGGCCTATTCTGAGGCCAAACCATTAAAGGGGTTACGCCATAATTTATGTAAAAATTTAAATCAGACCTCATATAGTACAGGACAATCCCTTTCTAACAAAGCTAGAACCAGCCCTGTACCTCACATGGATCCAGAGATCTCCACATTCATTGCTCCAATTGCTCTGCTAGATTAGTTTCAGCCTGGCAGCTCAGGCGTCCTTTCTGCTGCAGCTCTCTCCCTGTAACTTCCATAGCGTCTAACAGAAGATATGACTAGCGGCCGTTGAAGATTTAAACTGAGCATGTGCGACCAGCTCAGTGAGACGGCCAAAAAATAAGGAAAAGAACAAACAGCAGGTGGCGCTATACAGATACATTTTATTGAATAGCTCACTGGCTATAATACATTTTTAATTACATGCAATTACAAAAGTATTCAGATCCAGGGGCTGGTTTGAAAAATGTACAATTTGCTTCGTGACACAACCTCTTTAATAGTAAAATCCTGGAATGATCTCTTTCATAAACTACTACACACACAAACATGGATGGCCCCTTGAAGAAAAGTATGGGAATCTGCTGCCATTGCAGGACACCCCCAGTCTTCTAGCCTTCAGTCTCTGCTGAGATCTTGGCTGTGTGGCATTGCCCAGTGCCACGTTCTGCAGTGTATTGTGCCAGCCCTGTGTATGTGGGTATACTTTCAGCCTGGTGAGGAGCAGATCTCCTGCAATGTTTTTCTTGTTGTTTTGGCACTGAGCTGTGAGACGATAAGTGGATGCGCAGGTTGTCAGGAGGCTCCGCTTCCTGCACAGGAGAGTGTAAAACAGGCCATCACTTTTATGGGTTTTGACACTAGCACTTGGGCTTGAACGGAGTCTATGAGCCCTGGGAGCCTTTTATCTGGGGATGTGGTGCAGAAGGGAACAGCACCTTCACAGACATGAAAAGGCCGGATCCAGCCAGACACTTCCACCTTCCTTTTTTTAAATTTTTATACGCATTTTTAGTTTTTTAACCCGTGTTGATAATCTGCATCCTGATATGTCTTCCCTGTCTAGGGTGTGAATCCGCTCCCTGTATTACTATACCTGGTTATGTCACCCTTTAGATTTGATAAATTTGAGCACCTGCCCCGCTGTATGAGAATTTGGAGAATTTGCTGCCCAGAGTTATCCCCTTGTTCTTCTATAATTTAATACAGATGTAGCAGAGTTGAACTTGTCGCAATAGTCAGTCTAGATCAGTCCCAAATAAGTGAAGGTAGTGGTGGACCGACATGTGCACCACCGCTCCATTCAGGTAGTGGACCCCTCATTCTCAGAACCCCTGGGGTCTCAGTGGTCAGACCTCCCCACAATTCAGTAATTATCACCTGTCCTGCATCATGTATACTACACACCATGTGAACAGCGCACTAGTCTCTCCCCAGCACGTACATCAATTGAAAATCACTGATATGTGTTTGATTAGGTTCTGTTCACACTGTGTTCGCCCCAGGCGCAGAATGAACACACCAATGGAGCAAGGGGGGTGTCCGTATACATTTTCTTCTGCTCTGTCCTGTACAGTGTAATGCTTCATTTTCCCTGCGGGGGCACTGCAGGAACAGTAAGCACTTGCTGCTGAGTTCCCCTGCGTGTTTCACCTGATTGTTGGGGGTTCGAGTAGAAGGACCCCCTGCAATCATCTTATCAGGAAACCTGTATAACAAAAAGGGATTGTCCAAGGTGGCCCATGCCTGGTAAGATTTTTTTTTTGCAGTCATTTAGCGAGACATTTGCCTGCTCCCTGCCACAGCGTCGTCTGTAGATTCAAAACCAATACATACGGTACTTGGCGATTTGAGTCCTATATGGAATTAGATTTACATGTTAGAGCATTTAATCACGACCGTATATATTTTGCAACGGAATACGGACAATAATAGGACATGTTCTATTTTTTTTATTTTTTTTTTTGGGTGGTTTTGCATATGGTCTGCAAAACGGAACGGACATGGAAAGAAAATACGCCCGTGTACATGAGCCCTTATTGTTTTATGGACTGGTAACCTAGTAAACGGCTGTTGGTGGCCTCCACGGACACAGCACAATGGAGATTTATCGATATCTCAATATTGACCAATAGGGTCGCTGGATTTATTTTTTAAAAGAAAAAACTGTATTCTGATTGGTTGCTTATAAAGAGCACTATATATAAGGCAGCGGGGGCCCAAATGGTGGAAAATGAAATCATATTCAACACCCATTGTTTTACATGAGGGAATTATGGCTCTGTAACTGGGAATAGGCCTGGGTCGGCATGATGCTGGTGAATAGCATTTTCATAGATCGAATCCCCTGATGTTTTTTCCATTGCAGCACCATATAAAATGATGGTTGTCCAGTTCAGAAAACACAGTTAATAGAGGGGGGTCCTCTGTTCAGAAGCCTCATCTCCTGGCCAGAGTAGAGAGTGGATACCAAGAGTGTTCCTCGCTCTGGAGGACCTTGTCCTGTCCATCTCATTGATTTAAATAGGCACTGTGCAATGCTTGATTTCCCCTGTGGTGGTGCTGCACAGATATTGAACTCTTACTGACAGGTTTTCCCACAGATTAGAGCTGATCACTGCAGGTCCCTGCAGGAGGCCACTTTGTGATTGGACTAAGATGACAATACACTTTAGACCTATGTTGGCCATCGATTTTTGTGGGTTCGGACGACCAACTAATGGGTATGGTACCTTCTGACTCTTCCCAGATGGTTGATGTTGGGGGAGATACCGTAAGGTTGATTTTCAACCCCTGATTTATTTGTTCTTGAGGAGTGTTGGCCATCGATTTTTGTGGGTTTGGACGACCATCTAATGGGTATGGTACCTTCTGACTATTCCCAGATGGTTGATGTTGGGGGTGATGCTGTAAGGTTGGTTTTCAATCCCTGATTCATTTGTTCTCGAGAAGTGTTGGCCATTGATTTTTGTGGGTTTGGACGACCATCTAATGGGTATGGTACCTTCTGACTATTCCCAGATGGCTGATATTGGGGGTGATGCTGTAAGGTTGGTTTTCAACCCCTGATTCATTTGTTCTTGAGGAGTGTTGGCCATCGATTTTTGTGGGTTTGGATGACCATCTAACGGGTATGGTACCTTCTGACTATTCCCAGATGGTTGATGTTGGGGGTGATGCTGTAAGGTTGGTTTTCAACCCCTGATTCATTTGTTCTTGGTGAGATGTCACTAAGTAAGTGAGTTTGTAGCCTGCTCACCCTTCTATGTGCTCCCATGGACTCCACTTGTGTACGTAGAAAATAGTCCAGCATCTCAGGATCCATAAATTGGGGCTTAATTCAATTAAGTGGTTGCAAAAAGATCCAAACAATACCTATGCGTTTTGGACAACTTCCATGTCTTTACTCATGGCAGCAGCTTTCTCTCCTCTCCCCATTCAGTACATTTGCATGGGGATGATCGGGAGAGATAGCCGTCAGCCGATTGAGCATTTGACCACCAGTAATCTCGCGTACGGCCAGCTTTTTTGTCGGCGGTTGGCCCATAGCAAAACTATTCACCACACATCTTTATGCCATTTTATTTACATGTGTATGATTGCTAGGCAGTTGAAAACATTTATTATGTTGCCTAGCAACATACTCCTTTGACAAGGAGTGACTACTCTGGATCTCCATGCTTCTTTGGAGATCCAGTGATGTCACTATCCAAAGAAATGACTGATATACATAAGTAGCAGAAGGGTGGATGGCCACTGATCCCCAGTGCTGGGGATTTATATTATATTATATTATTTATATTATATTAGGATTTATTAAATTTAAAACTGAACTTTTGATGGCCTGGCAAGAAAATCTGTGGTGGCATTTTTCCCCCACCACTTCTACTCTTCACTCATACATGAATATATCTAAAGGATCTTTAGATGCTTTTTCTATATTCGCTATATTCCATGCATCGTTGCCGGAGGCTCCTGAATTTCTGTTGATGCCGGTGAAATTTGATTGCATCTATAATCCTACTTCTGCTGCAGGTCTGTATGTAATGGGATGAATTTCATATATCATGTGCATCACTGGCTCCAACATCTCAGTAATTTCATCATGGATAAAAATATCATTCAGTGAGTTAGTGTGACCCCTGGGTATAATATTTGATGGATTTACAATGCAGCAAATTAACGTGGGTCACTCCTTAGAATACAAAGATAGAATTAGAATTTTTTAAAATCATCTTAAAAGGATTCTCCAGGACTTAAACATTGAGGGACGGTCCTTAGGATACATATGTTGTGTGCCTATGTGTCGTTTGGGGTTTACTAGGGGTGTCAGACAGTAGGTGTTTGAAAACCTGTAGATCATCCCTGACGGTGATTGGGTTTATTGTCTGGGTTGTAAATGTTAACATCAATGGTTAATCAATGTGAGAGGCTGACCTTCGATCAGCCCAATGAAGAGGAGAGGGTACTTTTCAAGAGACTTCAAGAGACACTTTCGAGAGACCTTTCATGTCCAAATAATAATTTTGCACTTTACTAATCTTTGTGAGAAAACCTAACATATACAAAAATACCTAGTACATCTCCTTTTCATTGTAAGACCTGTTACCTTTAGGGTGCATTCACACGACCGTAGTTTTGGGTCCGCATCCGTTCCGCAATTTTGCGGAACGGGTGCGGACCCATTCATTTCAATGGAGCCGCAAAAGATGTGGACGGCACACAATGTGCTGTCCGCATCCGTAGGTCCGATCCGCGGCCCCGCAAAAAATATAGAGCATGTCCTATTCTTGTCCGCAATCGCGGACAAGAATAGGCAGTTCTATCATAGGGCCGGCTACATTCACACAGCCGGTATCCGTGTTTTGCGGATCCGCAATTTGCGGACCGCAAAACACATACGGTCGTGTGAATGTAGCCTTACCTTGATCCTATCTATTTCTATACTTGTATTTTATTTACTTGTTGTGTTATCCCCCTTTTGAGCTCTAAGATACTTATTCTCCCTCTCTGTTGGGAGTATACATGCAAGTTTTCAATAGGGGGTAGTCACAGATCGGATATAAGCTTGAAGTGCTACCGTTCACCAGACTATTTCCGTTCAACAATGTATGGCTTTTGTACATCTGCAGGAATTATAGTGTCTATGTATTGTAAAATCTCCAGAATGTATAACTGAGCTATATAAAACATTGTAATGTATACTCCATTCCTTATTTTGTTGTATATGTTGAAAAGTTTTGAAAAATTCAATAAAAACCATTGAACAAGAAGAGGAGAGGGTAGAGGTTGCAGCCTGGTGGTTCCCCTGCAGTGGACTCCAGATCCCTGTATAGGGTTTAAAAGACAGTGTAAGGGAACCGCAGCACTCTCAGGTCTTCAATTCATTTCTGCTTTATGTCATCAAATGTGCGACGTTTCGACCAGCATGGTCTTTGTCAAGCTTGTGTGCTGCAGTTCCCTTATACTGTCTTGGAATCTTTAAAGGGTTTCTGTCACCAGATCTGGGCATATTAAACAGGATGACATTTGCAATGTGCAAATGTCACCTGATGCCCAATCTGGTATTCATTTTTATATTGGTGCCCCCTTTTTTGATAAAAAAGCACTTTTATTTTATGCTAATTAGGCTTACTAGGTGCAAGGGGCGGTTACCCTGCACCTAGTAAGCGCCGTTTGCCCACCTCTTGTTACGCCTCCCTTGTGTTGATTGACAGGGCCAGGCAGCTTGCTCGATCTTCTGCCGGCCCTGTCCTCGCTTCAAATCGGCGCAGGCGCAGTGAGTGGCGCTGGCCGCCAGGCTCCCGGCTACCTCACTGCGCCTGCGCCGATGACGTCAGAGTACACCCGGCTGATGTCGGCTCTCTTCCGGGTGTACTCTGACGTCATCGGCGCAGGGGCAGTGAGGTAGCCAGGAGCCCGACGGCCAGCGCCACTCACTGCGCCTGCGCCGATTTTATTCCGCACGGCACAGGCACGGGATTTGAAGCGAGGACAGGGCCGACAAGGGAGGCGTAACAAGAGGTGGGCAAACGGCGCTTACTAGGTGCAGGGTAACCGCCCCTTGCACCTAGTAAACCTAATTAGCATAAAATAAGTGCTTTTTTATCAAAAACGCGGGCAACAAAATAAAAATGAATACCAGATTGGGCATCAGGTGACATTTGCACATTGCAAATGTCATCCTGTTTAATATGCCCAGATCTGGTGACAGAAACCCTTTAAGGGTACTTCAAAATGGTACCCATCACCGCGGGAACCACCACTATATGGACTATTGATCTGTAAGTGCTGCTACGAACTCTCTTTATGCGTTCCTTGACTTGTATTGGGGTTAAAGCGTGAAGACCAGGGTGGCCACTTACATAACATTATTAGGAGTAGCCACAAGACAAATCTGTTAAACTGACACAGCAGATCCACATCTGCTATTTGTAACAGGGTGCTGAATATTTTTTAGCATCAGTTTCCTTAGACCTCTCCCAGACAGGTGTATCGTCCCTATGTTTAAAGGAGTTGATATTGGTGGCCTGTTGTAAGTATAGGTCATCAATACCAGATTGTCCGGGGTCTGACTCCTGGAACCTCCTCCCATCAGCTGTCTCAAGAGGTTCTGGCGCTCATCAGAGCTCCGGTGAGCACTGGAGTCTTCTCACAGCTTACCAAGACCAGCGCCATACATTGTGGCTGTGCTTGGTATTGCAGCTTAAGTCCACTTACTTGAATGGGACTGAGCTGCTTCTAAGCCATGTGACCAATGTACAGAGACATCACTGGCCTAGGAAGAGGCCTAAGCGTTCGCTGAGTGTTGTGGCCTCTACAACCAGCTGATTGGTGAGAGTGCGGGGACTCATACCCATTGGTCAGAGAGAGAGAGGGAGCGTGCAGGTGGGAAGCAGGCCTCAGCCTGTTTGAAGTGGATGGAACAGCACGACTCCGGCAGTTGGGCCCATCGAGCAGGGGCAGAGGGTCAGTTTTAATTGGGGTGCGGTTCTAATAAAATACGTGATTGTAAGTGTTGCATATGATGGACCGTTGTCATTATTTGTTACGAGATTTAATCAATTTTGGTGGTTTCCAATGAAGATATATATACTGTCTGTGGCTATCTTGTCATCTTCAAGTATTTGTAATGAGAGGTGCCATCTCCAGTAATAAAGACTTGGAAAGCAGTACTTAAAGGAAATTTCAAGATATTTTCCTAGGGATAGTTTAAGCTCCTGCCATCCAAAACTTTGTTTACCTGCGATGATCTTGGGTGATGTTACAGAGCTCTTGGAAGTTCTTCCTCCATGAACCATCTGCATAAACCCTGCTAGAGAATACATGATGCCAATATACAGATTTTAGTATAGTGAATGGGATAGACAGTCATGTGTCTAAGATGGTGTGCTACAGATAAGGAAGGCAAGAGAAGAATTTGAAGACCATCTCATACTACAGATGAGAACTCAAGAGAAGAACTTCAGAAAGTAAAGTAAAACTTTGGGATGGGAGGCTATCACCATTGTCACAGACAAAGTTCTGTAAAATGACTATCCCTTTTGACTGGCCCTCTCAATGTTGATACGGTTGTTGCCTTCATGGTGCTTGCCCTTATAAAAACATTCTGACCAAATGCAAAATTTTTTAGTAGACATCAACATTGGCTTCATTGCTATCTATATCCAGATACTGTCTTGTTTTCCCATGTTCCCGGATCTGATAATCCTCTTATCTCTAATTCCTTTCCTGGGCTCCTGGTGTAAACCACAGTGCTAATTCCAGAAGAAGGCACCGGCATTTACATAATTAATAGCCCTGTGTTATAAATCACTGATTATGGTTGTGCTAGCCACATACTTCTTACATTCCCATTTCGATATGCAGAGATCAAAGGGCAGCAAATGTAAACTATAAGTCCCAATTAACATGTGTGAGGGACTACTGTCCATTTGTGGCATGTACTTGGAGTCAGGGGGACATTTACCATGTATGTCAACAAAGGTACCAGTACGGGGTGGTAAGGTTTAATTCATGACACTTTCACTTCAACAGTTTTGGGAAACCATCAGTGTCTTCTAGGATACCCCCTTAGCTCCACGTATTTGTCTTGGGGCTTCATGCAATGGCATTAGGTATTGGTTGTAGACAGTGGCGTACATAGAGAGGTAAGGGCCCCATAGCAAGGATCAAACCAGGTCCCACACAGGACAGAAGGGTTTCTTCCTAAACCCCTTTCAATGACCCTTGGGCCATTTTTCCACAGCCTTATTTGATAAAAGTTGTTCCTTTAGAAAGTAGAGTCCTGACAAAGTTTTCACCCCAGTAGAAGAGGAGATGATCCCAACTGGGCCCCCTCTTGCCCTGGGCCCCATAGCAGTCGAATGGTCTGGCGATATGGTAGTTACATAGTAGTTAATTGTAGATAATTATGGCAAATTATGCCAGTCTGAAACTAGAGTCATGGGTAAATACATCTCATACATAAGCATACACATTTTAGAGATGGTAAAATAAAATGCCATAGTCTTCTCAGTCCTCTAGAATGACACAACATTTAGGTGCTAAGTCTTATGTATATGTTAGGAAATACTCCTGCAGTATGCATCTAACATACCGATAGACTTCTGTTTAGCTAGATGTATGCCAAGATACTTAAGACTATATGGATACCTGGGGTATATATTTATCAGAATATGCTTGGCGAATGTGGTGTGAATCCCTCAGAGAGCAGAAAACAGAATAGCTCTTCTGTTTAGAGACATAACTTTAAGCTCCTTGGCCCAATGCAAAATCAGTATCAGGCCTTCTTATGTGACAGAAAGGCCTCCTTGAGCACCAGAGACATCTGTGACCCATAGCTACACCACTATATCTGTCTATGTGGGTTGGATAAAGCCCTCGGCATACAGTGAGGTTTATGCTGGATTACCCTTCTCATAAAGGGAGTCCCACCATGTAACTTTGCCTACCTGTGGGCCCATGGGACTGCAAATCAAGCTCTTCAGTATACAACATAGAGCGTCCACATACAAGGGATGTATGTACTTGGCCTTCTAAAGAATGGACATTAGAAGCCAATCATTAGTTTGCGGTGGTTGAATAGAAGATGGAGGTTCTGTTGGTAACCATAGATGATGGCCCTCATCCAGGGGAGTAACTACCGTAGTTACAGACCATGTGACTGCTATGGGACCCAGGGCAAGAGGGGGCCCAGTTGGGACCATTCTCTCTTCTACTGGAGGTGAAAACTTGGTCAGGACTCTACCCTCTAAATAAACAACTTTTAGCAAATGAAGCAGTGGAAAAATGGCCCAAAGGTCATTGAAAGGGGTTTAGGCAGAAACCCTTCTGTCCTGTGTGGGGGGCCTGGTTAGATCCTTGCTATGGGGCCCTTACTTCTCTATGTATGCCACAGCCCTCATCCATTTAAATCGGTTGAGCCACAGTGTTAAGGTGTTGCCCCTATCTATTTGCTTTCAGGTTTTATGTTTTTTCCGTTGAGCAGTTCTAGAAACATTTCCAATAATCAGTAGAAGGATCATGGACTCCTACCTATAAAGAACACTATAAAGGACACAGAGGGTCAACAAGGAACCCTGTGTATGTACTGAATTGTGCCTTCTTTTCATATATGGCCTCTTATATATTTATGTTCTGGAGGGGTATAACTATGGGGCAACAAAGGCTGCAGTTGCACCAAAGCCCTGGTACCTAAGAAGACCAAACAGCTCACTCTCACATAAGTGGACCTTAATACTATAAGGGCTCTTTCACACGAGCGGATGCCGTCCGTGGAACCCGCTGCGTGACAGAGAGCCAAGCCGCGTTCAGTACAGCAGAGGCAAGGAGCAGTAACATGATTGATAATGCTCTGTACCTCTCTGTGACATTTTTACTACAAATCACAGTGACAACTTTATCTAACTGTGATTTTTGGAACAAAAAGATCACAGAGAGGCACAGAGACTTATCAATCATGTTAATGCTCCATGCCTCTGCTGTCCTGAACGCGGCTTGGCTCTCTGTCACACAGCGGATTCCACGGATGGCATCCGCTCACGTGAAACAGTCCTAAATGCTAGCCATGGCCTATCTTTTAGATAGGTCATCAATATCAGATCAGCTGTGTCAGGCAGAGGACAGGCCATCAATATCTAAATCCTGGAAAACCCCATAAAATCCCATAACACAATTTGAAATAAGGAAACGGCACTACACACCACATTGTTCTGCAACGGGCGCCTAAAGACAGACCAAGCTTCCCCTTCCCAAAATTAGTGCTTTTAGAGGAGAACATGGTCCAGAATAAAGACATAAAAGAAAAAAATAATCTCAGTACTCTTTTTTTCTTTCTATAATATTCCTAATTTATTTTCATTTTCAACTTTTATTACCGTTTTTATTATTTTATTACCATTTAATACTGTTCTATGAGCTTTTAGTTATTTCTTGGCCCTGTATGTGATAATATACTGTATGTACATCTCTACTGTTGTTTTATGTATTTCTGGATTTTTTCGTAGGTATTTTTATTCATTTAGCAGCCTGTTATTGCAAATAATCTTTTAATGTTCATAAATCCAAAACTAGAGGCCTTTATGAATGTCTAAAATGCAGCGATAATCACAATTAAATACGTGAATAAAAGTTTTATTATAGAGAGTCTCATAAAAACAACCTGTGTAGAATGTGAGTCTATGCAGGGAAGTCCCGAAGTAGTGATAAAATTTCATGGTGCATATTCTACATTTTAGTGTTTTTGGTTTATCTCTCATTGAGATTGCATTTCATCTTTTTTTGCATTTGCATCCTTAAGATCTATCTGGCTAACCTCTTTCTCCTCAGCCACTCTTGTTTGGTGAAAGACCATTTAGCTGAGGGCTGATAATTCTCCATGAGCGTAAAGTCACACTTCAGGAGTTCATTTTCCATGTTGACACTTTGCTGTCTCCTTTGAACTGTCCCATTTAGACACCCACCTCGGATTTGGCAGGTCTATATAAAAAGGCTTTCCCACCTAGGGAGAACTTAATCACAACAGATCACAGGGAGAAGCTGGCTGTCTTCTGCCACTGTCCAGAACATAGACACCACATCTCCAGCTTCTCTGCGTGCCATGGAGACTATACACCAACCGATTATAAAGATGGAAGAGGATTATACCCTATCTTCGGATTCTGACCCTGAATCTGCTTATTTATCCACATCTTGGGACTGGAAACAAAACGCTGAGAACTATTCTCTAAGTCAAACTCCATCTCCTCAGAGCTTGTCTCCTACAGCCTCATTTGAGTCTCCATTCTCTGGTTGTTCACGTCCACCAAGCCTGGAAGAGATACCATATGGGGAAGACATGGTGGCATACAGGTTGTTGCAATACCCTACTGACTGCCAGCACGACATGGAAGAGGGCAACGTTGGCCACAACAACAAACATGGGCAACATAATCCCAGAGCTTTCATGAATGCCCAACGCAGGAGAAAGGCCAGTGAGAGGGAGAAGATGAGGATGAGAGCCATAGCTGAGGCCCTACATAACCTCAGGAGGAATTTACCACCAGTCTACAGTCTAGGTAGACAACCTCTTACTAAGATCCAGACATTAAAATGCACCATTTCCTACATTGAGGAGCTCACCAACCTTCTTAACAACGCAAAGAGAACATAATTGCATCAAGACCTGCTTGACCTACCAGTGATGGACACTTCTGGATGGTTGTAATACCAAGCGATAAATGACCAGTGTGAGTGGACATTTGCTTTCTGGTTACTTGGGACTTGGGACAGTCATTGACTAAAATGAGGACAATGTGAGGACAATGCCCCTGTGTTTCTTATGCCAGATTTTACCACTGGGAATCTTATCGATGCAGGTCAATGCCCGGTTTATTGGAATTTTTGGATTTTTTACTGTAATTTTTTCTTACCATCTGTTGTCTTTATTCCAAAGTTTGTGAAGAGAGAACTCGGACCAGACAATAACCTGCCCCCTCACCATACATATATACTGTTTAATATTTTATAAGGTGCTGTATGCGTTATTATTTGTATATAAGGAATGAGTTTGAACAGCACAAAATTGCACAATTTACTAAATGTATTTATAATTGTGAATCATGAAGTTTCTTAGATAATAAAACTTGTAGAATAAGCACTATGTCTATATTGCTTTCTACATTCAGAATTAAAATGCATGTGATTGCTAATTATCTTAATTATTATTATCTGATACTAACCGTCTAGTTAGGCCTCATTCAGATGGGCGTATTGTACCTGTGTCCAAATTCCCATTGTATGGCACCCAGCCATTATTGAATTGAACTTTCAGCACCATGGACCCCTATAGTGCATTGATGGTGGTTCTCTAGATCTATGGTGAAATCTTGCATCCATATGAACAGGGATTGTCCTCTTTTTACTATTGATGACCTATCTTTTGGCTATGTCATCAATATCAGATCAGCGGGGGGTCCCACACCCACCACCCGATCAGCTGTTTGAAGAGAAGCGAATCTTCTCTTCAAACAGAGGATTGGCGGGGGTGCCGGGTGATCTCATATTGATGACCTATACTGAGGACACCCCTTTTAAACATGGGTAAACTAAACCATCTAAATGAGGCCTTAAAGGGGTATTCCCATCACAGAAAATGGGGCATATCGCTTGGATATGCCCCCCATTGTCTGATAGTTGCGGGTTGCACCTCTGGGGCCCGCATCTATGCCAAGAATGAAGCGGGGAGAGCGGTGGCTAAAGGACCCCAGGTTTCCCGGGGTCTGGCCACCACCGAGCGCTCTCCCCATACAAATAAATGGGAGCGCAGCACGCTTGTGCTGCCATTGCTCCCATTCATTTCTATGGGGCCAATGGAAATAGCCGAGCCAGGCTATTTTTGGCGGCCCCATAGAAATGAAAGGAGGGCAGCTGCGCACCACCTTTCCCCACTCTGTTCTCGTGTAGGTGTGGGTCCCAGAGATGGGACCCGCACCTATCAGACTTAGGGAGCATATCCTAGTGATATGCCCCCATTGTCTGTGATGGAAAAACCCCTTTAAGGCCCTATTACACCTGAAGATTAAGCAGGCAACTGTCGAGAGGGAAGAGTTCCTTCCCAGCAATTGCCTGCTCGCTAGTGGAGGAGACTGTTACCATTACATGCAGTGATCTCCTCAGTATTGGTGTGAGTGATCGCTAATGCCATTGCTCGTCCCCATACTGAATCATAGTTTGCTGGCAGCTGATATCACGGTATGATCTGCCGCCAGCAAACAATTATTTTTAAATACTGAAAGACTCCGATTACCCAATAAATGAGCATTTGCTCCTTAATCAGGTAATCAGTGGCAGTATTACGCTGCCAGATCATCGCTAAAGAGCGTTGATATGAACGCACATTAGCGATGATATTAGCTATTATCTGCCTGTGTAATAGGGCCTTTACACAAGATTTATGCAGGTAATCAAGAGCCCATGGAGAGGGGAAAAAAGAGTTCCACCAGAGGATATGATCTTGGGGGCGTGTACAGAACATGCACATCTTTGTTGCCATCATAGAACATTTCATGAACCAAGCCATAAGAAATAGACCCTGGGGGCAAGAGGTTGATTCCAAAGTTAGCTTCCGGCTGGGTTGTCTTCTGATGGACCTTTATCAATATTACTTGGGTTCATCAGAGGTTCCTCTGTACTTTGTTGGGCCAGTCCAACCCTGAATTGGACGGAAAGGAGACCATCAAGCATCAGATCTACTGCCCCAGTGTGGGATTAGTGTTGGCAAGAACCAGCACCACAAGGGGCCTTATATATGCGCCATTTCCAGCATCATGTCTATGATGTGAAGTACTCCCGGTATCACTCCATATCTACTCTCAAGTTTATTTTCCTTCCGTAAAGTTTCCAGACTAAGTAGGCTGTGATGATGCATTAATAAATAACATAACATAATTAATACATGACACTCCTCCGGGACAAACCCAATTACTATTCTCTACTTCTGGTGACATTTTAGCAGCTGTACCACATTAAGATTCAGGTCTGAGGCTATGCCAGGGTGATGTGAGCAATGCTAAACTAATGTGAGGGTCGTTTGACTTGTATCCAGTATAAATAAGCTGGTGCCCGACATTTGTCTCAGTCGGTGCAGTAAATCACTTTTATAAGCATTAGGCCTATTAGTCAGCGGGTGATTTCCTAGATACAGAGGAACTACAAATCCCAAGTCCTGTCTTGCTTGGAATTTGTGACACACATCGGTTGTTATGGGCCACCCGGGACTGCATACAGGAAAAAAATGCTTCAGGATGGCCAACGTTCCTCAGGGCAAAAGCACCATTTCCAGCTTTTCCCTTGGGGAATTCTTAACAAGTAAATAAAGCTAATTTACTAAAAGGTAGTGTTGGGCGAGCATGCTCGCCCAAGCACTATATTGGCTGCTACGCAGCCAATAAACATACGGGTAAAGACTAGAAATCGCTGTAATGCCGTAGCCATGTTGGTTACTGGTATTACAGTGATTGGCTGGCTGGAACGCGTCATCGGGTGCTATAAAACACCCGATGACACATGGTTCTGCTCAGTCTTAGTCAGGGAGAGCTGCAGCCGGAGGGACAGATAGCGTAGGCAGGGGCATAGCTAAAAGATCATGGGCCCCGGTGCAAGAGTTCAGCTTTGGCCCCCCTTCCCTTAGTGCTTTGTGGCCAGAGGAAAGGAAGCACATAGCCTTCATGCTGCCTGAGGCCAAAAATTGAAAAGCCCCCCCATGCCAAATTCTTGACCTAACCCCTTCCCCCTAGCCAGAGATGTAACTTGACCAGTATGCACTTTATATAATACCGGTGTCTTCTTATGAACTAGAAGGGTCTTTGGGCCCCCTCAGGCTCTTGGGCCCGGTAGCGACTGCTACTTCTGCCTTCCCCCTATAGCTACGCCCCTGAGCGTAGGGATAGATAGTATTTGTGAGACAGGTTTAGTTTGAATCTTTCAGAGACCCAAAAGTCCTTTTAAGGACTGTTGTTTTATCTTGCTCCTATTTATATTATTAGCGCAACCTGCGCACAGTTGTTTGGCCGCTGGTGACAGTGACACAACTTCTGCTACATCTCGTTTGCGCTTCCTAAATACCTGTGACATTCAGTGTAATTTTTTCTGCCGCTGGTGACAGCGACATTACCTGCGCTACATCTCCTGTATAACAATTTTTCCTCTAAAATCTATTTTATCTTCGGTTTTGTGCATATTATTGTCAGTCTGTAAAAGTGGCATAATACTCGGACAACATCATTCCCAGCGGCGACCTGGGCGTCCAAGAAGCATCCAGACATCCTCCCCATGCTGTTCCTAAACCATTTCAGTGGTGTTTCCATCATTTTCTGACCTTTTCCTGTGAACCAGACACCCTCCGCTCTTCAGAGCAGGGGGTGCTTGGTTTAGTGCTCGGGTTCTCCCATTGACTTACATTGTGCTCTGGAGCTCTGTAGAGCAACCGAGCACCACCTAGTGTTCTACCCGAGCACCTGAGCACTTTGGTGCTAGAGCAACACTACTGAAAAAATCTCTAAAATCTCTTACATATAAAAATAACAAAGAATAATTACATTTACTGTAACTGTTAATCTATCTGTAAAATTAGATTCAGAAGTGAAGGTATAATGTTTTCTGCCATGGATAACATCACCCATCTCTCCCATACTCCTGAAGGCAAATGGTCAATGATAAACTGTTTGCTGTTGGATTAGCAGCTCAGGAGCCTTGGTTAAAGCTGGTCATACATATTCAATAGTTGTCAGCCTAACAGTCGTTAGGCCGACAACTTTCTCTTCCGACTCCCCCTTACATGTTCAGTTCAGTGGATCATGTATGTATCTTCCGTGGGGTGAGACAAGAAAGACACCGCCAGACACTACTACCCAGGTTATCTCCTGGGAGAATAAAATGATCAGGTAAAAATATTCCCTTTGCCTGATCCTTCATTATCCTGGCATCATCTGTCATGGAAGAGTCGGGAGATCCCCAGTCTTGATGCTCTCCGAAAGAGAAACAATATAAAATATTGTAATTTGATACCTGGTAATGGCTAACTAAATTAAATGATGTTATAAGGGAAACTTTCAAGACTCTGAAGTTGCTTCTTCAGGCCAGGAATTCTTCCTGGCCTGAAGAAGGGACCTCAGAGTCTCAAAAGGTTGCCTTGTAACATCATTTATTTTAGTTAACCATTAAAAGGCCTCTTCATACAGCTGGGCCAATGGTGGTCTCCTATCCTGAGGATAGGTCATCAATATGTAAATCATAGAGAACTCCTTTAAGCCTGGTGAAACCCACTTGAAGGAATGGCCAGTCAAATACTGTGTATCAGATCTTTGGCTGACACTTGTTGACGAGGGTGGTAACAGAGGATATGAATGGCAGCAGCTTGTCCCTCAGAACACTTGCACCCTCGGCCAAACTAAGCGGGCATTTGTATGCAGAGGTCAGGAGGAATAGCTTTTGGCCAAATAAGTGTTCAACCGGCAGCTGCTGAAGGTGTGTGGCTACCTTAAAGGGGTTGTTTGGGCTACAAATATTAATGACCTATCCTCACTATAGGTCATCAACATCAGATTGGTGTGGGTTTGACATCTAGCACCTCAACCAAAGGTACTATACGATGTACGGAGTGGAACCAGAAGACTCTGTACACTGTGTAGTTTCTGGTGGCAACGTACTGCAGTACAGCTCCCATTCACTTGAATAGGAGCTGAGGTGCAGTATCCTGACATGGCCAGCAGCTGGTGGATGCGACTGATCGAGTTGGACCCCCACCGATCTGATACTAATGGCCTGTCCTAAGAATAGGTGATTAATATCTGTAGCCCACATAATGACTTTAAGAATAACATCTGCAATTCTTGAATTCCCAAAGTTCAAGCGAGCCGACCTTGCAGATCCTCAGCTTGGGAATGTTCTTATAACCTCCTGTGATGAATCCATAAAATAATAACCCATTTGATAGTCAGCGTGCTGGCACCTCACATAATGTACCAAAGGACTTATCATTAATTCAGTAAAGGATCATCTGCACTAAATCCTGAGATGAAAAGTACCCAACATGTACATTATAGACTTTATTTTAAATGACCCTTCAATGAGTAGAGGACCATTTTGTCTATTTAGGAACTGTAGACATGGTTTATGTATGTTTATCAGCCTCCCCTGACTCTGTGCCTCATCTATAAGGTGGTGCTTCAGATAGCCTGACATTGAGGCTTGTGACTACCACTGGGTCAAAAGCTGTTAAAAAAAGAAAACAAAAATAAAAAGAACCATTCCTGACCTCCACACTGCTACGGTCCCTGCTCCTCTCCACTTCCTGTCCCAGCTCAACAAGCAGGAAATGCCAGAAAAGGTCCATTCAACCAATTACCAGCCTTAGCAGTGACCCGCCTCAGCCAGTGATTGGCTGAGTGGGCATTTCCTGTGTGTTGAGATGGGACAGGAAGTGGAGAGCAGCAGGGAAATCATTGGAGCTAAGTACATTTTTAACAATTTTTTTTATATTTGTATAAAGATTCTCACCAGAAAATCCCTTTAACAGTTATTGCATAGCAGAATTATCTAGACACTGTGTATCACCTTTATTAGCTTACTTCATGTATCAAGCTATTATGTGAGCTCTGAATTGTGTGGTGTTGTTTAGGCACTATACAGAATATTAGCTTTTCCTTTGTCTGGGAGAGGCAGCACTGTGTAGCATTGTTATTTTGGCAATTGTATGCTCTATATGACCAATATATGGCAGTGTTATCATGTCTACAATGTGTTTTATATATGTATGCTCTAAATGGATCATTATTTAATAATTTATCACGTTACATTAAGAAGAATACTCTCAGTGTTAAATGCCACAAGTCATATTCCTCATAACGTAGAAGAAAACTCCAGTCGAAAAGAATAAAATGAAAAACGATTTCTGCTTTTCTTAAGCCGAATCTAATATCTAGCAGCTCATGCAGACATATCATTGGTGCAGCCTGTGCAGCTACACAGGGGTCCTTTCGGCAAGAGGGACCCATACCCCATTTTTAAAAAAATGGCACTGAGGTTCCCTTAGCTCAAAATTACTAGGCTTGACTAGAGTCATAGAAACAGGTAATGCGTTCTTATGATGGGCCTGTATTCCAGATAAATAAGCTAATAATCAACAGGGTCCCTCTGCTGTCTGTGTCCATCCCTGAGCTCATGTGTCAACCACACATTATTTCCTATGGAGCTTTTCATTGTCTGGGAGTCTTCTATAGGAGTCTCATCAGTGTTTCCTAAAGGAACACTTTCACCCAAAGTGTCCATACAGGGCTGTGATTTGAATAACATTACTTATAAAGCTTTTGAAACATGTCCCTAAATGTCTTCAAGATCCAAAAATTTAGGACCACGCTACTTGGTGGATGGCTCATTTTTGAACATCTTCTACAATGCCAACATCTCCTAGATTGGATTGGTCTCCAACCCAGGATGAAGGGCCCATAATCTACAGTGCTCCACTCATAATACAGGTGTTTTCACATGTAGCACAGGGCCCTTTGGCCCCCTTATACACCAGGCTATGTTTGCAACTGATTCCTTTGCACCCTTTTATACAGTAGCTACACACCTGATATGAACAGTTACCCTGGAAGGGCCAAATCAAACAAACATTTTATGTCCCTCACTTTTCAATCATCCTCCCCACCTTCTCAACACAAACTCCATATCCTTGTGCCTCAACAGTGTTATCCTGCTGTGCCCCCAGTATTAATAATGTCCCCTATAGTATCTCGAGCAATAATAACACCCCTCTATTGTGCCCCCAGTAATAAGGCGCCATGCACTGAAAATTCCCCTATAGTGCCCCAGTATTAAAATGCCTCCAGTAATGCCCTCCATAGGGCATTACTGGATTAATAATTCCCCATAGTGTCCCTAGTAATGCCCCCTATAGCGCTCCTGTATTAAAAGTCCCCAATAATGACCCAGTGAGTACTGCCCCAATAGTGCTCCTAGTATCTATTACTACAGTAATGCTCCTCTATATTACCCCCAGTAACTAGTACCCTAGTAAACCCCCCCCTTATAGTGCCCCTATAGTATACCAATGCTCCTACGGCAAACTATGGCACAGGCAACCACTGGCTCCTGTGCCCTGTATTCACATGTATTGTCGTCCAGTTGAATCCAGTCTCCATTGCCATGTGTTCAGAAATTTTCTTCCAGTGCCTCGACACACTCCAAGAGCAGATTGATCAACTGCATAAAATATCTACATCCCACAGAGCACACTGCGGACATGTACGGCAACCTGTTCAAAAAAAGGTGCAGAGCATAGTCTGATATTTAGGGTCTGTGGTTGCATTGCTTAAAAAAGGGGTGTTACTCCCCATAACTACATGCTTATTTACAAGTGCTCTAAACAGACATTTTAGCTATTAACTACTTGTGCAGCCATTTCACCTGAACTGTGAAGAGTGCATTTGTATAACATCTGCCAGTCCCTGCATGCTGAGAACTGAATTGATGTGCTTCAACTTAATTCTTCAGTAAAGAAACGTTCTGCTCTTAACTTGGCTTCCTCTTTATTCCCAGGGGAGTGACAGAGTAAGTGAGCACTACAATCATCATTCTTGCTACTATCACTCTTCTCTGCTCTACTCCTCTGGGCTTGCTGCATATGGCCCATTTTCACTGAGAGCTTTAGGCTGTGTAGATCTGACTTTGTTCAACCATACTACCAACTGAAAAATAAGATGGGTGTAGGTTGTTCTGCCGCTGGGACCCTCAGTGACCAGCTCTGATCTGCAGAGAAACCTGGAAGCAAGTGTTTACTTCTGCTGCAGCACCACCTGTGGGCAAATGAAGCATTGCATAGTTTCCATTGAAATGTACCAGCTGGCCATACCATGTATGGATGTGATGAGTCCTCCAGAGAGATCCTTGTAACTGCACTTTGCTCCAGTAATTAATTGATGTTTTCAGTTCCGGACCGGGTTCCTTGGGCCTACCAGAGAAAATTATTCATGGAGCCTATCTAACCTGTTTTGAATCAAAGAAATAGACCCTACTGGCAAGTGGTTGGTTCCAATCGGGTTTTTTTCTCGACAGCGGTGTAACTACCATGCGACTGCTATGGGGCCCAGGACAAGAGGGGGCCCAGTCTAAGTTGGGATTATCTCCTCTTCTACTGGGTGTGAAAACTTGGTCAGGACTCTACCCTCTAAAGGAATAACTTTTAGCAAATGAGGCAGTGGAAAAAATGGCCCAAGGGTCATAGAAAGGGGTTTAGGCAGAAACCCTTCTGTCCTGTGTGGGGGGCCTGGTCTGATCCTTGCTATGGGGCCCTTACTTCTCTATGTATGCCACTGCCTCTGGAGGATCCTCTGGTACTGTGATGGGCCAGTCTGACCCTGGATGTTTTGAATGAAGGATTCTCCACTATCTTAGGGTCCATTCACACATCCGTATGAATGGTGCCGCATCCCTTCCGAAATTTTTGCGGAATGGGTGTGGACCCATTCATTTTCAATGGGGCCACAAAAGATGAAGACAGCACGTAGTTCCGCGGCCCCGCAAAAAAATAAAGCATGTGCTATTCTTGTCCGCAGCCATTGACAAGATAAGGCATTGCTGTTGTGCCAGCACATAGCCGGTGTCCGTGTTTTGCGAATCTGCAATGACATGCGGATGTGTGAATGGACCCTTAAATGAGTTCTCTACTCCAAAAAAGGCCCTTTAGATTTCACTGATCCTGTTAAAAGGGCAAACAAGTCAATGGATCCAGATGTCCTACACATAGCTAAGACAAACATAGAGCGGTCCCCAACTAAAACTAGCAGCATCGGATATAAATGGTTTTCTGAGCAGCCTTAGGCCGGATCCTCAAACTTCTGGTCAGGAACTGAACTTGACTGCATCCTGTAATATACGGAACTCACTGTCAAGGACTTTATGCATATTTATAAAGGACATCGCCTGTGGTAACTTCGTTCTTGTAAATACACTTCTGCAAATTTCCTATGCATATAAATGGAGAGAAAATGAAGCCTCTGTAATATCTATATTGTATAACGGGGTAAGAAGGCGAAGATGTCTTATCAGCTCAAGAACTCTCACAAAAACAAAACAATTTTAAAGCAATACAGTAGAACAAGGGGTCCTCAAGTGGTGGACATCGGTCCGAATCCAGACCTCAGTTACCAGCTGTAAGGACGACAACATGTCCCAATCTCAACTGTATCTGTGTCCTCAGGACTAGGCTTGAGCGAATCGAGCTTGGATCATAGATTCGTACAGCATTAAAATGTATGGGCTCCGTGTAGCCAAACTTCATCTCGGCCGAAGTTGCGCAAGACTTTGGTGAATGACTACCGGTATTCCTATCTGCGTATTTAAAAACATTTTAAAATAGGAATCCGAAGTCGGCTTTGGTACTGACTGGTTCCTCGGTACCAAAGCCGACTTCTGGCGTCCATTTACCAGGCCCGAAACACGTCATCACCTGCTGTATGCCATTTTAAAGTGCTTCAAATAAACTCTGATTTTATTAGGTGGTGTTGTGGTGCTGGAAAAATCTCTTGGACCATTTCTAGGTCAGTGCCCCTACACCTTCTGTGACACACGACTCTAATCCAGGTGAGCTTGGACAGCACACCGGTCATTATACTTTCTTTATCTTAAAGGGGTTCTTCAGGATTTTGATACTGATGGCTTATCCTCAGATTATCTGGATGAAGAGGCTGCATTGCTCCACGAGCGCCTAGGCCTCTTCCTAGGTCATATGATTTCACGTTCATTGGTCACATGGTCTAGGCACAGTTCAGCCCCATTCACATGGAACTTGGATGCAATACCAAGCACAGCCACTATACAATGGACAGCGCTGTGCTTGGTTTTGCTGTGAGGAGACCAGAGCTCTGATGAGTGCCGCGGTTTCCTCAAACCAGGGGCTGATTGTCCATAGACCTTACAGGGAATTTTCCTGGTGGGCTGATGCCCAGGGGGCCGCCTGATCCCTCCTCACATCCGTCCAGTAGGAGTTTTTGGGGATGTATTTTGTGCTCCTGTCAGTATTTTATGATGGACTGTGGTATTTGCTCTATTGGCGTGGTATAATGTGCCACAATATGGTATTGCTGGCCCTGCCTTCCATCAATTTGGACCGGACTACAAAACAGGACCACTTTTAGTATTTTTTCCAGGGTCACTTTAAGTTCTCAGTCCGCCCCTGCCTCAAACAGCTGATCAGCAGGGGTGAGTCTGACCCCGGCTAATCTCATATTGATGACCTATCCCCAGGATAGTCCATGAATATGGGAATTCTGGAGAACCCCTTTTAAGCATTGATCCACACTGATACATTGTAACAAGACTTTGGCTCGTGACATCTGCAACCGGCCAAACATTTCTCCTGCAGCACCCCAATGGGCTGTGTGCATAACATGTCGGGTGTTCCAGTATGAGATGCTCTTTGCAGCCACTGTCCACTCCAGCAGAACATCGGACCCCCCTCCATTAAGTCCCTTATCTGAAAATGGGGTTTATAAACCAGATGACCTTTGTAATTGGTAAACTGAAAAACTGATGTATACTGCCCAATAGGGCGTATGGATTAGGGGTGTCTTGAGTGAGTGGACACCCCTTTAAAGCAGACATGTAACCTCTTCTGACATGGCTGTTTTTTAACTATGATTTGAATAGAAAAATATAGTGGCTCTCCCCTCTGAATTACTGGAATAAGGAGCGCTGTCAATCGGCCAACCCTATGCCTAAAAAATGTGGATGTATATAGTAGATTTGACAGGCACACTTACATCTGGAAGTCGAACCTCTTTTTTGAAACAAATATATCAATTTATTAAAATATAATTAAAAAAAAACAAATAAAAACAAATTGAAAGCATATGTATACATACAGATATATCCCTATTTGTCAGCTCCTGATATTTATGTCTGATGGCTGGCCGATACTGTGTACTTCCGTGTCCCACGTGTGTGGTGTTTTCCAGCTCAGTGTGATCTGTAAGTCCTGCTGACTCACTGTAGTACGTAGTCCCGGTCTCACTGTATTTGCTTCTTCTGCTGTATCTGGGCTTGGCCTATCTGGGACATTGATGGCAGATCGCTAGGCCATATGCCACCAATATCGGATATGTGCTTCCCCAAAGTGAAGAGAGAGGAGCTATGCATGTGCGGCCACCCCTGTTCAACGCATGGAGAGGTGACCTTCATCGCTCGGCTATTTTCGGGTTTCCCTTAGCTATGAATAGCAAGCACACTGCGAATGCGTGGTGTGCTCTTCTTCACTTCGGGAGCCTCGTTCTCTAGATAGAAGGTGGGACCTGCACCTATCTGACATTGATGGCATATCCCAGCAATATGCTATGTCTGAGATGGGCCAGCCCTGTTTAATTTGTATTCAGCCTCTCTGAGTCAGTATTTTGTAGGACTACCTTTCGCTGCAATTAAACTTGCAAGTCTTTTGGGGCAGTGATTTTGAACCAGTGTGCCTCCAGCTGTTGCAAAACTACAACTCCCATCATGCCCAGGCAGCCTACAGCTATCAGCCTACAGAAGGGCATGGTGGGAGTTGTAGTTTTGCAACAGCTGGAGGCACACTGGTTGAAAATCACTGTTTTGGGGTATGTCTCTACTAGCTTTGCTCAAGTTCAGCTCAGATTGGATGGAGAGCATCTGTGAACAGCAATATTTGCATATGCCTCATATTCTCAATGGGATTTTGGTCTGGACTTTGACTGGGCCATTCTAACACACTGGAGGTCTTATGACTTTCTTTCAAAAATTACTTTCTTCTTGCCACTTTTCCATAAAGGCCAGATTTGTGAAGTACATGATCTCTGCAGCTTCTTCAGAATCACCATGGGCCTATTGGCTGCTTATTTAATCTGTGCTTTCCTTGCCTGGGATGTCAGTTTAGGTGGACGGCCATGTCTTAGTACAGTCATGGTCAAAAGTTTTGAGAATGACACAAATATTATATTTTCACATGATCTGCTGCCCTCTGGTTTTTATGTGTGTTTGTCAGATGTTTTTATCACATACAGAAATATAATTGCAATCATATTATGAGTAACAAAAGCTTATATTGACAGTTAGAATGAGTTAATGCAGCAAGTCAATATTTGCAGTGTTGACCCTTCTTCTTCAGGACCTCTGCAATTCTCCCTGGCATGCTCTCAATCAACTTCTGGACCAAATCCTGACTGATAGCAGTCCATTCTTGCACAATCAATGCTTGCATTTTGTCAGAATTTGTAGGTTTTTGTTTGTCCACCCGTCTCTTGATGATTGACCACAAGTTCTCAATGGGATTAAGATCTGGGGAGTTTCCAGGCCATGGACCCAAAATCTCTATGTTTTGTTCCCTGAGCCATTTAGTTATCACCTTTGCTTTATGGCAAGGTGCTCCATCATGCTGGAAAAGGCATTGTTGATCGCCAAACTGCTCTTGGACGGTTGGGAGAAGTTGTTCTCGGAGGACATTCTGGTACCATTCTTTATTCATGGCTGTGTTTTTAGGCAAGACTGTGAGAGAGCCGATTCCCTTGGCTGAGAAGCAACCCCACACATGAATGGTTTCAGGATGCTTTACAGTTGGCATGAGACAAGACTGGTGGTAGCGCTCACCTCGTCTTCTCCGAATAAGCTGTTTTCCAGATGTCCCAAACAATCGAAAAGGGGATTCATCAGAGAAAATGACTTTACCCCAGTCCTCAGCAGTCCACTCCCTGTACCTTTTGCAGAATATCAGTCTGTCCCTGATGTTTTTTCTGGAGAGAAGTGGCTTCTTTGCTGCCCTCCTTGAGACCAGGCCTTGCTCCAAGAGTCTCCGCCTCACAGTGCGTGCAGATGCACTCACACCTGCCTGCTGCCATTCCTGAGCAAGCTCTGCACTGCTGGTAGCTCGATCCCGCAGCTGAAACACTTTTAAGAGACGGTCCTGGCGCTTGCTGGTCTTTCTTGGGCACCCTGGAGCCTTTTTGGCAACAATGGAACCTCTCTCCTTGAAGTTCTTGATGATGCGATAGATTGTTGACTGATCTTTCTAGCTGCGATACTCTTCCCTGTTAGGCCATTTTTGTGCAGTACAATGATGACTGCATGTGTTTCTTTAGAGATAACCATGGTTAACAGAAGAGAAACAATGATGTCAAGCACCAGCCTCCTTTTAAAGTGTCCAGTGGTGTCATTCTTACTTAATCATGACAGATTGATCTCCAGCCCTGTCCTCATCAACACCCACACCTGTGTTAATGGAGCAATCACTGAAACAATGTTAGCTGGTCCTTTTAAGGCAGGGCTGCAATGATGTTAAAATGTGTTTTGGGGGATAAAGTTCATTTTCTAGGCAAATATTGACTTTGCAAATAATTGCTGTTAAGCTGATCACTCTTTATAACATTCTGGAGTATATGCAAATTGCCATTATAAAAACTGAAGCAGTAGACTTTGTAATAATTAATATTTGTATCATTCTCAAAACTTTTGGCCATGACTGTAGGTTTGCAATTATGCCATACTCCTTCCATTTTCAGATGAAGGATTGAACAGTGAGATGTTCAGAGCCTGGGATATTTTTTTATAACCTAACTTTCTTTATACTTCTCCACAACTTTATCCCTGACCTGTCTGGTGTGTTCCTTGGTTTTCATTATGCTGTTTGATCACTAATGTTCTCTAACAAACCTCTGAGGCCTTCACAGAACAGCTGTAGTTATACTGAGAATAAATTACACAGAGGTGGACTCTAGGTGACTTCTAAAGGCAATTGGTCACACTTTTTAGGGGTATCAGAGTACAGGGGGGCTAAATACAAATGCACGCCACACTTTCCTGATTTTTATTTTTTAAAAATGTTGAAAACAATGTATCATTTTCTTTTCCCTTCACACATACTTACTACTTTGTGTTGGTCTATCACATAAAATCCTAATAAAATACATTTAAGTTTAATGAGTCTAATGTGAAAAAATGTGAAAAAGTTCAAGGAGTATGAAGACTTTTTCAAGGCATTTAGCTTCTTATTTTCTTTTTCATTTTTACAGCGTTCTCTGTGGGGTATAAATGACCTTATTCTGCTGGTCAGTATGATTATGGTGATACAAAATGTATATGGTTTTTATGTTGTACAACTTTTGCACAATAAAAATAGAAAACAAATAAAAAAAAAACATTTGTTTTTCTTTTGTCATATTCTAAGGGCCATAAATTTTTTTTTAATTTTCTGATCGTGGTGCAGTGCTTGGGCTTATTTTTTGCTTTTTTTAGAGTACATGTGCCTTGATCACGTTTAGTCTAGGGCTACACGGCAACATGTGTCATGCGACTTTTTGCAAAAATGTCACGCAACATTTTTTGTAATGATACTCAATGGTGTCGCACTGCGACATGCTGTGAAATTCTGCAACAGTGACACAACAGTCGCAAGAAATCCATCCAAGTTGGATTTATGTGTGACTGTCGTGTTGCAGTTGCAACATGTCGCAATACGACACCATTAACTATAAAAAAAAAATGTTGCGCAACATTGCTGAGACGTCGCAGTGTAGTTATACCCTTTTTGTTGAGCAATTTTTATAGCCCTAGCCTTAATCCATTTTTTGGAGGCAAGGTGAGCAAAAATCAGCAATCTTTTATTTGATTTTTTAATTTTACTTTTTTTTTTTTTTTAAGGAGTTCACCATACAGATACCTAATACAGCAACTCTCTCAGGTAACCTGACAGCAGCCACAAAACCACCATGATGAAAATTAAAATCATGGACGGGAAATAACACCAGACCACAACATACATTTTTGACATAAGTTGGGAAGGGGCGGCGGTCTACCATACTGTACTGTCTGCATCCTTTATTAGATCTACTGAAAACCAAAGAAGACATATGCCCCTGGTTCCACCGTGACACAACTGCCACCAATCCTGTACGAATCTAATTAAGCAGCATTTAGTATATTGCAGGCCGCCCCGCTCACTGATCGATACCATAAATACTGTATGATGCAGACCTGCGCAGGATGTACAACGCAGACCGTAAATTCGCCGGCCTTCGTTAATCCGAAAGCTCTTCATTCATGAATTATTAAGCGAGGTAATTATCTGATAAGACGCTTCTGGTGTGTTGTATAAGTGTCTGCAGATTCTGCCTTCACTTATTGACACGTACATTCTGGTGTCGTGATTGATGTATGCAGCACTGTACTCTTATCTGCAGAGGAAGCGGGAATGTGAGCCTGCGGGACAAGCCGTGCCTCGAGTAACCCACCATCATACCGGTCTTGCTACAGGCATGCCACTTAAAGGGGGGAAGTGGACAATTTCCCAGGGTTCTGTCCTGCACCACCAGAAACTTTACCATTAACCCCTTCACTGTTCAGGTACTGTATGGCAACATTATTGACACACTATATGGACACTGAAAGGCGTTATTATGTGTATGTGGTACTGACATATCCCACTGTCATACTGTTCTTGCTACAGGCAGGGGGGAAAATGGACAATTGCTGAGGGCTCAGTCTTAGATCACCAGGAATTTTACCATTAACCCCTTCACTATTTAGGCACTGTATGGCGGTATTATTGAAGCACTATTTGGACAATGAAAGGCATTATTATGTGCGCATTTTATGGATGTATTTTTTGGTATTGTGAGATCAGCCGTCTAAAAGTGACAAGCTGAGGCCCTTACTTTACTTGATGTCCAGGGCCTCACACTCTATAAAGCTGGTTCTGATTATGGGAAGTTCATTACTAAAGATGGCAGTGTTTCTGTAGGTTTAGGCTAGGTTTATACAGTAACTAAGCTTGAGCAAATTGAGCTTCGGATCATAGATCCAAAGTCGATTTGTTCAAACACTTCGCTTTAGTGCTGTCTGGAGACTTGTCTCTGTACAGCATTAAAATGTATTGCCTCTGTGGAGGCAAAATTAGTTTCACCCAAATTTGTTTTTGCCCCCGGCACTAGCAAAACCCCTCTATAGGGCACCCTTTAGAGTCCCCATTAGTAATAAGGCCAAGCTATGATCCCTATAGTTATAGCCCCAGTAGTTATAATGCCCCTATAGTGGCCCTGGTAATTATAAAGCCCTCTGTAGTAGCTCCAAGTATTTAGAAAGCTCTATGTAGTAGCCTGAGTATTTATAAAGTCCTGCTGCGATGTCCCCTGTAGTTAATGAAGACCCATGCAGTGCCCTCTTGTATTATAATGCCCCCTGTATTATAATGCCCCCTATAGTGCCAGTAAATGTAATGCAACCCCTCGTCATGCTTGAATGTATAATGCCCCCTGTAGTGCTCCAGCCTGTATTATAATACTACCCTCTGTTTTATAATGCTCCCTGTGGTGGAAATATATATAGTGGGATGTGTGTGGCATGTGTCTATCCTGTAAATGGAGTGCATACCTCCCAACCATCCCAGATCCAGCGGGACAGTCCCGGGTTGCAGTGGCTGTCCTGCTGTCCCAGTACAGGGAAGGTATGTCCCGGTTTCTGGCAGCTGTCCCTGCATCCATAGGATGCAGAGACAGTTGCCTGTATTGTGATGAAGCAGAGAGAGGGCATCGGCTCACTGCTTCATCTATCATCCCTTCCGTCTCCCCTGCTGCTCTCCATACCTCTGGTCTTGGCGGGGGGCGGGGTCGGCAGTCAGCCTTGGCCCCGCCCCGCCAGATTAGACCAGCCGATGTCCTGCTGATGATGCTGTTGGGAAGAAGGTAAGTATGTTCTGTTTATTTTTTTTAACTTGGGGCACAACATATTACAGGGGGGCACAATATAGGCATATTACTGGGGGCACAACATTACTGGGTGGCACAAGGTGGGCATATTACAGGAGGGCACAATATGGGCATATTACCGGAGGCAGAATGTGGGCATATTACAGGGGGGCACAATGTGGGCATATTACTGGGGGCACAATGTGGGCATATTACAGGGGGGCACAATGTGGGCATATTACAGGGAGGCACAATGTGGGCATATTACTAGGGGCACATAACTGGGCGTATTACGGGGGCACAATGTGGGCATATTACTGGGGAAACAGCTGGTCATATTACTGGGGGCACATAACAGGGCATATTACTGGGGGCACAGCTGGGCATATTAAAGGGGGCACAGCTGGGCATATGACTGGGGGCACAGCTGGGCATAATAATGGGGGCACATAACAGGGCATATTAATGGGGGCACATAACAGGCATATTAATGGGGCACATAACAGGTCATGTTAATGGGGGTACATAACAGGGCATATTACTGGGGGCACATAACTGGGGAATAATTACTATGTGGGGCAGTAAGGGGACTGGGTGGGATTAGGTGTATAGTTATGTTTTGGGCGGAGTTAGAGGCATGACCTTGTGTTGAAACAATTTGCCACAATGTATCCCTCTTTTCAGTCTGTCTAGTTTTGGTGGTAAACAAGCCAGGTTTTTCCCCTCCAAAACAGGCTCTTCTTTAAACCCTATGATAGCTGAGGGAAATTACTAGATTCTCATTATTAGCTAGAAAGTCCCCAAAGTCTCTCAGTGTTCAATAACCCTTTCCACAGTGCCATGCAAACACAGTGCAGATGAACAGGATATATATCACAACAAACATTTGAAATGCAGTTACACAGTATTAAACAGTGAAAGTTAACCCTTTAAAGTGAAATAAAGTAAGGAGTTGATGACTTTGCATAGGAGAAACAGGCAAATATCAACAGATATCCAGACTTCAAACTATACCTGTTCCTGTCCAATTTTCCCATCAGATTCCAGCCTGTGCAAAGCTTGGAGGGAAATCCGCCGCAAATCTACAGCAAAATCCTCAAGCAAATTCAGTGGGTTTTATTCTGCTGCGATTTTTCATTTACAAAATTGGGAGGTATGGGGATGTGTGTGGCATGTGTCCAGTCTGTGAGTGGCGTGTATGTGGCATGTGTCCATCCTGTGGGTGGGATGTGTGTGGCATGTGTCCATCCTGTGGGTGGGATGTATGTGGCATGTGTCCATCCTGTGGGTGGGATGTATGTGGCATGTGTCCATCCTGTGGGTGGGATGTGTGTGGCATGTGTCCATCCTGTGGGTGGGATGTGTGTGGCATGTGTCCATCCTGTGGGTGGGATGTGTGTGGCATGTGTCCATCCTATGGGTGGGATGTGTGTGGCATGTGTCCATCCTGTGGGTGGGATGTGTGTGGCATATGTCCATCCTTTGAGTGGGATGTGTGTGGCATGTGTCCATCCTGTGGGTGGGATGTGTGTGGCACGTGTCCATCCTGTGAGTGGGATGTGTGTGGCACGTGTCCATCCTGTGAGTGGGATGTGTGTGGCACGTGTCCATCCTGTGGGTGGGATGTGTGTGGCATGTGTCCATCCTGTGGGTGGGATGTGTGTGGCATGTGTCCATCCTGTGGGTGGGATGTGTGTGGCATTTGTCCATCCTGTGGGTGGGATGTGTGTGGCACGTGTCCATCCTGTGAGTGGGATGTGTGTGGCACGTGTCCATCCTGTGGGTGGGATGTGTGTGGCATTTGTCCATCCTGTGGGTGGGATGTGTGTGGCACGTGTCCATCCTGTGAGTGGGATGTGTGTGGCACGTGTCCATCCTGTGAGTGGGATGTGTTTTGCTGTCATTGCCCCGACCTGAGGATTTTCCTACCATTAATGTGTTTACGCTGCACCTCAGTGCTGCATACACATCCCGCCTGGGCCTGAGCCATCCTCTGCTTGCTTGCATGTAGTGAATCTTATCTGTCACCAGTTTATACGTTTCATCCTTTCTGACCATAGCTTATTGCAGCACAATAAATGGAAATGGTTCTTGGATGAGGTAAAACGCTCCATAATGAGATTCAATAACCTCATCAGCACTGTTTGCTCCTGAGTAATTTTAGAGGCCACTGGTCGCCTGCCACGTCATAGTCATCAACATTGGCGCCTGTTCCTGCAGATAAATGGTGGAATGAATGTTACCACTCACATCATCATCTGCTCCTTCAGTGGACACCGTCCAAGCAGTGATACGTGCGTTCGCCAGCTGCAGGGTTATTGTGCTCGCATTACGATTCAAGCAGCGAATTTATGGAGCGTCAGACATTCAAAGGGAATGTGCCACCGACATTTTTTTTCTACCAGTTAAAACCAGATAGCAACACATATCCTTTTTTTCCAATCTGTTTTTATTTTATATTTGTAGATTTTTTTTTCTTTTTCCTGAACATGATTACGTGGATGGCCATAGACACAATGGACAGGAGGGGACGTCATTGACCTCTATGAGAGAGTTTTCGAAGCATGCTCTGTGACCTGTGCAGAGGGAGCAGATAAGCTTTGACAATCGCTTATTGTGAAGGGTGAATCATGTCTTATCTATACACAGATAGTGGCCAGTGCAAAAACTGCCAGATTTTATGTTTTTTTTGTTTAAATATAGGCATTAACAATGAAAATTAAAAATAACATTTTCAAAAATTCTTTAGAAATGATTTGTTTTAAACAATGGGTTATTTTCTGATGACACATTCCTTTTAAAAGGAACTGCCATATAACAGATGCAGCAGAGGTGAATTTGTCATTAACTGTTTCTTTTCTGCATTGTGATGGCTCACAGAGTAGCTGAAAAAAAAGAGGAGTACTACAACCACCATCATTGTTGATGTCCGTATGCTGCTATTGAGAGAATATTGCACTGTGACATACTGTGTAATTGTACCTTGCTGCTATTTGTACTACCACTCCTATCATCAACTTAGTAAAGAGAGACTTAATCTATTACAGCTATTGGGCCTGATCATTGTCTCCACTATCAACTGGTCCTGCCTTGTCCATCCTCCACTCATTCCTCCTGGGCTGGTGCAGTTTCTGCTGCAGCTCTCTCCCTGTCACAGCTCAAGGGTGTGTGTCCTTTCTGCAGTAGCTCTGTGCCTGAAACTGTCACAGCTTCTAACAGTAGATGTGGCGGGCGGCAGTTGACAGATGGTGCTGAGCATGTGCGACCTGTACATTACTGTAGAGATTAAATACCAGGGGTACCATTAAAGCGAAGTAAGGAGAATATCTCACAAATTGAGCATTTTTGTAGTACAAAGAAAATGACAAAAGTAACTACTTTTTTCATGCTGAATTATATATTAAAGGGGTATTCCCATCTTAGACAAAGGGGGCATATCGCTATATGAGAACGGGTCTGGTCACGACCAGGCGCAGGTCCCCGCTGTGCTCATAGAAATGATACTTCAATGATACTCAATGCAATGACACTGTAGTTTTTCCAGACAAAAACAGGTTTCCAGACATAACAACTGAGCTAAACCAGACATTCAAAACGTCAGTCTGTCTAGTTTTGGTGGTAAACAAGTCTGGCTTTTTCCCTCCAAAACATGCTCTTCTTTAAACCCTATGATAGCTGAGGAAAATTTCTAGATTCTCATTAAAGTCCCAAAAGTCTCTCAGTGTTCAATAACCCTTTCCACAGTGCCGTGCAAACACAGTGCAAATGAACAGGATATATAACACAACATATATATGAAATGCAGTTACACAGTGCAAGTTAACCCTTTAAAGTTAAATAAAGTAAGGAGTTGATGACTTTGCATAGGGGAAACAGGCAAATATCCACAGATGTCCAGACCTCAAAGTATCCCTACTCCAGGGCATTACAGATACTGTGTCTTTTTTGCCATCCTGATTTTGTGGGCAGAAAATCCACAGCGTATTACATTTTCCATATACTCATCCGCACACTGCTTAAAAAAATCAGTGCAGAATCCCTGTGGAAATTGACCTGAGACGCAGATTCTAAATCCAATTTTCACATCAGATTCCAGCCTGTGCAAAGCTTGGAGGGAAATCTGCCGCAAATCTGCAGCAAAATCCTTAAGCAAATTCAGCAGATTTTATTCTGCTGCGATTTATGTTCCGTGGGGACGTTCCCTGAAACCAACAAATCAATCAAATCCAGGTTGAAATCAATAACATAACAAGCTGCAGCTCCCAAGAGCCCAAATATCTGCCAGTCCTACTGTGCCGTAAACGTTCCCTGATGTAAACCGCCATGTCCAAGGTCACACCAGGGCGGTATGAAATCTCCAACTACGACTCCTTTACTATAAAATGCACGCTTGGCAATATTAATGGTCACAAATCTATACATTTATGATACTGATGGGTAAAAATAAAAATTCATGGCACGTGGCCTCTGTGGTCTCTGATTTAACTCTAACAACCTGTCCCTCAGTTCTACTTCCAGACAAAATATGAGCAGGAAAATGTGATCTCCACAAGGTAATTTATTCCACCCATAGAGCTGGAGTGCTTCTTCCAGGGAAATGATAGCCTCCTCTGCACTTACAGCCTGTACAAACCTACATAAAACTGATGGACGGCTGCTGTAATGAGTCCTCTCAGCACAATCGGTTTCTGGCTGAAGCAGAGTTCAGCTCTTGGAGTTTATTATTCTTAATTAGATGTTTTTTGAGGTCACTGATCCGATTCCTAAAATATGAGGCTACAGAAATAACGTAGGGAAATCTAGAGGAGCACAACGTTGCATCATCCAACCATAGAGATTAGACAATCACCACAAAGGTCCCCTGTGCACGCCTTTTCCCTATTCACAGTGGACATACACTGGACACTCACCACACACAAAACACCCCTTGCACACACATCGGACATGTGCGACACACGCACATCAAGGGGCATGCTGCCCACATAATTCATGTAATTTATAGGGTGAAGACAAGGAGTAGGTAGTGTAGGCAGATGCCTAGGGTGCCATTGAAGTGGGGGTACTTGGACATGGACCATTCTCTGTGCTGCCGATCTTGTCTTCCTTGTGCTACTTCCTTAACAAACTGCTGGTATATGGTACGTGACCGCTGCAGCCAATCACTGTTTTCTAGGACAACCCCTTTTGCCTTTTAATTTCTTTATTTCTTTGACCAAATTGTTGGTAATGATGTCTGGGGTCAGTCCACTGGCACCCACTACCATGACTGGGCACCAGCGGGTTGTCTTGATGCCTGCTGCATTTTTGAGTAAGACAGGGCCTAATAGGCTGCCTGTCAATGTAACACTGACATAATACTATAAAATACAAGAGTGGAGTCAGTATTATGGGAGAGATTAAAGATGTTTTCCAGGATTTTACTACTGATGACCTATCCTCAGGATAGGTCATCAGTATTTGATCGGTGGGGGTCAGACACCCGAGACCCCCGCTGATCAGCTGTTTGAGAAGGTACCAGCGCTACCTTCTCTCAGCTTACCAAGCACAGCACCGTACATTGTATAGTGGCTGAGCTTGGTATCGTGCTCAGCCCCATTCAGCCCCACCGATCAGATACTGATGATCTATCCTGAGAATAGGCCATCAGTAGTAAAATCCCGGAAAACCCCTTTAATGTATTGTTTATGTTCAAGTTCCCTAGGGGGATACACAATTAAATTAATAAAAAATTCCATACAGTTTATTGAAAATAATAATGGCAAAGTAAAAAAAAAAGTACACCTCTTTTTACTGAAATACAATACATATTTGTTATTGCCAAAATCCTAAGATATTTGCTCCGTCAGTATGGTTGTCCATCTAGAAGTAGGGACTGTAGCCAGGATGGGACCATGGATGACCAGCATAGTCATCCACTATTCCACATACTGATGGAGCTGTTCGTCCAGCAGCTATTCCTCCCAACCCCCCCCCCCCCATACACATGTAAGCCTGGCTTGGCTGAGACTGCATGTGTTCTCAATATGGAGAGGGCAAAAAGACACCTTTGGCAGTGGTTTCTCTCCCTTGAGAACCAAGAGATTGGGAATGTTGAAATTCAAGATACATTACCCTTCTTTCCCCTTACATCTGTACAGTTGGTGGGCTTGCCCTGCCAAAATCGGTTGGTTCAACCAACTATTACATACTGCATCACCTTTACCACTATCACCCTTTACAAATCACTGGTGAAGATGGCCTCCCGGAGAAGGAATGGAAGACAAGGATTCATTTTCTTGGTTTTTTAGGAGCCACTTGGCAGGAACAGGAGATATTTTCTCTCCTTACTCATGGCAGTTTATTGGAGTGAGGGGCTGAGGAATTTATTTTGCCGGTTGAGGCCGCTTCCTAAAATTGTCTTGTGTTTTTCTCACTTGAGGTGTTAGGAGAGGAAGCCAGAGTGGTAGAAGCACTTCCTGATCAACTTGTTATTTTCTTCAAAGAGCTAAGGAGCTCCTGATGAGACGGATCTGAGAAGGCAGCACCTGACTGACTGTAGGGGTTTATGCAATAGTATAGGAACCAGGGATGGATGTAGACAGTAGAGGCCTCATCATGGTGCTTCATAACTCTCTAGTCAATCCTTCATCTAATGATTGAGAATCTAAGAGAATACTTGAAGCATGGGAACCATGATGGTCTTTTTTGATAGTGTTATGCACCCTGCCAAAGTACTGAACCACTAGAGAGAACAAGATGATTATCAGGTGAAACCATACATCTGCCGAGGCGTTAAATGTCTGGAAGGTGGCTTTAAATGAGGCTTTTACACACAGTAGATCATTATTCATTAGGTGTGTTTAAAGGGGTTTTCCAAGATATTTTAACTGATGACTGGTCCTCTGGATAGGTCATCAGTATCTGATCGGTGACAGTCTGTCACCGAGGACCCCTCCAATCAGCTGTTTGAGAAGGTACTGGTGCTCACAGTAGCGCTGCGGCATTCTCCCTGCTCACAAAGCACAGTGCCGTACATAGTATATCGGCTGTATTTGGTATCACAGCTCAGCCCCAATTACTTCTATGAGACTGAGCTACGCCTAGGCCACGTGACCGTTGAATATGATGTCAGACGGCCTAGGCAAAGCTGCGAGAACAGCGAGTAGCTACAGTGCTACTGCCTTCTCAAACAGCTGATCGGAGGGCTCCCGGGTATTGGACCCCCACCGATCAGATACTGATGACCTATCCAGTTAAAAAATCCCAGAAAACCCTTTAAAATTGTTTTTCAATTGAATGAAAGCTTTGCCTAGGCCAAGTGACGTCACATTCATTGGTCACATGGCCTAGGCACAGATCAGCCCCATTTAAGTGACTTTTAAATGTATTTTATTATTATTTTTTTATATTATTATATTATAATAATGTTTAGTAACATAGTAACATAGTTTATAAGGCCGAAAAAAGACATCTGTCCATCCAGTTCGGCCTGTTTTCCTATAAGTTGATCCAGAGGAAGTAAAAAAAAAAACCCGTGAGGTAGAAGCCAATATTCCTCACTTTAGGGGGAAAAAATTCCTTCCCGGCTCCAATCAGGCAATCAGAATAACTCCCTGGATCAACAACCCATCTCTAGTAACTATAACCTGTAATATTATTACACTCCAGAAATACATCCAGACGCCTCTTGAACTCTTTTAGTGAACTTACCATCACCACCTCCTCAGGCAGAGAGTTCCATAGTCTCACTGCTCTTACCGTAAAGAATCCTCTTCTATGTTTGTGTACAAACCTTCTTTCCTCCAGGCACAGAGGATGTCCCCTCGTCACAGTCACAGTCCTGGGGATAAATAGATCATGGGAGAGATCTCTGTACTGACCCCTGATATATTTATACATAGTTATTAGATCTCCACTCAGTCGTCTTTTTTCTAAAGTGAATAACCCTAATTTTTACAATCTTTCTGGGTACTGTAGTGCACCCATTCCAGTTATGACTTTAGTTGCCCTCCTCTGAACCCTCTCCAGCCCTGCTATGTCTGCCTTGTTCACAGGAGCCCAGAACTGTACACAGTACTCCATATGTTGTCTGACTAGTGATGTGTAAAGTGGCAGGACTATGTTCTCATCACGGGCATCTATGCCTCTTCTGATGCAACCCATTATCTTATTGGCCTTGGCAGCAGCTGTCTGACACTGGTTTCTGCAGCTTAGTTTGCTGTTTACTAATGTTCCTAGGTCCTTTTCCATGTCAGAGTTACCCAATATTTTACCATTTAGTATGTACTGGTGACTTGCATTATTTCTTCCCATATGCATAACCTTACATTTGTCAGTGTTAAACCTCATCTGCCACTTCTCTGCCCAAGCCTCCAATCTATCCAGATCCATCTGTAGCAGTGCACTGTCCTCTTCTGTGTTAATTACTTTACACAGTTTAGTGTCATCTGCAAAAATTGATATTTTACTGTTTAATATTATTAAATTATTATTTTATTATTTATCTATTTCCTTTTAATTTTAAAATACCTCAGAAGCTTTCTTGGCAGTGGGAATGTGGGGAAGGTTATGGGGGTGTAAAAAAATTCTTTGCCCTTGTCCTCTCCTAAGACGATGGGATGTGGGAGCATGAACTGGCACTAGAAGGGGGGGACCTGCTGCTCTGTGTATAGCCGATGGTGTACAGGTCACTCGTACTCCTATTACTAAGAGGATTGACTTGTCATTAGGGCTCAAGCACAGGCCTGTGGGTGGTACGATCTGTAATACAGTGCCCCTAGAATTATTTGGCCTCATTGTACTTCTGTAGGATAGGCCATCAATGTTTGATCATTGGGGGGGGGGTCTTACTTCTGGGACCCCCTACCAATGAGTATACAGAAGGGTCCGCAGTACTACAGTTGAATTGGACAAGCTGTATTACTATTCACATCCACTTATATATGGACAAGAGATTTATCAAAACCTGCGTTAAGGAAAACTTACTTCGTTGCCCATAGCAACCAATCACATTCCAGCTTTCATTTTAAAAAGGAGCTCTGAAAAATGAAAGGTGGAATCTGATTGGTTGCTATGGGCAACTTAGCCAGTTCTACTTAACACCAGTTTTGATAAATCCTTTATAGCCTATGTAAATAGTGAAGGGGATCCAAGAGCGCGGTGACCTCTTCATTGTGTTAATTGGACCCCCACTGATCAAACATGGAAGTCATAGTCCTGAGGAACCATGCTATTTATTTAGTGGCTGGGGCATCCAAGCTCCTTTTAGGAACATCTTCTGAGGGCAGCATGGAAAAGAAAACTGGATCAAAGTTTTTACATGTAATTTTTAGTAAATAGATTTTCCAACGCGAAATACCCCACACTGTCTCCTATAGGAAACCTCTTATCTCCATTTATCAGATTACTGTAGTGGAGGAATCATTATTTCCACCCAGCCAATAAAGGGTTAACAGCAACCTCACAAGATTTATTAAATTATTAAAAATTCATGACAAGAAGGAGACAAGACGGAAGTAGCCGGTTTATGGAGGAGCAGATATTGCAGCCTTCGCTACGGTCCCGATGATGGTAAATTATTGATGCGACTACTTAGCAAACACCTTTCTGATAATTCAGTGTCTTCATTATTACCTAGGACAGCGCCGGGCAGAAATGGGAAAAAAAGGGTAACAATCACTGACTGTATACTTACCGTACGTCTACTTGATAATAATATTTGATACTTGAACCAATGCAATCTCTGAAGGACTTACGTATGTTATGCGTATATTCAGCTATTTGTACATTTTAAATATTGTGCATCCTATTATAACATTTTTGCACTAATTTTCTCCAAATTATGAGCAGCAACTTGACTTGCTACCTCCAGGGGTCCATGTGGACACCTCTGTCTCTGTAAGAGTCCATTTACTTTGGCAGATTTTCTGCTTGTTAACGAGTTTCGAATGATGATGCAACGTGTCAACAGGTTAGCATGGGGATGAATGATCGTTAATGCGATCATTCATCCCCATACAATTTTCATTCGGGCTCTTATCAACAATATCAAATTTGTAAGATATTATGAGCTCCACTAATCCATTACATAAACACCCAGAAAGCAACCAGAAACTCCCTTTTAATTCAAATTAACATTAACCCCCAATGCTGTCCACTTTGCTGGACAGTCCTTCAAGCAGTGGGACTATTTGCAACAAACTTTATACTTCAATTTCAAGATGATAACATTAGTGTTGATTGACATCTCTCATCTGACATCATTAAATGCACACGTTCACGACTATGTGCGGATTTCGCAGGGAAATCAGTGTGGTCAATCGGCATCAATTGGTGTGGATTTACATGCGGATTTGGTGTGGATTTTCTGCAAGCAGATTTTACTCTCCACGTTGAAGTGAATGGAGAACATCCGGACAGGAAAAATAAAATAAATTGACATGCTGCCGATTTTAAAATCTGCACCGTAGGTCAAAATCCACACGAAACACTTAACAGAAGTGGAGGGAAAAACTGTCTAAAGCCACAAAAGCCGCAAATATTGTGAGGTTCCCTGTTCAACAGCATTGTGGTACGAATTAAGAGCGCGGAAGCGCAATAGAATTGAGACTGTACCCCATTTGTATTTACAACCTAAGTGGAGGAAAAAACTGTTTAAAAGCCACTAAAGCTGTAGTGGGACTTACACAATTAACAACTAATACAACAACAAAAATGACAACTATAGACATATAGACAACTAACAACGGAAAGTACGAACATTGCACGATTTAACAAAAAATCGCATTGGTTATTGGAAAGCCGACCATCCGTTGAATAATTGTAATAATATATTTATTATTGTATATTATTAGTAAGTTGTGCTGTATCTGGGTGAGCACTTCAGATATTGATCTTTGTGTCTTATACTGTAGTTATTACTTTAGTTTCCCTCCTCTGAATCCTCTCCAGCTCTGCTATGTCTGCCTTGTTCACAGGAGCCCAGAACAGTACACAGTCCTCCATGTGTGGTCTGACTAGTGATGTGTAAAGTGGCAAGACTATTGGGGTCGTTTATCAAACTGGTGTAAAGTAGAACTGGCTTAGTTGCCCATAGCAAATAATTCGATTCCCCCTTTCCTTTTTTGATGGCTCCTTTGGAAAATGAAAGGTGGAATCTGATTGGTTGCTATGGGCAACTAAGCCTGTTCTTTTTTTTTTCACCAGCTTGATAAATGACCCCATATGTTCTCATCATGGACACCCATGCCCCTTTTGATGCACCCCATGATCTTATTGGTCTTGGCAGCAGCTGCCTGACACTGGTTTCTACAGTTAAAGGGGTTGTCTCACTTCAGCAAATAGCATTTATCATGTAGAGAAAGTTAATACAAGGCACTTACTAATGTATTGTGATCATCCATATTGCCTCCTTTGCTGGCTGGATTCATTTTTCCATCACAATATACAAGGTGGGCCATTTATATAGATACACCTAAATAAAATGGGAATGGTTGGTGATATTACCTTCCTGTTTGTGGCACATTAGTATATGGGAGGGGGGAAACTTTTCAAGATGGGTGGTGACCATGGCGGCCATTTTGAAGTCAGCCATTTTGGATCCAACTTTAGTTTTTCAATGGGAAGAGGGTCATGTGACATCAAACTTATTGAGAATTTCACAAGGAAAACAATGGTGTACTTGGTTTTAACGTAACTTTATTCTTTCATGAGTTATTTACAAGTTTCTGACCACTTATAAAATGTCTTCAAAGTGCTGCCCATTGTGTTGGATTGTCAATGCAACCCTCTTCTCCTACTCTTCACACACTGATAGCAACACTGCAGAAGAAATGCTAGCACAGGCTTCCAGTATCCGTAGTTTCAGGTGCTGCACATCTCGTATCTTCACAGCATAGACAATTGCCTTCAGATGATCCCAAAGATAAAAGTCTAAGGGGGTCAGATCGGGAGATCTTGGGGGCCATTCAACTGACCCACGATGACCAATCCACTTTCCAGGAAACTGTTCATCTAGGAATGCTCGGACCTGACCTCCATAATGTGGTGGTGCAACCATCTTGCTGGAAAAACTCAGGGAACGTGCCAGCTTCAGTGCATAAAGAGGGAAACACATCATCATGTAGCAGTTGAATGGCCCCCAAGGTCTCCCGATCTGACCCCCTTAGACTTTTATCTTTGGGGTCATCTGAAGGCAATTGTCTATGCTGTGAAGATGTGCTAGCATTTCTTCTGCGATGTTGCTATCAGTGTGTGAAGAGTAGGAGAAGAGGGTTGCATTGACAATCCAACACAATGGGCAGCACTTTGAACACATTTTATAAGTGGTCAGAAACTTTTAAATAACTCATGAAAAAATAAAGTTACGTTAAAACCAAGCACACCATTGTTTTTCTTGTGAAATTCTCAATAAGTTTGATGTGTCACATGACCCTCTTCCCTTTGAAAAAACTAAAGTTGGATCCAAAATGTCCGACTTCAAAATGGCCACCATGGTCACCACCCATCTTGAAAAGTTACCCCCCTCCCATATACTAATGTGCCACAAACAGGAAGTTAATATCACCAACCATTCCCATTTTATTTAGGTGTATCCATATAAATGGCCCACCCTGTACATTGCTCTTTCCATGGTTACGACCACCCTGCGATCCAGCAGCAGTGGCCGTGCTTGCACATGATAGAAAAAAGTACCAGCCTATATTCGCTCCCATGGTCTCAGCCACAAGAGGGGGCAATGCTTTTTCCTATAGTGTTCAAGCACAGTCACAACTGATGGATTGCCGGGTGGTTGTAACTATGGAAATGAGTATTGTATAATGTGATAGAAAAATTAATCCAGCCAGCGATGGAAGCAATATGGATAATAACAGTACATTAGTAAGTGTCTTGTATTAACTTTATCTACATGATAAATGCAATTGCCTGAAGTGAGACAACCCCTTTAAGTTTGCTGTCCACTAAAATTCCTAAGGCTACCTTCACATCTGCGGCATTGTGATCTGGCCGCAAGTTCTGGCAGAAAATGTCGTGAATCGGCCGAACACAAATTGCAGCGTGCCAGTGTAATCAGGCCAGTGCAAACGATTGCCGATGCATGTGTTATCTTCCATCAGCGCTTGCATTCTCAGTAAGGATCACTTGCGGTATAAAGAAATTTTGCAGACCTCTAGCTGGTGCACGATGGGTTTACAGTCTACCACAGTAAACAATATTTTTTTCATTCTGTGACAGCAAGCAGAGCTCTTGAAATTTTGAAATAAAGTATGTGAGAGAGCTGCAGTACTCTTTTTTTATAGAGGTTTCTCAGTGCTGCACATCCTGGAAAATGTAGAAGAAGGCACCTAGTGCCACAAAGCCTATTGTCCATGTGCTAATTTTGTCACTGGAGGGTGGACTGAGCGCCATAGCGGTAGCATGTCCTGCCTCCATGCCACATGCTCCATTTTGATATATTTGCCACAATTTGCACCATTTTCACTGGATCATACATTCATGCTGAGACGCTGTAGATAAATCTTCCCTCCTGGGAAGTGTCAACTACTCCAGATCTACAGCACTTTTGTAAATGTTCCTCCAGGTTCCTCCTCTGTTGGTGTGTAGTTTGCATGTCATTGATGTATATCTTGTCTTTTTGCAGGTCACTGTTTGTGGTACAAGTTAGGTGAGACCTAATTGATCAAAATGAGAAAAATCTGACACCTCTTAAGCGTCCCTGCTCTGTGGTGGACATCCTTTGATCTCCTGGAATCTCCTGTGATGGGTTCTTCACCCTACATGGTTGTGGACATGGTGGACTGTAATCTCCCCCCTCTTCTACCTGGTACAAGCAGTTGGAATGTGAAGGAAGAAATTAGCCCTAGGTAGGTCAATAATAATAATTCAGTTCTATCCATAGCCCAGTCATTGGGAAGAAACATACCCAATGCAGGCAAAGTGGAAAACCAGAAAAATGCTTCAGGACTGACCACTGAAGGTCCCCATACACACTAATCTAGATATCTGCAGGACCCAGACTTGATAAAGGTTCTATAGCCGAAACGTTGCACCTGGAATAAATTTCCAACAAGAGGATGTGCTGTCCCCATCCTTTTTTTTCTGTCCTGAGGATAGGTTATTGATATGTAAATCCCAGAGAACCCCTTTAAGGTAATGAACTACTTGTTTAGTTCCCATGATTTTGAGTTCAAGTTACAACTTTGTCTAGGCCAACCCAAAATCCTAAAGCACTAGCGTTTTTTTATTTTTTTTAAAGGAGCTTCGGTCCAGTGTGTCAGGTACTGCATTGAACAGAGATGAGCTGCAGTACCGCACACCACCTGTGGACAGCTATGGTGCTGTTGTAGGAAGAAATCAGCCAGGTTTTCCTGCCTGACCCTTACAGCATACAGGTGTTTGAGAAGGGATGCCGCCTCCTCCTCCTCCCCCCAACCATATCCATATTTTACCGAGACTTGTGGATCTTAGGCTCATTTACTCCAATCTAGTGGAAGTTGCTGACCCCCCTCCCCCCCAATGATATAAAAATAAAATCTTAATAGTAAAATTGCTAAAATGTACATGAAATAGTTTTCCGTACAGCAGGCTAAACACTTTTCGATCCTTTAATGATCACACCATCAGGGTCTGTGAATCATATAGATCTTCTGCAGGACTATGTCCATCATATTCGGTACTTATGTAACACGTGATCAGTGAATGGCGCACTTACCTTCATACATTGCACACGTGTACTGCAGATGTGTTACAGTATACATGAGCCGGTAATACACAGGTCACAGTATATCCTAACTGTACCCATTTACTGCCACCTAATAGACCCAAACTCATATCCTTTCAACTTTTGCAGCCAGGGTCTAAAAATAACATCCTCGATACCTGATAAAAGGTCATAAAATGCCCCAACTTCAAGGGCGCCGAGGTGTTAGCAAAACACTGTAAAGGCTTTTCATTGATTCGGAGGGAGACAGTTGCTGGATTTTGCATATCTCTGAGCCAATGATAAAAAAAAAATAAAAAACATTGGGAGGATAAGATCCAAACAGCAGGAAATGGAGCCAGATGTGGGGCGAGGGCCGGTTACCTGGCTGTATAGTCTGCTAGGCTTATCTTGGTGCCCATATGGTCTGCACAAGAGATTAGGACATGGAGAAAGTCAAAATTTAATGTCAGATTGTAACAATGCAAATGTAGCAGAGCTAAACGTGGGAGATGGCGATTGTCGCAATTTCATGACAAATATTGTTATACCTTACATCGGAAAAAAGACCCGTCATCAACACGGTAAGGCCCCATTCACACGTCCTGATTTTTGCTCCGCATCCTATCCGCAATAATGGATCTAAAATGTGGATAGTATGCGGATCCATTCATTTCAATGGTTCCCGAAAAAATGCGGACATCACTCCGTGTGTTGTCCGCATCCGTGTTTCCGTTCCGATTGTCCGCAATAAAAAAAAAACAGCATGTCCTACTTTCATCCCGAAATTGCGGTCCGTAGCCCAATACAAGTCTATGGGACGTCCGTAAATGTGGAAGACATGCGGAAAAGCATCCACGAGTCATCTGCATTTGCGGATTCCGTTCCAGGAGGGTAGGAAGAAAAAAAAAAAAAAAAAAAGTACAGATGTTATTCAGCCTTCCGTTTTTTTGCGGATGACATATGGATACATCCTTTACGTTTTTTACGGAAAAACAGAACGGATGTGCTGGAAAAACTGAGTTTTTTGCGGAGCAACGGATCCGCAAAAAACTGACCGTTTTTCAGGATGTGCACAAATACGGACGTGTGAATGGGGCCTTAATGTATTGTTTTTTTTTTATTTTGTTTGAACGGATATTTGCACCAGACTTCACTATTAATCAGTGTTTATAACGTCCTGATAGGTTTATTACATTTTTTTTCCTGCTAATGTGGAGTCATAAAGAAAAAAAAAAACAAGAAAAAGAAAAAAAAAAAAAAAACACCCCTCAAAAACTCTTTGGAATTTGTAAGCCAACATTTGATGTCCTGCATAAAAAAAAAAAATCTAGATTCTATTTTTTTAATTACATTTTATATTATAACGATTATTACAAAACTGCATACAATTAGTAAGAATACGCAAACTGTATGGGTGGAAGAAGGGTCATTGTGCACAACAACACACACTGCTTGACAAAACAAATACCGCACCAAGGAGTTGTTGGAAAGATACTTTCTATGTGTGACTGAACTGATGATATATGGAAGTGATTACGATATGACAGTGAAAGGAGAAGTTTACACATCACTAGTCAGACCACACGTGGAGGACTGTGTACAGTTCTGGGCTCCTGTGAACAAGGCAGACATAGCAGAGCTGGAGAGGGTTCAGAGGAGGGCAACTAAAGTAATAACTGGAATGGGTGGACTACAGTACCCAGAAAGATTATCAAAATTAGGGTTATTCACTTTAGAAAAAAGACAACTGAGGGGAGATCTAATAACTATGTATAAATATATCAGAGGTCAGTACAGAGATCTCTCCCATCATCTATTTATCCCCAGGACTGTGACGAGGGGACATCCTCTGCGTCTGGAGGAAAGAAGGTTTGTACACAAACATAGAAGAGGATTCTTTACGGTAAGAGCAGTGAGACTATGGAACTCTTTGCCTGAGGAGGTGGTGATGGTAAGTTCACTAAAAGAGTTCAGGAGGGGCCTGGATGTATTTCTGGAGGGTAATAATATTACCGGTTATAGTTACTAGAGAGGGGTCGTTGATCCAGGGAGTAATTCTGATTGCCTGATTGGAGTCGGGAAGGAATTTTTTTCCCTAAAGTGGGGAAAACTGGCTTCTACCTCACAGGGGTTTTTTGCCTTCCTCTGGATCAACTTGTAGGATAACAGGCTGAACTGGATAGACAGATGTCTTTTTTCAGCCTTATAAACTATGTTGTTATTGGGGAAAACTATAATTGAAAGGAGATTCTAGGACCCTACTGGGCCACCTCTAGCCTGGATACAGGATGAGATATGGTTGGGCATGGAGGCATACAGGTTCTATCTTACAGTACATTTGCTCACAGATGTCACAGCTTGACCTGCAAATCCTGCACACTCATAGATGATCGAAGCTGGAGTCCCAGCTGGTCCTATAAATGCTCCATTGGCGATCAATTTGGGGACCAAGCAGCCAAGGAAGTGTTACAATCTGTTGGAGACATTCCTGGAAACCCTTGCTGTTTGTAGGTGAGTACCAGCCTGCTGAAAAATACATCGATTACTCTTACCGGTAATCCGTTTTCCATGAGCCCATGACAGCACCTGTGAGAGATCCTCCCCTTCCCGACAGGAAACAGGAACTTCCCAGATCTTTAAATAGGTATATTTCATTCCAATCCTCAGTTTGTAACAAGATTCCTGGAACTGGCAGAACCTAAACATACTTAAATTTAACAAGATAAGGCATCTTAAATAATTGCTTTAAGATAAGGAGACATTGGAACCCCAATGGACTAAGAAGAAGATGTGTACCTATATACATACTTCCATTATTATTTTATATATTTTATTTTATTTTTTTTTTTCTCTCTCTTTTGTGTTTTTTTTTTTTTTTTTTTTTATATATATGGGAGGGAATTAGTATAGGTGCTGTCATGGGCTCATGGAAAACGGATTACCGGTAAGAGTAATCGATGTATTTCCATTATGCCCCTTGACAGCACCTGTGAGAGACTAGACTAGATAATCTAGGGTGGGACAACTGCCTGCAACACTTTCCTGCCAAACGCAAGATCCTGGGCAGACAAGGAGTCCAACCTGTAATGCCTGAAAAAAGTGTTAGGGGAGCTCCAGGTAGCAGCCCTACAAATTTGATCAATCGAGGCACAGCCCCTTTCTGCCCAAGAGGAGGCGATCGCTCTTGTAGAATGAGCCGAGAACCCCGAGGGAACCTGGAGACCTGACGAGGTATAGGCAATACTTATTGCCTTAGTGATCCATCTCGCTAAAGTACGGCTAGATACCTTCAATCCCTTATTAGCTCCTTGAAATTGAACAAAGAGCTGAGAGGCTTTCCTCCAATCTTTGGAAGAAGCCAGGTACTGACATACAGCCCTGCGTACATCCAGGGTATGGAACGCTTCTTCCCCCGCATTTTTGGGGTTTTGACAGAAAGAGGGTAGGATAATTTCTTGGGACCTGTGGAAATCCGACACCACTTTAGGTAAAAAAGCCGGATCTGGCCTAAAAACTATTCTGTCCTCAAGAATCTCTGTATACGGAGAGACAACTGACAGAGCTGACAACTCACCCACCCTACGGGCCGTCGTAATTGCCACCAGGAAGGCCGTCTTATAAGCAAGGAGTCTCAAGGGGACCGAGCTCAAAGGTTCAAAGGGTTTTTTAGTAAGGGCGGATAGGACAACGCTTAGGTCCCAAGGGGCGAGTTTTGTTTTAATGGAGGGGAGCAACCTCATAGATGCCTTAACAAACCTTCTAATCAGTGGATGCGAGGCCAACTTGAAGTCAAATAGAACGCTGAGGGCGGAAATGTGAACCTTAAGGGTACTGGGTTTCAACTTCTTGTTAAGCCCTTCCTGCAAAAAATCTAATATTAAAGGTATATCGGGCGGAGCCAAGGGGTCTAAACCTTGGCCTGCAAAGACAGTGAAGGTTTTCCAAACTCTTAAATAAATCTTAGTAGTGACTTCCTTCCTACTAGCCAAAAGGGTGTTTATGACTTGTTCTGATAAACCCCTAGCTCTGAAGACTTCCCTTTCAAAATCCAGGCTGTTAAGTGGAGCTTTGATATCTCCGGATGACGAAGAGGTCCCTGATATAGAAGATCCTCTCTCTCTGGCAGAATCCAAGGATCTGCAAGGGATAGCCTTCTTAACCAGGAGAACCAGACTCTCTTTGGCCAAAAGGGAGCTATTAGGATAATTGTCGCTTCCTCCTGTCTGATTTTCTGAATTACCCTGGGTAGTAGACCTAGAGGGGGAAAGGCATACACCAGACCCCTGCCCCAACTCTGAGATAGGGCATCTATCCCCAGTGGACGGTCTGCTGGGTTGAGGGAAAAGAATTGCTTGCACTTTCGATTTTTCCTTGATGCAAATAGATCCAGGGATGGGGTCCCCCAGAGCTTTACTATTTGCAAAAAGACTGCCTGATTGAGACACCAGTTCCCTTGGCTGAACTTGTGCCTGCTGAGGAAATCTGCCTGCTCGTTTTGTACCCCTTTCAGGTGAACAGCTGATAGCGACAGAATTTTCCCCTGCAACATGGGAAAAAGATTGAATGTTAGGCCCAGTAGCTGAGAGGACCTTGTTCCCCCCTGCCTGTTGACATAGGCAACCGCCGTAGCACTGTCCGAGAGGATTCTGACATGCCTGTTTGTTAAAGAAGGAAGATGCGTCTTCAGGGTACAAAGAATGGCCTCCAGTTCTCTTGCATTTTGAGACTGTCGGCTCTGCTCTACCGACCATAGGCCCTGGGAAAACCCCAAAACTGAATGCGCTCCCCACCCACTCGGGCTGGCGTCTGTCGTTATTACTATGGGATTCCCTTTCAACCACTCCACCCCTGTTGACAGATTCTGATCCTCCCCCCACCATAAGAGAGAATTCTTCACTGACTCGGGGATCAGGCACTTGTAATCCAGAGAACGTTTCCCCCCTTCCGATCTGGATAGGATGAATGACTGTAGAGCTCTGGATCTGAACTGGGCCCATTTGACCGCCGGGATGCAGGCCGTCATTAGCCCCAGGACCGACATGGCTTCCCTGAGAGAGGAAAGTCTGGCCTGGCAAAACCGCGCCACCCTTTCTCGGATGACCCCCCTCTTTCGTTCTGGTAGGGAAGCTTTCTGCGTCACAGAGTCCAGCAATATTCCTAAAAATATGCACTGCTGACAAGGGGTTAGAGACGACTTTTCGAAGTTTATGAGCCAGCCCAGGTCCTCCAGAATTTGCAACACCTCTTGCACATGTAGCGACAGAGATTCTGGGGACGGGCCTATAATCAGTAGATCGTCCAGATAAGGCACAATTATAATGTCCTTTCTCCTGACGTGCGCCATAGTTTCTGCCATCAGTTTTGTGAATATTCTTGGCGCTTGAGAAATCCCGAATGGAAGGGCTCTGAACTGAAGGTGAATCACTTCCTTTTTTATTTGGACTGCCACCCTGAGATATTTTTGGGATGACTGATGTATAGGGACGTGGTAATAGGCATCCCTTATGTCTATCGAGGCCATTACGCAGTTGGGAAAAAGCTGAAGGATGGTTGAAGATATTGATTCCATGCGGAACTTTTGATACGTCAGATACCGATTTAACTCTTTTAGATTTATAATCGTCCGAAAGGATCCGTTTGGCTTGGGGACGAGAAAAAGGGTAGAGTAAAACCCTTTCCCTATTTCGGCCGGTGGAACTGGTGTTAATACCGCTTTGCGCCTCAGATCTTCTATCTCCTTTATTAGGGCCGATTGTTTTATTGATTCTTGGCCTAGGTTGGTAATTTTTAATCTGTCTGGCGGACGACACTTGAATTCTAGGCGATAACCCTCTTCTATAATATTTCTTACCCACAGACTTGAGCTGATATTTCGCCAAGGCTGAGCATAAGAAGAGAGGCGACCGCCCACCGGTGGCCTGGCGTCATTGCTGAGAGGTCTTGGGGGGCTGGGTTTTGGGTTTAAACAAAAAGCTTTTTGATTTATTGGACTTCCAATCACTCCCCCTTTTTTGCTGGACAAAACCACCCTTTCTCTCTTTCCGAAAGGGTCTTTTTTGATTGGGAAAGGAAGTGGCCGGAAACCCTTTCTTACTATCCGAAGCCTTGTCTAGGATTTCGTCCAATGCGGCTCCAAACAGAAAACCACCCTGACAGGGAAGAGCACATAGCTTGGATTTGGATGTTACATCCCCTTTCCAACCCTTAAGCCAAAGGGATCTTCTAGCTGAATTTGACACCGCCGCTGCTCTAGCTGATAATCTAAGGGCGTCAGCTGATGCATCCGATATAAAGTCCACTGCTTTAGAGATGGTGGGTATGGCTTCTAATAGCTGCTCCCTTGGGGTCCCACTAGAGATATGGGTTTGTAGCTCTTCCAACCAAACCCTAAGGGAACGTGCAACAGAGGTGGTAGCTACATTAGGTTTAAAGGAAGATGTGGAGGCTTCCCAAGCCTTTCTTAAATACACGTCCGCCCTTTTATCCATAGGATCTTTAAGAGCTCCTAGATCCTCAAAGGGAAGAGCCGCTCTTTTGTTTATCTTTGCGACCGGACCATCTACTCTAGGGACCTCGAGCCAGGCGGAGAATTCTGAATCGCCAAACGGGTACTTCCGTTTGACCGACCTTGGCACAAAGAATTTTTTGTCTGGCTTGCACCATTCACGCTTGACCAACTCTTTAATACAATCCTGAATGGGGAAGACCTTAGCTTTTTTAGGCTTAAGGCTCTCAAACATCAACTCCTCTCTGGATTTGGGCTCCCTATCCTCTTCAATATCCATGGTAGCCCTCACTGCTCTCAAGAGTGGATCAATATCCTCCACTCTGAACAGTGGTTTACCCGTGTTGTCCTCAGAGGATGAATCTGAGCTTAAGAGTACTCCCTCCTCCTCTGACTCTGATTCCGAAGAATCCACAGGTAACTGAGCCCTCTTCCTCTTAGGTGGCTCAGGCAGTGATTTTTTAAGCTGCTCCATAGAAGAGCGGACCTCAGTCTTAATCAATTCCTGAATATTCTGGAATAAGGACGGGGCTTCATCTGCAACAAGTTTATCCAGACAGGGTTGACAACATCTCTTTGGATAAGAAGGATCCAGCTTCTTCTTACAAAACCCACATTCCTTCCCTTTCGTCTTATGGGTGACCTTCTTGGGCATATCTTTAACCTGTACAACATAAGCCCACAATTAAGTTTAGGGAAAAAAACAAAAAAGGGGGGCTCCCGAAGGAGAGATGGGGAGAACCCCTCTTACCCCCAGGAGTACCATGCAATCGGTGTGCTGCTCCTGTCTATCCGAGCGCTGTACAGCCTCTCCTTCTTCCTGCATTATGCGCACAATGGAGAGTTTGGAGGGGACAGTGTCTTCTATGGAAGGCCTGCCGCTGCTTACTACTGCCGCTGCTGTGCTTGCCGCTCACAGATGCCGCCGCTGGTGCCCTCCAAATTTTGACCGCCGGTGTTCCTTTTTGAAAGGGCCGCGCTCCGCCCTCCATCCCTGGCCTGCGCTTCCGGATTCCGGTGGAACGCACACGTCACTTCCTGCGCGACCACCGGAACCAGTGTGCTACCCGCGTGGAGCAACGCTACACACGCCGACTCTCCTGGAGGCCGAATACCCCCACCTACTGGCACCGCCAGCCGCACACTGGAGGAAGGGGCCCCAGGAATCCCCCTGGATGGAACAGGAACAACCGGACTTCGTATGGCGGCTCCTAGTGGAGTCTTACGCCCCCAGGTACCTCCACAAGGTTAGGAATAGAATAGCCCTAGAGGTCCTGCGGTCCGTTCAGATCTGAGAAGAACCTCCCCTGTCCCTAGGACAGGAAACAGGAAAAAACTGAGGATTGGAATGAAATATACCTATTTAAAGATCTGGGAAGTTCCTGTTTCCTGTCGGGAAGGGGAGGATCTCTCACAGGTGCTGTCAAGGGGGCATAATGGAAATGCCAGTTAGAAGCCCTTTTACGAGAAGAACACAAGTCCCGGCAGGATGTCCTGTACATATTGCTGAGCGGTTAGTGTCCCTCATATCACTACTAGGGGTGACCATCATATGTGATGGCTCCCCAGATCATCACATCAGCAGTTGGGACATTATGTTGCTCCACAGCAAAGGCAGGACTGAAGAGCTCACCACCAGGCCTCCATACTTGAACCCAATCATTGGCATCTGACAAACAGTACCTGCATTAGCAGCTAAAGACAAGTCCAGTCTGTAACAGTCCACTTTTCTTGTTCATAAGGCCTTTCTCACAGATCAGTGCTTTTGGTCAGTGATTGTGAGTGACAGGAGTGGAGCCTCCATAGACATGAGGTATAAGGGAAAGATCTGCACCTGTTCTGTGTTTCGCCCCACACCTGGTTGTGACTCACTGATGGAAATCACGACTATGTGAATAAGGCCTAAGACTACTACAAATGAAGGTGACAGTAATTAGCCATCAATGACTAGGCACATAATGGGCACTATGACACCAATTTTCCTTCTAAGTGCCTGGAAATGATCTGGGCAGAGACAGTGGTGTGTAATGAAGGCGCCACCTGTGTCTGGATGGTGCACAACTGTAGGAGCTTCTTGTACTCATCATTAGGTCAAATGATCCTCTCTACGGGTGGTCTGTCTGGAGCCTGTTCACCATGTGTGCTCTGATGTAACCGCTGCTCCTAATATCTATCAGCTAGGTCAGAACGGCCTAAATGGCGGGCAGTTTGTCAACACAACCATCTTGCTTCTCAACCGTTCTTGTACACGAGGGGGGTTACAGCACTCTCCGGTTCGTTAGCTATTTTTAGGGTGCACATCTGGTTCTGACTCCACCTTTGGACCGATATCTTCAGGTACGTATATAAATAGACAACACTACAGAGATTGCAGTGAAAACATGAGTATTTTATTATTCAGCCAGGGATAATGGTGTACGGTAGTACATATGGCAACATTTCAGGCTTAAGGTTAGCCCTTCTTCAGGTGAGTATAATAAAGCTGTGCTGACCAGGAACCATCTTGCTTCTCAACTGCTCTGTGCCCCCTCTCAGAGGCTGTCACCTGGGTAAAATGTCTTTGAGTGCTTCACATAGGCATGTCTAGCATTGAAAAAACAAAAAAGCTCTTAAAGAGGTGCACTACCCAGAAGTAGCCTCTGAGAGAGTGTTTTTATAGGGCAGTAGGGGGAAACACTTACATCATCTTGAACAATCTGGCATTTGTATCTGGTAGCTATTTTTTTTTTATTTTTATTTTTATAAAGCACGATGTGGAAGCAGAAGGCGCACACACTTCCAGTAGCAGCAAACTGTCAAGCAATTTTTTTGGCCATGCAACACATCTTGATGTAGCCCTAAGGCCTCTTTCACACAACAGTATTTTTTGCAAGCACCGCTCCGCATTTTTCACATGAAAAATGCGGACCCATTCATTTCTATGGGCCACAAAAAAAAAAAGATACTGAGCATACTTTGTGCTGTCCACATCCGTTCCATAGCCCCGCCAAAAAAAAAAAAAAAAAAAAAAAAAACTCACGATATATCCCTCACCATTAAGTGGTTCCAGCTCAAGGCATTTTGTCCACTTAGTAGCTGTAACTAGCCTGTTGGGGGAAGCTCCTTTACATACCTTTCCTCTCTACCCCAATGCCACCATCTATTCTGCAGGCTCTTCAGCCCAGGTCCCGACAAGATGTGGCTACTTTTCCTGTTCGGTTACATTATAATCAATACAGCTGAACAGGAAGTGGCCACATCTGGTCAGGACCAAGGTGAAAGTGTTTTTTCATCTCCACTGACTGCTCCGAGTATTTATTGCCCGATCAGCTCTAATCTTGTCCACTGGGGAGGACCCACCAGGATGTTCTGACTTTCTTACAAAGGTTGTGCCTCAATATACAAGCTTGCCAAGTGAAGTACATTAGGAGCAAGCTCTACCTTACTCTACCATGGAGATGCTCTTGTCTGTGTATATATATATATATATATATATATATATATATATATATATATATATATATATTTACGTTAAAATCAAGCACACCATTGTTTCTCTTGTGAAATTCTCAATAAGTTTGGTGTCACATGACCCTCTTCCAATTGAAAAAAAAAAAAAAAAAAAAAAAACACACTAAAGTTGGATCCAAAATGGCTGACTCCAAAATGGCCACCACCCATCTTGAAAAGTTTCCCCTCTCCAATATACTAATGTGCCACAAACAGGAAGTTAATCTCACCAACCATTCCCATTTTATTTAGGTGTATCCATATAAATGGCCCACCCTGTATAATGGTGCATGCTACAATTTCTTATTGACTCCATAGAAATGCAGCTTTGGATAGTACAGGGCCCCAAGGGTAACAGACTCAAGCTGCTAACTTTCCCTGGCAAGTATTGCAGGCTGAACATTGAGATGGATGGGCACTAATTATCTGGCTCCAAGACCTTCTGATACATAGTAAGGCATCTCCAATCAAAAAAAAGAAAACCACACAAAAGTTAGCTCCTCCACATTGACCCATTTCTTCAAAAACCTTGAACACAATCATGATATCCTCTTGCACTCAAACCCCAGGGCAGAGGTGTAGCTAGGCCTTCTACAGCCAGGACACTTCTACATTTCGGATAGCATAACTAGTATTAAGCAGTTTCACTCATCACCTACAATGGTAACTGCTATGGCTTGCACTTGATCATCATCATCCTCATTCACAACTGGGAGGCAATGGTTTGTGGACCCGAGTTTTTGGGACCAGACCTGCCCTTTGTACAACACCGCAATGGTGCAGATGCCAGGGCTGGGTCAGATGGCAGATTTTCTGGAGACCTGACGACTTTGAGTTCTGGGACACGTCCAATATGGTTGTACCTGAACAAAAAGGGGACAAGTGAGGAATCACATCACATTATTTTGTAGACAAATATGGACTTCAACTTTAATCGAACTTTGGATAGGAAATATCATTCCCCCCCCCCCCCCCCCCAAAAAAAAAAAAAAAAAAAATTGTACAAACACCCAGTACACCCAGCAAACTACTGCACTGGAGTTTCCAGTCCTGAAACTACTCAGACTGGCTTAAGTGACAAAAGGTCAGGACATTCTGGTCGTTGTAGGTTGCCAAGAGCTGGAGATCAGAGTCCAGGATTAGGACACCATAGTCGACATCCCAATCTTTATGAAAAGCCCAACACAGAACAGGAACACGCCAAGCATTTTTTTTGATCCTTTATTAACAAAAACTGCCTTCTTAAAAAAAGTGTACAACTTGTCACTGTGGAGGATGTTCAACTGAAAGAAAACAAATTAAAAAAAAGTTAATGCAAGAAAATACTTCTAATACACATCAGCAAGACCCTTCTGAACAGACCTCATGTGACCACAGGTGACAACCACATCTGCAAACTGCTTTATATTTACAGCTGAGATATTCGGGTATGGCAACCCATTTTGTGACCAGTACCAGCCAAGATGCTAAGTCCTGACCAAGTCAGATACTCTAAAATGGCTGGAGACAACTACAGTCACATCTCCCAGCAGATCCCAAGAGCCAGAGGCAGTCACAGCATGATGGGAGTTGAAACAGCTACAGAGCCATAACTGAGAAGCCACTGGTGAACACCAAAAGGTTGCGGACAGAGGTCTTTAAAAGACACCAGCTGGTAATCCTTAGGGCGCTTCACACACACACTGCAGAATTTGAAAATCAGTTCATCACTTGAAAGGGGTTTGCAGAAATCCATCTACTTGCAGCCCCATTCAAATGGAATCAATGTTAAGTTGCAGACATTTCTGCATCAGGATCTGCAGTGTGTGAAGGCTCCCTTAGCGATTAGCTGGTTGATCTCACAGGAAAGGTTTAATTTCACTACAGCACCATCTTCAGGGTTAAAGCAGCATTACACAGTTCATATTGAGATTGGTGGGTAGCCTAGGTCATGGCGTAAACATGCTATGCCCTCCAGATTCTTGGCAGCCACTTATGTTCTGGCTACACTTCAGACCTTTTGACAAACTAGCTTTAAAAAGGACATCTGTCAGCAGATGTGTATCTATGACACTGGTTGACCCATTAGGCTACTTTCACACTAGAGTTTTTGCTGGATCTGTCATGGTTTAGCAAAAACTGTTCCATCATGATAATACAACCATCTGCATCTGTTATGAACAGATCCGGTTGTATTAGCTTTTAAATAGCCAAGATGAATCCATGATGAACTCCATTGAAAGTCAATGGGGGGGGGGGGGGGCGTTTTCTATTGTGTCTGAGAAAACAGATCCGTCCCCATTGACTTACATTGTCATAACAGATCCATTTGGCTCAACTTCGTCACGCGGACCCCAAAAACGCAGCAAGCAGCAATTTAGTGTCCGCCTCCAAAGCAGAATGATGACTGAACTGAAGCAAAACTTCATTCAGAATGCATTAGGACAAAACTGATCAGTCTGGGAAGCGTTTTTTTGCAGATCCATGACAGATCCCACAAAGACGCTCCTCCATTCATTTCCATGTAGCCACCAAAAATGGACAGCCCCATAGAAATGAATGGAGGGTGGCCTTGCATGCACAGTGCACTCTCCTTCACTTTGCCAGCTCAGTTTATGAGACAGGTGCGGGTCCCGCCTCCAGCGATATGGGGTCCCCCCCCATTGTCTGAGATGGGAATATCCCTTTAAAATTATGTTCATAGACTTACATTGCTTTGCATTTGCCCTCATTTTTGAGGCCAGCAGGAAAACTTCTCCAGACGAAATCAGTCTGTGCTTGCCACCATCAGCATCCACACTCCGTCCTAGTAAGAAAAACCACACACAACTGCACTTTACTTTGTGTACATAGTCACACACAATACAACATCCAATTGAAGAGCTGCCCGGCTTCATACTGGGGGAATCAGTCTGAAACAAAGCCATGCTTACCTAGCAGAACTGTTCCAGCTCTCTTGGTCTGCAGCAGAGACATCTCATCAACATGGGACCATTGCAGCCACCCACTGGCCTCAATGGTGTACTGAAGAGAACAGTGACTGGCTGCAGCAGTCCTGTGTCACCGACATGATATCAGTGCAGCCGGCAGAACCGGAGCGGTGGTACTGGATCTGCTGGGCAAGTACTGCTAATTTTAGGCCAATATACGGTGGTGTTCAGCTTCTTGATGAAGCTAGGCCACTTTAATGGGTTCTCCCATTGTTAGAAGGCTACCTTAGTAATACGCAGATGACAAGATGTCCTCCTGGTGGCAGTCAGTTCTGCATGGAAACCTGACAAATGTTTGATGCCCCTGCAGCGCCACCCTGAGAAAATTAAGCATTACAGCGCCTATTCACATGAATGGGTTATCTAGCTCTGGAGGGCTTTTCCAGTATTACAGATGCATGGTAACTGCTCTCCACTCTGGTCAAGAGGAGGATTATATGGGGGAGGGAAGGTTCTGTTAAAGGGGTTCTCCAGGAATTAAAAAAAAAAAAAAACTGAAATATTACTTCATTATAAATATATTCCCAAATACCTTTCATTAGTTATAATGGCTCGTTTTGTCTGGGGAGCAGTCAGGGGAAACAAAATGGCCGTCCTATTAGTACACACAAAACCTGTCCTAATCACACAGCAGGGCAAGTTACTTCCCAACACTGAGGTAAAGAGCTGCCTCATCCTCCTCTCTGCTAGCGAGTATGATCCTGAATACAGATAAGAACTTTAGCTGAATCTCTGTAGGAATGATTAGATGTGGATAATGAGCAGCAGCTCTTGTATGCAGTCTCCATTACCACAGTCTGTCCTGTCCATCCTCTGTACTTCATGTCTCCTCTGTAGGAATGGAGTTCATGAGATTCAGCTGAAGATCTTATCTGTATTCAGGATCATTATCCCTGAGAATTAGAGCAGAGAGGATGAGGCAGCTCCTTACCTCAGTGTTGTGAAGTAAAATCTGTCCTAATCACACAGGAGGACAAGTTGTCTGAACTAATGGGACGGCTGCCATTTTATTTCTCCTAATGATTGCTCCCTAGACAAAACGAGCCATTATAACTAATGAAAGGTATTTGGGAATATATTTATAATAATTTAAGTATATTCATTTTCTTAATTCCCGGAGAACCCCTTTAAAACAGCCCATTTACAGGGGTCAATCCACTGAGCGCCTACATTCACATGGACGTTCATTTGCAGCTTTTTCTATGCATTTACATGCAACAATCATCCAATCTGAGATCAGAACGAATGATCACTACTGACTACTGAGATTGTTTAGTCTGCAGCACATCCTTTACCCAGAGGTGATACACCATAGTCATTTTTGTGCTGTACGTTTGTTGATAACCAATGCCAACAAACATTTGCTGGCTGATCACTGCTACACCCAGGCAGGGTTGCCAACCGTCTAGAAGTTTCTGGATAGTCCGTAAAAATAGGTGTTTTTTTTTCCAGTGTTCGCAAAAAAAATGTATTTATTTTTTTTTTGGTTGGCAGTAAATAAATTTCTGGTTTGCATCCCTGAACCCAGGCCAACTATTGGGAACTAGCACTTATGACAGTACATTCCCAATAACTGGCCTGATCATTTGCTTGTGCATGTAGGTCTGAACCACATGGGTTCACCCGTTAAGGAATTTGGAGCTTGTGGCCAAAGCATCAGTTTACTGCATGGCTATTAACAATGCAACTGTTCTTAGCTGCATGTGTAATAATGCCAAAGACTCACCCATCCTCTGCCGGGCAGGTATACAGGGTCCTATCTGCATGCAGGCTGGATCGGAGGCCAGGTTGGAAGGGTCACAGATAATAACATCACAGTGAAAGTAAATCTGTTAGATGCAATAGGGTAAGAATGTAAGACCAGTGAAGCCTCAGACACCTGAGATAGGGTGCCAAAGCCCCTGCGCGAGATCTGTAACAAGCACCCACCCACCTTGTGCCCTTTAAAATACTGTTATGGGGGAGAAAGGACTTTGGGTGCCCTCAAGTACCAGGAGTGGGTATAAATCTGCTTTCCATGGGCATCATTAAAACCCAATTGGTGCATACGTTTTGTGGCTGGAAATTACTACACCAAGCTGTGCATTTCAAGACAAGTTTAGTCAGTCAACACTGCAATTAGGACCATCACCACTTGAGCATCTTCTCAAGCTCCGACAGTATACCGATTGGCCTGGTCCTATCCCTTGTGCCAAAACTGGTCTATCAATTAAACATATCTTCCAGACCACACTGAGCATTGTGGACAATACTGGGTTCCGATGCGCAAGAACAGAACTAGAGGGTTCAGGAAAGCAACTGAAGTAATAACGAACGGGTGATGTTACACTTGCTGTCCCCACTTGGGATCTTACATGGTGCCTATGAAACCTTTCGTCCCTCCCGATTGGCTGTGAGCCTGCCTACAAAAGATTATGGCTAAGCCCAATAACATTGTTTTTTCCCAAATCAAATGTCCAAAACCTTGACTTTGTTTTGAAATTCAATGAATTTCAAATTAACTCGCTCTGCTCTACTCACCTCTCCTTTGTAGATTGCATCCCCCTGAGTGAAGGTAAAAGTTTTCACTTCAAATCTTTTTAGATGTGATGGAAACTGTACCCTGGCATCACGTGTCACTGGATGGAAGATTGTCTGGTAGGGTTCATTATATTCACAGCTGAAATGGAGTTAAAGCTCATTAATAGAGGAGTGCTAGTCTGGTCACAAACTGGTGCTGTCCATGGTAGGTCAACCTGCCAGGAGGCAGGGTTCCACACAAGTTCTAGAAGTGGCATCTTCAACCTGTTGCTCTGAGAAACTACAACACCTAGCATGCCCAGTTTTAGTTAAGCAAAAACTGGAACCATAGGTTGGAGACAACTGCTCGAGTGTCAATAAATGGAATATATTAGACAGCATTTTCTAATATTTGGCACTAGCAACACTTTAAGATACTTTTTTCAATGGAACATTGCCACCAAGTCTCCATACATAGCTGGTGTCCTCGTCTAAGCCAACACCAAAGTTTTTGGAAGTCTAATTTTGTAATCTTACCCTTTCCACCATACAATTACATTTATGGTTTATATTGTGCACAACCTTTACTTCAATACATTTTCCAGTTTCTATAAAGTTTCATATGCCAAACATCAAGAGCGTATCATGGCGCCAAACCACTGCTTGAGAAGAAAGGTCTAGGGCAGAGATTAGCAACCTTTAGCACTTAAGCTACAGCTCCCATCAAGCACAGTCTGCTTTTCTTATAACTCCCAGGAGTGAAAAGAGGATCCTGGGAATTGGTTTCAGAACAGCTGGAGTGCCAAAGGTTACCAATCCCTGGTCTACGGTTAAGCTGGCCCTAAACACAAGATGCCAAACCAACCATGTAATGTTTTCAGGGCCTCCTGATGTCAGGGGAGATCAGGATTGGGCAGTTGGACTTCAGCTTAGACCACCCTGTGGTTTTTCCAGGTATTATCCACCACCGGAGACGTTAGGAAGCTTTCTTCCAAAGACAAGCTTGCATGTAAATGGGTGTGAAGAGTCTTCTGACCAACAATCTAGTAATGACACCTTTATTACCTGCTGTCAACTATAGGCCAGGCAGGTAGACTTTCCATGTCAGGAGTTGTAGTGGCCCAGCAACGGTCCAAGAAGAGTTCTAGCTGTGGGTCAGAACTGTACAGGAGCTCAACTTCAAAATACAAGGAGTCCCTTAAGTACTTCACAACTGGGTACTCAGGAACTTCATAGAAGACACTGTATCCATCATCTACAGGAAGAAAGGGACATTTCCAGAAGTTAATAAGGGATTGCGTTTAAAGAGGACCTTTCACCACTCCTGACATGCCTGTTTTAATAGCTTCATACATTCCCCATATAAGTCTGGAACATCTATTCTTATGTCTGTATGTTGTGCCATTCCTTTATTATTTCTACTAGAAGTTATAAATGAATTGCTATTTGTCTTCAGTAAGGGAACAGAGGGGAGGTAACCAGTTGGGGGTGTGTACCTGCACAGTCTGAACATGACAGCACTGATTGGCTAGAGTCAGTGTGCAGGTACACACCTCCAACTGGTTACCTCCCCTCTGTACCCTTACTGAAGACAAATAGCAATTCATTCATAACTTCTAGTGCAAATAAAGCAATGGCACAACATACAGACATAAGAATAGATGTTCCAGACTTTATGGGGAATGCATGAAGCTATTAAAACAGGCATGTAAGGAGTGGTGAAAGGTCCTCTTTAAGACCCAAGTACACCATGCCAAGAAGTCTTCATTATATATATTTAAGAAAAGAGGATTGACCTCAGGGAGATCAACCATCATCACCACAGACACCATCACGAGTCTCAACGTTGGTGAATCTAAAACAAGGCTCCCTGGGAAAGCAATATGCAAATTAAAAGAAAACCACGGAGACACCATCACGTGTCTCAACGACGGTTGAGACACAGGATGGTGTCTCCGTGGTTTTCTTTTAATTTGCATATTGCTTTCCCAGGGAGCCTTGTTTTAGATTCACCAATGTTGAGACTCGTGATGGTGTCTCTGTGGTGATGGTTGATCTCCCTGAGGTCAATCATCTTTTCTTAAATAGTCTTTCACTAGGCATTGCTCCCACTAGCCAGATTCCTACTCCACACTGATGAGGGGCAAATACCCCGAAACAGCTGTCTGTGGATGGATACCATGTTTTGTCATAGGTGGTTTCCTTTTGGAGACTGCCCTTCCCTTGGTTGTTCCTTCCCGGTGAAAGGCCTGACTAGTTTGACCGTCGTTGAGACACATGATGGTGTCTCCGTGGTTTTCTTTTAATTTGCTATATATATATATATATATATATATATATATATATATATATATATATATATATATATATATATATAGCGTTGGCACAAGACAGACCAATTCTGTCAGAGCTGGACAGCACTTACCTTTACTAAGTCTCATAACCAGGTCTAGAGGAGCAAGTCCAGTCTGTGCATTTGGTGGAGGGTTTTCTGTGGGGCTGTAGATGGCAACCAAGGTGGCATTCGTGGCATATGTACAAGTCACATTCATACTGTATAGACAAAAAAAAAAAATCCAAAATGGCAGCTTTCCAATATTTGACAAAGTCTACAGTACACAGACAACTCAAATTGGTATATTTAGAATGCTTACATGTATATGACCTTTCCAGATACAGTACTGACATAGAATATCTGATTCTCGTATATCATCAGGTTACCAGTAAACTAAAAAAGTTTAAAAAAAAAAAGTTGCAAGTTAGTGACTGAATACAATTAGGATCATAGATACCTACTCCCTAGACTGCCCAGAGAGATGATCTGCTAGTCTGGTAGCATTAAGATAACAAACAGCAAGTGGCGCTATACAGATACATTTTAGCTAACAGCTCACTGGCTATACTGAATTTTAATTACATGCAATTACAAAAGTATTCAGATCCAGACGCTGGTTTGAAAAAACGTAGAATATTTTGTGACAACCCCTTTAAGGCCGACAACGATGAAGTTTACCTTTATTAAAATATGCCATCATAAAAGGGGCTTTGCCATGAAATATATTCTACATTTTTGAAGCCAGCACCTGGACCTGCATACTTTTGTAATTACTTTGACCCCTTTGCGCCCAGCACTGTAATAGTACAGCGCTGGGCGCGTGCTTAAAGATGGTGCCCACTCCTAAACAGAGCGGGCATCATGGCTGCAGGTGAACTGCCGATTCATACAGCAGTCACCCCCGGCTGATGTCCACAACCAGCAGTAATGCCGATCGGACATTTAACCCTTCGGATGCCGTGGTCAGTGTGTGACGATTGGAGGAGCCGGAGTGTCTGCAGCAGCCCGTCAGTGAATGACAGGAGGCTGCTGCATAGTATTTCCTATGGAGCCCTTCTGTGTAATCGGGCTCCATAGGAAAACTGTTAAATCCTCAGACTAATGCATTGCGTGTGAATCTCTCTAATTACCCCCTTTTCCAAAAATAAAAAAAAAAGTAGAAAAATTAAAAACACCATGGTATCGCCGTGTGTGAAAACACCAATATAAAAAGGTTTTCCATACGGAAAACAGCAAAACGAAAAACAGCGTCAAGATGGGCGATTTGCCTTTTTTTAAAAAAAAAAAGCCCCCTACACAAATACCGAAAAGTTATTGGGGGGGGGGTCAAAATATGGCGATGAAAAAAAAATACAAAAATTCCAACTTTATAATTTTATCACTATTAAAACGCAAGAAAAACTACATATTAGACTGATTCATACTGACCTGTAGAATGAAAGTAACTGGTCAGTTTTAATGCCCATCGAACACAGTTAATAAAAAACCCGTAGAACTGTTTGGAATTTTTTTTTTACCGCTTCCCAATACATCATATGCAATATTAAATGGTGATGTTGCAAAGTACAACTTGTCCTGCAAAAAACAAGCCCTATACAGCTATGTGAACAAAAAAAAAAAAAAAAAAAAAAAAGTTACGGCTGTATGAAGGCAGGGAGCACAAAAACAAAAAAACAAAAAAACCACACAAACCACCCTCCGGGGCTGAAAGGGTTAATTAAAGATTCTGTATGGTCACTGAGGTATTTCATACCATTGGTATAGCGCCACCTGCTGTGCTTATTTCTACGGCCATCTTAGACATCTGAGCAATTAAGGTCACCGAGGTGGGCCCAAGTCACTGTGTACCCATGCACCTGCTTGACAGGGCCTGGAATGACTAGGAATTTGAAGCTGCTAATCAAGAAGGAGCCGATAGAGGAAGCAGGAATAGCAAGGGTGCACAGCATGGATTGGGCCTGCCCTCGGTGCACTTAAAGGAGTTGTCTCACTCTCTCTACATAAAAGTGCCATTTGCTAAAGTTAAAACAAGGCACTTACTAATGTATTACCCATATTACCTCCTTTGCTGGCTGGATTAATTTCTCCACATTATACACTGCTTGTTTCCATGGTTATGACCACCTTGCAATCCAGTAGAGGGGGGGGGGGGTCGTGCTTGCACACTATAGGAAAAAGCTTTGGCCTATGCGCACTCAGTCCCAGCCACCAAAGAGACTGTCCCTTTTTCCTATAGTATGCAAGCACGACCACTGCTGCTGGATTGCAGGGTGGCCGTAACCATGGTAGTGAGCAGCAGAACCATCTTCCAGAATAGTCTCCTAGTCGATCACATTAAGATCCTGATAAAATTTTACCCTTCGTGTAGTTTTGCAACCATTCACAGTGAATGTAAAGTGGGCCTTCATGTCATCAGAAGTAGCTGGGTAACAGTTGGTGTCCCTCAATGTGAGTCGAGACATGTCCATGTCTGGGATGTTACTTATTTTCGTTACCACTACTTGTACTGTTCCATTTGGAAGACAAACTGGAAGAAAAGAGAAATGAGCGAGCTCCAGTCATAGGACCTCCATTGTTCATCCGTACCAGTAATGCCAATATTGTGCACGTACCAGCTGTGTTTACAGTAGGGTCACAATAAACAGTTATTGTATACAGGTTATTTCCATTTCGATCCATTATATTTATAGGAATGGTTATTAAAAGGCCTTGGTTTGTCACCTGAGAAAGAACATGATAGAGAACGGTTACCCCAAATACTGCCCTTGTAGGGAGATGTACAATTAAAGTTACAAGTCCACAACATGTTATGTATAAACTACCTGTTAAGACTGTCCTGAATTTGGAGAGAATAACTTACCTCATACTTATTGGTGGGTTTCATCCTGTCAGGTCTTACAAGCAGGAGACCAGTGTATAGCTGCATCACATACAAATACACTGGAGATTCTGCACACAGCACACATAGTAAGGATATACAGGGCGAGTCAGAAGTTTACAACTCTGTAGCACCATCATACAGACTTGGTCTTTTAGATAAGCAGAAAGAGGCTAATGCCCAAGGAGAGATTTTCTTAACTCTTGATTCAATCCTGTAGTTTACATTGGGGGAGACTGAGTCTACACAGGAAAGAAGCTCTGAATTACCAAGTGTCTACATCACTCACCAAGTAGCTTTACTTTGACAGAGGGCAACACTGCCATTTACAAAGCAATCTGGAAATTGAACCTTTCCACGGAAAGCTTCTCAAGAGGAAGTTGAATACAATGGTGAATCAGGGAGCCATCAGACCCAGCGGTACTACAATTGTATATAGTTATGTATTTTCCTATTTTTTTTACCTGGCTGTATCTACCAGTAGAAAACGTATGGCAAAGGTTGACAGGAACAGGGCTAAACACCCCATTCCTCTCCTCTTGGTAGATGAAAAGCTGGTCCTGTTTCCTGCCAGGAGGAGGGAGTTCCTAAGTAACCACAGAGTGGAGAGGAAGCACACACCTGAGCTCCTGCTCCAAAAGAAGATGCTCCAGAGAGATCAAAGATATAGCCTCATGTAAATCCTTGAAAAGCTACAACTAGCAATGAAAGATACTGCTGTGAGGTGAGGGACTACAGGTAAGACACCTATCAACCATAATACTACTAGGCCCGTACAACACAAGTGCTAAACTGCCTCCATATTTCTTACTGGTGCCAGAAAGTTGCACTTCAAATCAGCTGCTATTTAAATGCATCTGAAGTTTTATGCTGCACTTAGTAAAAGACTTTACGTTTAATTTTGACTTTATTCTTCAATATTGCATTTCTACTGCACCAAACCCCAAATGTTGACCGCCTGAGAGAGAACACCATGACACTTAAGGGTCAGAACCACTCCCATCCTCTGCACCAGCTCGTCTGGGGCTCACTGCATCTGCAACACTGCTCACCTGCCATCTGTGGTTGAGTGCAAGCAGGCTCAAGGCAGTGACCATGGTGCATGCTGGACTGAGCCTGACAGAAGCAGAGCTCTACTCATAGGGTGAATGCAGGGTAGGAGAGTACTGTAGAGGCAATACAGGCATCACTCTGATGGCCACTTAACAGGACTCTGGAAATGGACCATCTACTGTGTGGTGGCATTAAGGGGGACATTCTCACTGTGATGGCAGCGGGTGGAAACTTATGAATCACCATTACTGAAGCAGGTACAAAGGGGATTGGGCATGATTAGATGTGCCATGTGTTCCCTTCCTTAGATTTTTTTTGCCCCTCAGACCTAGGTATGAGGACCTTTACAAAAAGTACTTGAATACCCATGTATGTGGTAGATTAATCCCCTCTATATGCAGAGAACATCGCTTGTGCAGGTTAAACTGGTAAATTGTAGCCACTTACCTCATTCATTACATAATTTGAGGCTGCAGGTACTTGGACTTTGGAAAACGTCTGGTTGATAGGCAATAGCAAGTTATTACCTGATGTTGCCTGGGTATTCTTGACGTATATACGCCAGCTTGGATCAAGGTTTCCCAGTGTAGTAGTCAAAACACCACCTTGTTGCCCACAAGGACCAACAGTAGGCTGGGCTGAAAGAATGGAGGACTCTTGGTCAGATGGAGTTGGCACCCAGAATATAACATGAGAGTGCGTCATGATTCAGATGAGTGCGTCAATGTTCAGTGTGGAAGTACGAGATATTGGCCAGCAGGTCCCTTTACCCCTTTCATACTACATTTGGATCAGTACTATAGATATTTGTTAAAAATCTGTTTAGAAAACTCTAGAACAATGCCAAATGCCAGCTTTTTGTACATTTAAAGGAATGGCATACACCCCCGTACCCTAAGAGAAGTAATGTAATCGACAGACCCTTATTTCTGATATTTAAGGACTCTATACTGACGGGGAGTGTTCCACAGGATTGGCACATAGCAAATGTGGTGCCGATATTCAAAAAGGGTCCAAAAACAGAGCCTGGAAACTATAGGCCGGTAAGTTTAACTTCTGTTGTGGGTAAACTGTTTGAAGGTTTTCTGAGATATGCTATCTTGGAGTACCTCAATGAAAATAAGCAAATTACTCCATATCAGCATGGCTTCATGAGGGATCGGTCATGTCAAACCAATTTAATCAGTTTCTATGAGGAGGTAAGTTCTAGACTTGACCGCGGCGACTCAATGGATGTCGTATATCTGGACTTCTCCAAAGCATTTGACACTGTACCACATAAAAGGTTAGTATACAAAATGAGAATGCTTGGCCTGGGAGAAAATGTCTGTATGTGGGTAAGTAACTGGCTCAGTGATAGAAAACAGAGGGTGGTTATTAACGGTACACACTCAGATTGGGTCACTGTCACTAGTGGGGTACCACAGGGGTCTGTATTGGGTCCTATTCTCTTCAATATATTTATTAATGATCTTGTAGAAAGCTTGCACAGTAAAAATATCAATTTTTGCAGATGACACTAAACTGTGTAAAGTAATTAACACAGAGGACAGTGCACTGCTACAGCAGGATCTGGATAGACTGGAGGCTTGGGCAGAAAAGTGTCAGATGAGGTTTAACACTGACAAATGTAAGGTTATGCATATGGGAAGGAATAATGCAAGTCACCAGTACATACTAAATGGTAAAGCATTGGGTAACTGACATGGAAAAGGACCTAGGAATTTTAGTGAACAGCAAACTAAGCTGCAGAAACCAGTGTCAGACAGCTGCTGCCAAGGCCAATAAGATAATGGGTTGCATCAAAAGAGGCATAGATGCCCGTGATGAGAACATAGTCCTGCCACTTTACAAATCACTAGTCAGACCACATATGGAGTACTGTGTACAGTTCTGGGCTCCTGTGAACAAGGCAGACATAGCAGAGCTGGAGAGGGTTCAGAGGAGGGCAACTAAAGTAATAACTGGAATGGGTGGACTACAGTACCCAGAAAGATTATCAAAATTAGGCTTATTCACTTTAGAAAAAAGACGACTGAGGGGAGATCTAATAACTATGTATAAATATATCAGGGGTCAGTACAGAGATCTCTCCCATCATCTATTTATCCCGAGGACTGACGAGGGGACATCCTCTGCGTCTGGAGGAAAGAAGGTTTGTACATAAACATAGAAGAGGATTCTTTACGGTAAGAGCAGTGAGACTATGGAACTCTCTGCCTGAGGTGGTGGTGATGGCAAGTTCACTAAAAGAGTCCAAGAGGGTCCTGGATGTATTTCAGGAGGGTAATAATATTACAGGTTATAGTTACTAGAGAGGGGTCGTTGATCCAGGGAGTTATTCTGATTGCCTGACTGGAGTCGGGAAGGAATTTTTCCCCCTAAAGTGAGGAAAATTGGCTTCTACCTCACAGGGGTTTTTTTGCCTTCCTCTGGATCAACTTGTAGGAAAACCGGCTGAACTGGATGGACAGATGTCTTTTTTCGGCCTTACAAACTATGTTACTATGAAATGGATCTGTAATGCGACAATGAGTAAGAGCTCAAATGGCGCTGAAAAATTTGTACAACAAGGGGATGTCTACTAGGACTTAAGGAACCCAACATCTTTGATATGCAATTTTAATTGCACACAGTACCTTATGAAGCTTTGGAATTAGTTCTTGTTGCAGTATTTTAACTAGTAAATGTGCTGAAATTCACTTAATCTTCCCGCTGTATTGAAAAAAAAAAAAAAAGTCTGTTCAAGTCAAAGACCAACACTTAACTCCAAGTCATGATTTTCCTGCCTGTCCCCTGATGTTCAGGCAGGGAACGTCATCCCCAGGTCTCAGGCTCCATCAATTAAAAGGGTTTTCCGAGAATTAAGAAAATGAAAATACTTAATTACTTCATTATAAATATATTTGAAAAATACCTTTCATTAGTTATAATGGCACGTTTTGTCTGGGGATCAATTAGGAGAAATAAAATGGCCACCGTCCTATTCTTACACACAACCTGTCCTAATCTCACAGGAGGACAAGTTACTTCACAACCAGAGCTGCTTCATCCTCCTCTCTGCTTGTTAGAAATCATGATCCTGAATACAGTTTAATATGATCTTCAGATGAATCTGTATAGGAATGGAGTTCAGGTGGAGACAGGTGGTGTGACTAATGTATGGAGTCGGCTACATTACCACATTCTGTCCTGTCCGTCCTTTCTGTACGTCATGTCTCCTTATGAACTCCATTCCTACAGAGATTCTGCTGAAGGTCTTATCAGCCGCATTCAGGAACATAATCCCTGACAAGTACAGAGTAGGATGAGGCAGTTCTTTAGGACAGGTTGTAAGTACTAACAGGATGGTGGCCATTTTATTTCTCCTGATTGTCCTAGACCAAATGATCCATTCTAATATATTCCCAAATACCTTTTATCAAAGTAACATTTACATATTTTCTTAATTCGTGGAGAACCTCTTTACACTGCAGAAGGTGGGAGAACCCAACTGTGGCAGACTATTGTCAGGAGGGTGGCGTTCCCTTTGAAGCAATCTCCTCTGCAGCATGGGGAGGAGCGATTGCTATGCCATCAATCATCCCCATGCTGTATAGTTTCTGGTGACAGATCGTAGCTACCTGCAAGTTATTTTTTTAACCTGTCAAGATTTGGATCGCCTGATATTTGCTCATCCATTGGGTAATCAGCAGCAGTATTACACTGCCAGACAATCACTAACAAGCATTCAATTTTTCTACTGTCACAAGAATTACTACTACTGGGGGCATTATGGTGGGCTTTATTACTACCAGGGGAATCTATGGGGAATATATTTACTAGTATGGGCACTAAGAGCATTATTACTTCTGGGGCACAGTGGGGACATGTTTGGGGCCCTGTAGGAGCACCATTACTACCAAGTGCCCTCTGGCAGAGAATTACTATTTATGGGACTTTTGGGAGCACTATTACTGTGGGGGCACCCTAGCATAGTATCAACTTAACACATTTTTCGGGAACACTAGGTTTACACTGCAAGTGGCAGGGACACCATTTGCTGGGCACAGTTATTTTAGGACACTGAGTGCCAATAACTATTGAAGGGCACTATCTGCGTGGTACTAGTATTATCAGGGGGTTTATCAGTTTCTGCGGTATAATATTGGGGATCACCGCATTGGAGGTGGTAGGATGATTTGTCCAGAAGATGGGAGGATGATGAAAAAAGTAGGAAACTAAGATGTCTTTGTCAAACTGCAGAGACCAGAGATGGGTGAAAAAAAAAAAAAAAAAAAAATCATTGTGGTCTGGTCCAAATGGACAAGATTAGGAAAGATGTAAGAGGAATGGGGTGTTTTATTACCCTGTATGTTTTGTAGTGCTATATGTAATGTTGAGGGGGGTGTAAGGTTGAGAATTTGTTATAAGGATTGGTGGTTACCGCTTTTAGATTTTCGCATTTTAGCAGAATAGCTAAGTGCACCCCTGGCTATGTACACCAAAAAAAAAAAAAAAAAATTTTTTTTTTTTAAAAAAAACTCAATTGAAAACATTTTAGCTCAAAATTAGTACAATGCAATTAAAAAAAAATCCAAAAGGTGTACATAGCCTATAAGTTGTAGCAAAATTTAAACTCCACCCCCCCATGAAAAACAAAGGTTGATTGTGTGGCGTTTCAGAAAAGTGTATGCTGCTGGTGCACACAAGACACTTATGAACTGTAGAAACATTAAGACTGGCTGTTCATGTTCAAAAAAAAGAAAGTTAGTACAAGATTGTGTTTATTGGAGAATTTGCAGTTCATACATGAACTTTCCATTTGTTGCCAGCACCTGCCCTCACCACAAAGCCCACACAGAACTCAGATCACCTTATGCTTCCCTGATAAAACTGACTTTTCAGCCTAGCGATTCAGTCCACCTAAACTGACCCTACAACACCAACATTGCTGGTTTGTAATTGCTTCTTGCCAGACATATGCTCCAAGATCACAAGCTCAGAATGGCATCTCTGGGTTCTGATCAAAAAGACCTGCCAAAATCCTGCCCCCCAGCTCGTCAGTCTCTGCACTAATCAGAGCAAGCTGCCTCCAAGGTGAGCCTCCATATTCATCCTTTCTGCCATTTTTCCCACCATTTTTCAGAGTAAAACAGAGCTTGGGTCATCTTTTGCACTATTCGTCGTTATCACCAAAACGTTGGATTCGTTTGGCAACAGAATTTGTGAAAGTCCTAAATGAATCAGATTTGTCACCATTTCCTCACCTCTAAGGCTAGTTTTACACTAGCAGCAGCACGGATCCGGCGGGTGAAAGGGCCCGCCGGATCCATGCTGCCGCAGGTGCATGTGTGGGGCCGGAACTGCGCTCTGGCCCCATTCACTGTAATGGGGGCGGGCCCTGGATCCGGCCGCAGCACGTTAACCCCTGCTGAGAGGCGGCTGGAACGAAAATACAACATGGCGTATTTTCGTTCTGGCCGCCTCAGCAGGGGTTAACGTGCTGCGGCAGGATCCGCAGCCTGCCCCCATTACAGTGAATAGGGCCAGAACGCAGTTCCGGCCCCACACATGCACCTGTGGCAGCACGGATCCGGCGGGCCCCTTCACCCGCCGGATCCGTGCTGCTGCTAGTGTGAAACTAGACCAAGTCAATCCAACACCCAGGTTAAGCAGAAGTGTCAGTATAGTGGTATATGTGAACAATGCAGAAGAGAAGCCTCCTTTAGTTGCTCTATGGGCTCGCTTTGTCAGGTTATTCGATTTTCACCAAGAACTGGATGCCACTGAACATCCAGTCCCACCACCAAGTCCCTATGAGATCTACTCACTTTTGACATATTCAATGATCCCAGTAGTAGTGAAGATCTCATCGTATGGGATGATTTTGAAGACGAATGTCACATTCAAAACAAACCGAATGCCATTTGGGACAGGCTGAAACATCAGAATAATTCACATTAGGACATTTGCTATAGTCATTGAGTCCTGGAAAACTCCTTTAACCTCCAAGATCTGGATCTCACATGTGTCACTTTTTTTGGAGATTCAAGTAAGCCAATGGAACACCATATTTTGTCACACAGATGATTACAGGCAAGGGGCAGTTATATTCTGATCAGAGTTTGATCAGACCAAGGCCAAAACAGCCAAGTTAGATGGGCTAAGCACCTTTAAGAAGTTAAATCCACATGCGGAAGGGACACTTGTACATGGCAACATCTTCTACAGCACTACTCATGATGGTTACTACATAAATAGCAGGAAATACACTTGGGTTACGTTCACATGTGGTGGAGGTTCCAGCAGGTGCCTCCAAAGGAAAAACAAAAAAACAAAACCCCTCTCAACCTATAGTATTTTGTTGCATAAAATGCCAGAACCTGATGGACCTCACTATGATGAGCAGGATTTGGCGCTGTACATCAAGTGCTGGATTCAGCGATTTTGGTATTCTGCTCCTATGCCAGACCCTTTAGTGCAGATGTGAACTTAGCCTTAACAGGTCTTGAATCTCCAATATGTACCTGTATTATGGTAGCATGAAAGCCACCCTAAAGTAGCTTAAAAAACCCATTACATTTAAAAGGAAAAAAGGATACAATGCAACAGCACCCTGCAAAGCAAATCAAGTACAATGCCATAGTAGAAGGTATTCTGGTGTTAATGCCACACTTATTTGAAAAATGTACAAAATTATCTGAGCCAGTCTGCTAAATGTCAAGGCGATCTCTAAAGGCCCTTTTAGACGGGCCGATTATTCTCCCTGCCCGAGCGCCGATCAGCGATATCGGCGCTCGGGCAGGGAGCCTTTACACGGCCTGACGAATCGAGCGACGGGCCGCACGAGTGATCGCTGTATCGCTTGTGTGGCCGGGAAGCTCCATACTGTCAGGCGCACATCACCTGTTTACACAGGGCGATGTGCGCCCGACAGATTGGATCTTTTGTAGAAACCAAAAGATCCAATCAGCCGACGAACGAGCGTTTTGCTCGTTCGTCGGCTGATTAGGGCCACTTTTACACGGGCCGATTATCGGCACTAGCGTTCCTAGGAACGATTTTTCGGCCGATAATCGGCCCGTGTAAAAGGACCTTTAGACAGGACCTATCTGCATTCAATGGAAGCCATTGTGGCACCGAAATGATAAAAAGCACATGGAGCCTTCTCTCCTTGAATTTTATGTTGACACATAACAGGTAGTATTTAGTGTTAGGTCCTGTCTAACAGAGATCGCCTTGACGTTTGGCAGACGGGCTCAGATAGTTTTGTAGAAAATGTAATATATATATATATATATATATATATATATATATATATATATATATATATATATATACACACACACACACACACACACACACACACACGGGCGTCGCTAGGGCATTTTATCCGGGGCCAGGGCCCCGAATCAAACTGTCACTGCCCCGAAGCTCGGGACTGGTGGAGACTGGCTGGCAGCTGCGCAGTGCTGCACTGTGATATTACCTCTATCAAGCATGAGCTGAGCTTATGTTACATTGATTCTCCTGGGCTGGCTCAGCTTAGTTCACTTCACTCGCTGGGGAAGGACCTCCGGACGTCACACTATCATGTGACATATCTAGGTCACATGGGTCGGCAGCCGGCGCGCTCTGCAGTAGGAAGGTTATGGATGGCTGCTCAGCAGCCTTTATAGCAGTGAGAAGGGAGAGAGGATCTGTCTGCCTGAGAGGTAGATGTGAATCCTGTGGAGGGGCAGACAATTCTATGAGGTGGGATTGTATGATGGCGGAAGGGGGGGGGCGACTGTATGCCGAGGGGGCAACTGTGGGCGACTGTATGGGGGAGGGGCAGCATTCTGTTTTGCATTCCATCATAATAGACATCTATGCACATTTCAACACTGGGCTTGTGCCCCGGATGTTTTCACACCCTAGCAACGCCCCTGTGTATATGTACACACTAAAAAAAAAAAAAAAAAAAAAAAAAATTCACATTTTTTTCCATTTTTCAAATAAGCGTAGCATTCTACTACTATGGCATTGTTGTACTTGATTTGCTTTGCAGGGTACTGTTGCATTGTATTTTCTCCTTTGTGTATTTAGCCATAACATGCATCTGCTCATTGGGTGGTGCTGACTGACCCCCTCTTTCTTTTCCATTACATTTAATGTCACATGATACCTCCTTAGACACATGTTGGTCACTAAAGGGAACTTTAAGAATGAAGGTCACGGTTCCATCTGGATTGGTTCTATTCTCAATAGTATATCCACGATTAACACCTTCAGGCACAGTCATCATGGTGCCACCAACTGACACATTTACCAACCGGACGTCGGGGAGAAATGGTCCAACCGTGCAGTTAAATATTTCTGTTGATGGTATTGTTTCTGTAGGGAAGGAAGACAGAACAGGGATAATTTGGACACCATGTAAATACTACGTTTTAATATAATCCGGCATGAAAGCTAGTTACTTTGGTCATCTAAGCCACAAAAATGGTCAAGTTGTGTCTCTTCACTTCATTATAAGGGTGTTCCCTGGTGTTTAGCCTGTATAGGAAAGTGCATGTCCTCCTAAAGATCAGCCATGTCCAGTTACAGGGAAAGAGCTGAAGCAGATAGGATTCCCCCCTTAACTACAAGCCTGAAATTCTAGCAGAGCAGTTGAAGAATGAATGTGGAGATCTCTGGATCCTTGTGATGTACAGGGCTGGTTCTAGCTTTGTTAGATCGTCATGTACTATATGATGTCTTCATTATTTCCCCACATCAGTCATGGCATACCACCTTTTAATATGGGTTGTCATGTTTAAAGGGCGAGTCATACAATCTGTTTTTCCTGAACTAATCATGTCTGTTGCCCACATCTATTAGACCTCCCTAACCTGTCCTAAGTTCTAACCTGAACTGACTGCATCAGTGTTTTAGGATAGTTAGTGCCTATGTGACTGTGGGTCTATAGTCCTGTACTCACATCGTGAGTAAAGTAGCCCCATGATCAGATAGTTCCCATCAAAACACTGATGCAGTCAGTTCAGGTCGGAGAAGCCACAGTAGGTCTGGGAGATGTGGCCAACACACAGGCTATGTCTCCAGGACCAACTAGTCTTACGAATCAGCTCTAAGGCAACTTATTCCCCCATCCACAAGATAGACAGACATGTCTGATTGGCAGGGGTCTGAACACTGGGGCCCATGATGATCATGAGAACAAGGACCTGTCCTCACTGAAAGGAGCAGCAGATCCAAGTGTCTACCTCTCCATTCCAACACAGGAGCTCCTCATTCTTGTGGCTGGAGGTGACCCCAGAGGTAGGATCCCTGCCACTTATCACCAATCCTGTGGTTAGGGGATACGTTATCTAATGAGACAACCCCTTTAAAAGATTAAACATTGACCTCTCCAATGACTTACCATTGGTTATAACAGGAGTTCTCTGTTCAAAGGGTGTTGTGATATCCTTAATTACTGTGTATTTTGTGACACCCCAACCATCATCCACCCATAGGTTTTCAAGAAATGGGCGGATACTGTAGGTTATCCCATAATTGAAGTTCATGACACGGCTCTGAAAGTTAAGAGTATAAAAGCTCATTAGTATCCTCCGATGTATTAATTTGATTGGATCATCACATACTAGAGTGGTTTTGCAGCGACCCACTGGTTCACTGCTTAAGAACTAATGTATCTTGTAGTAGGGTTAATGCATGACAACTAAGCACTTAATAATTGATGTGGTTGTATGTATGGTGCACCATGATCCAAAAAGTCTGTATATGGGAAGACCAACTGGTAGACTTCGTTCTAGTTGTTGGGCTGGTAATCCCCTCCTGGTTAAAGTCTTTAGTGAATAGGCCAGACTCAAGACGCTTGGAGTGACTGCTGCAGAATTTATTCAAGGAAATGTTATTTCTGACTCAGAGATCTCATGCAAAATCTTGTGTGGTGACCCGACACCATGCCCCGCACAAGGTTTTGTACAGGATCTTCAAGCAAAAGGGTCACGGCAGCCTCTGTGCACTCAAATGGAAGATTTGGTCACTTTAATTTTTATTTTACATGCAACCCCTAAAATGCTGTAACATTGATCTTCGGTGCCACGGTCAACACAGCATCTAGGGGTGTTCAATGTCATAACTGCCACTTACAAAAAGCTTCAAAAAGTAATTTTTCAGCTGCAAATTTTTGCAGCCGAAACAAATTTAATAACTTTGATCAAATCCAACTATAAAGGGTCAGAGCATAATGCATGTTTGCAGCTTTTTGACTTTACGACCATGGTTTGGGTTATATTGCTTCTGGAGCCCACCACACTTCAGAGATGGATGGGCAATCAGCAGTTAGATTAACAAAAGTCTTGCACGCCTGAGGATTGCATCATATATTTGGAGACTTCAAGGATCATCATACAACCTAACCCATATACATAGCCTTTTGGGAAAATGCCTGCCTGTGATTGACTTGAGAACTGTGCCACCCATCATCTTCATGTAAAGTCTGCTATAGTCAAGCCAGCCTGGTCATTGCCATCACCATCTACCAGCTGTCCAAACTGCCCTCCTGCCTTTCACCATGAAAGACACCCCAGCTACCACCAGGCAGGAGGCTCTAAAACCTACAGTGTACCCCAAGGGGAACACGAGTTGCATCTCTCCACAGTATGCCACTTTAAGGGTCACCATCACCCTCAAAGCCACTGCCACCACTCCCATCCTCCCCCTCACCATGCCTCCTCTGTGGGGTGGCATGTTGCATTTTCACGTCATGGTACGACTTGTCACCTCGACAACCAGGATCAGAACTGTTCATCTTACAGGCCTGCACCACTTGTGCATTTTCACCGTTACCTTATAATATCCCCCTACAGCTCCATAAGGGATTCTTGTTATAGTGACCGTGTCGCTGTCTATAATCTGATAGTTTCTAGAAACGATTTCCACATTTGTCAGATTCAGAAGGTCAATGCCAAACTGGATACGACTGCTCTGGATAGATTTTGCACCGGTGAGAAGTGAAGAAACGTTCTTTGGGACAGTCCACACAATCCAGCCACCCACATACTTCACATCATCTAGAAATAAAAGGAGAAGACTTACAAGTTCTGTTTAAGAGCATCACAGTCCAGAAGTGAAGGAACTGTCAGACTGGAGAATATCTGCACTTTTTGATATGCAACGTGAAAAATTTGAAGATACAAAAGGTGACTAGGTGCCTGATGTCAATTCAAGACTGACAATACCCCCCCCCCCCCCCCCAAGGGACCAAGCCAGATATCGATCTGTAGACAGCAGTTTCAGGGCGCTTGCCCCTCGCCAATATCTGGCTGGCTGAGTGCGATGCCTTAGAAGTGCCTTAGGCAAGGTGCTGAATGTCCTAAGGCCCCTTTCACATGAGCGAGTTTTCTCCACGGGTGCAACGCGTGACGTGAATGCATAGCATCCACACTGAATCCTGACCCATTCATTTAAATAGGTCTGTGTACATGAGCAATTTTTTTTTTTTACGCATCAGTTCTGCTTTGCGTGAAAAACACAGCATGTTCTATATTCTGCATTTTTCACGCAGCCCTGGCTCCATAGAAGTGAATGGGACTTCAGTGAAAAACACATTGTAGTCGGAAGAAAGTGCGGATACAATGCGTTTTTCACTGATGGTTGTTGAGATGTTGTTTGTAAACCTTTAGTTTATCATGCATGTGAAAAAACACATCAAAACACATTACACCCACGCGGAAAAAAAGCTGAACGCAATCGCAGACAAAACTGACTGAACTTGCAAAAAGGTGCGAGTTTTCCTGAACACACCCAGACCTAAATCTGTCACGCTCGTGTAAAAGGGGCCTAAAATAGCCAAGTCCTGTAGGGAGACTTAGTGGAAGTTCTCCATGGTAAGGAGACTTCTTGCCAATACATTTATAGCCTGTAGTACTTACAGCAAGTCTCCATGCAGGTCTGGTCTCGGATATTCAGCACCCTGCCTAAACATTTCCAATGCAGAGGGTGAGTGCTGCAAATCCACATTTAAAAAAACAAAAACAAATATTTGCACTTTTTGGTGCAGAATGGCACAGAAATCCACACAGAACCCCCTAAAAACCTGCATGGAATTTGTTTCATAACACCTGTGTGCAGCAGGTACCCTTTTAGCCCAGAGCAGTGTTCACAATTCTGCAGACTGTAGGTACATATGGCTTCCAATTTATTTTTGCAGAGTCTTCAGGAAGTCTGCATTACAGAAAACGTTACTCTTACCGGTAATTTCCTTTTCCTTTAACCTCCACGACGGCATGGTAATGGAGGATGCTCCGCCTCCTGAGGGGCAGGAAACTAGATTGGTGCAATAAGTGCCTCCTCCACCTGCACACTCCAGTTAATAACCTAGAACTCAAGGATGAAGTTTACCATTTATTTAACAAAAATACATATCATCCGATATATATAAAATACAGAAAAATACATAAATTCATGGGGGGAAAACCCCATGCCGTCGTGGAGGTTAAAGGAAAAGGAAATTACCGGTAAGAGTAATTAACGTTTTATCCCTACACCTCCACGATGGCATGGTAATGGAGATTTACAGAGAAAAATCATACTAGGGCGGGACTACTGCCGATAACACCTTCCTACCAAATGACCGATCTTTGCTAGAAAGGAAGTCCAACTTATAATGCTTAAAGAAGGTACTGGGAGTAGACCACGTAGCGGCCTGACATCTCCTCCAGTGAGGCATGGGCTTGTTCTGCCCATGAAGTTGCCATAGCCCTTGTAGAATGGGCCTTGATTCTTAGGGGAGGGGGAAGTCCTCTTTCAGCATAACAGAGATGCAGTCTCTAATCCAACGGGCTATAGTTGCCTTAGAGGCAGCCCTTTCTTTGTTTGGCCCCTGGTATTGGACAAGCAACTGGTCAGTCTTCCTGAAACTTTGTCTCGTCAAGGTAGTTTAACACACACTCTCTCACATCCAGAGTGGCGAACTCTCTTTCCTTCTCAGTAGTAGCCTGTGGACAAAAAGATGGAAGAGCGATTTCTTTTTGACAATGAAATTTTGATTAGACTTTGGGAAGGAATTCCAGAGAATGTTTCAAAATGATTTTATCCTCGATTCTAATTCTAGATGCCCCTTTAATGAAACTTTTGACCAGGTCTGATTCAGCCAACCTGGTACCCATAAAAGCACTTAAAGCAGCAATTTGTACCTTAAGTGTACTTACCCTCAGCCCTTTATCTAACCCAGATTGTAAGAAATCCAGGATAAGAGAAATATTGGGAGACCTCGATGGATCCCATTTGTTCGAAACCGCCTTTAAAAAACAGTTCCAGGTTCTTTGATATATCTTCGCAGTTACCCGTTTCCTGCTGTGAAGGAGAGTCTCCACCACCTTACTGGACAGGCCTTTCTCTTAGGATTGCCCTCTCAGTCTCCAGGCTGTCAATCTGAGATGTGGGGCGTCTGGATGGATTATCGGGCCTTGATGTAGGAGCTCCCGGATCTTCGGAAGTATCCAAAACTCGTCTTTGGAATGCACTTTTAGAATCGGAAACCAGGCTCTCAGATACCAAAAGGGGGCGATCAGAATTAGATTTGCTTGTTCCTCGATCTCTTTGGCGATTACCTTCGGGAGGAGGAAGAAGGGTGGGAATGCATAAAGTAGGACTTTTGGCCAACGATCTGCCAGGGCGTCCACACGAGCTGGATGGTCTAGACGAGAGAGGGAAAAAAACGTCTTCACTTTTTTGTTGACTCTGGAAGCAAACAGGTCGATGGCTGGAGACCCCCCACTTCATACATATTTCTCTGAAGATTGTCGTTCAGACTCCATTCTCCTTCTCTTAACCTTTGTCTGCTGAGGAAGTCTGCCATCCCGTTCTGGGTTCCTTTTATGTGTACTGCAGATAGGGAGGTCAGGTTCAGCTCTGCCCATCGGAATATCTTCCCTGACATCCACGAGTGACTGACTTCTCGTTCCCCCTTGCCTGTTTATATAAGCAACAGTTGTTGAATTGTCTGATAGGACCCTTACATGTCTGACTTAAGACTGGGGAGAAGGCTTTCAGAGCTTGCCACACTGCTGCCAACTCTTAGGTTGGATGATGCTTTTGAGAGGAAGGGAGACCAAATTCCCTGCTTGGACAGGTTCTCCAGATGGGCCCCCCATCCTGACTGACTCGCGTCTGTAGTTAGCACCGCCAGATTTGACCGACGCCACCCTACCCCTACCAAGAGGTTTTTTGGAGAGATCCACCAGCTCAAGGAGGTCTTCACTTTGGAGGGTAGGGACACTGTTCTGTTGAGAGAAGCTTGTTTTTTGTCCCAAGTATGCAGGAGAAAAGATTGGAGTGCTCTTGAGTGAGCCTGAGCCCATTTCACAGAGGGTATTGTTGACGTCAGACCTAAAATAGTCATATCTGATGGTTACCGACGATGCTCGTGTGAAGATCCGTACTTTTGTAATTAAATCTTCCTGTTTTGGGTGTGGGAGGAACGAGGACATTTGGATCGAGTCTAGAGAAACCCCCAGAAACAGACATCGTTGGCTCGGATTTAATACTGACTTCTGGAGATTTAAGATCCAACCCAATTTTGAGAGGGTGTCTAATGAACTGAAGGTCTTTCAGGAGACTTTCCCTTGACGGTGCTACAATCAGTAAATCGTCCAGGTATGAACTAGAGCTATTTCTGCACGATGAAGGAAACTCACCACGTCTGCCATGACTTTGGTAAATATTCTCGGAGCTGCACACAGGCCGAAGGGAAGGACACAAAACGGATAGTGCTCTATTCTCCCCCTGATCCAGACGGCGAATCTTAGATATTTTTGAAACAACGGATGGATCTGTATGTGGTAATAGGCGTCGGCCAGATCTACCGACACCATAAAGCAGTCCTTTTGGAGGAGACTCACTGTTGATTTTATCGTCTCCATTTTGAATCGTACGTAGCGAATATGCTTGTTCAAGGCTTTTAGATTTATAATTGCTCTGAAGGAGCCATTTGGTTTTTTTTACTAGGAAGATTGGTGAATAAAATCCTGTTTTCCTCTGATTTAGAGGAACAGGAAGAATCGCTGCTTTGAATAACAGTTGATTTATCTGTTCTTCCAGGGCAGTTTGATTCACCCCTAAATGATTTATCATAAGACTCCGGGGGAATGTCTACAAAATCTAGCTTGTAGCCCTCTTGAATTACAGAAAAAACCCAGGGGGAGGCCTGAATACTTTCCCAAGCATGAGAAAACCCCCCTAATCTTCCTCCCACTGGGACCCTGGCGTCACTTAGGGGCCTGCTTAGAACCCCTGAGTTGAACAGGAACCCTTTGTTTTTATTGTTAGAGGACTGCCACATCTTATTGGTCTTTTTCCTTTGATCAAACCTATTACGTCCTTGAACCCGAGAGTTTTGTCTTTGCCGAAAACAAACTTCGATTCCATAGGGAATCCCCTTTTTTTGTCGGACACTTTTTCTAAGATGTCATCCAACGCCGATCCGAACAGTCGGTCACCTTCACAGGGGACAGAACAAAGTCTATTCTTGGAGGCAGTGTCCCCAGCCCACATTTTGAGCCACACCACTCTACGGGAGGCATTAATTAGTGCTGCAGACTTTGCAGCAAGTTTGACAGTATCTGCAGACGCATCTGAGAGAAAACTGGCAGCCTGTTTCAGAACCGGAATAGAAGATAAAATGTCCTCCCTAGAGGTCCCGGACTGCAAGTGCTCCTCCAACTGACAGCCATAAGGTCAAGGTTCTAACAGTGTATGTTGAAGCAAAACTGGGGCGAAATATAGCAGAGGTGGACTCCCATGCTTTTTTTAAGTGAGGCCTCACATTTTTTATCCATGGGCTCTTTCAAGAGGCCAATATCCTCGAAGGGCAAGGCAGATCTTTTGGATATTTTGGCGATGGGGGCGTCAACTCTTGGAGCCTTATCCCAGAGCGCCGAGTCCCCTTCAGCGAACGGGTATTTGCGCTTGAACATTTTAGAGACAATTTGTCTCCTTTCTGGTTCTCTCCATTCATTTAATATCATATTTATATTTGTATGGACTGGAAAAACTCTACGTTTTTGTCTCCAAGGCCCAAGAACAGTTGATCTTGGACCGACAATGGTTCCTTAGAATCTTCAAGATTCATAGTGGATCTAATATTCTTCAGCAGGGACTCCGTATCCTCAATGGAGCAAAGGGGACGCCCAGCGGAATCCTCCACCTCTGAAGCATCTGAAGTGGAGGAAATTTCACCCTCATCAGGATCAGAGTCACTTTCTACAATACGTAGTGATTTGGAAGAGGAGGGACCCGGAGTAGTTGAGGCTAGTTTTGCGTCCACTACTGCGCCTACTTCTTTGATAACAGAATGCAGGCTTTCCACTAGAGAAGGTGTTTCATCAGAAATCACTTTAGAAGTACACTTCTGGCATAGCCACTTTTTATAGAAAGTTGGCAGAGTCTTTTTGCAGGCAGCACACTTTCCTCTGTGATGGCCCTTTCCCCCTTGAACTCTCCTTGCCCTAAGAAGCAAGGAGAGGACTTTAGCAGATAGTTTAGAAGTAGGACAAATAAGGGAGAGTGAGCCATCACCAAGAAACGAGAAAGAAGGAACCCTTCAGTGGATAAATAGCAAAAACGTATTCCCTCCAGGAGGAGGCTTACCGGGCTGGTGGGCCTGGGAGGATCATCAGGTCTCCGGTTAGGGTCATCCGACATCATCCAAAAGGAAAAAAACGGCTGGTCGCAGGAGCAGGAGGCAGGAGTCACTGAAACAGCAGACCACAGCGTCTGCCTAAACCCCCCGCCTCCTTTTTAAACTCACCGCGCTACGCACGCCGGCCGCCCCAGAAGAGACGCGCGCCGGCCGAATCCGGAAGTGACGCGCGCGCCAACCACCGGAAGTGATGCTCCCGCCTTGCCGCATCACAGGCACTGCGCTCCGGCCCCCATTCCTCCGGTCCATGCAGGTGTCGGGGGAACAGCCCAGGGCTGCCGAAATGTTCCGGACTTACATCCCAGAGTCAGAGGACGTACCCAGGTAGGTCCTGTGTCTGACTCCTGCAACAGCCCTCCAGAACTTTCTGGGACAACAAACCTCCAAGGCTGTGAGAATACTGCACCACGTACTGCCATCCTAAGGGACAGGAAACTGGAGTGTGCAGGTGGAGGAGGCACTTATTGCACCAATCTAGTAGTTTCCTGCCCCTAAGGAGGCGGAGCATCCTCCATTACCATGCCGTCGTGGAGGTGTAGGGATAAATATATATTTCTACAAATACCACAACTCCTTCCCTTAGTGGAGCAAGAATGAACTTTTTTTTTAAGTTGCACTTAAATTTGGAGTGCCACTAATGAACATTCCTAACTACACTGACTTTTCAGAAGTGGTGTCAAATTACAGAAGTTTAGCTCAAACACTGAGTGCGCCAAAATTAGGCTTTTTTGTATAGAAAAAAATGCCCCTTAGTTTTTCCTGTAAAGTCTGGAGTGAGGAGGAACCTCCAAAATTCAGATTACCAGCTCACACTGGGCAGACCACAAGCGAGCAGGGAATGCTGGAAGATTTCAGCTTCAGTTTGCACCATTGTGAAAGCGGTTAGGAACTAGAATCTGTGCCGTCACTGATTAGTATACAGCAAATATAGTATACAATTTAGCCAGAAGCTTATCTTCGAAGTTAACTGAAGTTTCAGACCCCATGTTACATAGTGTTTAGGAGGAGCTTACCTCACACGCATGACCAGAACAAATGGGAACACTGCTAGAAACTTACCTACTGGGCAGGCAACAGCATTGTCAACCAAGAAGATAAACCAGCGCTGTTTGTAGAATAGTGTGGCTCTTACAGTAGAGAAGGTCACGTTTCCAATCTGGAATAGAAAGCAGTGGAAATTGGAATCTCATGCTAGAAGGAGGAACAGCAAGTAGGGTTATGACATGGGGAGGAAAATACTTTCACCACAAAGCTTTCTACGACTTACCTTTTGAGGCAGAGCTTGAGGAGCATCATAGGGAGCCCTCAACATGATCCTGGATTCAGTCGTTTTAATCCCATAGCCAATGTTCTGGGCAGCATCAGTCAGCATGGTTGTTTTTTGGGTTGTAGACAAATGAAACACCACTTGCCATACAGACATTAAGCCACTCACTGCCTGGAATTTAAATGGGGTCATCAACAAAAATAGTGGGTGGTCAAACAAGTACAAATCCTGCTTCAAACACTAACTTTTCATACCTCCAAGATAAAAAAAAAAACCCCACACTTAAAAAATGCACCAGACTACACTAGAGTTAGGGTTTGCTGTCTGTTACCATGGAAACAGATGGCAGGATGATATTTTAGTGTGAATATTTACAAAGCTGATTTGTCATTTGATACATTAGAGAAGTTAATGTGGTTACAATTGTGTTAAATGCTTATTACAGTTCAGAAGTGTGATCTACAATTAAAGGGGGTCCCAAATTGATATTCCTTCCCTCCACCCCTCTTAAAAGAGACAGACCCCTAAGAAGACATACAACTTAAAAAGTTTAGTATGTGATGGCCTTGTAATATATTTGATACAGAAGGTGGTCGATAAGATTATAGGTTACTTACTGCCATATATTTTATCTACAGGGGTTACTGTGCACCAGGGGGTGCTGTACTTACTTGGGTGAATGCAGTTGACCAGTCCTCTGGCTCATCTCTGAAAACTCCTTCCGAGATCACTGGAATCTTCCTTCTGACTGACACCTGTAAGAACATGTGAAATAGGAACCCATTTCTGGACCCAAACCAACATGGGATTTAGGATGGCAGTATATAGACAAGAGATTACGACAAGACATCACCATAGTGTGACCTATTCTGTCTAGGATAGAAACTTATGGATGATCTTTACTTATGGCAAGTCTAATAGTGAAGTTTTTGCCATTCAAGTTTTCACCCGGATGGAATAACTAGAGATGCATCAGGTTTTGAGAACCAACAGGGATCATCACTGGAGACCAGTGAAGAGGCCCCAACCATTGATGTAGTTCCCATGAACCCTCCAGACTTCATATTCTGCTGAACAGTGCCAACAAAAGTAGTGCCTTACCTCCATGTAGTTTTGTTCACAAATAATTTCACGTGGGCTCCATACATATGGACAGCTGACCACCTTCAAGTAGCTCATGGCACCTCCCATGTCAGGCCTGGATGAGATCTCAATCTTCACTGATGCCGTATAGTAAGTGTCATTCTGTAGGATGAGTTATCATTAACCTGGTTCAACAAGTCTAAAGAGCTGTGGCTGACGACGACTCATACGTTACCTCAATCTGAGTATAACAGCTGTAGAGAGAGGTCCTGAAGACTATGTTCCCCCAGCCATCGTAGGCTATGGTATACCCACACTTGGTAGCCAGAGCATCAGTGATCACATAGGATTCTCCATTCTGGTCTGGAGAAGATTGTACAGTTTAAGCACCCCATAAAAACAAATCACAGAATAGACAGGCAAGGGTTTCAATGGACATCTTATAACGCATTCACTCTTGCAAGGAAATAAAGTCATACAAACTGGAAAGTTTCTATCATGAGGTGCTGCTCCATACTATCCATTGAGATTCTCCACACATTCCAACAGAATGGAGCATTACATGACAGATTGAGGTGTACCTTCATACAAGTGTCAACATTTCTGCACATAATGTTGTGTTCTGCTGAGGTCACTCTTCAGGCAGCATGCTTACTGCTCAGACTTCACCCATATACAATGACCTGAATCAGCGGCATCCATTATCTGAAACTCTACCATAATAAACCCCCCCTAAACAGTTCTAGGAGGTCTTCTAGAATGAGCTGTGCACCTATCCCTCAGAAACATCAGTATTCTTCATCAATGGTGCAAGGCTGCAGCTAATATCCATGCAGTTGGGGCTGAGGAGCAACACTGGACAGCCTGGCTCTGTTCACAATGTCATAGTAAAACTAAACCAAGATTTTACAAGTCATAGCTGCAGTCCAAAGGAATATATTGAAGTGTATGCAATCTTGTGGACTGTAGCAGTCACTTGACAGTTTTAAAGAACATTTGTTCACCCTGGCCCAAGTCTTCTGCTTCCATCTACTTCAACTTTCATGACATGGTTGTACTTCACTGCCTGCAACTCTTGGACCTCCCACAGTTCAATCTTCTACCCGATCAATTATAAAACAGTATTAATTATGATGGCATCCGTTTACTTCATCAGTCAACAACTCACCAATTGCTGAAAATCTTACGTATTGCTTGAGAACATATTGTGCAGGCAAATCGAGCTGTATCAGGGACCTCTGGCAGCTGGCGACAATGAAACCTAAAGAAAAACATTTGGTTAGCGTTGAGGAAGTCAACCAGTCTTTGCTGGCTAAGGGACTATTCACAGGGCGTTGAGAAGCAGTTCTTTCTGCACAACTGAGAACGACTCACCAAAAACTGAATTTTTAGGCCCCTTTCACACGGATGAGATTTTCGCGCAGGTGCAACGCGTGATGTGAACACATGGCACCCACACTGGATCCTGACCCATTCATTTCAATGGGGCTTTTCACATGAGCGATGTTTTTCATGCACCAGTTCGCCGTTGCGTGAAAATCACAGCATGTTCTATATTCTGTGTTTTTTTCACGCAGCCCTGGCCCCATTGAAGTGAATGGGTCTGTGTAAATCACTGATGGTTGCTAAGAGATGTTGTTTGTAAACATTCAGTTTTTTATCACGTGTGTGAAAAACGCATCAAAACGCTTCACACCCGTGCAGAAAAAAAAAAAAACTGAATGAACATACGCAATCGCAGTCAGAACTGACTGCTATTGCGTGTGGATTTTCCAGAATGGATTCGGACTGAATCCATCATGGTCACGCTTGTGTGAAAGGGGCCTTAAAGGAGCTTCACCTGAGCAAGAGGAAGAATTGTGGGAATTTGCTGCATATTACCATGCAGTTTTTGCTAACAGGTTTACAGCAAGAACCGCACTGAATAGAATAGACCTAGTGGAGGTGGTTACCTGAGCTTGTGCTTTGTTGTGTTGAGACTTCAGTGGCCAAAAACGCAACCAACATTAACCTGAAATACACCAAAACAGAATTATATCCACTTTGAACAGCACCTAGACCAGGTTGTAAGTCTGCACCTTACAACCTCTTGTATCACTTGTTATGAAAGTGCAATTCTTAATGTCTTGTCACTAGGAGGCCCTCAAGGCACGCTGGGAGTTACACAATGGATGGGGAGCCACAGGTTGAAGACCACTGATGTATAGACAATTCCCACATAACTAATGACTCATTTTAGTTTCAAAGGTGACATAGGTACTTTTTTGTACAAACTTGCACAAAATGTGTGCAAATGCCACTGCTAGCTGCATGAGGGAACTCCATTCCAGCCATGTTATTCAATGGCACAACCAAAAAGGAACCAGCCTGCTTTTGCCCTCCAAACCAACTGGAATACCTTTATGCCATCATGATTCGGTTCCTGATGGCCTTCTCTTTTCCCCCTAACTTCTAATCACATTAAAAGTCATCTTGATTCCCAGTATCCACCATATGCCAATAAGCCATTTAAAGTCAAGGAGGCCAGCAACTACCTCCTTGAAGACAAGCCAACACCTCCTTAACTCTGCCTCTTCTCCTTTGGACTGACATCCAACACTGGGAACAACCCCCTCCAGTATCTTGCACCCTTGTGTAGCCCTGTAGGCACGAGCAGTAAAGCTGGATGTACCAAATACGTCTTAAGTTCATCACTGCACATTCGGCAAACTGATTAACGTTCAAGACTTCAGATTGCTGAGTGAAGAATTGAGGCCAAAATGAGTACACCCAGTAAATCCGGAATTAGTCTTACCGGTAATTGTTTTTCCAGGAGTCCAACATGACAGCACATGGAGGATGTCAATCCCTTATCTCTGTAGGGACAGGAAGTGAGAAGTTTAAAAGCCCCCCCCCCCCTTCCCACCAGTGTTCTCTAAATTACTACACCGGATAGATGGCTCCTATAACAATTTTTTCTTGTCATATCAACCAATGTTAGCTTCACATTGTACCATCTTAAAAAAAAAAAAAAAAAACACGACCACACAAAATATAACGGGAGGGATAATAGGAGTGCTGTCATGTTGGACTCCTGGAAAAACAATTACCGGTAAGACTAATTCTGGATTTCCAGGACATCCCCCATGACAGCACATGGAGATACCAACTTATTATCTTAGGGAGGGACCACAGCCTGGAGGACCTTCCGACCAAAGGCCAAGTTGTGACCTGACGGCAGGTCCAATCTGTAATGTTTACAAAAGGTGTTAAAGCTGGACCAGGTAGCAGCTTGACATATCTGATCCACCGTAGCACAGGCTCTTTCTGCCCAGGAGGTGGAGACTGCCCAGGTAGAATGGGCCCTAATAGATGCAGGACACTGTTTTGCAGACAGGCTTCTTGGATGGTTTGTTTGAGCCATCTGGTTAAAGTCATTTTGCTAGCTTTTTCTCCCCTCTTAGCTCCTCCAAACTGCACGAAGAGGTTTTGGCTTTGTCGTTTCCTGGATATATTTGAGAACAGATCTACGGACATCCAAACAGTGGAAACGCGCTTCCTGTGGATTTCTAGGGGGATGCACAGAAAGGGAGGATTATTTCCCGCTCTGTGAAAGGACGACACTACTTTCGGTAGGAAAGCTGGGTCTAGTTTTAGGATTAACCTGTCGTCTAGGATAGTAATATATGGTTCTCTGATCGATATAGCCTGAATCTCTCCAATTCTACGCGCTGAAGTTATTGCTACCAGAAACACTGTTTTTAAGGTTAGATGTTTCAGAGAAATGTCGTCCAGAGGTTTGAATGGACTGTCAGAGGGTGTTTAATACCAAGGAAAGATCCCAAGGAGGGATTGTCTGTCTAAGTGTTGGCCTTAACCGACAAGTTAATTCTACAAATCTCTATCCATCTATGTTCCGCCAACTGAAAATCCAGAAAGGAGGATAGGGCCGCAATCTGTACTTTCAGCATGGCAGGTCTCAACCCTAAATCGAAACCCTTCTGTAGGAATTCCAGAATCTGGGCTATGGTAGGGGGAAGAACAGTTCGGAAAGGTCACTGATAACCAGGAGTTGAATTTTCTCCAGATCTTGTTATATATAGCCAGGGTTACTGGGTTATGGCTTTTCTGTAGAGTCGAGATTACTGCATCTGATAACCCTTGATTCCTCATCATCTGCCTCTCAGGATCCATGCTGTAAGGTTTAATTTCTTCAAGCTGGGGTGAAGAGGGCCCTGAGATAGGAGGTCTGGAATTAGTGGAAGTAATATTGGATCCTCCAGAGCCAGATTCTTCAGAAGAGGGAACCAACTTCTCTTGGGCCAGGCTGGTCCCACAAAAATGAACCTCCCTGAGCTCTGTTTGATCTTTTTCAGCACAGCTGGAATAAGGGGAATTGGCAGGAAGGCGAAAGCTAGAATCATGTTCCAGGACTGGGAGAAGGCATCTATTCCCGCTGAGGGACTCCTGGGATTGAGAGAGAAGTATGTGTCTATCTGGGTGTTCTGTTCTGATGCAAACAGGTCTATTTGGGGAGATACCCAACGGTGGCATAACTCTTCAAATATAACCCTGTTTAGCATCCATTCTCCTGGACAGAACTTTTTCCTGCTTAAAAAAAAAAAAATCTGCCGTCACATTTTCTACTCCTTTTAAATGAACTGCCATAACTGATAGACTGTTGGATTGAGCCCAGATGAAGATCTGATCTGCGACCTTCTGTAGAAGATTGTGTTCCTCCCTGTCTTCTGAGGTAACTGACAGTTACGTTGTCAGACAGAATCCTTAAATGTTTCCCTTGCAGCATATATGAGGCTTTTTCCAGGGTTCTCTGGACTGCTGCCAGTTCTCTGGCGTTTGAGGACCAACTCATTTCCTCCCTGGACCACAGACCCTGATAAAATCTTTCCCCTATGTGGGCACCCCAGCCCTGAAGGCTGGCATCGGTCGTTATTATCTCTGAAGGTTCCTTGTTCCAGGGGACGCCCTTCCTTAGATTTACTGGGGAGGTCCACCAGAGCAAAGAGGCTTTTACTTTGGTTGGTAAAGATATCTTTATGTTCAGGGAACCTGGATCTCTGTTCCAGGAGGAGAGAATCAGGTTTTGGAGTGGTCTGGAGTTGAATTGTGCCCAGGAGACCATGGGAATGCAGGATGTCATCACCCCTAGTATGTGCATAGCTTCTCGGAGGGAACAGCATTTTCTCTTTTGGAATAAAGATATTTCCTTTTTTATAGCTGCCTGCTTTGTGAGAGGAAGAAAGGAGGTCTGAAGTCCTGAATCGAGGAGTGTACCCCCTACTTCCTGTAGTCTGGACGAAGGTCAGACTTTTTTAGGTTGATGATCCACCCCAGGTCTCGCATCAACAGGGTCGTCTGGAGTTGCTCTGTCATGGATATCTGAGACTATGAGTAGAAAATTGTCCAGATATGGAACTATTAGTATGTCCTGTCTGAGATGGGCCATCATTTCTACTACAATCTTGTTAAAGATGCGAGGGGCTGATGAGATTCCGAAGGGGAGGCACTGAAACTGGTGTATCAGACCGTTTATTTTTATGGCAAATCTGAGATACTGCTGGAAGGTCTGGTGTATAGGGACATGGTAGTGAGCATCCTTGAGATCGATGGTGCACATCACTGCTGCTGGGGTGATAAGTGGAATTGCCGTCTGTACCGAGTCCATTTTGAAATGGTAGTACTTGATCCATCTGTTCAAGTAATTTAGATTTATTATTGTATGGTAGGAATTGTCTGTTTTTTTTTTTTTTTTTATACTAAGAAGAGTTTTGAATAGTGGCCCATGAAATGTTGATTTTTGGGAACAGGAACTATTGCTTTTGTTGCACATAGTTTCTGCAGATCCTGTATCATGCGATACTGTAGAGTTTGTCTGGGGTACTGTAATGCAATACTTTTGAGGGGGATTAGACCTGAATTCTAGTTTGTACCCTTCCTGGATGGTTTGAATTATCCAGGGATTGTTTGAAATTCTGGCCCATGCCTGATAGAATAGACGGAGCCTCCCCCCACCAGACTGGCGTCATTGTTTACCAGAGGAAGTTGAGGTATTTGGGTTAAGCAGGAACCCTCTACCTCCTTTGGGGTGGCTCCACCTACCCATCTTGCCTTTCCCCTGACCGGAAAAGTTCTGAGACTGTCTAGGGGATCTCCAAAAGGGCTGATTTCTCTTGGGTTTTTCTTCAGGAAATCCTCTCTTATCAGCTGCCTTTTCCAAGATGGTGTCCAGAACGGGTCCAAAACATAGGAACCTGAAAAGGGTATGGCACAAAGCTTATTTTTGGAAGCCAAATCCCCTGACCAGTTTTTAAGCCAAAGAGCTCTTCTAGACGTATTGGCAAGGGTGCCGTTTTTAGCCGCGAATCTAACTGACTCAGCTGATGAGTCTGCTAAAAAGGCAGTGGCACTTTTAAGGAGGGGTAAGGATTCAAGGATGTCCTCCCTAGGGGTCTTTAATTTTAAGTGGTTTTCAAGCTGATCTAACCAGAGATCCATAGCCCAAGCCACAGAAGTTGCTGCTATGTTGGTATTTATCAGGGCAGCTGAGCATTCCCATGCTCTTTTGAACAAACCCCCTGTCTTACGATCCAATGGATCCTTGAGCTGAGAGGAATCTTCAAAAGGGATAGATGTTCTCCTGACCACCTTTGCTACCTGAACATCCACCTTAGGCATTTCCTCCCATAGTTTTATATCTTCCGGATCAAAAGCTAAAAACGACTCCTGAATTCTCTGGGAATGGATAGTTTCCTCTCGGTATCCATCCATTCCTCTAGAATTAGCTCTTAAGAGTTGAGAGCTTCCTCTTTTTTGCTCTAAGGCCCCCAAACATTTGGTCTTGGATGGATTTAGCTGGTTGAACCTCCTCTACATCCATAGTCTCTCTGAGTGCAGAAATCAGTGAGTCTAAATCCTCCATGGAAAAAAGGTATTTCTTGGCGTTGTCAGACGTGACATTGGCCGAGGAATCCTCTTCCTCCACCTCCCCTTCTGAGTAGTATTGACCTTCCATAAGATCTTCAGAGTCAGAATCCCATTGGGTCTTCCTCTTTTTTGGAGCCGGGGAGGAAGGCGGGCAAGGTTTGGATAAGCCCGACACCATAGCCTGCACCTCTTCCCGAATCATGCTTCTTAGTTCGGTCAAAAAAGATGGTTGTTCATCTTTTATTAATTTTGCTATACAGTCTGGACATAACTGCTTCTTGTAAGGATCCTGCAGTTTTTTGCAGCAGGTAGCACACTTTCTTGGCTTTTTCCTAGGATCAGGCTGAGATTTATGAGCCGATTCTTTTTCTCCCTAGGAAAAATCCAAGAAAGCATAGCTTCAGAAAGGGGGAACAGGGAACATGACTTACATGACCCTGGGCAGAAGGATCCATAGCAGACTCAGTCTTAGAGGATGAAAGGGCCTCCATGGTAGGACAACCAACCACATGAAGTATCACCCCTTAAATAGGGTTCAACTTACCTGCCCACCTCCTGCACCGCGACACTCCTCCCATCTTCTTCCGGGGGACTCACCACCAAAGGTGTCCAGCACGCGTCCTCGGTGTCCAGCACGCTCGGTGGGCGCCGCCATCTTGGATGCATCACTTCCTGCGACCAGAAGCGACGTCACGCGCGTGCCTCCCGGCATCCCCAGAAGCAGAGGAACATCTAATCCGACCTGCGAGCCCCCGGAGGGGAAGTGGTGTCAGCGCCCCTTACCCCAGATTTCAGGTAGGACCTTGTGGGCAGCTAGAGAACCCCCAGAGGGGGAGCTATCAGGGCTTTGGTTCCTGGAGCTCAGAGGGGAGACCGGGCATCCCCCGACCAGCTCCTAGCCCTCTTCCATGCAATTTCATCCTTCTTCGTCCCATGATGGGAGCTCACTCCCTATCCCTGTAGGGACAGGAAGACACTGGTGAGAGGCCTTTTAAACTTGTCTCACTTCCTGTCCCTACAGAGATGAGGGATTGACATCCTCCATGTGCTGTCATGGGGGACGTCCTGGAAAAATAAACTGAAAGCTTTCCGTAAAAGCTCCAGTGTAAAAACCTGTATCCAAGTTCTCCCCCCAATCATTTGCCATTTAGATGTAGATGTGCAGTATTCCAGACGTGGGGAAACGTAGAATTTGCCATGTTCTTGTACACCCTACATGTCCGCAAACAAGGTATGGAACTAACCACCTCATGCCTTTTCCCCCCTCTTAGGAGTGGGCTGGGGGCAGTCTTAGCTAGACTAGCCAGGGTGTGGAAGCACATGCTTGAGCTCTTAGACCCCATTTACACGACTGCAATAATACGGGGGCTGCCCAGCATGTGTTCTGCACCGCTCGGAACACATGCCGGGCGGCCCCATTCAAAATACCTATACTTGTCCGTGCGGAGAAGTATAGGACAAGCTTCATATTTTTTAGCAAAGCCACAGCATGGAGCTAGCTCCATGCGTCAGCTCCCCACTCCCATAGAGGTGAATCGGGCCGCATCTATTCCGCAATATTGCAGAATAGATATGGTCCCATTCACACGGTCATGTGAATGGGGCCTTACTTCTAGGGTCTTGACGACAAGTACTAGTTCCAACTGTTCTGTTAGACCATTACTGCAGAGACTGCAAGAATAACCAAGGTACAAATACCTCAGAAGCTACAGTGTTAGGGCCCTTTCACATGACCGTGGAGCATGGTCTGGGATGGTCTGTGAAAACCCGGACCGTGCTCCTTCTGAGGGCAGGAGCGCATGGTGTCATTAGTTGCTATGACACCAAGCACTTCCTGAGGCTGCTGCTGTACAGTGATACATGTTCATATACAGTGCATCACTGTACATTGGCAGTTTTAGGTAGTGCATGGCATCATAGCAACCAATGACGCCGTGCGCTCCTGACCTCAGAAGCAGCACGGTCTGGGTTTTCATGGTCACGTGAAAGGGCCCTTAGTCAGCAGGGTGACCAACAAGCCACAGCTTTACAGACCCTGCAGCAGGTGAGGGTCTAGGGCTCAGACACCCATCACCTAGATTACATCTCAAGCCTGCATTAAACAGAGCCAGCTTTCAGTTATTAGCCAGAAGTTCAGGAAAGACATCAGCAAGATAGCACAACAGAGGTGCCATCAGCTACTTTTCCAGCCACCATACCTCACCTTGGAAGAGAAACTGCATGTATACAACTACTGCTGGATTTACAACTCCTATTTTGCCCCAAGTAAAGAGACTTTCAAGCCTTTACCGGTTAGCGTTTTGGTCAGTGATTTCCATCAGTGATTGTGAGCCAAAACCAGGACTGGAGCCTCCATAGAGGTAAGGAATAAGGGAACGATCGGCACCTGTTCTGCATTTAGATTCACACCTGGTTTTGGCTCCAAAATCACTGACCAAAACACTGACACGTAAATGAGGCATTACTTCTGTCCTGATTCCTTAAACCACCATTTCACTGCGCTAGTCCCCAGGGAGCAATGAGGCAGTACACCATGACATCTCATCAGGGCCACTACCCCTTCCCATCCTCTGCAACGGCTCCTCAGGAGCTCGCTGCAGAAGAGTCATTGGGCTTTGTCTATAGAGTAAAGACAGGCCCAGAACCAGCAAGATCAAGCAAACATTTGAACTAGGAGGATGCACTGCTGCTCTGCCCAGCATTTAGGTGTCCTGCGTAGTTTTGACTATTCCAGTTATGCCCCATACATTCAGGATGGCCAGCAGACCATGGAAGACAGGACACTGTCCAATTTAGCAAATCTGACATGCATCACCATGTGGTAATAACTACTAAGACTGCTCATTGAGATTCCATGGCACATGATACTTCATGTTAGTGGTAAATTTGGATAGATCTTTTAAATAAAAGGTAAAACATATCTAAGACATACAGAGTTTGGAAAAGTTAGACATTCTAAATTTGAATTTCTCTGCTTTCAAGATTGATAGCCATACCAACAACAGTATTGAACATCTCATATGTCCACTATATGTGGAAATAATTTTGTAACAGTCACTTATTTTTGGACATTAGAAAGCTTAGCATTTTAGAAACAACTTTCTGCAGCAGTTTGTCAGTAACTGATTTGACAAACTTTGGTTTAGGTGTTCCACAGCAATTAAAATAGTGACAAAGTAAAAAAAGAAAACAATTGAAAATCTGACAGAAGAGAACTTTTTTCAATTTAGGCCCCAATATTGCGAAATAGAAGCAGCCCCATTCACCTCTATGGGAGCGGGGAGCTGCAGCTCATAAAGCATGTCCTATACTTGTCCGCATGCACGGACAAGTATAGGCATTTTGAATGGGGCGCCCGTCCGTATGTTCTGAGCGGTGCGGAACACACGCCGGACGGCCCCCGTATTATTGTAGGTCCACATTATTGCAGACCCGCAATAATACGGCCGTCTGAATGGGACCTTAATCAATTTTTCCCTGTAACAAAGGAAAGGTTAACAAAACAAACCTCATTATCCTGAATCTGCCATTAAGGTCTCATGCACATCCATTCCATTTTTTGCAGAACCATTCATTTCAATGGGTCCGCAAAATAATTTTTTTTTATAAATTTAGATAAAAAGGAAGAATGTGCATTCTGTGTCTATGTCCATTCTGCAAAAAAACTAGTCCTATTATGGTCTGCATAACAGACAAGGATAGCACTGTTCCATTATGCGCTAGCTCTTCCATTCCACAAAACATGGACACCATCCGTATTTTTTGTGCACCACAAAATACATGCAGTTGTGTGCATGAGCCCTAACAAGAGTACCCCATATGTTATAAAGTACCCTATGGGCACACCGCAGGGCTCAGAAGAGAAAGAGCACCATATGTTTTTTGTGTGCTATGTCACATTTGAAGAGATCCTACAGCAGGGGTGCACAACCTGCGGCCTGGGGGCCACATGCAGCCCTTAATACCATTGTGTGGACCCCGACCATCTGGTAACAGACATGTATGTCCGTGTCTTGTGGCTGCTCACATGCATTTTTCATGTATTTCTCCCATTAGATGGGACTCCTTGAACTGTAACTAGACATTAATGGTGTATACTGTGTGTTCAATGTGCTATAAACACAGTATTTCAGTTGTTAATACCCCTTTAAATTTTATTTTCAGCCCTTGACGTTGGTTCAGTCAGACAATGTGGCCCCCACCCAGAAAACGTTGTGCACCCCAGCCCTAAAGGAACCCATACAGTAGAAACACCCCAAAAGCAACTCCATTATGGAAACTACACCCACACAGGGCATCATCATGTACATCTTGCTACAAAAATGACATTTAAACCTTATTCTGCTGGTTATGATTACAGAGATCATACTTCTATACTGTGCATTTTGTTTTTTTCAGTTTTGCTACTTTTACACAAAGCATCTGAAAAAAAAAAAATCATGTTTTCACAGTCATTTTCTGAGGAGTTTAATTTTTCTGCCACTTGTCTCATGTGAAGGCTGATTTTTTTTTTGCAGGATGAGTTAACATTTTGATTGGTACCATTATAAGGTATTTAAGATTTTCTGATCACTTGATATGACAAAAAATGGCTATTCTGGCATTTTTGTTATGGTATTCACCTGACAGGATAGAACATTTAATATTTCTACAGACCTGGTCATTGCAAATACAGCAATACCAATTATGTCTATTCTTTTCAGTTACTTTTTTTTTTTTATATTAGTCACCATCTAACAAGGGACATTTAAAAAAAAAAAAATTCTGGCAATGGTCTTGGACAATTGACTTGTTTCTCTGGGAAGGCAGAGTGAAAAGTGAAAATGCAAAGACAGAAAATTGCAGGATCCCAAGGCCTCTTTCACACAAGCGTCGCAGATTTGTTCAGGATGCGTTGCATTAAAAACACATGGATTGCATGCAGATGCAATGCGTTGCATTTTTAACGCACCCCCATTCATTTCTATGGAGCCTGGGCTGCGTGAAAAACGCAGAATATAGAACATGCTAAGTTTTTCACACAACGCAGAAGTGATGCATGAAAAAAAACACTCATGTGAAAAGCCCCATTAAAATGAATGGGTCAGAATTCAGTGCGGGTGCAATGCGTTCGCATCACACATTGCACCTGCACGGAAATCTCGCCTGTGTGAAAGGGGCCTAAGGGTCAAACACACAAGTAGTAAAGGTACAGATACCAAATGGCACAATATGGAGGTGTTCCACCCTGCAGCCTCTCTTTTACAACAGGAGTCTGGAACCCAGTACTCCAGCTGTTGTAATAACTACAACTCCTACCATGCCCACTTATGCAACTAAGATAATGGAGCATGCTGGGAGCTATAGTTTCATAGCAACTGGTGCTAGAGGAGATTACAGGGTGGTGCAGAGGCATTATATGGCAGCACAGTGCCTACAGCTATATGTATGGCCTCCATGTGTCACTTCACAGGCTCCACACAAGGTCTTTGACAAAGCACCAGCTCCTTACCTGAAGAGGAACATGATTTTCTCAGCTAGTGACATGTCCACCAGAACCAGGCAACCTCCACACACAACTTTACCCTAAATTACAGGCACACCTCATACTGCTCCCCCTCTGTAACCAGCTCCTGTGTACAAGCACTCTACAAATCTCCTATATGAAAGCACTTACCTAATTGACCTAATTACCGACGGCTGCTATAGATTATCCTAATTAATAGCAGTGTCCGGCCTTATGTTACCAATACAGCTCAGCTAGTGTCAGAAGGGCAGAGGAGCCATGGTGGCAGCTCACACTCCTGCAATATTCAGCGGTACAGGTACATCTACATGATGACCTTGTAAAACTTTTTTTTATCATGATAGTCAATGATGTTGCTTTGTGATGTGCTGCCTGCGACTGTGAAGTGACAGTCTCATGTTGCATTGGGACACCATCAACTATCATGACAAAAAAAAAATGTCTCAGTGCAGCTGTACTTTTTTTTTTTTTTTTTGTGCGTCTGCACCCTAAAGTCCCATTCCATTCACACGACTGTATGTTTCTTTCCGCATCTCTCCGCATTTTTGCGGATCGATGCGGAAAGGTACAGACCCCATTCATTTCCCCATAGGAGAAAAAATGCGGAATGCATGCCGTGTGCATTCTGCAGCCGTATCTCACAGCGGTTTGGCCGCAAACAAAATGAAACACGTCCTATACTTTGCCGCAAAAACACGTCCGTAGACCCATTCAAGTCAATGGGTCCGCAAAAGTGCGGAACGCTGCGGAAGACTTTCCGTATGTCTTCCGTATTTTTGTAGATCCATGTCCGTATATATGCATATATTCATATTTGGCTCTTAGGTGACCGTTTTAAAACACTTTTTTTTTCTATTTTTTTAATTCACAGTCAAAATCTTTATGTAAAATAATTTCAAAGGCACCTTCCGTATTTTTGTGGATCCGATTGTGGAGCTAGGGACACATACAGTCGTGTGAATGGGGCCTAAGGCCTCATACCCACAGCGGTTGTCTGGCCATGCCTGTATTGTGGCCCACAAACAGTGGGACTGCAATATGCGGGCACCAGCCGTGTACTCACTGCATCACAGACCCATTCATTTAAATGGTTCCACAATCCGGAAGGTGCGATGCGGAACAGAGGCATGGAGGCATGGATTTCTCCCCATGCTTCATGTTCTATTTTTTGTGATGCAGACGGATCACGGACCCATTCATGTTGAAAGGGTCTGGATCCGTCTGTGGAATCCACAGAGATGTTGCCTGTGCATTGTGGACCACAAATTGCAGTCCCAAATGCACAGAACTGCTGGGCAACAACCTAAGGGCCCATTCACACGACCGTATGTTTGCGGGTCCGCAAAAATGCGGACCCGCAATACTACTGGTGCCGCCCGGCGTGTGTTCCGCAACGTTGCTGAACACACGGCCGGGCGCCCCATTGAAAATGCCTATACTTGTCCGCTATTGTGCATTCTGCATGGGAAGTGAATGGGAACGCATATTATCCGCAAAATTGCGGATAATATGCGGAAATGTGCATACGGTCGTGTGAATGCGCCCTAAGGGTGAGGGCTCACTGGTGAATTTTCCACAGTGGAACATCAGTTGCAGATTTGGATGCAAAACTGCAAAAAAAAAAGTCTACAGCAGCAGCAACAAAATTTGTCCTATGTGTTCCAAAGGGCGAATTCTTGGTGAAAACCCACTCTGCAAATTGACGTGCCGCAGATTTAAAATCCACGCCACATATCGATCTGCGCTGCATGATTTTTCCATGGTGTGTGATGATCTCATGCACTGTGCACTTTTCTACATGCAATTCTACCTGCAGTGCATTAAGACTTTACGTTTACGTCACGTTTTTTGGAATGATCATGGGTGATTTTTTTTAGCAGGTTCTGATACACTGGGGGAGACTTATAAAAACTGGTGTATAGAAAAATGGGTTTAGTTGCCCCTAGCAACCAATAAGATTCCACCTTTCATATTCCAAAGGAGCTCTGAAAAATGAGAGGTGGGCATGTAGACATATGCCGAAGTGACATTGAGCATATTGGGAGTTGTCGTTCTGTTACTGTTATTCCACCCCCTTTTTTTCCCTCTTTTTTTCTCTTTGTGTCATTTATCTTTTTCAGCTCGTCTGAGGTGATTCTAGTGAGCAGCTATGATTGGTCATCGGTTGCTTACCTGTTGCTGGGGTACCTGTTTTCTGCCCAGCAGTGATTGGTCAGCCAAAGTTCAGTGGTGGGAAACTGTCCTTCGCTGATCCCTGAAAGGAGAAGACGTCGTCCCGTCTGCCCCCCCCCCCCCTCCTTTTTTTTTTTTTACAGAAGTCTCTGTCCTGAATTAGATGGGGTTTAGTCACCCCTGGGACAGTTGTGGAAGCACTGGTTTTTAATGGTTATTTATTAATAAATGATTAATTATTTATGGGTTTATATTTGGTATGTAAATTAACACTTAATAAAGGACCATTATTTCACCATAATAAGGTTTAGTGTCATTATTTTATTGTTAAAATTAAAGTTATTTGGTTATAAATGTTGTGGCCCATATGGCACCTTGATATTGGTCATTGTGGCAAGGTTGCGCCATTTGGTTAAAAATTCTGCTGTTTTGTCTCGATTCTGGCGAAAAATTGCAACACAGTGACACAAAAACCACTCTAGTCAATCTGATGATAATGTATCTGCACATCCAAGGAGTGGCCACTATGTGGCAGCACTGGTACAGATGCATTGACTGTAATCTGTTATTTCCTGGTTTATTTCAGGCTAAATGCATCCACAGGAATTAACTTTTTTTATTCTCCCTCATTTAATTATGGTGATCTCTGATGCTCTGAGTCCCAACCTGATTGCGCATCTATGTGATAATTTGATGTGTTGAGTTTTTGTCAGACGAGCAGTGGTCGGTCCGGGAACCATCCGCCGGTCCGTATTTTCTGGACTGCACGCAATCTTCTGCGCTTAAAAATCACAAAGGTGGGAAGGAAGGAGAACGCAAGGTGACATCATGCATTATATGGCGACACAACGTATAACATCCCCGCCTAATGACGTTCCTAGACTTGCTTCTATATTTTGTATTTTACTTTCTCATCTTCAGTATCTCTGCTTGCTGTGCGCCCGCCGAAACATTCTTGTTGGAATCCAGGTAAGCTGATGTAGGAGGATGTCTACCATCATAACAAACCCTCAGCTGTGAGAAGTAGTAGCTCTGTCTGTACATGTTTAAAGGGGTATTCCGGTTACGTTAAAGATAGGGGTTAACTATTAGATTGGTAGGGGTCCTACCGCTGGGACCCCAACCGATCATGAGAAAGGGGGCCTCGCCCCCCGTGTAGCTCCTCTGAAATGGACAGAGCAGACAGTCAGATATGTGTGTCACTGCTCCATTCGTTTCTATGGGAATGATGTACTCACCTATCTCCCGAACTCCCATAGAAATGAATGGAGCCGCCGCACACATGCGTCTGCTCTATTCATTTCAGGAGGACTGCAGGAGGTATGGGGCCCCCATTCTTGTGATCCCAGCGGTAGGACCCCCACCGATCTAATAGTTATCCCCATCCTATGGAACGTGCGCCATTTTTTATGCTATCCATTTCATTGCGTTTGCTTAAAAAAATGGCGGAATGGAGAAATATTCTCTAGTGATTTGCCTGATTGGTCCGAGACCAACAACCAATCAGATTTCAACAGTAATTTTGGAAACGGACCCTAAAAATGAAAAGACTTACGTGATTGTATGGGAATATATACTGCGTATATACCGCTATCACTTCAGTGTAAAGAGCTACGAGGATATAGATGTATTCACATTGGATGGTTTGTTGGCAGTTTTGTTGTTGCAGGAAAAAAAGCCACATAACTGTCAAGTGTGAACACACCAAACTATTTCTGCAACAACTGTAATGTTACTGTCCGCCATCTAGTGGCAGAACCTCTTATTGCAGGGCGTTTCCAGCAGCGCTAAGCCCTATGATTCTATGGTCACACAGAGAGGAAACGGCCAACATACATGACAAGATTTCATGGTTTAATGGCCCAAACTTTTTTATCTGTTGGACTACCAAAATAATTTTTGCAACATTTTTTTTTCATGGCAGAAAATCCATAGTGCTATTCCCTGTGGGAACATACCCTTAAATAGGTTGTCCAATACTGACATGCTTTTTAAGTACCACCCATCCAAACCTGTGAAGAGAAGTACACTTACCTTCCCCCTGACACTTGACTCCGGCATGTAAACTTTCGGCACGGATGGGGTCAAGTGCTCTGATACAGTCAATGAATAGCCTCAGTTTTGATGGATCCCCAAGTGGCATGTCATTGCTGCTTCATGAGCCACTTGGGGACATATTAATGCAGAGGCCAGTCATTGGCTGCAGTGGCACATGTGATCCTGTCTGCGCAGGAAGTTTACATGCAGGAACTGAGACACAGAGCCAGAACTGATTGGTGGGGAGGGGTAATGATCCGATAGCAGGGGGGGGGGGGGGGAGTGCTATTTAAAAAGCATATTAGTGTTGGAGAATACCTTTAAGGGGTCTTTAGGCACATAAAACTTAAAGGGGTCATCCCATGACTAATGTAAAAAATGAAAATCAGACATCATATAGTCCATGAAAACCTCTTTCTAACAAGGCTAGAACCAGCCCTGTACCTCACATGGATCCAGAGATCTCCACATTCATTGCTCCTCTAGATTTATATCAAGCTGACAGCTCAAGGGGAGTGTCTTTTCTGCTGCAGCTAAGGGGGCGTGTCTCATCCCTACCTATCACAACTCAGGAGGCGTGTCCATGCTTTCCCTATCACAGATCAGGAGGCAGCTGAAGGATAGAACTGAGCATGTGCGGCCTTCTCAGTGAGCAGGTCAAAGAAATAAGAAAAAAAACTAACAGCAGGTGGCGCTATACAGATACATTTTATTGAATAACTCAGTGGCTATGCTAAATTTTTAATTACATGCAATTACAAAAGTGTTCAGATCCAGGTGCTGGTTTGAAAACTGTAGGATATTTTTCGTGGAACAACCCCTTTAATGTATAATGAACAGTCATGCAGCTATATGTTGTGTTTCAGTTCCTTATCATGTGCAAGATCTCTGTTTGCTGTCAGTGAACAGTAACCAAAGACAGTTGTATCCAGGGGCGGACTGGGAACTTAAAGTGGCCCTGGAAAAATACCTACAAGTGGCCCCGTTTTGTAGTCGGGTCCAAATTGATTGAAGGCAGGACCATTAATGCCATATTGTGACACATTATGCCATTCCAACAGAGCCAAATACCACAGTCTATCACAAAATACACCCCCCAAAACTTCCACTGGCTGACCATGAGGGGGGCCCAGGAGTCCCCCTGGGCATCGGCCCACCGGGAAATTTCCCTGTAAGGTCTATGGCCAATCCACCCCTAGTTGTATCAGTTGTAGGGGAAGGAAGAAGGTGCCTATTTGACCTGTGCTCCCCTTCTGCAGGCAAAGAATGAGTTCCCATCCTTAGCCCTGCTTGTACATACCCTGGCCAAGGTAGAGGACATTGCTGGTGCTCCTCTCCTTCAGGCCCTAGGTACACCCCTTGTCTCTGCTACATATCTCCTTGAATAAGAACACAGTTTTTGACCGGGTCCAGACATGTCGGCAGTACAGCTGAGGGCCTATTCACACTGCATCAGAGGATTTCAAGACATATGATATGAAAGGGACCCTGTGCCAGGAGTTTTCGTGGCGCACACACCAAAAGGACGCAATATCAGGACACCCTAAGATCTACAATATCTGTGCCGTCGTGTCACCGAGGAGCTCGTTGCTCTCAATTAAGGCAGGAGGTGAGCGGGATGACCTTATCTCTACGGACAGAAGTTCTTCAGAAGAGTCAGCAAGGGTCTCGCCATCGCATCAGTCTCGTCTTATTCTTGGAGGCAATCCTGAAGAGCGATCTCCTCCAAGTACATTCTTGAAATGTCTCCTTCCCATATTAGAATCTGTGACGGCTCTGGTACAGAATGATAAGATTATATTACTGAGGCATATTCCAGATTTCATGGCAGGGAGTGGAATCGTTCTATTCATAGGGCCTTCCTCACTCGCTGTCTATTAATGGGGGGTTTTCTGGGTCTTTCATATTGATGGCCTATCCGTAAAATAGATGAAGTCTGACTCCCGCCAAACCCACTGGAGACCGATGTTCCCCTACGTTGACCAGCAGGCACAGCTCTGTATATAGGGTTGAGTCTGTGCCTGGTCTTACAGTTTAGTCCCCTTAACCTGATTGGGACTGAGCTGCAGTACCAGGCATGGCCACTATAAAATGTATGGCGCTGTGCCTGGAGGACAATGAAGAGGTTGCAGAGGTGGGACCCACACCTTTCCTAGCGATTTGCCACTGATGTCTGAGAGGACACAACCCCTTTTAATGGACTTTCACTTTCCAGTAGAAGAAACTGTACTGTGCTCACTGAGGACATCTAGTGGTGGCTCCATGAATGGACAGCAGAACAAGTCTCTGAGATAGAAGTGCTGTGTCACACCCAGGCTGTTTAGAACAGGTGGTGGAGAAGAGGACCAGGGTACAGAGAGAGCATCTGAAAGAATTTCTCATCTGCTGATATAGGGAGGACCAGCTGCTAGGAGTAATCGTTAGCTAGCAAGTGGGGGTGAGTGATGCTCACAAATTGGCACACCACCATAAGGATCTAGTGAGAAATTGAAGCACTGGCACCCACTGACCCTGCAATGTGCCAGATACAAGGTTACAGGACTGAAGTTTTATATGTGACTGTCTGAGAGAACTTTCTGAGTGGGAAGCCAGTGGTGTGGCTGTACATTGGTTTCCCCCAGGTGCTAGGAAGGGGAGGCTAGCCAATGCCAGAATTTTGGACGACTGGCACAACTACAATGCTGCTGCGGTAGTCTGTGAAGTAAAAGGGTGGGGGGCTCTGCAACCCCCCTCCCCGCCCACATTGAAAAGAAGACAGAGGTTATGCTGCCATCTACTGACCAATTGTATTATTACTGTTGGATAATATGGCTCCAACAGCACTTTGCTCTTCTGACATCATGTTAGAAACAGGCAGGAGATTGAAGAGTGAGCTGGGATCATGCTTCTGGAAATTAAGCCAGCAATATTCCTATGTGTAGCTAGCTAGCAAGTGGAAGTGATTGGTTCTAGTCATAACCTCAACCTAGACGCCTCAGGACATAGATAGAGCTACAGAGCAGTTGAACATCCAAGAGGAGTTCAGATTGAAGCTGAGGAGTAGAAAGAAACCACCTCCTTAGTCCATGCATCCTGATAGCAGCTAAGACCAGCCAGCCTGCTGCCTGTAAGAAACCCTGTGTGAGAGACTGTGTGGAAGGGATGCCATAACTGGTGAGGATTGTGCTGCACCACATGGAGAAGAAGCCATGATGATAACTGCGGATACAATCATCTTCATTGCTCTGAGAAGATAAGAACTAGAGTGCGAACACCCCAGGCAGCTAGGTGGAGTGTAATCCAGAAAGAGAGTCAGTTGTTGGCTCTTAAAGGGTTTCTGTCACCAGTTTTTTTCTGTCACCAAGCCTGTTGCCTGTCAATAGACTATTGTAACCACTAAGCTTGTTGAGATCAGTAAAAAAAAAAACAAAAAAACACCCTGTTAAAGTGGCAACTCTGTCCATCTGATTCTTTCCATTGTCCTAAAGTGGGGAGCCACACATACCTCTCATTGCTTTGACCCCCTTTCAGTAACTCTACTGGCACTATTGTTTATGGTAGGTCAGGGTACTAGTGGACAGGGTTTGTATAGTGAAAAAAAGTCTGTGATGCATAAACTGTATCTCCTGATTCCTTAACATGGGTTGTCCCATCAAAAATACTCCACATTTTTCAAACCAGCTCTTGGTTCCGAATACTTTTATAATTGCAAGTAATTAAAAATTTTGGATGGCTGAGTTATTCAATAAAATGTATCTGTATAGCGCCATCTGCTGTTTATTTCCCTTATTAATGCATCCACCTTATTGGGGCTGTCACACAGGCTCGGTTTAAATCTTCAGATGTCATCAGCCATATGTTCTGTTAGAAGCTGTGGCAGTTTCAGGGAATGAGCTATGGCAGAAAGGGCATGCCCTCTGATCTGTGATAGGAACAAAACTGCAGCAGAAAGGACATACCCCTTGAGCTGACAGCTTGATATAAATCTCACAGAGCAATGAATGTGGAGATCTCTGGATCCATGTGAGGTACAGGGCTGGTTCTAGCTTTGTTAGAAAGAGATTGTCATGTCCTATATGGTGTCTGATTTTAATTTTTGGACATCATGGGATAACCCCTTTAAAGTGTTTCTGTAACTTGTCCTGTTTTAGTAACTCCTTGTATTCCCCAATCAAATAGCAATTCTGGTGTATCTTTTCTCTGCATCTTTCTGTTCCTCTGTTATTCCACCTGGGAATGCATAAATTAATTGTCGAGTGGATGTTACCATTGTCAACATGTCAACAGGGCGTGTCCCTACATAGTCTGACATCGTCCAATCACTTGTTGCATTCTGTAAATATACACCCTATTGACAAAGTGAATAGTATAGGCCAATTGCCTATTCACTTCTACATTTCTAGGAGGAATAATAGAGGGATAACACAAAGCATTATGTCCATGCAGAACTTCAGAACATCCTGAAGCCCCTTTGTTGGTCCCTAAGAGATCTTGTTCCACCCCACCTTTGTGATAAAAACTCTTCTACTATACATGGTCTTATTAGGGGAAATTCCCTTTCACTCAGATGGTTCCCTTAGCGCATTATAAATTATGGGAGTCATTTACAAACATTTTTACACCCGGTTTTGTTGTAAAAATGGTCGCAAGACCTCTTATTGCAACTTTTTTAATGCCTGTGTAACAGTATTAGTTTTTGCGCCAAGCTTGCTACGAAGGAGGGGTGTGGGCATGACAGGGGGCGGGGCTTCGACAAATTTACCATTTTTTACACCTGGAAACAGGCACAAAAGAGGAGCAAAAACGACTCCAATCAGGGGCCATCAGAGAGTAGTTTTTACCTCAGACCGCTGGAGGAGCGCCTAATTTATAAAAAGGGGCGCACATCTTCATAAATCAGGTCGAATCCTCCGTCAGTGTAAAAAGCTAGTCTTTGTAAATGCCCCCCTATCAGGGGTGCACCTTGCCTTTCTGCTGACTGAGGAGAAAATTGAAACGGCACCCCCCCCCCCTTTGCCCATGGCCCTTCCGCTGCCCCCCTCTTGTCCCTACCTGGTGCTACCTGAGGCGATCACCTCACTTGGCCTCATTGGTGGTGCACCCCAGCCCCCTACAATTGTGTGTGCATAGTCTAGCTGGGAGTAGTGCAGAGTTCTGCTACTACATATGTACTAGCATGCACAAACAACATATTTATACATATGTAGCAGAGCTGGCAATGTCACTTAAGATGGGCTGGGTTTGGCGTGACCTCCTATGATCTCACAATATGTTATCTCTGTTTTTCCATAGGACTACAAGCAAACCTACTCCTATTACGATGTAGGAGAAATGGTTAAATGACAAATCCAGCTCTGCTACAGAGAAGTAGACGGTGTAGTGAAGAGAGAGTGCACTACAACCCATCTGGAGAGGGAGTCCCCAGCTGGCATATGGTCCTGAGACTGCTGTGCTGTGTATTCCCCAGCCAGGAGGGGAGGGGAGATCAGGAGGTCCAATGATGGTTCTGCCTCTCCTGCCAGCATCCCCTCCCCATGCAGCCTGTGTGTGCTCGGGAGGGACCAGCTGCAGCAGCACAGCCCGGACTGGGAGCACCGACACCGACCCATGCACACAGCTCTCCCTCCAGGTACGTCACCCTGCATGTCACCCCAGGACTGGGTGCTCCAGCCAGGACTGGGAACTTTTCACTGCATGAGCAAAGTGCCAACTCCTGTCCTGTGTGTCTTATGCTGGCCCCTGTGTAGTCTGCCCTCAGGTCTAGGCACTTACCTACTTGCAGCATGGATTGTACAACTGCTATACGGGTGTGTCTGCGTCATACTGAGAGCAAAGCGGAAGATGGATACGTTACAGATGCAGCAGAGCTGAGTTTGTCACTTAGTGCAGCTCGTAGTGTTATCTCTGTGCATTGGGTGACTTCACTTAGAACTGCAGGTACTGCATTATCATAGGGCACAGAAAACTCTGCTCAGTGACTAATTCAGCTCTGCTACATGCAGTGTAGGTGTAATATCTGTAACATGTATGTAATAGAGCTGTCTGTTAGGATGGGAAAAACTGAGCGTTTTCAGTAAAGATCCCTGAATGGAAATTATTATGTGATGTGAGGGGTTAAGTATGTAATATTTCATCTATCTATCTATCTATCTATCTATGTATTGTCTATCTATGTATTGTCTATCTATTATATCTATATCTATCTATCTATATATCTATTATCTATCTATCTATCTATCTATCTATCTATTATAGCTATTATCTATCTATCTATTTTTATGTATCTATTTTTCTAGTTTTTTGTGTCTAAATAATCCTTAAAGCCTATAGTGAAATATAAAACTCTCTACATGGAGGGTGTTTTGGTTTTAGGTGTCTTTCCCTCTGGATAAGGCATTTTTCTCCCAGAGGCTTCTCTATAGGACTTATAAAAACACAAGAAAAACTTGTGACAAAATAAAAATCCACAAACAAAACTAAGTATACTGTACTTAAGAAGCCTTGTATTATACATCTAAAGCTAAACTCCAGTAAAACCCGAACATTTGGTTCTCCAACATCCCACCACCTCTGGCATTCAGGAAGCTGAGATATGAGGTGCTGTTTGCTGGGGTCTATGTGCCGCTCTGTGGTCTCTGGTGATATTCAGGCCTCGTGCCCGCGGCCGGAGTTCATTCATTCATTTTTATGGGGCTCCAAAAATTGTGGATGGCACATGGAGGTAATCTGTGTGCCGTCCGCATCCGTGAGGCCGCAACGCAAATTATAGAACATGTCCTGTTCTTGAAAAATCGGCAGTGCGGCAGTATCCGTATTTTGCAGTTCCACAGTTTGTGGACAGTGTGACCACCAGTGCGAGGACCCTGACAAATAGCAACCCATATCTCAGCTTCTTGGACCTGTATATGTGGTGCTGGCCTGAATGGAAGTCACACCAGTATGTAGGCGTTAGTGTATGTGTCTAGAACAGTATGTAGTATGAGAATATGTGTGTGTCTACAGGTTATCATACGTGTAGTTACTATAGATGTACACTACTGTCACTTTACTTGAATTGGCATACTGATGTAGCAGGAATGAATTGGTTAGGTTGAGGCATACAGATGTAGCAGTGCCGAATCTGCTAGGTTAAAGCATAAAGATGTAGCAGTGGAGAATCTGCTCGGTTAAGGCGTACAGATGTAGCAGTGCAGAATCTGCTAGGTTGAGGGATACAGATGTAGCAGTGCCGAATCTGCCAGGTTAAGGCATACAGATGTAGCAGTGCAGAATCTGCCAGGTTAAGGCATACAGATGTAGCAGTGGAGAACCTGCTCGGTTAAGGTGTACAGATGTAGCAGTGCAGAATCTGCTAGGTTAAGGCATACAGATGTAGCAGTGCTGAATCTGCTGGATTATGGCATACAGATGTAGCAGTGCCAAATCGGCCAGGTTAAGGCATACAGATGTAGCAGTGCAGAATCTGCTAGGTTATGGCATACAGATGTAACAGTGCCAAATCTGCTAGGTTAAGGCGTACAGATGTAGCAGTGCTGAATCTGCTGGGTTAAGGCATACAGATGTAGCAGTGCAGAATCTGCTAGGTTAAGGCATACAGATGTAGCAGTGCAGGATCTGCCAGGTTAAGGCGTACAGATGTAGCAGTGCAGGATCTGCCAGGTTAAGGCATACAGATGTAGTAGTGCAGGATCTGCTAGATTAAGGCATACAGATGTAGTAGTGCAAGATCTGCTAGATTAAGGCGTACAGATGTAGCAGTGCTGAATCTGCCAGGTTATGGCATACAGATGTAGCAGTGCTGAATCTGCCAGGTTATGGCATACAGATGTAGTAGTGCAGGATCTGCTAGATTAAGGCGTACAGATGTAGCAGTGCTGAATCTGCCAGGTTAAGGTATACAGATGTAGCAGTGCAGGATCTGCTAGATTAAGGCATACAGATGTAGCAGTGCAGGATCTGCTAGATTAAGGCATACAGATGTAGTAGTGCAGGATCTGCTAGGTTAAGGCGTACAGATGTAGCAGTGTAGGATCTGCTAGATTAAGGCGTACAGATGTAGTAGTGCAGGATCTGCTAGATTAAGGCGTACAGATGTAGCAGTGCAGAATCTGCCAGGTTAAGGTATACAGATGTAGCAGTGCAGAATCTGCCAGGTTAAGGTATACAGATGTAGCAGTGCAGAATCTGCCAGGTTAAGGTATACAGATGTAGCAGTGCAGAATCTGCCAGGTTAAGGTATACAGATGTAGCAGTGCAGAATCTGCCAGGTTATGGCATATAGATGTAGCAGTGCAGAATCTGCCAGGTTAAGGTATACAGATGTAGCAGTGCAGAATCTGCCAGGTTATGGCATATAGATGTAGCAGTGCAGAATCTGCTAGGTTGAGGGATACAGATGTAGCAGTGCTAAATTTGCTAGGATAAGGCTACATTCACATAACTGTGTCCGTGCTGCAGACCAAAAATTGCAGATCTGCAAAATACGGATGCCGGCCCTTTGTTTCCCGAACTTTTTGCGCCTCCCACTGTAAAAACGCCTATTCTTATCCGCAAAATAGACAAAAATAGGACATAAACATTTTAAAAAGAATGGGTCACAAGAAATGCGGATCTGATGTGCTAAAACTGCAGTCGTGTGAATGTAGCCTACGGCGTAAAGATTTAGCAGAGCTGAACTTGTTACATTCAGGAAATGAGATGTAGTAGTGCCGGATTTCTTAGGTTAAGGCATACAGATGTAGCAGGGCTGAATTTGTGATTTCATTCTGAATAGTTTTTGCACAAGATGATGCCATCCCGTAGCTTTTACTTGCAGTCCCATGCAAATTCACAGATGGCTCGCCACAACAGAACGAGGGGTTGTGCCAAATGATTAGCTCAGCTTTACTAAGCCGATCATAGAATTGCATTATGTTGATTCCATTCACTTTCATCAATTTTCATTTGTCTTTTTTTGCCGTTTTGGTCTTGACCACACATCTATTAGACATGTCTTACTAACAAGCAGAGCTGAATTTGTCATGAAACTCTTCAGGGCCGGAGTGTTTGCACATTGGAATCGCTCTCAGAGCTCAGATGATACACTTGGTTTACCTGAATTCCTCTGTAAAGCGTCAAATAGAATAGTGATATCACCTGGAGTTGTGCCAAATGACAAACTCAGCAGAACTACATTTGTAAAATCTCTCCATAATAAAAGTGTATAGCTGGTATAATGTATATTATGTCAGAACTAGGAATTGTGGGTAATGATATGCAAATATGCACCTTTTATGTAGCTTAATGCAGTCAGATATGGAAATGTTGCAGTGGAGGACACGGTCCAGCGACCGCACCAGGGTGTAGTGGGGGCTGGGGGCGCCCTGTGAGGGTCATCCGGAATATTGGTCCGACTTTTACTATACAATAATATATAGTAAGGGGTTGTTCACATATCAGTTATTTGATCAGTTATTTCCATCAGTTATTGTGAGCCAAAACCAGGTGCAGGTCAAAAACACCAAACAGGTGCAGATCTTTTCATTATACCTGATCTCTGTTTAGTGTCCACTCCTGTTTTTGGCTCACAATAACCGATGGAAATAACTGATGTGTGAACAAGCCCTTACACAGAGAAATCAGGTAACTGCCATAACAGCACTGTACATATGGGGAGGATGGTACAGGACAGCGCACTCCTGTCAGGAATTACTGTACAGGAATATTCCTGACTCCACATCTGCATTGCTGCAGACGGGGGACCTAGTAGTAATAGACAATCGTATGTCAGGCATTCTTCTGTGGTGGGAAAGTATCTATCTATCTATCTATCTATCTATCTATCTATCTATCTATCCATCTATCTATCTATCTAGTAATAGTAAGGAGTGCCAGCGATCAAGATGTAACCAAACATCTATTCACACCATAAAAAAAGAAAAAGACTGCGGCACATCCAGAAGGTGAAAAAAAGTGGAATTATCTATCTATCTCATATCTATCTATCTATCTATCTATCTATCTATCTATCTATCTCATATCTATCTATCTATCTATCTATCTATCTATCTATCTATCTATCATCTATCAAATTCAAATAAGCTTTATTTGCACATCCAAGTAATCTTTCTATCTATCCAGGGGTGTAACTACCATATCGGCAGACCATGTGACTGCTATGGGGCCCAGTACAAGAGGGGGCCCAGTCTTAGTTGGGATTATCTCCTCTTCTACTAGAGGTGAAAACTTGGTCAGGACTCTACCTTCTAAAGGAACAACTTTTAGCAAATGAAGCAGTGGAAAAATGATCCAAGGGTCATTGAAAGGGGTTTAGGTGGAAACCCTTCTGTCCTGTGTGGAGGCCTGGTTTGATCACTGCTATGGGGCCCTTACTTCTCTATGTATACCACTGTATCTATCTATCTATCTATCTATCTATCTATCTATCTATCTATCTATCTATCTATCTATCTATCATATATCTATTGTATCTTCTATCTATTATCTATCTATCTCTCTCTTTGATTATCTATCTATCTATCTATCTATCTATCTCATATCTATCTCTATCTGTACATCTATCTATCTAATATATCATGGAAATCTATCATATCATATCTATCTGTATGGAGGAGTGGTGTATGAATTTGCCAGGACATACACTGGTACATGACTGTGGTCTTTCCTTACTTATCATGTGTCTCTTTATGCAAAGTATTCAGATGATATTTATTGTCTATTACCACATTGTATGGGAATCTGCAGAACTCTACTGAATTACGGAGAAATAATTGATATTCACGCCTGGTGCCCATATTACAGTAAGGCTGCATTCACACAGCAGAAGCATTGCCGTCTGCAGTTCTATTCTAAGTCCTTTTTTAATGGTCCATCAATAACTGATGTCAGTATTAGGATATGTCCTATTTTTTTCAGTGTTCACGGACTGACATCCCCCATACAATTGAAGGGGGTCATTATCAATGGCTGTTTTTCGGTATAATGGACCACTTTGCTGTTTTTTTCGGACGATGTAAGAATTGTGCTGATCCCTAGTGGGATTCTTTTTTTTAATACTCCATATCGCAGATTTCCCTCTTGAAATGGTCTCTTCATTCTTGTATCCCTGAGTGTTTTCTTGGTCTCTGGGCTATAAGCGGAGCCTGCACGTCGTGTGCTGCTCTCTAATTCCCCTAAGGAACTGTAGGAAGTAGCAGAGTAGATTATGTACTGATTGTTATTCAATGATGGTTCCTGGGAACTTGTTATGTTGTATACCGCTATGTCAGAGTTCACACTCCACCAATATAGTGCAGTCACGTGTGCGCAGCAGCGAGAAGCAGTTCCAGTAGGTCAATCCTAGCAGGAAGCTGATCTTCAGCTTTTGCAAAACTATAACTCCCAGCGTGCTCTGAGTTGTAATTTTGCAACAGCGGAGAGCCACACGTTGGACGACAGGGACACACTGGGCCCCAGAGAAGTCACTGCTTATGTTCTTTGATCCCAGGGTGTGTTCCAGCAATACAGATAGTGATGAAATATGACTTTTTATAATGTCTGTGAAGGTTCTCATTCATCCATGTCCTGGTATATCAGAGCAACCGGGCGTGATGTATACATATATGTATATTTTTTCTTGAAGACGTTTCGCTAGTCATCTGACTGGCTTTCTCAGTTAGAATGGCTTGTACAAGAAACCTCCGGCATTGAATACTGGTGACTCGTGCTTCTGTCATGGAGGTGTTGATTGTGTTTGTATGACTGAAGCTATTGGGTGTGATTAAACTGCCTCAGGAGAGATGTTAGAACAGCCTTGTAAGTGGCAGACAATAGAAGCCATGCCAATGTATGGTCCAGCACAGAAGACTCAGCTGTGTACCTACATATTAAAGGGCATCTGTCAGCAGTTTTGTCCCTATGACACTGGCTGACCTGTTACATGTGCACTTGGCAGCTGAAGACATCTGTGTTGGTCCCATGTTCATATGTGCCCGCATTGCTGAGAAAAATGATGTTTTATTATATGCAAATGAGCCTCTAGGAGCAACGGGGGCGTTGTCATTACACCTAGAGGCTCTGCTCTCTCTGCAACTGCTGAGCCCTCTATAACAGGGCTAGGAATGATGACGTTTTCACTGCCTGCCCCTATCTTTCAAAGTGCAGAGGACACAGCAGTTGCAGAGAGAGCAGAGCCTCTAGGTGTAAAGGCAACTCCCCCGTTGCTCCTAGAGGCTCATTTGCATATATTAAAACATAATTTCTCTCAGCAATGCGGACAAATATGAACATGGGACCAACACAGATGTCTTCAGCTGCCAAGTGCACATGTAACAGGTCAGCCAGTATCATAGGTACGAAACTGCTGACAGATGTCCTTTAAGAACAAAGGACACTCGTTTGATGACAGTGAGATTTCAGTGTTAGACACAGAGGAGGACTGGTTCAAAAGAGATGTGAAAGAAGCTATTTATGTTAAACTGATAAAACCAAGGTTGAATAGAGGTGGAGGGGTGTGACATCCATGGTCTGCCACTTACAGTGTTGTTCTAACACCTCTCCCAAGGCAGTTTAACCACACCTAATAGCTTGAGTCATGCAAATGCGATCAACCCCTCCATGACTGAGACACAAGTCACCAGTTTGTAATGTAGGAGAATTCTCGTACAAGCCATTCTAACTGAGAAAGCCAGATGGCCAAACGTCTTCAAGGAAAGATACAAGTCCAGTTGCTCTGACTTATTACTGCTGATAGTCACTGTAATGTCATTTTCCAAGTATAATACATGAAGCATGACTAATAACCCGTATACCTGACTAATCATAGTCGATGCCATCCTCCTGCTATTTACTGTATAATACTTTTGTCATTTGGCAGAAGGGCACCAGGTTCCCGGTGTGACTTCCACCTCTGCATCTCCTATAGCTTTGCCTCATCAGTGTGAATTGGGACTGATGTAAATGTAAACTATAGATATAAATATAACTACCTACCTGTAATATACTCGGACTGGCCCACAGGGAACAGGTGAATCCCCCGGTGGGCCCCTGAGCAAGGTGGGCCCCTAGTCTCCTATCCCCTGCTTAAGTGGCATATGACACAGAAGACTGACATATCGATAGGTTGGCTGAGATGCTATACAGTACATTGCCTATGTCCGTATAAAAAACTGGGTAGTGTGGGCAGGTAGTATATGAATGTAGCTTTACAGTGGGCCCCCGGAATGGATTTTACTGGTGGGCCCCAGTCCGACACTGAATATACTTACTACTGTAGTGCTGGAGCTGCCATACTGGGGCATTTAAAGTGTAAAGGTCATATTTTTTTTTTAGTCTTATAATTAGGGTGACCAGACGTCCTCTTTTTCCCGGACATGTCCTACTTTTGGGACCTCAAAAAATGTCCGGGGGGAATTTCAAAATCGTCCAGGATTTTGTTCGACTGCCTCAAACTGTTTGAGGCAGTCGAACAGAATCATTTTAACTGTTAAAATGACCCGAACTTCCCTTTATTATTTTCCGGTATAACATGGTTATAACATAAAATAATAGTTAAAATGGCCTTTAGGGGTTAAAAATAATAAAAAAAAAACCTCACCTTTTCCACTTGTTCGCGCAGCCGGTGTCTTCTTTCTTCTTTCCCCCGCAAAAGGACCTTCGGTGACCTCATGGTCGCTAAAACAGGGGGCCACAATGCTCTAACCAGGTTGTTTGTGGACCTCCCTTAGAAGAATATGGAGTAGCTATCAAGCATGTCCAATCCCCAGGTCATGCTGGTGTGTGTTTGGGGGAGGGGGGGGGAGTCTCTTATTCTCGCCCTCTGTGAGGCCTCAAACCACAGATTGGGACATTGATGATGAAGACCTGAAGGTTTAGACAACTTTTATGCTTACTTGAATCAATAATTAACAGCAATGGATCCAGCGGTCTAGAAATGACTGCAGGAGGACGCTTGTCCTGGATGAGAGCCTCGGACAGAGTGATAGCTGTGTAAAAACAAAGATCAGACTGTGGACGCTGGATTCTCTGTGGATCTTTATTGGACAATAAAAAAAGTTCTGGAGCAGGATTTTTGATTTATGTTCTGACAAAGAAGGCTGAAAGTGCAAGCCTAGAGGAAGCCTGGTCCTCTCCATGACTAGACTGAAGCTATCTTAAAGGTCCCACAGTATCTGAGAGTAAGGTGTGATCAAGGGAAAGAAGCTGAGATCTGTGATCCATAGGTTTTTATGGTTCAGAGGAGGATTTCTGAGTAAGGCCTCATGCATGTAACCGTATCCGTTTTGCAGTCCGCAAATTGCAGATCTGAAAAATACAAATGTGGTCCATGTGCCGTCCACACTTTTTTTGCAGACCCATTGACTTCAAAGGGTCCGTGGTCCACATTTTGCAGACATAGTCTATCTTTTTGCAGAACGGACATATGGACGATCCGCAAAAAAATAGACCATGTCCTATACTTGATTGCAAAATATGGACCACGGACCCATTGAAGTCAATGAGTCTGCAAAATATTTACAGACCCATCACGGACAGTATCCATATTTTGCGGATCCGCACTTTGCGGACCACAAAGTACATATGGTTGTGTGCATGATGCTTAAGACAGAGAGTATGGAGGATGGGTGGGGTAATCAGGACTCTCTCAAAATGTACTCAAAAATCCTCCTCTATTTCATAACAACCTATAGATCAGAGCCAGTGGCGTAGCTACAACTGGCTGGGCCCCACAGCATCCTGCAGAGTCCAGTAAAAAAAAAGGCATACGTTAACGTATATGTTTTTTTTTTTTTTTTTACAATGGAACTGTATGGATCAGTCTGAGGCATCTGTTACTGTATACATTTTTGTATACATTAAACAGATGGTAAAAATGTGATGTGAACCCGGCCTTAGTGCCAGAATAAGCTCCAGTACACAGCGGAGCAGAGAGGGGAGGCCGCCATGTACTGACAGCGCACAGCCCGGTCCTGGTGGTCAGGGGTGAGGACTGTGTTTCCCAAGGATCATTTATCTATTGGGGAATACAGGGCACAGTATAATACACTGGGATCTATATACTATAAAGATATTAGCCCTACCCTAGAAAAATAAGACAATTAGGGGGACATTTATTAAACAGAAATGCATCTATATTAGGGGGATTTCTGACACAGATAACACCACCATACAGTCACTAGATAACACCTCCATACAGTCACTGGATAACACCATCATACAGTGACTGGATAAAACCGCCATACAGTGACTGGATAAAACCGCCATACAGTGACTGGATAAAACTGCCATACAGTGACTGGATAAAACTGCCATACAGTGACTGGATAAAACCGCCATACAGTGACTGGATAAAACCGCCATACAGTGACTGGATAAAACCGCCATACAGTCACTGGATAAGACCTCCATACAGTGACTGGATACTTCCATACAGTGACCAGATAAAACGGTCATACAGTCACCGGATAACGCATCCATACAGTGACCGGATAGCACCTTCATACAGGGACTGGATAACGCTGCCATACATTAGATAACACCTCCATACAGTGAGTGAAAGGGTATAACAGGGCACAATACAGGGAATGACTAGGGGCACTGTACAGGGTATGGTAAGAGTGCACAATGCAGGGTATAAGGGAGCACAGTATAGGGTGGGGGGCACAGTCACATGACCCTGTGACTTTAGAAGGTCCTTATGGTGCATGTGTTAAGACACCATCACAATAAGAGGCAGAGGAGTGAGACGGGCCCGGGGCCCTGGGTGGACAGGAGGGGTGGACACAGCAAGTAGGTGGAAGGGGCTCTGAGGGGGATTCATACAAGAAGTAGGGGCAGGAGGTCTGTGCAGGGCAGCAATAGGAGATAGGAGGGTGGAACAGGAGCTCTCCATACATGAGGGAGGACAGGAGGAGGGGGGGGGGCAGGTGGCATGGAGGCAAACTGCTTCATGAGGAAGTAAAACACCCCAATAGCACGAAGCTGCTGATCTACAGCATCCTGCAGCAGTTGGAAACGTTTCCTAACCCCTCTCCTGTCCCACAAAGAAGAGACAGTCCCAGTGCAGACTCACTTACAGGCTGTCTGCATCCCTTCACACTGCTGCTCCACTGGGCTCTCTCTCCTCCTCAGGCAGCACGTCCTGTGTAGAGGGGGCGTGTCTAAAGCTCTCAGGCAAGATCTCCTGCTCTGCTGAAGGAAGTGAAGAGGGGGTGTGTCTGAGCTCTGCAGCACAGGAGCTTGTGAAGGAGGACAGTGGCAGCCAGCCTCTGCATGATGATGACGTTCCAGTCTGATGCTGCAGCCCTGCTACTGCTCCCGGGCCCCTTCTGCCCTCGGGCCCCAAAGCAGTGGCTTCCCCTGCTTCCCCTATAGCTACGCCCCTGATCAGAGCTCAGCTTCTCTCCCTCTGATATCATGCTCTTAGCCTTTAAAGGGGTTATCCATTTTTATCAAGAATCTGTGCAACATAAGGAATCCTTCTGCAAATAATAACTGCACGCATGTTACTTACATGATCCTGTTCCTACATGATCGCAGTGGTGATACCATGTACAAAAAAATGTGACCACTGCAGCCATTAATGAGCTTCTTTGGTACACCACTGTGGCCAGTGATTGGCTGCAGTGGTCACGTGTTGTCAACATGATGTCACTGCTGCAGCCAGGTGTAATGGAAGACTGTGAACTCGCTATATACATTCCCCTAGCGACACCTGTTGAATGTAGAATTCCAGTTAGGGAGATGCAATGGATATGTGTTTAGGTAATTTATGAAATGTACCTTGAGAAATGAGGATAGAGGTCGAGGGAAAATCCTCTCTTCAGCTCTGTGATGCATGTCTGAGAAACAGGAAAAGACTGCAGGACACAGGATAAGGATAGGAGCTCACAGAATAGGAGGAGTTACAAGATGACTGACATAATGAATTACAACCATAGATAACTTCATAAAATAACAATGGCCATTAGATGGCAGCAAAGTACACTAAGTGGGTAACAGACATAATAATAATATTCATCTTTATTTATATAGCGCCAACATAGTCCACAGCGCTTTATAATCATGTACAAACAGAGTCATGAATTACCTAGCAACAAACAATCAACAATTAAAACCAGAGGAGTGAGGGCCCTGCTCGCAAGAGCTTACAATCTATGAGAAGATAGGGTTGACACAAAAGGTAAAAAGTGCCTGCTGGCCAGCCACCAGAATCTGAGTGCATGGCGATAAGGTAGATAGTGTTGGGTGATGGATCTGGTTCAGAAGAAGGATGATGAAGAGGGGTGAATGGAGAAGAGCCATATTAGGGGATGTGATAGGCCACCGTAAAAAGATGCGCCTAAAACTTAATACATACTTATAACGGATTCTGAATTAGAGCCATAGCTAGGACAAGACAACCCCTTTGAAGTAAAGCCTTAATGTGCAGATTTGTATGCAGAAAACCCACAGCCTAATACAGTAGCAGTAAAGTGAGTGAGATTTGCCAACTTTTATGTACACGGTGCATTATTTGACCTGTGGTGTGGCTTTTAAAATCTGCAGCATCCTTGGCTGATGTATTGCAGTTTCCCATTAGACTTCAATGGGGTTGTTAAAATACGCATAAAATCCAAACCAAAAACTGTGATAAATATTGCAGATTTATGTGTTTTTATTGCGCTTTTATGTTGTTTTTATGCAGACTTTCTGAAAACAAATTTGCAGGTACCCTAATGATTTTTTCTAGAGTCAGCATATTGATCCCCAGGATAGGTCATCATTATAACATGGGCAGGGGCACGAGTCGCTGCACCCTCTTCAATCAGCTGTTTCCAGTAGCCGCCACGCTCACCAAAATTCTGGTGAGCGCAGCAGCTCCCGGCAGCTTTCCGATTGACTTGAATTGGGCTGAGCTGCAAATAGGCTACGTGACTGATCTAGGATGACGTCACACGGCCCAGGAAGATGCCACGGCATGCACGGAGTGCCGACCTCTTCTAATAGCTGATCTGGGACCCCCGCCGATCTGATATTGATGACCAAATATAAATTCCCAGATAACCCTTTTAAAGGGATTCACCGTGGTTTAGGACGTTGAGAAGTCCAGGTCACTATTTTTTATTTTCCTACTGCCCCCAGCTCCCCCACAGTCAGCTCTCAAAGCTGCGCTGGAAAACAAAGTTTTGTCTGCTGTGCTGTGCTAACATAATGGAGACCACCCTGCGCGCATGCACAGCAGGCCTGACAATGTATTTCAGTGCAGCTCCAAGTGCTGACAATGGTGGAACAGGGGGCAGTAGGACAATTCTAAAAAAAATGATGCAGTATCTGCAGCACTACTCATGTAATACTGCAGATGATACTGCAGATGTCGCGGTGATAGATTCTCTTTAAGGATGAGCAATCAATATGCAGATCTCAGAAAACCACGTCAAGTGAGGAAGTGAGGCCATACATACAAATGAATATGGTGATTTCTGGTGATAAGAGAGTTGCAGCCTTAAAGGCCTTAAAGGCATATTTCATGAAAAAATATTCATACCCCATGAACTTTTCCACATTTTTTCACGTTACACCCACAAACTTAAATGTACTTTATTGCTGTTTTATGTGATCAACACAAAGTAGAAAGTATGTGTGAAGTGAAAAGAAAATGATGGATGGCTTTCAAAATATTTCATAAATAAAAGTCTGAAAATTTTGGCGTGCATTGGCATGTTTTGGCGTGTACTTTATACTCTGATCCTCCTAAATAAAATCCAGTGCTACCAATTGCCTTTGGAAGTCACCTAATCAGTAAATAGAGTCCACTTGTGTGTAATTTAATCACAGTATAACTGCAACTATTCTGTGAAGGCCTCAGAGGTTTCTTAGAGAACATTAGTGATCAAGCAGCATCATGAAAACTAAGGAACCCATCAGACAGGTCAGGGATAAATTTGTGGAGAAGTGTAAAGCAAGGTTAGGTATTAAAAACTATATCTCAAGCTCTGAACATCTCACGGAGCACTGCTCAATCCATCATCCGGAAATGGAAGGAGTATGGCACATCTGCAGACCTACCAAGACATGACCGTCCACCTACACTGACAGGACCAGGCAAGAAGAGCACTAATTAGAGAAGCAGGCAAGAGGCCCATGGTCACTCTGGAGGAGCTGTAGAGAATCGGTCCACAGAACAACAATTAGACATGTACTCCACTAATCTGACCTTTATGGAAGAGTGGCAAAAAGAAAGCCATTTTTGAAAGCAGGTCATAAGAAGTCCCATTTGTAGTTTGCCATAAGTCATGTAGGGGACACAGCAAACATGTGGAAGAAGGTGCTCTGGTCAGATGAGACCAAAGTTGAACTTTTTGGCCTAAATGCAAAATCCTATGTGTGGTGAAAAACTAACACTGCACATCACCCTGAACATGAAACATGGTTTTCTTCAGCTGGGACAGGGAAGCTGGTCAGAGCTGATGAGAAGATGGATGGAGCTAAATTCAGGACAATCCTGTAAGAAAACCTGTAGGAGGCTACAAAAGTGTCCTCTCTGACCCAGGAAGAGGTACAGCAACGTCTTAAAAATATTAAAATAGACAAATCACCAGGACCGGATGGCATACAACCCCGTATCCTAAGAGAATTAAGTAATGTCATCGACAGACCCTTATTTCTGATATTTAAGGACTCTATACTGACAGGGAGTGTTCCACAGGATTGGCACATAGCAAATGTGGTGCCAATATTCAAAAAGGGTCCAAAAACAGAGCTCGGAAACTATAGGCTGGTAAGTTTAACTTCTGTTGTGGGTAAACTGTTTGAAGGTTTTCTGAGAGATGCTATCTTGGAGTACCTCAATGAAAATAAGCAAATAACTCCGTATCAGCATGGCTTCATGAGGGATCGGTCATGTCAAACCAATTTAATCAGTTTCTATGAGGAGGTAAGTTCTAGACTTGACCGCGGTGACTCAATGGCTGTCGTATATTTGGACTTCTCCAAAGCGTTTGACACGGTACCACATAAAAGGTTAGTATATAAAATGAGAGTGCTTGGCCTGGGAGAAAATGTCTGTATGTGGGTAAGTAACTGGCTCAGTGATAGAAAACAGAGGGTGGTTATTTACGGTAGATACTCAGATTGGGTCACTGTCACTAGTGGGGTACCACAGGGGTCAGTATTAGGCCCTATTCTCTTCAATATACTTATTAATGATCTTGTAGAAGGCTTGCACAGTAAAATATCAATTTTTGCAGATGACACTAAACTGTGTAAAGTAATTAACACAGAAGAGGACAGTACACTGCTACAGATGGATCTGGATAGACTGGAGGCTTGGGCAGAGAAGTGGCAGATGAGGTTTAACACTGACAAATGTAAGGTTATGCATATGGGAAGGAATAATGCAAGTCACCAGTACATACTGAATGGTAAAGCATTGGGTAACTCTGACATGGAAAAGGACTTAGGAATTTTAGTGAACAGCAAACTAAGCTGCAGAAACCAGTGTCAGACAGCTGCTGCCAAGGCCAATAAGATAATGGGTTGCATCAAAAGGGGCATAGATGCCCGTGATGAGAACATAGTCCTGCCACTTTACAAATCACTAGTCAGACCACACATGGAGGACGGTGTACAGTTCTGGGCTCCTGTGAACAAGGCAGACATAGCAGAGCTGGAGAGGGTTCAGAGGAGGGCAACTAAAGTAATAACTGGAATGAGTGGACTACAGTACTCAGAAAGATTATCAAAATTAGGCTTATTCACTTTAGAAAAAAGACGACTGAGGGGAGATCTAATAACTATGTATAAATATATCAGGGGTCAGTACAGAGATCTCTCCCATCATCTATTTATCCCGAGGACTGTGACTGTGACGAGGGGACATCCTCTGCGTCTGGAGGAAAGAAGGTTTGTACACAAACATAGAAGAGGATTCTTTACGGTAAGAGCAGTGAGACTATGGAACTCTCTGCCTGAGGAGGTGGTGATGGTAAGTTCACTAAGAGAGTTCAAGAGGGGCCTGGATGTATTTCTGGAGGGTAATAATATTACAGGTTATAGTTACTAGAGAGGGGTCGTTGATCCAGGGAGTAATTCTGATTGCCTGATTGGAGTCGGGAAGGAATTTTCCCCCCTAAAGTGAGGAAAATTGGCTTCTACCTCACAGGGTTTTTTTTGCCTTCCTCTGGATCAACTTGTAGGAAAACAGGCTGAACTGGATGGACAGATGTCTTTTTTTGGCCTTACAAACTATGTTACTATGTTACTATGACTGGGGTGGAGGTTCACCTTCCAGCAGAACAACCCTAACACATAGCCAGAGCAACAATGGAACTGTTTAGATCAAAGCATGTTCATGTGTTAGGATGGCCTAGTCACAGTCCAGACCTAAATCCCATTGAGAATCTGTGGCAAGACTTGAAAATTGCTGTTCAGAGAAGCTCTCCATCCAATCTGACTGAGCGCGAGCTATTTTGCAAATAAGAATGGGCAAAATTTCTGTCTCTAGATGTGCAAACCTGGTAGAGACCTACATCAAAAGACTTGCAGCTGTAATTGCCGCTAAAGGTGGTCCTACAAAGTATTGTCTCAAGGGGGCTGAATACAAATGCATGCTGCACTTTCCAGATTATTATTTATTTAAAATTCTGAAAACAATTAATCATTTTTTTTTCACTTCACACATACTTGTACTTTGTGTTGGTCTATCACATAAAATCCCAATAAATTACATTTAAGTTTGTGGGTGTAACGTGAAGAATGTGGAAAAGTTCAAGGGGTATGAATACTTTTTCAAGGCACTGTATTAGATAAGTGAGGGTCCTATCTCTGGTTCTCGTATAGAAATGATTGGAGCAGAGGCGTGCATTTCCGATCAGCTTCTCTGTCCATTTCAGGGGTCACATCACTAGAATGGCGGGAAAATGTCTACCCTTTTATCCCCTTGTTCTAAGGCTTCATTCACACGATCGTATGTGTTTTGCGGTCCGCAAATTGCGGATCCGTAAAAAAAACGGATGACGTTCCGTATGGCATCCGTGTTTCCATTTTTTTTGCGGATCCATTGTAACAATGCCTATCCTTGTCAGCAAAACGGACAAGAATAGGACATGTTCTATCTTTTTTGCGGAACGGAAATACGGACATACGGAAACGGAATGCATACGGAGTACCTTCCGTTTCTTTTGCGGATCCATTGAAATTAATGGTTCCACGTACGGTCCGCAAAAAAAACGGAACGGACACAGAAATAAAATACGGTCGTGTGAATGAAGCCTAAGTCAGGTGGGCAACGCAACGTCTCTTCACAACAATGACGCTGTCTTACCCTGTTAATGATGGTGGCTGGCGCCGACACACCCCATATAGAGGAGGCCAGTCCCTACCCTTGGCGGCTGAGCCCCAAACGGACCTGGCCCTCCTGACTTCCCACCTGGCTACCAAGGTCTTACCCCCTTAGTGACCCATCACTGCATCCCATACTGAATTTCAGGATGTATGAGGTATTCAGGATGAAGCGCAGGCTACCGCAATCTCCATTCTGGATTCACAGATGTAACGTGTCACTCTCCCACCTGCCTTACACATGTACAGTCACATACTATAGCGGTTATGCTTTACGTCAACTTTAGAGGACGCAGAGTCACACTGATGAAGCTTTCGCTGTCATTAATAGCATTAAGCGATGAATGGAAACCATTTCTTTGCTTTCGCTGGGTCCGCGGTACGACAGATGTCACTGAAGGCTGCGCGGCCGTCCTATATATCAGCAGTGCTTGTGTCTCCAGCAATCGCTTTTGTCCTCTGCTGTCTGCAAATATTTGTTTTCTGGGGCTGATGTACGGCGTGCTGAGAGTGCAACTCCTGTATTGATCCGAACTCTATGTACAAAGCAATAAAGCTCAAAATATCCAGACAAGTCTTTGGATAACGTGAGTCGCAGTCCAGTCTCAAAAAGCTTCCCGCAGCTGTTATGTAACCCTCTCTTATATAAATCCACCTGGATATTACATGCTGGTGTGAAAAGTCTTCATGCACACGACCGTATGTATTTTGTGGTCCACAAAACAAGGATTTTACGTATGCAGAAAGCACATGGTACATCTGTGTGCTTTCCACATCCGTATTTACTTTACTTTAGGGCTCATGTGCCCACCGTGACTGTGCTACGGACCGCAAATTGCACGGGTACCGACTGTAGGACCGCGATCCGCATCTGACGGCTGAACCGCCAAAAAGCAGTGCGTGCATCACACATCACTAATTCCAGTTCACCAGTTTTATTAGTCAGGCTTCTGGCATTAGTGTACATACAGTTAAAAGGTTTATATATATTTTTTCCCTACACCTTTCCTTCTGCAGTGTTCTAGTTCCTCCTTCCATTCCTCCCCCAGTTCCATTACCTTGCCCCAGGTCTCTATCTGCACTATCTTCCCCATCTATAATGTAGTTACCCTCCCCCCCAGTCCCTAGTTTAAACACTCCTCCAGCCTTCTAGCCATCTTCTCCCCCAAAACAGCTGCCCCTTCCCCATTGAGGTGCAGCCCATCCCTACGGTAGAGCCTGTAGCCAACAGAGAAGTCGGCCCAGTTCTCCGAGAACCCAAATCCCTCCTTCCTACACCAGTTCTTGAGCCACTTGTTTACCTCCCTAATCTCCCGCTGCCTTTCTTGTGTGGCTCGTGGTACAGGCAGTATTTCGGAAAACACTACCTTTGAGGTCCTTGCCCTAAGCTTATGCCCTAAATCCCTAAAATCATTTTTAAGGACGCTCCACCTACCTCTAACTTTGTCATTGGTTCCGATATGGACCATGACTGCTGGATCTTCTCCGGCCCTCCCAGTAATCTGTCAACCCGATCCGCGATGTGCCGAACTCGAGCACCAGGAAGGCAACACACCGTTCGACGATCCCGGTCTTTGTGACAGATTGCCCTCTCTGTACCCCTAATAATTAAATCTCCCACTACCAGCACCTGTCTGACCTGCCCTGCTCTCCTGGCCCCCTGCTTACTGGAGCTGACATTCCCCTGACTGGCAGAGGAAGTGTCCGGCTGCAGCAGTGCTCTAGGCTATCCCTGAAGTAACATCCCCCTCATCTGCCAAACTTGCAAACTTGTTGGGGTGTGTCAGATCAGGGCTAGCCTCCCTGGCACTTTTCCCTCTACCCCGCTTTCTAACTGTTACCCAGCTAGCTACCTCACTTTCCTGAGCCTCCTCACTACCACCCTCCCCCACATCTACCCCATAGAGTGCTTTCTCACTGAGCAGCAAACTCTTTTCCAAATTGTCAGTGCTTCTCAGCGTTGAAATTCGCCCGGTTAGATACACAATGTGCGATTCCAAATGAGCAATTTGCTCACATTTTGAACAAATATATGCACCCTTATGCCCCTTTCACACGAGCGGGAGACTCGCATGTCTCCCGCAACGCATCTACAGGGCTGGACTCGGCACTGACAGGGATCGCATAGCATTATATGTGATCCCTGTCCGTGCCCAGTCCAGCCCTGTAGATGCGTTGCGGGAGACATGCGAGTCTCCCGCTCGTGTGAAAGGGGCATTAAACGGCTGTTCCAGGACTGCATACATCAGACAAGATGTGCACTGGACTGCTCTGTCAATAATGGAAGACATACTAATGGGGATTACACAAAAAAAGAGAAAAAAATACAATACAGTGATTTCAAACTGACTTACTGTAGGCCCCTTTTAAAGTCCCCGAATCTGAAGTCACGTAATTTAAAGTCACACACTTAATTCAAACATACACTTAAAAATCAAACACGCGAACGCTCAAACTTGCGTTGTTTCTCTGCTTGAATAAATGCAACTCTTAAACCAGTCTGCTTTTTTTTCCTCTGGATTCCTCTGGATTCAAATACATCCCCAAAAACTTCCACTGGCCGGCCATGAGGAGGGCTCAGGCAGCCCCGTGGGCATCGGCCCAGCCGGGAAATTTTCCTGTAAGGTCTATGGCCAATATGCCCTTGCCTGTAACAGGGTCCCCAGCTATAATATGTACTGCTTAAATGGGGTAGAAGGAACTTCTGGGCTCCCTCAGCCTACAGGGCCCAAGGTGTGAAGGGAACCTCTGCACCACTACCCCTGTTCGCAGTGGGGTACTGCTTTAGCCGATCCTGTATTGGCAGAACTTGCATGAAAGGAACAATGGGGGTCATTTGTGAGATTCCTTCCCGGACTTTAAGTGGTGTCATGAGAAGACCCTCTCCAACCTTATGGGTCTCAGCTTCCTGGAGACCAGGGAACAATCAATCACATTGCTTACTTTAGCTTTCATTTACCTCTGATTAGATCCCACCACTTTCGATCTGGCCTGCAGAACTCATATCCATGCCGCCTCTGGTAAGGTACAATTGAATCTTGAGTGTGCCTACCAACAAAGCAACATCACGAGGAGTGCAGCCCCCTGTTCTAATAAACTTCTATTAAACCTTCCCTAAAACCGCACATTGCACAAGGTTATTCTTCACCGCCACCAGAGAATCCTCCTAAGATGGAAAAGAGGGAAAGGTAGACATTGTTGTTATTTTCATAGGAGTGCAGAGGTAGCAGTTCTACCTGATGCTTGAGGGGAGCACAGAAGCCCCTCAGCCACATAAGAAGACAGTATTATAATAAATAGATGGGGTCCCTGTTATTGTAGCATGATGGTACAAGAAACCTGTTTAACAAAGAGTGGGTCGAGCCCATGCTTGTAGCTTAAAGGCCCATTCACACGACAGTGTGAATAGGTCTGCATCTATTCCGCAATTTTGCGGAATAGATGCGGCCCCATTCACTTCAATGGGCGGCTCATGATCTTATCGAGCCGCCGCTCCGTGCCGCAGCTCTGCAGGAAAATATAGAACATGTGCTATTCTTGTCCACAAAAGCGGACAAGAAAAGGCAACTTCTATGGGGTGCAAATTGCGGAACACACACCGTTCGGCATCCGTGGTATTGCGGATCCTGCGTGGTATTGCGTGGTATTGCGGATATCATAGCCGTCTGAACGGCCCCTAAAGGGATTGTTATCCCCCTAAAAGATATTATACATTTTTTAAACCAGCCCCTGGATCTGAATACTTCTGTAATTGCATGTAATTAAAAATTTAGTTTAACCACTGAGTTATTCACTGAAATCTATCTGTATAGCGCCACCTGCTGTTTGCCTTTTTTTTTTATTTCTCTGTAGTCTTCTTTTTTTTTTGCATTGAGGATTTGTTTGTGTGACCACTGAGTGTGAGTGAAGCGCTTGCTATTACTCACGCTCCGTGGTCCCCCGCCTGCCCGTACAGTGCTGCACTGGATCCTGACATACACAGATCGTCAGGACACAGTGCACGTAAGCACGCACTATAACCTGACGCTGTGTGCTATCAGGTCCCAGTGCAGTGCGCAGAGAAGAAGAGGATGGACGAGCTGTGACGTGTCTGCAGCGCCTATACAGGAGAGTTAAGTATTTTATATCACTGGCGCTGGGGACATGGCTAGGAGGGATGTTGGAGATACAACAATTTCAGCTTAGTCTATTGTTTGAGTGACTTCTGCTAGATGAAATGCAGTTTATTGTTGTGACACTAGATGTCACTGTTACTAATGCTTACCTGTAGTCTCTCTCTATGCATTTTCTATGATATGTGATGTATTTCCTGTACATTAATGTGAACTCTTTGATTCCTTTTTTCCTGTCTGTACCATCCACCATGAAAGGTGACCTTCAGTTATCGCATGCATGTTCCAATAAACCCAGTTCCTGTTACTCCACAATGTCTGATCTAAACTGACTCTGCTGCACCCAGCAACCATATTCTGCAACAAGGGAGAGATGGTGGCACTGGGTGGTCAGCTGGTGGCACTGAGGCACTTTGGTGGTGAGCTGATGGCACTGGGGGCCAGCTGATGGCACTTGGGGGACAGCTGATGGCACTTGGGGGGTAGCTGATGGCACTGGGGGGCAGCTGATGGCAGTGGAGGGCAGCTGATGGCACGGGGGACCTTCATGGCACTGAGGGGGCAGCTGATGTCACTGAGGGGGCAGCTGATGACACTGGGGAAGCAGCTGATGGCACTGGGTAGGCAGTTAATGACATGGGGAATGGGGGGGGGGAGCCTGATGGTACGTGGGGGTGGGGCTGGGGCTGATGAGTTTTTATAAAGGAAAACATTCTTTTTAATTAGTTTCTCCAAAATTATACAATAAGATGTTTTAGTCCTTGTCCTGACTTCACAAGCACTATAGTAGCTCTGTAGATTGGAGTGTAAAAAAGTTCTGGGTATCAGAATATGGAGAAACATTTTTCTAAGTTCTTTTTTTTATTTTTATTTATTGTAAGAAAATGCTATGGGAATTTCGAAAATAGCCAAGCAAGCGCTCCTGGCTGTCTTCAGAAGTCCAATAGAATGGGGAGTGCACCGCGCAAGAGTCGCCACCTCTCCATTCACCTCAATGAGACTGCGGCAAATGAGCCTCTAGGAGAAACAGGGGCGTTGCCGTTACACCTAGAGGCTCTGCTCTCTCTGCAAATGCCATCCTCTCTGCACATTGATTGACAGGGCAAGGTGTGCTGATGTTTCCACTGCCTGGTCCTGTCAATCAAAGTGCAGGGGGAGCAGCAGTTGCAGAGAGAGCAGCGCCTCTAGGTGTAACGGCAACGCCCCCGTTGCTCCTAGCGGCTCATTTGCATATATTACAATTTAATTTTTCTCAGCAATGAGGGCACATATGAACATGGGACCAACACAGATGCCTTCAGCTGCGGAGCGCACATGTAGCAGGTCAGCCAGTGTCATAGGTACAAATCTGTCCTTAAAGGACAGAGTAAAAAATAAGCTAAGGAATAAGTGAAAAAACATAAAACATGAGGATAAGTTACACATTACATTTGCTAAATTTACATTGTAGAGCAGAGATAATAATAATCAAAGGCAAATTATTGACACAAAGGGTTAATGTAATTTTTGTATGTTCCTATATTTTATAGATATTTTGAATATTTTATTTTGCATATTTTATATTTTCTCTGTATTTTTCTATATTTTATATAGGCGCCAGCACTACACACTCATGTCCCAGCCTAACCTATGCGTTTTCCAAGGGTTTTCGGAACGTGTGGAATGAAAATAGCTGGAGTAATTTCTGTAACTGCAAGTCCTCACATGACTGCTGATGGAAAGGGAAGGGATATTTCCGTGAGGGCAGCTACCATACAAAGCGGTGCAAAACGATGGCCATGTTACACCCTCTAATAACATATCTTATACCTATTTCTGTGTCCATTACATGTCGAAACCCAGAGATCTCATGAGCATCACATTCCCATCACATATTTCCATAATAAAAGGCAGTTAAATAGCAGATAAGAGGAATTATGGTATTAAATTGTACAAAAGCACAGCATTTAAGCCACAAAATTGGCGCACCATTTCCTGCTGCCTGTAAATCTTTGTCTATTACCATTTTTTTTTTTTTTTTTACAATCCATTAGTGAAATGGCATTCTGTGCAGACGATTGGTGTAATCACACAAGTCCTCAGAGAAAACAAGCCTGGAACATGCTAATATTTCACCATGGAACAATATGGTTTGTTTTTGGATTTTTTTTAACCCCTTAACTACTTCAAAACCAAACCAGTTTTCACTTTATGGACCAGGCCGACGCGGATGCGATGATATCTAATATTTTTATATATTTTACAATTTAAAATTACTTGTTTTTTTTTTTTTGCTTTTTTTTAACGTTTGTCCCACTTTGGGATGTTAAATTTTGGGGGTCTGATCCCCTCTACAATGCATTACTATATAGAGCATTGTAATGCATTGATACTGTCAGTATAACACTGACAGTCGCCTATGAGGCTCAGCCCCCAGACAATAGCTGGCAGGCTTCAAGGCCTGTGTTAGGTGCTGGGCTGTCATAGCAGCCATCAGGACCCCACCATCGTAGTGCGGGGACTCGATGGGATAAGAGAGCTTTGTATCACAAAGCTTTTGAGTCCTCTCCGTTGTATCACAGAGCTTTGGAGTCCTCTACGTTGTGTCATGGAGCTTTGGAGTCCTCTCCAGTGCATCACCAAGCTTTGGAGTCCTCTCCGTTGTATCACGGAGCTTTGGAGTACTCTACATTGTGTCACGGAGCTTTGGAGTCCTCTCTGTTGTATCACAGAGCTTTGGAGTGCTCCCTGTTGCGTCACGCTGCTTTGGAGTCCTCTCTGTTGTATCACAGAGCTTTGGAGTGCTCCCTGATAAGAGAGCTTTGTATCACAAAGCTTTTGAGTCCTCTCCGTTGTATCACAGAGCTTTGGAGTCCTCTACGATGTGTCACGGAGCTTTGGAGTCCTCTCCAGTGCATCACAAAGCTTTGGAGTCCTCTCCGTTGTATCACAAAGCTTTTGAGTCCTCTCCGTTGTATCACAAAGCTTTTGAGTCCTCTCCGTTGTATCACAGAGCTTTGGAGTCCTGTACGTTGTGTCATGGAGCTTTGGAGTCCTCTCCAGTGCATCACAAAGCTTTGGAGTCCTCTCCGTTGTATCACGGAGCTTTTGATTCCTCTCTGTTGTATCACAAAGCTTTGAAGTCCTCTACATTGCGTCATGAAGCTTTGGAGTCCTCTCTGTTGTGTCACGGAGCTTTGGAGTACTCTCTATTGTATCACGGGGCTTTTGATTCCTCTCCGTTGTATCACAAAGCTTTGAAGTCCTCTACATTGCGTCATGAAGCTTTGGAGTCCTCTCTGTTGTGTCACGGAGCTTTGGAGTGCTCTCCGTTGTGTCACAGAGCTTTTGAGTCCTCTACATTGTGTCACGAGCTTTGGAGTCCTCTCCGTTGTATGACGGAGCTTTGGAGTCCTCTCCGTTGTGTCACAGAGCTTTGGAGTCCTCTCCGTTGTGTCACGGAGCTTTGGAGTCCTCTACATTGTGTCACGGAGCTTTGGAGTCTTCTCCATTGTGTCACAGAGCTTTGGAGTTCTCTCAGTTGTATGATGGAGCTTTGGAGTCCTCTCCGTTGTGTCACGGAGCTTTGGAGTCCTCTCTGTTGTGTCACAGAGCTTTGGAGTCCTCTACATTGTGTCACGGAGCTTTGAAGTCCTCTCCATTGTGTCACAGAGCTTTGGAGTTCTCTCCATTGTGTCACAGAGCTTTGGAGTTCTCTCAGTTGTATCATGGAGCTTTGGAGTCTTGCTATGCATAACACTTTGTCGGCTTACTGTAGAGGAATGCAACTGAGTAGAAAGTTAACAAATACATATTCGGAATCCATGTCTTTTGAGCTAACCAATCATCACAGTAGTTTAAGGGTGAGTTCTCTGGTGACAGATTCCCTTTAAGGTAGCGGGAACAAGAACCAAGGACTATCATCGTTTGTGTTCCTTAGGTTTATTCCATTGTGCTATCGTGGATGATGAATCTCATGGAAATGAGGTGAAGTACGATTGATTACTGCCAGGAGTCACTGAAGAAGAGGCAACTGGACAACCAGGGAAACAGTGCACAGCCTGAGAGTCTGGGAAAACACAAAAAAAAAAGATTCAGAGTTTTCTTAAGAATTAATAGTAATAATAATAAGATCTATAAAAAGAAAGTTCAAATGGATTCATACATTTATTTTATAATGCTGGAAACTTAAGCTTTAGCTTTTGATCATCTGCTGGCCTAAACACAGTGTGTAAATACTGCATGAGCCAACAAAATGCAAAATAAAAAAAAAAAACGACTATCACGTCTCTGGCAGAGATACAGACACTTAGTTCTAGTAACAGATAGCATCTGTTCTCCCAGGTCATGTGAAAATGGTATGGGGTCATATAGATATTATCAACTTATTAGGGCATTTTTTTTCGCCTTCTGAGCTCAAGAACTTTTAAGGGGTAGTTCCACCAATAAGTTATTTTATAAAATAATTCAAATAATTCTGTATGACAGCTGGTTACTTTTGTAACTTACTTTCTGGTAAAAAATGTTGTAAGATATTCTTTTTCAATATAGTGATGCCACTTGCTGTTCACCTAATGAGGTGGTCGCACATGCAAAATTCCATCCTTCAACTGCCACCAGCCATATCTATTGTTAAAGGCTGTGATGGTTGCAGGGAGAGTGGTGGAGCAGAAAGGACATGACCCCTGAGCTGTGATAGGAAGAAAACTGCAGCAGAAAGAGCATGACCCCCTGAGCTATGATAGGGAGAGATCTGCAGCAAAAAGGACAGACCTCTGAGCTATGATAGAGAGAGAGCTGTAGTGGAAAGGAAACTCCCCTAAGTTGTGATGGAGAGCTGCATCAGATAGGACAGACCCCTGAGCTGTGATAGAGAGAGAGCTACAGCAGAAAGTACATGACACTTGAGCTATGATGGAGAGAGAGAGCTGCACCAGAAAGGACACCCCCTGAGCTATGATAGGGAGAGAGCTGCAGCACAAAGGACATGACCCCTGAGCTGTGATAGGGAGAGTTGTAGTAGAAAGGACACTCCCCTGAGTTGTGATACAGAGAGAGAGCTGCATAAAAATGGAAACAACCTAAGCTATGATACGGAGAGAGCTGTAGCAGAAAGGACACACCCACTTGGCTGCCAGCCGGAAATTAATCTAGCATAACAATTAAAGCAATGAATGGGGAGATCTCAGGGGTTGTTCTAGCTTTGTTAGAAACAGATTGTCATGTACTATATAATTGCTGATTTTCATATTTTAGATCAATCATGGCTTTAAGATCAATCTTATTTTTGTGGTATCTTGCACTTTTCCAGAAGCTGCCGTGCTATGTATCAGTATGGGAGTGGAGACATGCCTCACTGTAAAATTTGCCATTCAGTTTTGCCAGAAACAGAAAAGACTGAATGCAAAGCAGAATCTGTCACCAGCGACCTCCCTTTCTGTTCTATATAGACACATAGCTGTGGTTCACCTGACTAAAACACTGTTTTTATTTTTTTGATCGGAGGCTCCATTTCTGAGTTATGACACTTTCTCTTAATATGCAAATTAGACCTTTGGTGCCATGAGGGTGTCACCATTCCTCATGTTGCATCCAAGCTCCGCTCCTTCCTGTGGTCAGCCCCTCTCTGACCACTTTGATTTATAGGACAAGGTAGTGTCAAATCACTCTCCCTGTAAAAAAGGAAATCTTGTAAATTATTTTCTGATTGGGGGAAATATTTAAATGTCTTATTCCCACTTCCGTTCACAGTCACATTAAAATATCACCCATTTAAGTAGTCACATTTTAGCCCCTTATTTGTTATCCTTGTGCTAGTGCTTTTGCTTAAAAGGAATCCCCTCCTCCACCCATATATCTGACTGTAGCCACCAGTAAAGGGAGCTTACAGCATTCAGATGTATACAGCTCTAAAAATATTAGCTACTCTATATACAAAACTGCAATTAAAGGGGTTCTCCAACATCACAAAATGAATGACCTATCCATTGCAAAGGCCATTAATATGACATTGGTGGGATCTGACTCTCAGCTCTCCCACAGATTTGATGATTGAAAGGGGTTGAGCTATGAAATTAGGCAGAGCCTGCACCAAAAGTAAGGAACTGTCTGGTAAACAATGAGCGGTAGTGGAGTAGTGCGGCCCCTTAAATCAGCTGATCAATGAGGTGCCAAGAGTGGGAGAGTTGATATTTATGGCCTATCTTGATGAAGCACCATCAGTGTAGTGGTCTTGGAGAAACCCTTCATCTCCACGATAAGAGATGTTAAATTTAACTGTAGACCTATCTATCGTCAATCCCTAAACTACCCTATGTAAAAATAAGTCAAGCAGGTCCCTGTTGGATGACCCCACAATAAGACCTCTGAAATCTCTTGATTTCCAAGGCCTTCCCAGTGTCTGTCCACAGTAATACTCACCAAATGTCGATTGACTTTCAACTGTGGATGGAGGATTGTCTATTAAAATGGTCATGACCTTCAGCTCATTTCACTACTGTTTACATTTCTTGAATTTTTTTTTTTGGCATAGGATTATGGTTTTTATAATGTCCTTATCTTTGCTTGAAAGTTTTAAGTTCAATTGCTGGTCTAGACCAGAGGTGGAGAGGATGATAGTAGTTGTATTCAGGATGGTAGCCTTCCCGCTGGTGCTCCCTGGGGAAAGGAGTTACGTCCTTTTTTCCCTCGGGGCACACTCAGACTTTGGGGTACTCTGGAAAAAAAACACAATGCAACAGCACTCTGTAAACCAAATAAAGTACAAAAATGCCATAGTAATAGAAAACATTCTGGTGCTAATGCTACGCTTATTTAGTAAATTTGAGATTCTTGGCAAATATATTTTGTACAAAATTATTTGGGCCGTCTGCCAAACGTCAAGGCGATCTCAGTAAGACGGGAACCTAACACTAAATGCTACCTGTTATGTGCCTTACGGCCACAATAAAATTCAGGGAGTGCAGGTTCCACATGCATGCTGGGTCCACTCTGCTTTTTATCATTTTTGGTGCCAAAATGACCTTCATTAAATTCAGTGAATGCAGGTACCAACATGCATGCTGAGGCTGGTTTTAATTAGTATTAGTATAAAGCTGTAGCCTGCTCTCCGTGCACTCACTGGAAGCCTTTTGGCACCAGGAGAGGTATAGAGTGGACTCTCATTGCATTTAGTGGTAGCCATTCAGCACCAGTTGAGGTATAGAGTGGGCTCAGCATGCATGTTGGTACCTGCATTCACTGGATTTAATGGCGGCTATTTTGGCACCAAAAATGATAAAAAACAGAATGGACCGAGCATGCTTGTGGAACCTGCACTCCCTGAATTTTATTGTGGACAGTATGGCACATAACAGTTAGCATTTAGTGTTAGGTTCCCATCTTACAGAGATCACCTTGACGTTTGGCAGACAGGCCCAAATAATTTTGTACAAAATATATTTGCCAAGAGTCTCAAATTTACTAAATAAGCGTAGCATTAGCACCAGAATATTTTCTGTTACTATAGCATATTTGTACCTTATTTGGTTTGCAGAGTACTGTTACATTGTGTTTTTTTTCCTTTGTGTTTCTAGCCATGGCAGCGTGCACCTGCGCACTGGGATGCGCTGACTGACCCACTTTTTCTTTGCAGTTTGGGGCACTCTGCCTGATAGTGGAGGTGCCCTTGCAAGGGAAGAGGTATTTGTGTGATTGAGTACCACCAATGAGGTTGAGTACCACCAATGATGAGACCGATGTTTCGATGTTTGGTAACATTTCAACAGCTTTAATAGCAACTTCAGCAGTCGACAACTAGACATGTTGGCAGTGTTCATATCACACATTACATAGGCAGCTTTCCCAAAGTCTGTGTATGAGAGGATGAACCTGATATAGACATTCCTTCTGAATCCTTTTTACAGATAACTTGAGAAATGTTCTCAAAGAAAGGGGTGCAATTCCTCTCTCTCTCTCTGTATTTCTAAAGTACCCTTTGGAGAGACAGTTTTCATATCAAATGGCCTGTCTGTATTTTCAAAGTAGTAAGGGTCCTGAAGTATATTGTCCCAACCACTATGCAGGAAATTCTAAACCCCAAAATACAGACATTATCTTTTCTCACAAAAATTTCCAGCAATCTTATTTGTTATAGCTAGGGATGAGCGAACCGAACCGTAACGAACCAGATTCGTTACGAACTTTACCGAACGTTCGGTTCGTCCCCGAACCGAACTTTCGTCAAGTTCGTATGAATCAGGTTCGTAAATAAAGTTTACTTTTTCCACAGAATAGACCAGGATACAAGGGATTATTTATTACTCCTACAATCCCTTGTATCCTGGTGTGACCCTCGTGTCAAACCACCCTTTTGGGAGGAGAATGGCCGAGATGGGTTATTATTTTCGTTCGTCCGAACGTTCGTTCGGACGAGCGAACAGAACCGTAACGAACCAGATTCGTTTAAGAACTTTTAAGACGAATCTGGTTAAAATAAAAACGGCACATCAAATGCGTACATATTCAGTTAAGTAGCGTACCTTTGACAACGCTAGACTGTATGTTCGTTATTTGTGCGGGAATGTTCGCATTAGCGTACGTATTAGTGTAGATTCTCAAATATGCGTATATTCGTTCGTATAAGGTTCGTTTTAGGTTCGGTTCGTACGAATCCGAACTTCAAGAAAGTTCGCCGAAGCGAACCGAACCGAACTTTTCAAAAGTTCGCTCATCCCTAGTTATAGCCTGTAAATGCTCTGTTGTCTCCAGCAGTTCTTTCCCCAGGGGCTAGCTCTTATACCGTAGCTCTGTTGGCTGCTCTTGGTTTAGTTTGCTGCTTTTTCTCTCAGGCTACACACAACTGAACCACCTCCCCATCTAGAGAAAGTGTGTGGAGAAGACACTACCTAACTACTGTTATTAATTGGCAGGGCTGGCAAATTAAGCCCCTGCTCCCCACCCACAACTTTTGGGATAATGCTACTACATTAACCCCTTATCCAGTGGGATTCCAGTACACTTCAGTTTCAGTTTCTATAGAGAAACCTTTGGGCCTCATAATGCCTTAAAGGCTATGTACACCTTTGGTGGTATTTTTATTTATTGCATTGTACTTATTTTGAGCTAAAAATCATTTTTCAATTGGTCTTTATTAAAAAAAATGTGTACAGAGCTGACATTCTCTACTAGCTGCCTCTGGATTTGCTCTCTTTTCCGTCATCTGGGGAGCAGATGGACTCCTTATCTCTGCTCTGTCACATTAGAAACACTCATTACAGCTCAATTCTTTTCTTACTGATTGAAATGTGGCTTAAATGAGTGTTTATGACCTTTTAGCAATTTAGAGATAAGGGTTTTTTAGATGACCACAAAGTAAAAGTGAATGTACCAGTCACACAGTTAGAAAAACAGTTAACCCTTTGTGACAGAATGGCTCAATATTTGTTATAAAGGCCAATTGAAAATATGACTTTTACCCAAAAATGAGTAAAATGCAATCATAAACAAAAATTGCCTCCAAGGGTGTACATAGCCTTTAAGCTGATATCAAGTTTATTCGTGGCCACTGCAGTGTTCCATCCAACGTCTTATAATGTTTCTATATTTGTAACAACATTAAAATTAATCAGTGCTGTTTACTGCTTCCCGCAAGGAAGGATCAGGTTTATGGTTATACACTGCGCACATTCAGGATCTCGCTCTGCTATGTGGTGACAATCGTCTCTGATAAAGGTCATGTCTTGTGTGCTCATTTTAAGTTAATAAGTGACTACAGTACAGTACAGTACTGTAATTAATGATGTGAAATGTAATTAGAGAAAATGAATGTAAATTTTACTAACCTGAATTAATGAATGTAAATGAATAGAAATGAAATTGTATTAAAGCTAAGGAAATGAACTAAATGCTTGTGATAGTTTTTGGTCATTTCTAACTACATAGGCACTACAAGTGCCCGAGAGTTGATACTGGGGTCTTGGTTTCTAGAGCTACATGCTATGTACATATGAATGTAGGGGGTCATTTACAGATATATGCCACTTTTTGGCATATATCTGTTGCAGATCGCAGCGCAAATAACAATCTGAGACTTTTTCCCCTTTTCCATTGCTCAAAAGGGGGCGTGTATGGTGAAAAAGGCAGGTTGGAATTTAACATTTTTTACGCCTGTTTTAGGTGTAGAAAACGGTCTAAGTCTACACCAGCAAGTGAGCTGGTGTAGATTTAGACAGGTGTAAAGTCCGCCTAAGTTATGTAAAGGCCTGTGCCTCTACATAACTAGGGCAGATGAACCACCAGTGCAGGAGGGACGTCTAAATTGCCGGTCTTCATAAATGTCCCTCATAGTGTGCCAATGCTTGTAAATTGGGCACTGTGTCCCCTTCCACCAAAATTAAAGATTGAAGATCAAGATTTGAGATTGTATCAAACACCCAGTTGTGTCCTTTTGCACTGCTATCAGTTACACACAGTTGTACAGCAAATACCAGATATTAAGATAACCAAAGATGGAGAGCTGGCTGATATGACTTTATGTGAAGTCAGTGGAGGTCTACAGCATGGGAAGGAGGACTGGATGCTGGAGCAGACTGTTAGAATCAGCAGTGGTTCTCCTGCCGCTACATCTTCTCTTGTCTATTAGTTTGTCTGGGGCTGTGGATATGCAGTTGTCTCACAGCTGATTTATTAGTGTAGGTCAACTGATCAATCAGCTGTAGCTCAGGCTTGTTTGCAGAGAAGTTCCTGATTTAGCCTCGTTCCTGGTTAGCCTCTCAATAAATATTTCTAGCTTCTGGTTATAGCGTAAGTTCTGTGCTTTCAAATCTGTTATTATAAGAGAATGAGTTAGGGTCAGTTGTTTTCTGTTTGTTCATCTCTGTTTATCATCCTCCTTTTGCTCCATTAACTAGGCTCGAGCGACTTGAGCTTCGGATCATACATCCGAAATCGATTTGTTCAAAAACTTTGGTGTTAAAATGTATTGGCTCCATGGAGCCAAACTTCGTCTTGCCCAAAGTGGTGTGAGACTTTGTTGAATGACTACGATATTCAAAAACATTTTAAAATAGAACTCCCAAGTGGGCTTTGGTACTGGCTAGTACCTTGGTACCAAAGCCCAATTTGGATTCCCTCCTTTAAAATGTTTTTAAATATGTAGATAGGAATACCGTAGTAATTTACTGAAGTGTCTCGTGACTTCAGGCCAGACAAAGTTTGGCTCCTCGGAGTCTATACATTTTTCTTTGTACAGAAACTGCATCAACACTGAAGTTTTTGAACAAATCAACTTCGAATCTATGATCCGAAGATCAATTTGCTCAAGCCTAGTCATCACAATCATCCTTTTTGGCCGTAATCCATTTACTATTACCATATGGTTCCTGTTATCTATTGATGAGTTCCTATTTCCTTGTTTTTTTGTTACCTGCTAGTGTCAAAGGGGTTGTCCAGCTTTTTTCAGGTGATGGACAACTCTTGGGATAGGCCTCCGTTAGCTAATCGGCGGTGGTCCGGGGCCCCAAACCACCACCAATAAGCTATTGTGTAGCTCCATTGATGGAAGTCAGCACCAGAAGTACACTGCACCTGCAACATCATAGTGGACAGTGCTCTTAAATGCAGTGATGAGTGCTGTTCACTACATTGTTGACAGTGCTGTCTAGTTCAGGTGATGGAGCTACACAGAACGGCTAATTGGCAGTGAGGCGAAGTCCCGGATGTCCACGGATCATATGGTAATGGCCTATCTTAAGGTTGGGCAGCCCCTTTAATACGTGCTTTATATTATTGTTCACATGTCTGTATGGCAGTTACTCCATTTGGCCCTGCTGCAAGTCCTGGGGGTATCTGAGTACTGAGAGATACTGTTAGAACCTGGCAAAGGTGACTGCTTTAGGTGAAGTCCAGTTCTGACATCTAGTGTCAAGTTGTGATTTCCATAATGATACACCAACTTGCCATAACATTAAAACCAGACCCCCCGTCTCTCCTTCCTGGTCCCTCTTGAGACCCAGGCAGGAAATGACTGCTCAGCCAATCATTTGCTGAGGTGGGACACCGCAACAGCCAGTGATTGGCAGAGCAGTCATTTCCTATGTGCCAAGAGGGACCAGGAAAGAGAGATTGACGAGGGACCTGGGAAGTGTCAGAACAGGGCATAGGTGAGGTGAATATTGCTTCTGTATAATATTATATAGATCCCCTCGTACTGGTAGATGAGCTCTGACCTTTCGACGAGTGCACTGTAAGACCTCTGAAGGTGTCCTGTGGTATCTGGCACAAAGATGTTAGCAGCAGATGCTTTACGTCTTGAAAGTTGTGAGGTGCAGCCTCCATAGATCATGATTCGGAATGGGATCTGGGGAATTTAGAGATATGTCACTAGTCACCACCATGAATTCTTTATCACATTCCATAAACCATTCCTGAATAACCATTCCCTTCATGCAACTATGTTGATGGACAAATCAAAAAGTTATGGCTCTTGGAAGGCGACAATGAAAAAAATTCTGCAGCAAATTAGGTCACATATTCCGAATGCACACGCTGCATCTATTGTATCTATGTTTTCTGTGTACAATTTATGTATTGCTTTATTGTTCGCCAGTTCTAGGATTCTGTTGTGGTTATTGGAATGTGTTGTATGAATAGAATCCGGTTGTGAGAACATGAAATTCCTACCAGGAACACATCGCCCTGAGTACACACAAGTAGTTTGACCCAAATAACTACCAGTTGCAAAATTTAATCATGGCGGAGTATTTTTCATCTCACTTACAATATTTTCGGTTTACTTCAGAATGGACATTAGTTACATCCCTTATCTAGTGATACACTGCTCTGGTGCCTTATTTGCTATTCATTCAAGCGATTGTTAATACTCAGAATGGGCTAAAAAATAAAAGAAGCAATACTCACATCACTGATTTACTGTTGCCCCGGTTCTGACACTTCCCAGGTCCTCCTCGAGACACAGGCAGGAAATGACTCCTCAGCCAATCATTGGCACAGGCAGGACACCGAGTAGACAGTGATTGGCAGAGCAATCATTTCCTGTGTGTCAAGAGAGACCAGGAAGGAGAGACTGGCGGAGGACCTGGGAAGTGTCAAAACAGGAGTGACAGAATATCAGTGAGGTGAGTATTGCTTCTTTTATTTTCTTTAACCTATTTTGAGTCTTTTGCAAGAATTTTTTATCTGCTGGACAACTATTATGAGATCCGATTGAGCCTTAAAGGGTCACTGAGCTTTCCAAAAACTTTTGATATATAATAGCGACATCTTAAGTTTTGATTGTGGGGGTCTTGGTGCAGAGATCTCCAAAGAGAGAGGAGCGTTCATATAGTATACTCTCTCACTTCACTGCAGTAGATGAGCTCAAAAAAAGTATATGATCTCAAATCTGTCTTCAAAGCGCTCTATGCTTGTGCTCCTCTCTCCTAGTTCTAGCGATTGGTGGGGGTCTCACCAGTCAGACTCCCATTGATCAAAACCATTGATATATCGCTGTTACAAAAAAAAAATGTTTGGAAACCTTTAACGCCCAATTATTATTTTATTTTTTTTGCCTCTCTACTTTTTTTAGCGGCCATAATCTTTTTATTTTTTTCATTGACGTTGCTGTAGGAGGCCTTGCTTTATGTGGGAAAAACTATCACTCTTTTATTATATAAAATACTGTGTATTTTGTATAATATTTTGCGCACCATTATTGAAAAAAAAGCCATTTTAGGCACAGTATTTCTTGTTTGTTTTATACCGTTCATGGTTTACACTGATTAACTGGTTAAATTGATTCTCCAGATTACAGTGTAACAGTTGTGTAGTTGCCTAATAAGTGCATTTTGTCTTTATGTCATGCATGCACTAGAAAATGCATTTTATACTAGAAAATGCTCTTGTTGTAAATTTTATTGTGGACAATGTTTTCCACATTTTTTTTCCTTTTTTTTTTTTTAAACAACTTTTAAAATCCCATTTAAGGTATTTCTAGTCATCCTATTAATATCAGGAGTTCAGGTTCAGAGAGGCGTGGGACTCCTGGGTGGTATTATACTACAGCACCGTAAAAATGCTGCATTGTAGAATAAATCTCTTTGATGGTCGCTGTAAAAAGGTGTAATAGCAGTCATTAAAGGTGAGCTTTTTTCAGTATGAACATAATGGTCAAATGAGAAAAATGATGTAGAAAACTAAAATACATTTTATAATACTATAAAGCACTTGTATCGCTACAGGAAGCTCTTTGGCTGTTCAGTTCTCCTGCAGTGGCCACTACAGGACAAACATAGTATTACAAGGTGGCTATTTGTTGCATGTCCACAGAGTCCACAGAGCTGGAGCTGTTGTTACCAGCTGGTCATAGTGAGTCTCAAACACTGCAACATCCATAGGTCCCAACATGCTGGGACGAAGTAGGAACTTAAAGTGGCCCTGGAAAAAATACTAAAAGTGGCCCTGTTTTGTAGTCGGGTCCAAATTGGTGGAAGTCAGGGCCAGCAATACCATATTGTGGTACATTATACCACCCAACAGAGCCAAATACCACAGTCCATCACAAAATACTGCCAGCAGCACAAAATACATCCCCAAAAACTTCCACTGGCCGACCATGAGGGAAATTTCTCTGTAAGGTCTATGGCCAATCCGCCCCTGCCAACATGTCCTATGGAACAGGGTCGACCAGATGGGACAACCCCGCTAATGTAAAAGAATTTTTTAAAAATCACATATTTTACTATAGTGAGATGACACTAGATTTATTATTTATCATCTTCATAAGCAATCTTCTTGTTTTACACTATCTAGTATTGCAGCATGACTTATAACTATGCATGCCTATACACAGGGCAGCTTCTCTCTATATTACGAGGGTGTCAATGAAATTTATGATGAGTTTTTAAATCACTTGTTCGCAGTAATAAACCTTCCCTGGACGACGTTCACCGTCGTGTATTTACTACCTGTATATACAGGCCTGGGAGTAAATTCTTTTTGTGCCAGAGGCCCTGTGAAAACATGAAATCTCACAAGCCAGCTGTTTTTCTTTTTAACTTAGATAGATAAGGTTGTTTTGGGATTACAGCCAGGGAAGAATCTCAGTGTACTGGCATTACACATGGGAAAAAAGAGAAATGTAGGAAAATTTGGGATTTTTTTAGCTATAGAACTTAAAGGGTTTCTGTCACCAGATTTTTTTATATGAATCAGATGTGGCAATGTCACCTGATTCTAACTGTGCTGGTTATTTATTACCTAGTGACCCCGTCTTTCAGTAATTATAACTTTTATTTTATGCTAATTAGCCTCTAGGAGCAGGGGGAGCATTACCCCTGCTCCTAGAGGCTCCGTTTGCCCACCTTTAGTAGCACCCAATTTTTCTTGAGTGACAGGGCCAGGCAGCGTTCATCTCCTCCTGCTGGCCCTGTCCTCCATCAAAATCCCGCACCTGCGCCGCGCCCTTCAGGATTCCGCACAGGCACAGTGAGTGAAGGGCGCTTGCCGGCTCCCAGCTTCCTCAACGCGCCTGCGCCGAATACGTCAAAGTTGAGCACAGTGCAGGCGCAGTGAGGAAGCCAGGAGCCAGCGAGCGCCCTTCACTCACTGCGCCTGTGTGAAATCCTGAAGGGGACAGAGCAGACGCGGGATTTAGATGGAGGACAGGGCCAGCAGGAGGAGACGAACGCTGCCTGGCCCTGTCACTTAAGAAGAACTGGGTGTTACCAAAGGGGGGTAACGCCCCCCCTGCTCCTAGAGGCTAATTAGCATAAAATAAAAGTTAGAAATAAAAGTTATAGTTACTGAAAAACGGGGGCACTAGGTAATAAATAACCAGCACAGTTAGAATCAGGTGACATTGCCACATCTGTAATGTCAGCCTGATTCGTATCAAAAAATCAGGTGACAGAAACCCTTTAAATAGATTTTGGCTGTTTTATTTCGCTAGTACCATACCATTGAAAATATAAATTATTGTCCTTTTTGTAGCTGAGATCTCGAAGAAATAAACGTTCTCAATGGGAGAGTAAAGCAATCTCTGCTGCACAGGAAAAGCTTCATCTGTAAGGTAATAGTCATTACAATAGTAAGTAGAGGACTGGGATGACTAACAGAATGACAGCTCTATTGTTCTTTTCATATACCTTGATAATAAAGCATTGTATAATAGGAGAAGCCTTGACCAGTCACACATATGATGCTCTAACTGAGTCACCACCCCTTACTCTTCCCTGGTCTGACTGATGGTCTGACAAAGAGTGTTATGGTGGGTTTACACGTGCAGATATTTAGGCAGATTATTTGGGACGGACATTCCTGTGAACATTCATTCCCGACAATCTGCCCGTCTAAAGATGCAGCCGAACGCTTGTTCATTGGGTGAAACTGTCGTTAGTGATGGCAAGTAAATTATCATTTCTGGGCAGAAGATCGTACTTTCTAAAAAGAAACCTGCTGCCAAGAAACAATGCAGCAATGTGAGGACAAGCAATAGAGATCTCCCACTGTGGAGATGATTGCTGCAGGTAAATGCAGCATTTCACCTCCACTGAATGAGCAGCCAGTTGTCAGGAAAGAACGCTTCCGCCTTTACATGAGACTTTCTACCATGCTAAAAGCCAGGAACCTATATTCAGGAAAAATAAAAAAATAAAAAAAAAAATATATCTCTTAATAATATAAAAATGAATTTCTGTCTGTCTGTCTGTCTGTTCTCTATGCGCGACCAAACTACTGGACCGATTTTCACCAAATTCGGCACACAGGTACATCAGGTGTCCGGGAAGGTTTTAGACCAGGTCTCATCTCTCTAGGACGTATCGTTCCCGAGATATTCCCAAAATATGATCTCCATTAGCCAACATTACAACTGGGAGCTTTGGTTTTAAACTCCAACTGCCATTCTCTGCAAAGCCACACAGGGGAGGGCAGGTTTCCATAACAACCAGGTAATTATCAGCAGCTGAGGATCTCATCCATTTCTATTTACTGACACTGTTAAAGGTATTCCGGTTACCATAAATATAACTTATGTTTTTTTCTATTACTACAGTTCAGTAGTAATAAAAGATGTTTTCCTCCACTGCTGCCTATTGCGTGGGCTCATAAATAAGCATGGTATTGACCTTTAATTCAGGCCACCCTAAAAGAAGTACTTAAAACCCCCGCCCCAGGTCTCACTAAGCCACACCCCCAACTCTGTCAGGCCACACCCCCTTTCACTCTGCAGCCAACAGAGATTGAAAAAATAAAGGTAAAAATCAACTTCTGTCAGCTGCAGGGATGGGTGGGAGGTTGACTTTTTTTCTGCAACAACACACACAAACATTAAATAAAATAGATTAAATACACCCATGCGAAGCGTCTTGCTAATCCACGCCCCCGACTCTGTCAGGTCACGCCCCCACCCACTCCACAGCCAACGGGAATTGAAAAAATGAAGGTAAAAATAAACTTCTGTTTGCTGCAGGGGTGGGAGGGTGAATTTCTCTCTGCAACGACACACAAAAATTTTAGATGAAATAGACTAATTATAGACTACAACTGTTCGAAGCCTTTTGCTAAGCCACGCCCCGTCTCTGTCAGGCCACGCCCCCTCTCACTCCGCAGCCATTCTGCAACCACACACAGAAACATTAAATGAAATAGATTAAATGCACCTATGCGAAGCGCTTTTCTAAGCCACGCCCCGACTCTGTAAGGCCACGCCCCCTCCCACTCCGCAGCCAACAGGGATTGAAAAAATAAAGGTAAAAATCAACTTCTGTCAGCTGCAGGGATGGGTGGGAGGTTGACTTTCTTTCTGCAACGACACACAGAAACATTAAATGAAATAGATTAAATACACCCATGTGAAGCGTCTTGCTAATCCACGCCCCCGACTCTGTCAGGTTACGCCCCCTCCCACTCCGCAGCCAACGAGGATTGAAAAAATAAAGGTAAAAATAAACTTCTGTTTGCTGCAGGGGTGGGAGGGTGAATTTCTCTCTGCAACGACACACAAAAATTTTAGATAAAATAGACTAATTATAGACTACAACTGTTTCGAATCGTCTTGCTAAGTCACGCCCCCAACTCTGTCAGACCACGCCCCCTCCCACTCTGCAGCCATTCTGCAATGACACACAGAAACAATAAATGAAATAGATTAAATCACCTATGCGAAGCGCTTTGCTAAGCCACACCCCCAACTCTGTCAGGTCATGCCCCCTCCCACTCCGCAGCCAACAGGGATTGAAAGAATGAAGGGAAAAATAAACTTCTGTCAGCTGCAGGGGTGGGAGGGTGAATTTCTCTCTGCAATGACACACAAAATTTTAGATGAAATAGACTAATTTCAGACTACAACCGTTCGAAGCATCTTGATAATCCACACCCCCAACTCTGCCAGGCCACGCCCCCTCCCACTCCGCAGGCAACGGGGATTGAAAAAAATCAGCTGCAGGGGTGGGAGGGTGAATTTCTCTCAGCAACGACACACAAAAATCGTAGATGAAATTGACTAATTTTAGACTACGACCATTCAGTACTAATAAAAGATGTTTTTTTCCACTGCTACCCATTGCGGGTCCCCATAAATTACCATGTCATCGACCTGTAATTCATGCCACTCTGACCCCCGCCCCAGATCTCGGGAAACCATGCTCCAACTCTGTCAGGCCACGCCCCCTCCCACTCCGCAGCCAATGGGGATTGAAAAAATGAAGGTAAAAATCAACTTCTGTCAGCTGCAGGGGAGGGAGGGAAGTTGGATTTCTTTCTGCAACAACATACAGAAACATTAAATAAAATAGATTAAATATACCCGTGCAAAGCAATGTTTTCTTCCACTGTTACCCATGGTGTGTCCTCATAAATTACCATGGCATCGACCTGTAATTCTGGCCACCATCAAAAGAAGGACTTAAAACCCCGCCCCAGGTCTTGCAACGTCACGCCCCCGACTCAGTCAGGCCATGACCCCTCCCACTCCGCAGCCAATGGAGATTGAACAATTGAAGGTAAAAATCAACATCTGTCAGCTGCAGGGATGGGAGGGAGGATGACTTTCTCTCTGCAACGACACACAGAAACATTAAATGAAATAGATTAAATATACCCGCGCAAAGCAATGTTTTCTTCCACTGCTGCCCATTGTGTTTCCTCAAATTACCATGGCATTAACCTATAATTCAGGCCACCCTGAAATGAAGGACTTAACCCCCCCCCGTGTCCCATTAAACCACGCCCCCTCCCACTCCGCAGCCAGTAGGGATTGAAAAAATGAAGGTAAAAATCAATTTCTGTCAGCTGCATTGACTTTCTCTCTGCAACGACACACAGAAACATTAAATGAAATAGACGAAATATACACAGGCGAAGCCGGGTCTTTCTGCTAGTATATATGTATAGTAAAAAAAATATATATATATAATCCCCTATATAGATGATAGAGTTCAAAGGTAAAATTCTGGCTACCTCCAGCCACCACTAGGTGGACTCATAAGACTTACCGCATACTGATTATACACTAAAGCTTCCCCTAGACTGGTGGTTGCAGAGAGCCAGAGTTTTAGCTTTTTACTCTGTGTCTATGCAGGATACGTTGAGCTCTGTTTTAGCAAAACAAGGCCCCAGCCACTAAAAGGATATATTGAGAAATTATTTGGCAGAGAATATTGGACCTAAAAATGACATAGCGTTGAAAGATGGACATTCACTGTAAATCTTTTTTCCTTTATACACAATAAGTGACCTTCATTACTTAGTGAGGTCCAGAAATAGAATAAATTACTGCAAAGGTTTTTATAGGTACCACATTTGCATAGTTATATCAAGTGCTTTATATCGCCCCTCAGTCTTGAAGTCTGGAATGAATACGGACATTATGGAAAACTTTTTATGTATCTGACCAGGGGCATACGTAGAAATCATGGGGCTCCATAGTAACTCAGTATTGGACCCCCCTGCCGAAATAAAAAGTATATCTATCTATCTATCTATCTATCTATCTATCTATCTATCTATAATATAAAAAAGGAAGGCAGCACTCCAGTATAAAGTGGAAAACGTGGATGGTTTATTAACCCATCTAACAGCAACGTTTCAGCTCTACTCAATGGAGCCTTTGTCAAGCTGTGAGAACATGTGCTACATACACCATATAAGTACCAGTGTCAATCAAGTGCAGAAATAATTAATTAATTGCATAATTCTACATAGTTATAATAACAAATCATAATTTATCATGATGGAAATACATAAAAAAATTAAATTACATGATCAATCAGTGTCATATTCAGTGGTATCATAATTGCAGATAAATATAATCAAAACTGTGTAAATTCATGTGTATAGAAACCTCAATTGATAATTACACATCTCCAGATGATAATAATCTAGTGTTTGTGAATATTAAAAACAAAGTACATATTAATTAAAGTTTATAAAGGAGTCCATACCACCGCTGGAAGCCTGGTGATCATTGGCATCAGGAAGCACAAGGTGCGCATGCGCCAAACGTCCGTAATCTCAGGAGATGAGAGATTTGGGTGATTACATGAAAAGCACTCTAAACATGGCCGCTATGGGGAACACACTATCTGCGCCTTCTCCTTCCCACAGTATAGTGCCGTTTAGAGTGCTGCTCTTTTGTCTTCTATCTATCTATCTATCTATCTATCTATCTATCTTTCTATCATCTATCTATCTATCTATCATCTATCTATCTATCTATCTATCTATCTTTCTATCATCTATCTATCTATCTATCATCTATCTATCTATCTATCTTTCTATCTATCTATCTATCTATCTATCTATCTATCTATCTTTCTATCATCTATCTATCTATCTATCATCTATCTATCTATCTATCTATCTATCTATCTATCTATCTATCATCTATCTATCATCTATCTATCTATCTATCTATCTATCTATCATCTATCTATCTATCATCTATCTATCATCTATCTAAAAAAATAATTCCACGGCACTCCCAAAGCTGTGATCAAAGTAGGTGTTCTTTATTGGGGGAGGAGTTATGTATTATAGCAATTAATGGTTTTTGAGCACTATGTTTTATGTGTAAATATATATATTTAATTATGGATGGAGTTTTGATATATATTATCATGTGAACACTAAATATGGAAATTGTTACGTATAATATAAATTGTTTGATACATTTTTTATTAATCATGCATAATGATCAATTATGATGACACCTGTATAAATTGCCACAGAGCACTACACTCTGTATATCACTGCTTGAAAAAAGTCCGAGTAAGAGGACTGAAACGTCGCTCTGGTGAATAAAGAACACCTACTTTGATCACAGCTTTGGGAGTGCCGTGGAATTATTTTTTTCTATTTAATTTGGGAAGTTGGATCACCTCCTGAGCCGCTGGCACACCACATTACTTTGTCACAGCAGTGCTGCCTCCATTTTTTCCTTTTATCATCTATCTACGAGAGATAGATCAATTGGTTCTCATTGTCCTGTTAGAGTACGGCCACATGATCAGGTTTTTGCATGCAATTTTGGAAGCCAAAACCAGGAGTGAACTCAAAAAAGAGGAAAAGTCGTATCTGTCCTTTATACTTTCACTCCTTTTATGATTCACTCCTGATTTTGGCTTCCAAAACTGCATGCAGAAACCCGACCGTGTGGTTTTACCCTTACTATTATTCCCCCATAGACATCAAGTTCTGAGGGGAGTCCTGTCCCTCATTACCCAAATCTGAACTTGAAGTGGGGAAGAGGGGTTTTTATATATGGGACACACAGTCAGAGACCACCAGCACAATCACCAACCCAGGTCCACCTCTCCTCTACATTGCAGCACAGTGTGTGACTATTTACACTCAATGTCCTGACTACTGCATCTGCTCTGCCTGGCTGGAGTCAGTGGAATCTTTTCTTTCCATCTCCAGCTCTGCCTGCCCCTGCCCAGGTGGGTATCATTCATGTTCATATGCTCCTGGTATGAATTCACTTACAAAGTAATGATCTGCATCCTCTACTTGCTGTGACACTTCGTAGTGGCCACCACCACTAAGGTGAAGCCTATCACACACAGATTTAAACAGCTTCCACTCAGTTCAGTTTTGCTGTAAATGCAGTTAGCTCCCCCTAGTGGTTGCTGTGTGTGCCCATAGTTACCAAGATTCTAAAGGTCCTATGACTAGAGCTTGCTTTCAGGAGGAAAATGCTACTTCTATAGGTTTGAGCATTCATTGTTGACCCACATTACAGGACATGGGTAATTCTGTATAAGAAGACACTGCCAAGTCTTTCTGACTTGTCTGGTGTGTTGTACATGGTGTTATTCTGACAATCGGTCCCTTGTGACGTGTCTATGTTGAGTACTGTAGACCAGTCTTGACTTAATGCCAGTTGTCTGAAACCCCATGAGATCCTTCTGTAGACTTCATCTTAACCCAGCGTCGAGTTCATACTTTTGAGTATTCTCAGGAGGTCTCTGCTCTTCACTTAGAGGCAGCTGGTGCATGTCTGACATTGCTAATCTTTGAAAACAATAGCTAAATAATTTTGTTGAATTGTGTAACAAGAAGACAACTCTCCTCATTGTAACAAAGATATTCTTGCCATAAAGGTGCTCTCTAAGTAAAACTGATATACTGTATTATGCCTGGTGCTCAGCCCGTAGTATGAGGCATGGCTCATGGATTTAGGGAATACCTGTGTCTTTTCCCGCCCTCAAGCCTCCTAAATGCTCCAGACCAGCAAACTGCCAAAACTTCTGCTTTTATAGTGGTGGTCTCACTTGCTGATGATCAATTAATCCAGAGCATTTGATTAGCAGCACCTGGCTGCTACTTACCCTTTTAATTCCCGTTATACAGTGAGATTGTATAACTGGCAGTGGGGATGGACCCACTGTGCCAACTAACTGGTTTGGCTTGTGCTATCACTAAGGGCATTATCGTGGGAGCCCTCTGTTTTTCATCCTTTAATCTATATACAGGAATCTGGTCCACCAAACAATTACCTCTTGAGATAGAACCAGTGTATTGGGCGGCTGACCTATGGGTGTCAGAGACACCGGTGTGAAGCACCAAGGCTAAGGCAATATTCATAGTCAGAAACAAGTCTCGAGGTCTGGGCAGGTAGAGTTTGTGTGTATCCATGAAACTGGTCCGAGTTCGGGGCAGGCAGCAATGGTTCAATACGGCTATAATCAGAGCAGGAAGCGGATAATCAGAGTCGATGAACAGGCAGGGATACGGTACATGAGCAGACAAACAAATAAGCAAACCCTCACTGGAACACTAGCGGTCTAGGAACCTAAAGCTCAGGCATCTTCTACCTGGAGACAGTGTATAAACAGACACAAGTAACCAGTCATTGGCTGAAAGCAACTAGGTTACACGTGTGCTGACCCTTTAAGAGCTGGGAATGTGCACACATGCACCCTAAAGACAGGCCTTGAGGCCTTAGAAAAGCAGCGCAGGCTGCAACCATCATCACAGGAGAGGCCTGTGGTTGGGACTGCTTCTGGTGAGCGGAGCCAAGAACAGTGATAAGTAACATGGTTCCTGTGCCTGGTGGCGGTCACGGGTCACCTGTGCCTGGTGGCGGTCTAGTTTGGCCTAGTTTTTGTTCAATAAATACAGTGTCATTTGTAATGTGTTATTCATTTAAGGTTGCGTTTGCCTAATTGTAAGACCTTCTAAGGACACCATGTTTTTTTTAAATTATATCTTAGGGCTCATGCACACAAACGTATTTTCTTCCCATGTCCGTTATGTTTTTTTTTGCGGACGGTATGTTGAACCATTCATTTCAATGGGTCTGCAAAAGAAAACGGAAGGTACTCTGTATGCATTCCGTTTCCGTATGTCCGTATTTCCGTTCCGCAACAAAATAGAACATGTCCTATTATTGTCTGCATTACGGACAAAGATAGGACTGTTCTAATAGGGGCCAGCTGTTCCATTCCGTAAAATACGGAATGCACACGGACGTCATCCGCATTTCTTGTGGATCCGTTTTTTGCAGACTGCAAAATACATATGGTCGTGTGAATGAGCCCTTAATATGTAAAACTATAGAACTCAAAGAGGGTATTTTTCTCATGACTGTATATATAGATTTGGAGACCAGATACTGATACCATTCAATTGACTTTAAGGATAAACTGTCACCACGAAATGCTGAGCAATCTGTGAGCAGCATGTTATAGAGCAGAAGGAGCTGAGCATGTATATACAAATAAAGAGGGGCATAGCTATAGGGGGTGCAGAGGTAGCAGTCGCTACGCTGAGGGGGCCCAAGGACCCTTGTGCCACATAAGACACCGGTATTATAGAAAGTGCATGCTGGTCAAGTTACACCTCTGGCTGGGGGGAGGGGGTTAGGTCAATAAATTGGCATGGACGGGGGATGGATGCCATTTAAATTTTTACCTCAGGCAACACAAAGGCTATTTGTTCTCCTGCCCCTGGCCACAAAGCACTGAGGGAAAGGGGGGCCCAAGCTAAACTTTGTCAGTCTTGTTATCCTCAACAATACTCTAGACCACCAGGGATGCTGATATTACCCCCTCCACTAACTTCCACCACCAGGAAAGCAGAGACACACTTCTGTTGTAGATCACCATTTAAACAATGTTGTCTTCCCTTGCAGGTGAGCCCGCACAGCTTGATAAAGATGTGTGCTTACGCAGCAGTGTTTGCATATATGCTAGCGCTGTTAGATTTTTCTGTTTCTGTGCTTACACATTGCAGTCACAGCAGACATGAACATTTATTTCACAGTGTTATGAGGGGACGTCTGTATTTTGCAGATGAGGTGTCCCGCATTGTAATTATACCAGGCTCTAATGCAAAAGTATAAAATACAAAAGTTAAAAAAAAAAACCTTAAAGGTCGTCATTTCCATCAGTGTGCGAGAAGTCAGCGACCCTTTACACTTCAATACTGAAAACTGCCTAGGTATAGCAATTATGGCAAATTGGTAAAGATTTGAGCTGTCAGCAGAGATTAGTTGTGATTTTAGCCAAGTATTGAACTTCCTTCATTGCTCTTGTGTCTTATCTGGGCAGAATGCTAATGACTACAAACAATCCAAGCGGTAATTCTGCACTTGTAAGAGCTCCACTGCTGACATATCTCAACGACACCATCGACCGATTCATACTATTGGAAATTGGTAATAAAAAATGTATTTAAACAACACCTGTCAGCAGGATCAAATCTAGTAGACGAGACATACTGCCTGGTAGGGTGGATCCTGCTGATTACAATGACACCTGCCTTGTGAAAAAGAGTTGCGTGTGTTGTTTCCCAGAGAAAAGACTTTTATTTATTTTTTTATATAACTTAGGGCTCATGCACACGAATGTATTTTCTTTCCGTGTCCGTTCCGTTTTTTTGCAGACCGCATACAGAACCATTCATTTCAATGGGTCTGCAAAAAAAACGGAAGTTACTCCGTGTGCATTCCGTTTGCATAGTTCCTTTCTGCAAAAAACGAGAACATGTACTATTATTGTCTGCAATATGGACAAGGATAGGATTGTTCTATTAGGGGCCAGCTGTTCCGTTCCGCAAAATACAGAATGCACACGGACGTCATCCGTATTTTTTGCAGATCCGTTTTTTGCGGACTGCAAAATACAGTCATGGCCAAAAGTTTTGAGAATGACACAAATATTATATTTTCACATGATCTGCTGCCCTCTGGTTTTATGTGTGTTTGTCAGATGTTTTTATCACATACAGAAATATAATTGCAATCATATTATGAGTAACAAAAGCTTATATTGATAGTTAGAATGAGTTAATGCAGCAAGTCAATATTTGCAGTGTTGACCCTTCTTCTTCAGGACCTCTGCAATTCTCCCTGGCATGCTCTCAATCAACCTCTGGACCAAATCCTCGGTTGGGAGAAGTTGCTCTCTGAGGACATTCTGGTACCATTCTTTATTCATGGCTGTGTTTTTAGGCAAGACTGTGAGAGAGCCGATTCCCTTGGCTGAGAAGCAACCCCACACATGAATGGTTTCAGGATGCTTTACAGTTGGCATGAGACAAGACTGGTGGTAGCGCTCACCTTGTCTTCTCCGAATAAGCTGTTTTCCAGATGTCCCAAACAATCGAAAAGGGGATTCATCAGAGAAAATGACTTTACCCCAGTCCTCAGCAGTCCACTCCCTGTACCTTTTGCAGAATATCAGTCTGTCCCTGATGTTTTTTCTGGAGAGAAGTGGCTTCTTTGCTGCCCTCCTTGAGACCAGGCCTTGCTCCAAGAGTCTCCGCCTCACAGTGCGTGCAGATGCACTCACACCTGCCTGCTGCCATTCCTGAGCAAGCTCTGCACTGCTGGTAGCCCGATCCCGCAGCTGAAACACTTTTAAGAGACGGTCCTGGCGCTTGCTGGTCTTTCTTGGGCGCCCTGGAGCCTTTTTGGCAACAATGGAACCTCTCTCCTTGAAGTTCTTGATGATGCGATAGATTGTTGACTGAGGTGTAATCTTTCTAGCTGCGATACTCTTCCCTGTTAGGCCATTTTTGTGCAGTGCAATGATGACTGCACATGTTTCTTTAGAGATAACCATGGTTAACAGAAGAGAAACAATGATGCCAAGCACCAGCCTCCTTTTAAAGTGTCCAGTGGTGTCATTCTTACTTAATCATGACAGATTGATCTCCAGCCCTGTCCTCATCAACACCCACACCTGTGTTAATGGAGCAATCACTGAAACGATGTTAGCTGGTCCTTTTAAGGCAGGGCTGCAATGATGTTGAAATGTGTTTTGGGGGATAAAGTTCATTTTCTAGGCAAATATTGACTTTGTAAGTAATTGCTGTTAAGCTGATCACTCTTTATAACATTCTGGAGTATATGCAAATTGCCATTATAAAAACTGAAGCAGTAGACTTTGTAAAAATTAATATTTCTATCATTCTCAAAACTTTTGGCCATTACTGTACATACGGTCGTGTGCATGAGCCCTAAGGGCTTCAGCGCACTGAGGGAGGGGCCTAGCTGCTGGGTGCAGCTCAACTTTTTTCGTGGGAACTCCACAACTTATTTTCACAAGGCAGTTATCATTGTAATCAGCAGCATCAATCCTACCGGACAGTATGTCTTGTTTCATTTCAGCTAATAGTTTTTATTATGTAGAGGAAGTTAATACAAGGCACTTACTAATGTATTGTTATTCTCAATATTGCTTCCTTTACTGGCTGGATTTATTTTTCCATCACATTATACACTGCTCGTTTCCATGGTTACGACCACCCTGCAATCCCGCAGCAGTGGCCTTGCTTGCACACTATAGGAAAAAACACTAGCCTATATGCACTCTTGCTGTCTCGGCCACCAGAAAGGCAGCCACTTTTTCCTATAGTGTGCAAGCATGACCACCGCTATTAGATAGCAGGGTGGTCATAAGCACTGGATGTGAGCAGTGTATAATGTGATGGAAAAATGAATCCAACCAGCAAAGGAGACAATATGGACAATCACAATACATTAGTAAGTGCCTTGTACTAACTTTCTTTACATGATACATGACACTTACTGAAGTAACACAACCCCTTTAATAGGGTTAATCCTGCTGAGAGGTTCTCTTTAAATATAATAATCCAAAATGAAAAAAAAAATGTAGTTATTTATGGTGCTTTTGTCTTTACATTTGCATACTTCTATCAGGTCCTTTTTATGTTATCGGTTGCTTGGGTACATACCCAAAGCTTGCAGTTACTGCACATTTACTGCTTTTCAAGGGACATAGTATGAGTCTAAATCACCTGCTTGATAAATACCCCTGTGCGGATCAAAATGTTGCTTTTTGGCATGGAGCATGTAAATTGATTGCCTCTTTTTTCCTTATTTTTTAAGTTTTGACTTGAAGATTCAAAGTTGTGGCTTTAGGACTTATAATTGTTACATCCTTCAACTAGATTTTGCTTTTTATGTCTTAGGGCTCATGCACAGAAACGTATTTTCTTTCCGTGTCCGTTCCGTTTTTTTTTTTGCGGACCGTATGCGGAACCATTCCATTCAATGGGTCCGCAAAAAAACGGATTGTACTCCGTATGCATTCCGTTTCCGTATGTCTGTATTTCCATTCCTCAAAAAAAATAGAACATGTCCTATTATTGTCCGCATTACCGACAAGGATAGGACTGTTCTATTAGGGGCCACCTGTTCCGTTCCGCAAAATACGGAATTCACACGGATGTCATCCGTATTTTTTGCGGATCCGTTTTTGCGGACCACAAAATACATAAAGCCGTGTGCATGAGCCCTAACGTGTAGCACGATGGCTCAGTGGTTAGCACTGTTGCCTTGCAGCAATAAGGATCTAGTTTCAAATCTGACCAAGGACAACATCTTCATGGAGTTTGTATGTTCTCCCCGTGTTTGTGTGGGTTTCCTCCGGGTTCTCCGGTTTCCTCCCACACTCCAAAGTCATACTGTCAGGGACCTTAGATTGTGAGTCCTACTGGGGAAAGCGAGTGATGACGTCTGTAAAGCGCTGCGGAAATTCTTTGTGCTATATAAGTGAACCCATTGATAGTAGTAGTCTCTACAGCACTTTGCAACCAGTGGGTCCATCTACGGACAATCAGGCATTACATAGTAACCAGCAAGTCAATGATTAACCCTTTAGTCACCAATATACCTGTTTACGGTGGTCACTAAGGGGGTCTTAGACAGGGCCACCGTGAAAAAGTCACAGTCTGAGCACTGCACAGGTCACCAATGCAGCAAATTCTTGTCCGTTTTGCTGACAAGGATAGGCATTGTCACAAAAAAAAGAACAGATGCCATACGGAATGTCATCCTTTTTTTTTTTTTGTGGATCCGCATTTTGCGGACTGCAAAACACATACCGTCATGTGAATGGCGCCTTATCAAAACTTAGGCGGTATGGTGTTGGGAATTAACCTGATTGTTTGGGATAGGGCATTCCAAAGAACTGGCGCAGCTTGAGAGAAGTCTTGGAAACGAGTTTGAGAGATTTGCATTACAGTGGATGTCAGTCGTCTGACTGAACAGTGGGCATGGTTAGGATGGTAGATAGAGATGAGGGAGAAGATATAGAGGGGTGTAGCACTGTGAAGAGCTTTATGGATTAGAGTGAAAAGTTTAAATTGAACCTACCCTGTATAGGCAACTAGTGCAACGACACACACAATGGCACAGGGCAGAAACATCGGAGTAGCGATTTGACAGATAGATGAGCCTGGCTGCTGCAATCAGGATAGATTAGTGAGGGGAAGACCAATTAATAATGCCTTAGGCTACTGTCACATTAGCGGCAGCCTTCTCCCCCGCTGGAACAGCCTGCCGGATCTGTGCTGCCGCTAACGCACCCGTGCCGCCGGAACTCCGCTCCAGCCCCATTCACTAATGTGTCACAAAAATCACAAAATGTCAATGTCTCAATAGCTTGTCATGTGGCCTTGACCATCAATTACAGGGCATTATTCACAGTGAAGCGGTCATCAGTGTGGGATGTGGCCAAAGGACGTCCACTTCCCTGCCTTTCTGTGACTCTTCCAGCCTCTCTGTATCTCTGATACAACCTGCTGATGACACTTTGTGACACTCTAAGCTCAGTGGCCACTTCCTTCTGAGAACATCCTGCTTGAAGCCTCACAGTGGCGAGGTGCTGCTGATCAATTGTGGTGATGGTGTCGTCTTGGTCTCATGATGTCAGAATGTGAACAGCATGATGAGAAGAAATGCTTAAATACCAAATCTAATTAAACCAGGAAATTTATTGGGAGATTCATGGATCAAACACCTGTTGTGAATTTTGCTGTTAAGTTAGAGAACAGCAAGTTGTGCAAAAAGTACTGAAACATTGAACAGTTGGACATGTGCATTCAAAAGTTTAGAGAAGGTCACATTAAGTTAATCTGTAAAGGTTAGAGTGCATTTTACAAGCCAAATATCTCTTAACTTTTTGTGAGTAGTGTTCAGTAATCAAGACAAGAATGAATGAGGGCAACAGAAAGTGGCAGACTAAGATGAAGGTGGCATGAGTGGGCAAGTGATTGAATATAGGGGTTTAAGGAAAGAGTCAAACAAAACCCAAGACAATGAGTATGCTGCCCACGAGTTATGGTCACACACTGAGATGAAGCTTAGGTAGATTAGATAGAGAAAACACAGCAAGTTCAGTTTTTGAAAGATTCAGTATGAGATAGAGAGAGGACATGATGTTAGAGACAGCAGACAGACAGTTACTGGTGTTTTGTAGTACAGCCGGGGTGATCTCATGGGATGAGGTCTATAGTTAGGCTTAAGACTAAGTTCTGTACTTTTTTGCACGGGTTGCTGCACTCACAGATAATGGTACCACAGATTTCCACAGCAGGATGTAGTATAGTCGGCATATCTGGATTCTGCCTTTTAGGTTTATCCAGGGTCCGAAGCCTTTGACCCTCTGGACAATGTATGCTTTGAAGTCTAAAAATTCCTTTAGACAGTTTATCTTCACAGAGCTTGTACATGCACCTTCTATCAACTCTGGTATGCTTTTCAGTGTTTTCTACCTCCACTTTTCTTATATATATATGCTCCTTTGGCTGGTGTTATCACGGGTCTGTGTCCTGCATTTGCTGACTTCACAGTCGAGACATCCACTTTCTCACACATTCTCTCTCTGATCTAGCTTCTCTTCCTTATGGGGCGGGTAATCTTTTTTTTTTTTGTCAAAACCAGAATTCTTTTACACTTTTTTGGACATCAGATATATTCATATAAAGGCAGTGACTGAAAATTAATTTGCAAAGGAAATTCAGATGAATGTGTCTTAGTTGCTGAGTCATATTTCCATAAATGTATATTTTCTTCCCATCAGATTAATTTTGTGACATGCTCCTCTTTCCTGCAGGCTGAGTGCCATATGGTATTGCATTTGCTGTTTGGGGTTGTGGGTATGTGAATGGCGTATGACACATAATATGAAGGCAAAATATGACATGAGGTCTCCACGTGTAATCATGGGAAGAAGGAGGAGGGGGACCTAGAACAGGATGGTGATATCCCAGTACACAGAGAAACAGATGACGAGAGGCCAAGATAAAATCAGAAATACAAAGCCCATGGGTTAGGGTCGGGAGGAATAAAATAGGACAAGTGCTGTAAATGTGATTATTTCTATTCATCAATGGTAGGGATCTCTGTTTGAATAACAGTTGTCATCTGCTCTATTTTCTGGGGCTGTCCAGTGGTGTACACTCAATGAAGGCAGGCAATGCAACTGCTACAAGGCTTAGGATTGGTCGCTGATTACCTTCTTCTGTTCCCAATGTGAAAACACTGCATGCAGCCACCACTAGAGGGAGCTCAGTGGAAAGAGATGATTACAGGTTCCTTTGCCGACAATAGTAATTGTAACTGTGCACTGAGCTCCCCCTAGTAGCTGCAGAGGTAGTAGCTCATTTAAAAATAACAGCACCAGAACCAAGCACAGCACATAAATACAGCACCACAACCAAGCACAGCACATAAATACAGCACCAGAACTAGGCTCATTACAAAAATACAGCACCAGAACCAAGCTCATTACATAAATACAGCACCAGAACCAAGCTCATTACATAAATACAGCACCAGAACCAAGCTCATTACATAAATACAGCACCAGAACCAAGCTCATTACATAAATACAGCACCAGAACCAAGCACAGCACATAAATACAGCACCAGAACCAATCTCATTACATAAATACAGCACCAGAACCATGCTTATTAGATGAATACAGCACCAGAACCAAGCTTTTAACATACATACAGCAACAGAACCAAGCTTATAACATAAATACGGCACAGAACAGAGCTCATTTCTTTATAACAGCACCAGAACCAAGCTGATTACATGAATAAAAACAAGGTCCAAACAAGGAACATACATACACCACATGGTGAATCTTATTTCCTAATTACATCACCAGACCCAAGCTCATAACATAAATACAGCACCATAACCAAACTCATTACATAAATACAGCACCATAACCAAACTCATTACATAAATACAGCACCATAACCAAACTCATTACATAAATACAGCACCATAACCAAACTCATTACATAAATACAGCACCAGAACCAAACTCATTACATAAATACAGCACCAGAACCAAACTCATTACATAAATACAGCACCATAACCAAACTCATTACATAAATACAGCACCAGAACCAAACTCATTACATAAATACAGCACCAGAACCAAACTCATTACATAAATACAGCACCAGAACCAAACTCATTACATAAATACAGCACCAGAACCAAGCTTATTAGATAAATACAGCACCAGAACCAAACTCATTACATAAATACAGCACCAGAACCAAACTCATTACATAAATACAGCACCAGAAAAAAAATCACTACATAAAACAGCACCAGAACCAAACTCATTACATAAAAACAGCACCAGAACCAAGCTCATTACACGAATAAAACAAGAAACATAGATACAACACAGACCCAAGCTTATTTCATAAATACAGCACTAGAACCAAGCTCATTACATCAATATAGAACCAGAACCAATACAGTGCATATATACAGCACCAGCTCAAAAACAGCTCAGTACAGATATAATTTGCATATTCAAGTTGACATATAAGTATGTAAAACGTGAAACTAGAGTTCCCAGTATAGACTGAATAGGTGTAAAGGTATGCTGGGAGTGATAGTTTCACACCATCACGCTGTAGAGTAAGGCTACTTTCACACTAGCGTTTCTTTATTCCGGTATTGAGCTCCGTCATAGGGTCTCAATACCGGAAAAAAACGCTTCAGTTTTGTCCCCATTCATTGTCAATGGGGACAAAACTGAACTGAAGACAACGGAATGCTCCTGAAAGCATTCTGTTCCATCTTCAGACCGGAGAACAAACCGCAGCATGCTGCAGTTTGCTCTCCGGTCCAGGCATCTGCACCAAGACGGATCCGGAATGACCCCCAATGCAAGTCAATGGGGACTGATCCGTTTGGTGTAACACACCAGTAATCCGGATCTGTCCTCCATTGACTTGCAATGGGGGGTCATTCCGGATCCGGCTACAGAGATACATACATACATACATACAGACATACATACAGACATACATACATACATACTCACATACTCCAGCCAGGGACGCCGGCAGCATGTCTTCCCACGCCTCCTGCGCGCAGGTATGACGTTTCCCCACTGCGCCCAGCAGAGGGCGCTGTGGGGAATCGTCATCACTGCGCGCAGGAGGTGCATGAAGACGTGCTGCCGGCGTCCCTGGCTGGAGTATGTAAGTATGTATGTATGTATGTTTGTCTGTGTCTTGTTCCAATGTGTGTGTCAACATGTGTGGGGCCGGAGCACTGCTCCGGCTCCACACATGTATCAGCGGCAGTACGGATCCGTCGGCACCCTTTAGGTGCCGGATCCGTGCTGCTGCTAGTGTGAAAGAGGCCTAAACCATACAAGGGACTACAGTACTCATCAGGCACAATAGCTGGCAGATTAAACATTTACATTTAGTTACATTTAGTTACTTACAGGTGATGTCTCATCCGGAGTTCTTCTTTTTCCTTTTCTCACCATCCGGTTTAGACACTGTGATGATTTCTCCCTGTTACGCCTTGTCTCTGCAGAGTTTGCCACCTAGATGTCTTCAGCTTCTCACTTTACCAACACATCAGCAACCTACATACTAACATAAAATCATCTTGGTGCCACATGCTGTGCCCTGAATATAATAGCAGTGTACACTGTGCCTCTGCCTCGCCATTTGGTACTTTTGTAATGTAAGTGACGCAAAGTCACCAGTAGTGCTGCCCTCTTAGTACTCTAATCCAATAGTGCTGTCTCCATCCAGTTGTTCTGCCCCCATTCAGTAGTGCCGCCCCCTTCCAGTAATGCTGCCCTCTTAGTGCCCCCATCCAGTTGTTTAGCCCCCCTAGTGCCCCCATCCAGTAGTACTGTCTGCTGACAGCTCCCTGCTTCACTATGGCATTCAACTAGTGCAGGGGCACCCGAAAAGTGGATGAATCCTTCCTGTGACCGAGTGCCTGGAAAAGGGGGCCATTTGGTGCCGCCTTCAGGAGCACAGGGTAGTGCGCCCTGTGTGGTCACGCAGATTTCACACCTCTAAGGCCGTTCCTTCTTTAGAAGGCATGGCCCGTTGCAGCACTACGGGCTTGGACTGCAATTTTTTTTTTTTTTAATGTATTGTGGTGCAATCAAATGACCGTGACTTGTGGTCCGGAAATTGCGGATCTGCAAAATACGGATACCGGCCGTGTGCGTTCCACATTTTGTGGACTTCACATGGCCGGCGCTATATAGAAAATACCTATTCTTGTCCACATTTGCGGACAAGAATAGGACATGATCTATATTTTTTGCGGGGCCACAGAACAACGTGTCCGCATCTTATGCGGCCCCATTGAAATGAATGGGTCCGCACTAGAGATGAGCAAGCATGCTCGGCCGAGGATGCTCGAGTGCCATTCTTGCGTATTTGCATACGCATTTTTTTAAAAAATTCGTACGCTATTTGTAAAAGGGGATATTAATTATTGGTATTTTGGGATGTACCAATAATTAATATACATAAATATGCATAACCCGCTTTCGCTAGTTCCGCCTATTTATGACTAAGTAAATCGCCTTACTGCCTTTCACACGACCTAAAAGGGACTCAAAGTACACGTTAATACTGCAATAAACACTGTACACTGTATTATAAATAATAACAATATTTATTAATTATTAACAATACAGTAATAATCCCTAACTACACTACACAATCCCGTTTAACTCCAACCACAATACTAACTACACGCACATACACACAGATAGATAGCCGCCCTCCCCAACCTAATCTATATTACTGTCCCTAGGAAAGCAAAGGGTTAACTTACAACAGGGGATAATTATGGTATTGGCAGGGAAGGGGTTAATGGTATAGGGTTGTTCAGGGATTGCTGCAGGGTAGGGGTTAATTCAAGGGGCAATCAGGGGTTGTGGCAGGGAAGGAGTTAATGGTATATGGTGATCAGGGGTACCACAGGGCAGCAGTAGGGCAGGGGTCAAATCAGGGCAGGGTACCACAGGGAGCAGGGGTTGTTGGTGGACAGGGCAGGGGTGCAAGGGTTCAGGGCTATGGTAGGGTCCAGGGGTTCAGGCAACAGTGCAGGGGTTAACAGTAGGGGGCTGGCAAGGGTTATAGCTGGGATATCACTGGGGTCTGGAGCAGGGGTTAACCAGGGGTTGTGGCAGACAACAGGGCAGTAGGGCAAGGGTTTACAGGTATACAGGGCAAGGCACCAGGGGTTAATGCAGGGCACCAGGGGTTAATGGCAGGGCAGGAAAGAGAAGGGGTTAATCATTGGCGGTTCAGGGGGTCAGGGTTACTCAGCCTTCCGATGGGGGTCACTGCTCGTCTCCAGGGGGGGTTGCTCGTTGTAGGGGATGATCCTCGCTTGATTGCTCGTTTTGTAGGGGTTGATTCCCGCTTGTTTAGGTTGCTCGTTGTCTTCAGGGGAGATCCTCGCTGGGGGGGCTGCACGGCTCAGCTGAAGAGTGCAGCGCGATCGGGTTATTTAAACGTCACCGCGCCGGCGTGCGCTGTTTCCCGGGCGGAGGATCTCTTTGATCCTCCGCCTGGGGAGCGCTTTGTATCTCCGGCGCTTGTAATTACAAGCGCCGGAGATACGCGCCGGACAGAGACAGGGAAACCTATTGTTTCCCTGTCCTGTTAATTGCCCCCAGCAGCGCTGAGGGTAATTAACAGAAGGGACAGAAGATCATATCGATCTTCTGTCCCTTTGAAGTACCTGGGACTGGACTAATTAGTCCAGTCCCATGTCTCCAGCTATCCCCAGCAGATGGCCATTGTCCATCTGCTGGGGGCTAGGGGGGGGGGGCACCCTGGCTATTACATGTATATAGATACATGTACATAACTGGGGATCATGTACATGAATCTATATACTTTTGGAGGATGTATGGGGCCATATATATATATTAAGGGGCATTATATAAGAAAGGGGGCATTAATATATATATAAAGGGGCATTAATATATATATAAAGGGGCATTAATATATAAATATAGGTGCATGCAAATGGGGCTCATGCACACATATCTATATATATATATACCTACAGTTAGAGCCCCTGGTGGATAACCACATCCACCAGGGCTTCAGGCCTTCGTGGCCATGGGGCCACAGACCCTCAATTTGGGGCCACCCATATATGCATATACATATAGGTATATGCATATATTATAGGCGGCACCCACACTTCCTTCTACACTATTCATACGCATATTTTAATCTATACGTAAATGCGTACGAATAGCATACGAATAGCGTACAAATTGAATTTGTACGCTATTCGTACGCATTTGCGTATAGATTAAAATATGCATATGAATAGCGTACGAATTTTAAAATGCGTACGCAAATACGCAAAAATGGCACTCGAGCATGCTCGGCCGAGCATGCTCGCTCATCTCTAGTCCGCAACCATTCTGCAAAATTGCAGAACGGATGTGGACCAAGAATTACGGTCATGTGAATGCACCCTTAGGCTGCAGCCAGTGTATTCTGTGGACAGACGCTGACTTATTAATAGTATTGTATTTGTGTTGTTTTTAGCATTATACCAGATTCTAGACATAGAAAATTCTCATGACTGTGACATTTGGAATGGAATTCTGTCCTTCTGCCCCCAGATGGAGAGATAATAATCTGGAGTCAAGCTGACACGTTAAAAAAACAAAAACAAAAAAAAAACAACCTCAAAGAACAAAAAAATAATTCCTCCTTAAAAAAAAAATCTAGTAAAAAGAATCTGATTTCTTGTAGGTTTCACTTTGTGACAGTTTTGTGCTCCTGCTACCGGATGGTTTCTTCACTGTAACAATTGATTCTCACACCATGAAATGTGTCAGGTGTATGTTAATCACCACAGGGGTCAGTAATGTATATGCACTCATGTGACAGGTAAGCTGCACCCCAGCACTGTGGATGACAATGGTAAAGGGGTATTCCGGTTACCATAACTATAACTTATGTTTTAGACTAACTCATCATCAATCATTACCTCATATAATGTAAATTTCACATATTTACCGTTCAGTAGTAATAAAAGATGTTTTCTTCCACTGCTACCAACCTTCCTCCTAAATTACTATGGCATCGACCTGGAATTCAGGCCACCGTCAAAAGATGGACTTAAAAGCACCACCCCAAGATCCCACTAAGTCACGCCCCTGACTCAGTCAGGCCACGCCCCTTCCATGCCGCATTTGACCGGGATTGAAAATATAGAGTCTGTAGAGGTCACTGTTAAAGGGGCGGGCAGCTGTAGAGGTCACTGTTAAAGGGACTGGCAGCTGTAGAGGTCACTGTTAAAGGGGCAGGCTGCTGTAGAGGTCACTGTTAAAGGGGTGGGCTGCTGTAGAGGTGACTGTTAAAGGGGCGGGCAGCTGTAGAGGTGACTGTTAAAGGGGCGGGCAGCTGGAGATGGTCACTGTTAAAGGGGCGGGCTGCTGTATAGGTCACTGTTAAAGGGGCAGGCTGCTGTAGAGGTCACTGTTAAAGGGGCGGGCTGCTGTAGAGATCACTGTTAAAGGGGTGGGCTGCTGTAGAGGTGACTGTTAAAGGGGCGGGCAGCTGTAGAGGTGACTGTTAAAGGGGCGGGCAGCTGGAGATGGTCACTGTTAAAGGGGCGGGCTGCTGTATAGGTCACTGTTAAAGGGGCGGGCAGCTATAGAGGTCACTGTTAAAGGGGCGGCCTGCTGTAAAGGTCACTGTTAAAGGGACGGGCTGCTGTAGAGGTCACTGTTAAAGGGGTGGGCTGCTGTAGAGGTCACAGTTAAAGGGGCGGGCCGCTGTAGAGGTCACTGTTAAAGGGGCAGGCCGCTGTAGAGGTCACGATTAAAGGGGCGGGCTGCTGTAGAGGTCACTGTTAAAGGGGCGGGCACTGTAGAGGTCACTCTCGATATCTTTTAACGACACACACAAACAGTAAATTAAATAAATTAAATATACCCGGGCGAAGCCGGGTCCTTCAGCTAGTAGAAAATATAATTAAAAATAGGCAGCTGGAAATCATGCATCATGTGATTTGTAGAGGACTCGTCACGTCTCCTGACATGTCCATTTTGGTAACTAATTGCATCCCCATGTAATAATTTTGGAGCCAAGCTGTCACTTGATTATTTTCAGAACTGCCATAGTAGAGAATGGAGGGTGGCCGTGCATGAGTGGTGCACTCTCCTTCACTCCAGTGAACCTGTTCTAGAGATAGGTGCAGGTCCCAGAGGTGAGACCTGCACCTATCTAACATATCCTAGCAATATGCCACCAATGTCTACTATGGACATTCCCTTGAAGGCATGCAAGGGTGTGCATAACATATAGACAAACCATATGGCTGCTATAGGGCTCTTGAAGTTAAGGGGCTCAACCCTGATTTTGTCTCTGGGTGGGATTATAGGGCTAGCCTAGACAAATGTTAGTTCCAGAAGACATCTCTAAAACTTACAAGTGCAATGTGCCGCCCCCCAGGGCCAATCATGTCCAGGGCCGGATTATAATTGGAGCATTTGGAGCTACTGCTCCAGGCCCCGGCTCCAATGATTTCAGGGGGGCCCCGTGCCAGAAGTCCTCCTTTTTTACAATTGGGGTGCAGGAAGCAATGAGCGCTTCCATCTGTATTGATCTGTATGTATCTGGAGCGCAGGAGCTGGGTCCTGGTACTCACCGCTCAGCTCCTGCGCTCCCTTCTTCATTGGTGGTCAGCGGCTGCCTGCGCTGCACTATCCTGACTGGTGCGGCGTCAGGACGTAGTGCGCGCACTCTGACCTGACGCTGCACGCAGTCAGGTGACAGTGCAGCGCGGGCAGTGAAGACAGAAGAGCACCGGACCCGGAGCTGCCCAGAGGTAAGTTTTTTTTATTTTTTTTTATGGGGGCACAGTGGGCTGATCTGAGGTCTGAATGGGGCACTATAGGCTGATGTGATGTCTGAAGGGGGCACTATAGGGTGATCTGAGGTCTGAAGGGGGCACTATAGGGTGATCTGAGGTCTGAAGGGGGCACTATAGGGTGATCTGAGGTCTGAAGGGGGCACTATAGGGTGATCTGAGGTCTGAAGGGGGCACTATAGGGTGATCTGAGGTCTGAAGGGGGCACTATAGGGTGATCTGAGGTCTGAAGGGGGCACTATGGGCTGATCTGATGTCTGAAGGGGGCACTGTGGGCTGATCTGATGTCTGATGGGGGCACTATAGGGTGATCTGAGGTCTGAAGGGGGCACTATAGGGTGATCTGAGGTCTGAAGGGGGCACTATAGGGTGATCTGAGGTCTGGAGGGGGCACTATGGGCTCATCTGAGGTCTGATGGGGCACTATAGACTGATGTGATGTCTATGGGGGCACTATAGGGTGATCTGAGGTCTGAAGAGGGCACTATAGGGTGATCTGAGGTCTGAAGGGGGCACTATAGGGTGATCTGAGGTCTGAAGGGGACACTGTGGGCTGATTTGATGTCTGATGGGGGCACTGTGGGCTGATCTGAGGCCTGAAGGGGGCACTGTGGGCTGATCTGAGGTCTGAAGGGGGCACTGTGGGCTGATCTGAGGTCTGAAGGGGGCACTGTGGGCTGATGTGAGGTCTGAAGGAGGCACTGTGGGGTGATCTGAGGTCTGAAGGGGGCACTGTGGGGTGATCTGAGGTCTGAAGGGGGCACTGTGGGCTGATGTGAGGTCTGAAGGAGGCACTGTGGGCTGATCTGAGGTCTGAAGGGGGCACAGTGGGCTGATGCGAGGTCTGATGGGGGCACAGTGGGCTGATCTGATGTCTGATGGGGGCACTGTGGGCTGATGTGAGGTCTGATGGGGGCACACTGGGCTGATGTGAGGTCTGAAGGAAGCACAGCAGGCTGATCTGAGGTCTGAAGGGGCACTGTGGGCTGATGTGAGGTCTGAAGGAAGCACAGTGGGCTGATCTGAGGTCTGAAGGAGGCACTGTGGGCTGATCTGAGGTCTGATGGGGGCACTGTGGGCTGATGTGAGGTCTGATGCTGGCACTGTGGGCTGATGTGAGGTCTGATGGGGGCACGGTGGGCTGATGTGAGGTCTGATGGGGGCACGGTGGGCTGATGTGAGGTCTGGTGGGGGCACGTTGGGCTGATGTGAGGTCTGAAGGAGGCACTGTGGGCTGATCTGAGGTCTGAAGGAGGCACTGTGGGCTGATCTGAGGTCTGAAGGAAGCACAGTGGGCTGATCTGAGGTCTGAAGGGGGCACAGTGGGCTGATCTGAGGTCTGAAGGAGGCACTGTGGGCTGATCTGAGGTCTGAAGGGGGCACAGCGAGCCGATCTGAGGTCTGATGGGGGCACTGTGGGCTGATCTGAGGTCTGATGCTGGCACTGTGGGCTGATGTGAGGTCTGATGGGGGCACGGTATAGTATTTGGGGACATTGGGGAGCACAGTGGGCGCAGTATTTTAGGCAGCAGCAGGATAACAGTAAAAGTGGGTAATCTATGATGTCTTTGTGGCAGAGAGAAGATGGGGCTGAAAGAAGTGTCATGGCGGTGTGGGCCAAATAGAGAAGATGAGAAAAGAGAAGATCTACATCAGGAAGACGTCACTGGATTTAAGAGGTATGTGCTGCTGTATCATCGGATATGTCTGGTGCTGGTGAATGTAATGTCCATCCAAATATGTGTCACCTGTTTCTTCAGCAAGGACTTGCCGGTATATGGTATGTTACTGCTGCAGCCAATCAGTGATCTAATGCCGAGAACTGGCTGCAGTGGACACATACCATACACCTGCACATCAGTGTGCACATCACCAAAAAGAGGAAAAAAGTTTCCTCATCCTTGTGTTTAAATGACTGTGGTGATGCTGCCAGCGCTGTGCTCCCTCTGGCTCATGTCTTATTGTATGTGGAGTGTCAGCTCCAGAGCAAACAAGCACTCCAGCCCCAGCACAGCTCAGCTTAAGGGTTTCCTCTTGGTTTTTTTTCTTTTTCTTTTGCCAGGCACTTACTGGACGAGGGGCATGGTTTAGCAGATTGTGGGTGTGGTTTAGCAGGTTGTGGATGTGGTCCAGAATGTCCTCCTTTTTGAGATGAAGCAGGTGGCCACCCTACCCCCCGCGCCCCTGGTGCCGCCCCCCGCTGCCGGTGGTACAGTGGAGCACGGGAGCTTTGCGCTCCCGTGCTCCGTTGTCTCCTATCTCACTTGCTACTTCCGCCAGTAAGATAGTCGCATCTGTCTGACCCGGGTCACCGCAGCCCCAGATAGGCCAGAGCCTATCCGGAGCTGCGGGCAACAGAGCAGATGGACGCGATGACGTCATTTTTATATAAATAGTCAACTGGCTGTTTCCAGTTGGGGTGCGTCTTTTCAATCTGTCAGCACTGATTGGACAGTATCAGCGACCTCCACCCACCCAACTGGTAACATCTCGTTGATATTTTTTCAAAGGCTATATTCAGATCACTATTAGCCCTTCGCTGGGCTTTCCGTTCAAGGGTTACATTTAAATTCTTGAAACTGGATTCATACATAACCCTCAACGGAACTTTGTTACATTGTTCTGGAGGGCCTCGCGTAAGTTGCGGCGAGGGGGGGCCCATCATAAATTTTGTGCTCCATACTGCTGGTAGCCTTAATCTGGCCCTGATCATGTCCCAAGTTTTAGGAATGCCGAGTGGTGTGGGGCGGCCTTATTAGTTTTGTGTGTGACGGTGCTTCTACCTGGATATTGTGGCTCCCCAGGGTTAGGCTCCGCAGCAATAAAGGGGAGAGTGATAGTTTGTGGCAAATAAGCCGATTTCAGACTTTGTAAAGTTCAATAGTTTTACTTGAATACACTTGCATCCAGACAATATTTGGTCTTTCTCTTGGCTCCAGCTGATTTTGGGGTAAACTGGAAGGTGAACATGGATACCTTGCTTTATCTTTCTCTGCTGTAGTAGAATCTGGCTCCGGCCTGGTTACTTGACTTTATGAGAGTTCTGGTACCTATGAGTGGGGTGCCTTTGGCTGTTGATCCCCTTGCAAATACTCTGTCTATAAACTATAAGGAGTCAGGGTGCTCCTCATCTCCTTCCAACTCTCAATTTCACTCTCCACTGGCCAATATCCTTCTGTATCATCTACCTTGGTAGGAAGCAGGACTAGTCCACTTCTGCCCAAAAGGGGGATAATAGAATGGTAAGTACCATTCTGTCTAAAGATCTGCCAGATACACTGCCACCTGCTGGTAAACCAGGCACAGTGCATGAAATAACAATACATTAGTTACATAGCCATGTTATTACATTTTTGTGCAGAGCATCCACATGAAATCCACAAAAAAACTTGCATAAATCTACGTTTTGCACCTATTATATATAAAGATATATTGACAAGGGAAAGAGTCACATAACACTGCGAATATGGGGTTGTGCACCAATGAGCTTGGAGTAAAACCATAATTGGGACCACATGCAGCTTCATGTTATTTTGATCCCTCCATAGTTTATTACGGTAATGCTGTAATATTATTCCTGATCCGGAATAGAATCTGTTATCAGAAGACAGCCATCATTACAGCAGATTCATTATTTAGAGTGCCCGTCCTTCCACATCAGCACATTCAGCACTCGCCCCATTATTAATAGTACTGGTGACTGGATCAGAAAACGTGTGTGAGCTGCTGTCCTCATTTACCACCACTGCCAATTGTAGTAGATAGATATTTAGTTACCAAATACTAAAATGGGGAAAGTAATGACTTACTAATATATAATTGTATGACAGCCCCTGTCCCTCCCCATCCCAGTCAGGACGCTTTCTCACAGTCTGGGGGACATTTATCAAAACTGGTGTAAGGAAAACTGAGTTAGTTGCCCCTAGCAGCCAATCAGATTCCACCTTTTATTTTCCAAAGGAGCTCTGAAAAATTAAAGGTGGAACTTGATTGGTTGCAAGGGGCAACTAAGCCAGTTTTCCTTGAAACTGTTTTGATAAATTTCCCCCTCTGTTTCTGATCAGTGATTGTGACCCAAAATCTGAAGCATAGCCTTCACAGACATAAATTTGCACCTGTTCAGTGGTTTTGACCCACACCTGGTTTTGGCTCAAAACCACTGATTAATAATCACTGATTAAACACTGCGCTGCCCTATAATTCGTCTGGATCGTCTGACCTGCACGTGAAGTGAACGCATAGCACCCGCACTGCAGCCCGTTTTTCACTGATGGTTGCTAAGAGATGTTGTTTGTAAACCTTCAGTTTTTTATCATGTGCGTGAAAAACGCATCAAAACGCATTGCACCCACTTGGAAAAAACTGAACAACTGAACGCAATCGCAGACAAAACTGACTGACCTTGCTTGCAAAATGGTGCGAGTTTTCCTGAACGCACCCTGAATGCATCCTGAGCCAATCCGTATCAGGGCTGTGTCTTGAAACGAGTATTCACTAGAAGTGAAGGGTCCTATTGAGTAACTGCCACAGAGAACTTGCAAATGATGATCATTTTGTACAGAAAGTATATTATATAAGAACCCAGGTTATATCATTATAAGATTAGCATATCCACCTCCCCAATGGTCAGTTGTCTGTGATGCAGAAATGTCCAGGTTTCTTTTTTCCTTTCGTCCCAGATCTTGACATCATCAATGCCTCTATAGATTGGAGCCATGTATTTTGTGAAGGGACAGTTATATTTGTGTTTCCCTAAAGTCTCGTTCAGCAATATTATTTCCTGTTTCAGAAGCACTGCTAGATGCATTTCTCTCACAAACAGTGGCTGTCACCCTTCTCTTGAATTTGCCAGTACTGTATGCAGTGATCTCACTTCCCTTACTTCCCTCTGTTTGCTTTCTTCTAGGGAGCTCAGAAAGCTGGAGGGATAACACACACTTACAGAAAGGCAGGAGGCCCCCAGAAGCAGTTCTATTAGACTCAGACAGTCTCAGATAGCTCTGACCCCCCACCCACAATTCCTTTCTGTTGTCTTTTGAATCAGTGTTACCAACATGGATCTTGCCTGACAACAAGCAGTGGACTGCAAGTTAGGTGGATGTGAGTCCCCTAGTGCCCATGACTTCAGCTTTTTTCAGGTGGATGCAGGTAGATTTTTTAAAATGAAGTGATTTAGAAATTTGCTAGTTAAACCATTGTCTATTAAATGAAATAAAAATGTGTGAAAGTACAGTGACTCTTTAAGCTGGTCATACACTTTAGATAACTATGCATTGAGCCCCTGAGGAGCCAGTCTAGAGGATGGGAGTGGTAGTGGCCCTGATGAGATGTTGTGTCACGGCATACTCACTCAGGCCATTTCTCCCTGGGGATAGGTACAGTGGAAAGATGGTTGGAAGGAATCAGGCCAGAAGTAAAAGTATAAGGGGACAACCACATGGCACAGTTGATAACTGTTTGGCATGTGGCTTTTGCAGCTCAGAGCCGCCCCATGTGGTTGTACCCTAAAAGTATCTCTTTACTTAGTGCAAGATATGACCTGTGGCACATCCAGCAGTATCTAATATATAAAGCTGATTGTATGTGTGTGTGTGTGTATGTCCGCTAAAGGAATCCGCACCGTCGCAGCTGCAATCACGAAGTTTGGCACACAGGTACATCAGGTGTCTGGGAAGGTTTTAGAACGGGTCTCAGCTCTCCCGGACGTACCGTTCCTGAGATATTCCCAAAAAATGTATTAGCCAATAGAAGCCTGGTCACATGGTCCTTATCAGCCAATAGAAGCTCACAGGCAGTTAGTCTCCACACACATCAGGTTTCTGTAACATCCTGGCCAGTTCACTGCTGTAGGTCTGCTTTAAAGGGGCAGAGCGCTGTGGATGACAATGTTAAAGGGGTATTCTGGTTACCATAAATATAACTTATGTTTTGGACTAACTCATCATCAATCATTACCTCATATAATGTAAATTTCACATATTTACCATTCAGTAGTAATAAAAGATGTTTTCTTCCACTGCTACCCACTTTCCTCCTAAATTACTATGGCATCGACCTGTAATTGAGGCCATCTTCAAAAGAAGGACTTAAAAGCCCCACTCCCAGGTCCCACTAAGTCACGCCCCCGACTCAGTCAGGCCACGCCCCTTCCACGCCGCATTTGACCGGGATTGAAAAAATTAACGTAAAAATCAACTTCTGTCAGCTGCAGGGGAGGAAGGTAGGGTGACCAGACGTCCTCTTTTTCACGGACATGTCGTACTTTTGGGACCTAAAAAAATGTCTGGGGGGAATTTCAAAATCGTCCGGGATTTTGTTCGACTGCCTCAAACTGTTTGAGCGCGGTGACGTCAGCTCGCTCACCACGTGGTGAGCGCGCTTACGTCACCAAAGGTCCTTTTGCAGGGGAAAGAAGAAAGAAGACACCGGCTGCGTGAACAAGCGGAAAAGGTGAGGTTTTTTTTAATTATTTTTAACCCCTAAAGGCCACTTTAACTATTATTTTCTGTTATAACCATGTTATAACGGAAAATAATAAAGGGAAGTTTGGGTCCCCATTCCCTGGGGTATATGTAATGATCAACCCCCCCCTCTCCCCCGCACCGGAAAAAAAAAGGTGTCCTCCTTTTAGGAAACTCAGATCTGGTCACCCTAAAGGAAGGAGGGTGAATTTCTCCCTGCAGCTCATGCTAAGACTGCACAGTTCTGCTGTCTGAGAGTGAGCTGTTCAAAAGGACATCCCTGTGTCCATCCTGGCCCTGCGCATGACAGAGGACAGGGAGTCTGAAAGCCAGAATATCCAGCCTCCCCCCAACGTGAAGCTGTGCCACCGGTCCCCATGATGCCTCACCCCTAAACACCAGGCCACACCCCCAGTTCCATGAAGACACGGAGGAGAAGCTATCTGAACGTGAGCTACTGAAAGGGTGGACATCCCTGTGTCTTTCCAGGCCCTGCGCTGGACGGTGGACAGGAAGTCTGAAAGCCAGACTGTCCAGCCTAAAACCGGACCTCTGGCCACCCTAGGGGCAGGCTGATGTTAGGGTGGCCAGATGTCCGGCTTTAGGCTGGACAGTCCAGTTTTCTGGCTACCTGTTCTCCGTTCGACGCAGTGCCTGGACGGACGCAGGGATGTCCACCCTTTCATTAGCTCACACTAAGACAGCTTCTCCTCCGTGTCTTCACAGAGTCAGGTAGTGTGGCCTCATGTTTAGTGGTGTGGCTTTATGGGGACTGGAGGCACTGCTTCACATTTGGGGGCATGGCCGGTGAGGTCTGGCTTTCTTGGGTGAAGACAGTGGCCACCCTAGCTGCTGTGGAGGTCACAGTTAAAGGGGAGGGCGCTGTGGATGTTACTGTTAAGGGGCGGGTTGCTGTGGAGGTCACTGTTAAAGGGGCGGTTACTGTAGAGGTCACTCTCGATATCTTTTAACAACACACACAAACATTAAATGAAATAAATTAAATATACCCAGGCGAAGCCGGGTCCTTTAGCTAGTTATCTATAAAGTACAGTTTCTGGCAACAGATGAGGAGGTATGGTGGCTGGTTGGATGGCAATTCCATAGCACTTACAGGCACTTGTAGATATAGTTGTTCACTGAGTGATTCAGGCTTGATGTTTATCTGGTATGGTTGTTAGCTAGATGATGGGTGTCTAAGCCATAGTCCCTCACCAGCAGCAGTTTGTGGTTCGCTGATCACTCTGCTGTCTTGGCACACTGATTCTTTATGGAAGCATTGTTCTTGAAGCTGATGATATCTATGGAACGATGGTCTCACAGGAGAATGAAGTAACAAGTACTAGACATAGGAGGTCTAGCATGTGCATCCTCTCCCTTTTCTGTCTTAACTGGATCTCCCCTTCCTGGCTGGATGGTCCCTCTCCTCTTGGTATCTGTGGTTTCCAAAAATAATTCTAGATTTGAACAGAACAGTTTTGGCCTAGAGAAGACGGAGGCATTTTTGGATCGTGTTGACATACGACATCTTCTGTGCTTGACACAGCTTTACCTTGCATTTGTGGATTACACAGTGAACTGTGTTCACAGACAAGCCCGTGCAGTGATTTTCACTACAGAATCATGCCCTCGGGGCTCATAGATCACAACAAGCATCCAGTATTGACCATCGGCCTTGTCCATTGTGCACATGGATTTCTCAAGATCCTCTGAATCCTTTGATGATATTATGAACTATAGATGTTGGATATTAAAAGTGTACACAATTTTACATAGAGGAACATTTTCCTGAAATTTCTCCACAATTTTAGATGCAGTTTTCCCAGATTGGTAAACCTCTGACCATTTTTTCTTCTGATAGACACTGCCTCTCTAACATGGTCTTTTTATAACCAGCTATGTGTACCACATATTTTTCCAACCTTTTGTTGCCCCTGTCTCAACTTTTTTGAGATGTTTTGCTGCCATCAAGTTCTAAATGAGTTACTTTTTCATGAACAGCTGAAATGTCTAACTTTCAACATCTGATATGTGTTTTTTGACGTATTGTGAATATAATATTGGTCCATGAGATTTGCCAATCATTCCATTATGTTTTCATTTACATTTATTTACATTTTACACCACTTCCCAACTTTTTTGGAATTGGGATTGTAGAATGAATTAGTATTGGTCATTTTTAAAAGGGCATTCTCTTCTGGGAGACTGATGGCATATCGCTAGGATATGCCATCAATGTCTGGTGCAGGTTCCTCCTCAGAAACCTCCTCCTATCTCCAAAACGGGGTCCCCCCAAAGTGAAAAGAAAGTAGCTGTGCATGTGTAGCCACTCTCTGTTTACCGCTATGGGAGTTTCAAAAATAGGCGAGCAGTGGCTCAGTTATTTCCAGCAGGTGAGGCTTCTTACTCTCCATTCACTGGTATGGGACTTCTAGCAATATGCCATCAGATGGAAATATGTCGTCACGTACCCAGATCTTTACCAAATTGCACCTCACGCTTCATTGGTCTCTTTAATTATTAGTAAATTCCTTGGTTCGTAGAACAGATGACAGGTCCTCTCTAGGAGCAAATTACATTCTACTTATAGTTAGAGAAATGGACCAGTTCCAGCAGTTTACAAAGTAGAATGTGATACATCTGGAGGTGTCTGCAGTCAAGGAAGCTACGAGAGAGCCGGTGCATTAGGCACATGAAAGCAAAGAGGATTAGGATTTTCTGTGTCTGTGCTTTTAGTGCTGTGCTCAGAGAAAAAGCATTAATAAGTCAAATGGCTCTTATCGCTTCTTTTCCTTTTCTACTTGTTTTCACATTGTACTGAAAAGCCCATCGATCTTCATTACGCTCTTAGCCATTCTCTAATTGGAACCGTTCTTTCCATATGTAATGCACAAATGATACATGCGAAAGAGAAGTTTATTACTACTGGCATGCTAATATCCCTGTCTCTATAATGGCGAGAAAAGCCACAGTAGTTATTATCTTTTGTCCCCTTACACACAGTAGAATGCCCCTCACATAGTGCTGCTTTGCTGCCCTTTTAGCTAGTGTCATAGTATAGCCTACTTACAATATTGTAGCCCCCTTAGGCCCACTTTATAATAGTGAAGCCTGTACTATTAGTGAAATATAAAAATAAAACTCACCTAGCCCCGTTCCAACAGCGAATAGTACCACAGCGAATGTGGTACTACCAGTGCCACGAGCCACACCAGAAAGGCAGTGGTAGATTAGGCAGATTAACAAGTGGCTCAAGAACTGGTTAGGAAGGAGGGGTTTGGGTTCCTGGAGAACTGGGCTCACTTCTGTGTTGGCCAAAGGCTCTATCGTAGGGATGGGCTGCACCCCCATGGGGAAGGGACAGCTGTTTTGGGGGAGAAGATGTTTAGAAGGTTGGCGGAGTGTTTAAACTAGGGACTGGGGGAGGGAGAGTAACTACATTATAGGAGGGGAAGATAGAGACCTGGGGCGAGTTAATGAAACTGAGGGTGGATTGGAGAGAGGGACTAGAACAGTTCATAAGCAAAGGTGAAGGGTACAAAATATCCAAAAAAAACCTCTCATATGTATGTACAATATTGCCAGAAGCCAGACTAATAAAACTGGTGAACTGGACGTAGTAATTAGTGAGGAGGACTATGACATAGTGGGATTAACTGAGAAATGGCTGGATGATAGCTATTACCAAAACGGAGAGGGGGAGGGGTCTGCCTTTATGTAAAGTCCTGTCTAAAGTCCACACTCCGGGAAGATATAAGTGAGGGACATGAACATGTGGAGTCACTGTGGGTAGAAATACATGGAGCCAAAAACAATAATAAAATACTAATAGGAGTTTATTATAATCCACCTAATATACCAGAGTATATACCTCAGCCCTCCCAAAACTGTGGGACAAGGCTGTTCTGCTGGATTTCAGACGCTTGGGAGGTATGGTGGCCAGTACTACACTTCTGGCACCAGAGCTACTACAGAACAGCTGATTGGCTGGGGACTGGGTGTAGGAACCACATCAATCAGATAGTGATGGTCTATCCTGAAATACCCCTTTAAGGACTGAAATCAGAGTCATACAGAGGTGCAGTAGAGGCCTCATATGGAAACCCTTTTACAGCTCTGCACAAAAAAGAGCCATGATGTGGCTGTATGAATGAGGCGTAGGGGTGCTTTGCTTTCAATGACCCACAGATATAGAAATGTGCTGCTTTAATATATTTTATGCAGCATAATTCTGGCCTGTGGAGTATCATGTAAATAGATGAGTTTGCTGGTTGTTCACTATATAAATCCTATCCCCTAGGGACGTTGAAATTACTATTTCAGCAATGTCTGATCAAGTAATTACATTACAAATTCAGATTGCTTACGCCGTGATCAATTTATAATTATCAAATGACATGAAATCCAAAGGCAGAGATTTACACAGTGTTATAGAAAGCATTTACGGGTCTCTGTGGCGTGGCCCTGTAATTCTCTGCTCCCAGCTGTCACACTGAGCTAAAGAGTTAATACCCGAGATAAGAATAAATACACAATGATAACAAGGATGTGATAAAGACCATGAGAAAAGTGATAGCACAAGAAAACTCTTCAGTGGTTATAACCCCCCCCCCCCCCCGTAGTGTCCCCTGTATTATAATGTCCCCTGTAGTGTTCTGGCCTATATTAATGCCGTTAGTAGTGCCCCCTGTATTATAATGACCCTCTGTAGTGATCCTACCTGTATTAATGCCCCAAGTAGTGCCCCTGTATTATACAACCCCCATAGTGCTCCAGTCTGTATTAATGCCCCAAGTAGTGCCCCTGCATTATAATGCCCCCCCTGTGGTGCTCTGACCTGTATTAATGCCCCAAGTAGTGCCCCTGCATTATAATGCCCCCCCTGTGGTGCTCTGACCTGTATTAATGCCCCAAGTCGTGCCCCTGTATTATAATGCCCCCCCTGTGGTGCTCTGACCTGTATTAATGCCCCAAGTAGTGCCCCTGTATTATACAGCCCTCTTGTAGTGTTCTGGCCTGTATTAAAGCCCCAGTAGTGGCCCTGTATTATAATGTGTATAATATTATATTATTTGTCCGTAATTTTTTTAAAGCTGTTGGTACTTGACTATATCATTTTAGTGGTAATTATCATCATTTTACAACTCACAGTATATGCTGCTAATGAGTTCTTAGCAGTATATTGGGCCACAGACATGTATTACTTAAAATCTTTATCATTCATTATGTTTTTCTAGTTTGTCAGTAAAAAATGTTGACTGTCTGTGATTTTGGGGTAATTTGTTCAGAAAAAAAGAAAAATTCTGTTTGGCAACCCTGGTAGTGCCTCATGTATTATAATGCCCTCTCCCCTTTAGTGCTCCGGCCTGTATTGATGCCCTCAGCAGTGCCTCATGTATTATAATGCCCCCTCCCCTTTAGTGCTCCGGCCTGTATTGATGCCCTCAGCAGTGCCTCATGTATTATAATGCCCCCTCCCCTTTAGTGCTCCGGCCTGTATTGATGCCCTCAGTAGTGCCTCATGTATTATAATGCCCCCTCCCCTTTAGTGCTCCGGCCTGTATTGATGCCCTCAGTAGTGCCTCATGTATTATAATGCCCCCTCCCCTTTAGTGCTCCGGCCTGTATTGATGCCCTCAGTAGTGCCTCATGTATTATAATGCCCCCTCCCTTTAGTGCTCCGGCCTGTATTGATGCCCTCAGTAGTGCCTCATGTATTATAATGCCCCCTCCCCTTTAGTGCTCCGGCCTGTATTGATGCCCTCAGTAGTGCCTCATGTATTATAATGCCCCCTCCCCTTTAGTGCTCCGGCCTGTATTGATGCCCTCAGTAGTGCCTCATGTATTATAATGCCCCCTCCCCTTTAGTGCTCCGGCCTGTATTGATGCCCTCAGTAGTGCCTCATGTATTATAATGCCCCCTCCCCTTTAGTGCTCCGGCCTGTATTGATGCCCTCAGTAGTGCCTCATGTATTATAATGCCCCCTCCCCTTTAGTGCTCCGGCCTGTATTGATGCCCTCAGTAGTGCCTCATGTATTATAATGCCCCCTCCCCTTTAGTGCTCCGGCCTGTATTGATGCCCTCAGTAGTGCCTCATGTATTATAATGCCCCTCCCCTTTTAGTGCTCCGGCCTGTATTGATGCCCTCAGTAGTGCCTCATGTATTATAATGCCCCCTCCCCTTTAGTGCTCCGGCCTGTATTGATGCCCTCAGTAGAGCTTCATGTATTATAATGCCCCCTCCCCTTTAGTGCTCCGGCCTGTATTGATGCCCTCAGTAGTGCCTCATGTATTATAATGCCCCCTCCCCTTTAGTGCTCCGGCCTGTATTGATGCCCTCAGTAGTGCCTCATGTATTATAATGCCCCCTCCCCTTTAGTGCTCCGGCCTGTATTGATGCCCTCAGTAGTGCCTCATGTATTATAATGCCCCCTCCCCTTTAGTGCTCCGGCCTGTATTGATGCCCTCAGTAGTGCCTCATGTATTATAATGCCCCCTCCCCTTTAGTGCTCTGGCCTGTATTGATGCCCTCAGTAGTGCCTCATGTATTATAATGCCCCCTCCCCTTTAGTGCTCCAGCCTGTATTGATGCCCTCAGTAGTGCCTTATGAATTTTAATGAGCCCTTAGTGCTCTGGTCTGTATTAGTGCTGTATTAGTTCTACGCTGCCATCTGCATCTGCGTTACTACGTCCCAGCGCGGGAGGTTGTGATTACATCACCGTGGCCTCCTGCACCTGGTCTCAGGCGGTGTGATGACATGATCTAAAGCCTAAAGCTTACCTTCACATGTACCTCTGATCTAAAGCCTTAAGGTGCCTTCACATGTACTGTAATTTTCCACTATAGACACATCTGCACCAAAATCCACGTCTTGCATGGGGAATTTGATGTGGATTTGCTGCTGAGCTGCTGTCACAATTTGCATTGTATTGCTTTGCAAAGAGTGAAATTTGCAGAAGTTTTTGCAGCGGATTTATCTTCAGTGGAAAATTAAGATATGTGTCAATGAAGTTCTTCTTATGAGCTGCAGGGCTCCTAGTGTTACAAGCAACAGGTATTGCTCTGTTGTTTCATGTCCCTTAGTTACTAACTTTGTTTAGGCAGTTGCTATGCAACTGATCTACCTCTGAAGATGGGTTTAGTTATTACTTAGCTCTGCCTTGTTGATAAGGGTGGAGTTACTGATAATTGAGCCTTTATATATCCAGGCCTTACTCTATTGTGGTTGTCGGGCATAGCATTTGCTAGCTGCATTCAGGGGCGGATTGGGAAATTAAAGTGACCCTGGAAAAAATACTAAAAGTGGCCCAGTTGTCCAAATTGACGGAAGGCAGGGCCAACACAAGTAGGCGAGGTCAGTAATACCATATTGTGGCACATTATACCAACCCAAGAGAGCCAACTACCACAGTCCATCACAAAATACATCCCCAAAAAAGTCCACTGGCCGGCGTTGAGGAGGGCTCAGGTGGCCCCCTGGGCATTGGCCCACCGGGAAATTTCCCTGTAAGGTCTATGGCCAATCCGCCCCTGGCTGCATTCCTTTTCAGATATTGTTAACCTTGTTGTGTGTTCTTGGATGTGTAGTTCAATGATTGTATCTTTTTCTAGTCTAGTGTGTTTTCTGTGTATACTAGGATCTTTTTTGCTGTGTTTGAGATTTGTTTGTTGCTGTGCTGTTGCGTTGTCAATACTGATTTTTCTGAGTTGAATTCAGATAGGGTCCGTTCAGTTTTGCTCACTTTCTATTCACTGTTATTCTGTTCGCCTGGATCATCTCCTCCTTCTGTGACCTTCAGCATTTGTCATCCATTTGTGAGTTTGTTTCAAGTTTCTAGTTTCTGCCAGTGTTGATACATGCTTCACATATGTTTCTTTGGCAACTGTCCAGTTGTTGTGCAATTTAGCCTTACTATTAGTCCTAGTGGTATCTGAGTACCAAGAGATACTTGTCTTGTGCACACCTGGCATTATTACACTTATGAATTATATAAAGTCTCATCATTGTAGATTAAGTTATCTCTCTTTGTACGGATGTGGGCATTTATAAGGCTACTCTGACATATGCGCTTTCCCTTTCTGCTGTTGAGATCCTATGATGCTTCAGTTTTGTCCCCATTCATTGTCAGTGGGGACAAAACTGAACTGAAGGGAACGGAGTGCTCCAGAATGCATTCCGTTCCGCTTTATTGCGTTCCCATGACGCACACAAAAACACAGCAAGCAGCGTTTTTGAGTGCGTCCTGGGATGCGGAGCAAGACGGATCCGTCATGACTCACAATAAGTCAATGGTGATGGATCTGTTTTCTCTGACACAATAGTAAACTGATCCGTCCCCCATTGACTTACAATGGTTTTGGAGACTGATCCGTCTTGGCTAGTTTAGAGATAATACAACCAGATCGGTTCATAACGGATGCAGACGGTTGTATTATCCTAACCAAATCGTTTTTACTGTTCCATGACGGATCCAGCAAAAACCCAGATGTGAAAGTAGCCTTAGACCTGCTCTTAACCAATATGCAGGGCCAGTTGGGTGGACACACTTGCTCAGTCAACACTGGGCAGCACTGTGTGTTGAATGTAGACCTCGGGAGTCACAGATCTAGGGAACTTTGGGGTTCCAGTGGCCATACCTCTACTGGTGATACTCTTGTCACAGATGGAAAAACTACACATCTAAATAAAAAGTAGGGTATTTAAAATATTAATCCAATTAAAAAAATATGTGATGGAAGTCTCTATAATACTACTTGCTATTAGATCTGGGTGCCTTAACTTTGAAGTTGGTTGCCTGCGTTTGATGAAGACCTTCAGGAAAACTTTCTGATTGCTCCAATCTTCTTTACTATTATATATGTTTTCAGGAAATTTATTTTTCACTACTATCAACTGATAAAGCTCAGGGACCGTATATTGCTTAGGTCGTACCATGCACTAAAAAGCAAATTGAATAGTCCAAGCCACATTTAACTACTGTAATGTATTTATTTATTTTTTTAATGTATGACCATAATTTATGATATTCAAAATCACACTTTATTTATGGTGGTTGTTTAAAGGGAATGTGTCAACTCTGAAACACTCCCCAAACAAGTGATGTCAAGTCCGGTTATGTAATTTTTATCTCCATGCTCACTTGCATTCTGATCCAACCAGTGGTAAAATACAGAACTCCTGGTGAAAGGGGTTGTCCCACAAAAAATATTCTACAGTTTTTAAACCAGCACCTAGATCTGAATACTTTTGTAATTACATTTAATTAAAAATTTTGTATAGCCACTGAGTTATTCAATAAAATGTATCTGTATAGCGCCACCTGCTGTTTGTTCTTTTTCTTATTTCTTTGACCCGCTCACTGAGATGGTCGTACATTCTCAGTTTTATCCTTCAACTGCCTCCCGAGCTGTGATAGGCAGAGCTGAGACACGCCTCCTGAGCTGTGATAGAGAAAACTGAGATACGCCCCCTGAGCTGTGATAGGGAGAGCTGAGACACGCCCCCTGAGCTGCAGCAGAAAAGACACTCCCCTTGAGCTGTCAGCTTGATAAAAAAACTAGCAGAGCAATGAATGTGGAGATCTCTGGATCCTTGTGAGGTACAGGGCTAGTTCTAGCTTTGTTAGGCTACTTTCACACTAGAGTTTTTGCTGGATCCGTCATGGATTAGCAAAAATGGTTCCGTCTTGATAATACAACCGTCTGCATCCGTTCTGAACGGATCCAGTTGTATTATCTTTTAAATAGCCAAGACGGATCCGTCATGAACACCATTGTAAGTCAATGCGGGACGGATCTATTTTCTATTGTGTCTGAGAAAATCCGTTTGGATCAGTTTCGTCATGCGGACACCAAAATGGAGCAAGCAGCGTTTTAGTGTCAGCCTCTAAAACAGAATGCTGACTGAACTGAAGCGAAACTGATGCATTCTGAATGGATCCTTTTCCATTCAGAATGCATTAGGACAAAACTGATCAGTCTTGAAAGCGTTTTTGCAGATCCATGACGGATCCTGCAAAAACGCTGGTGTGAAAGTAGCTTTAGAAAGAGATTGTCATGTCCTATATGATGTCTGATTTTCATTTTTTACATTAGTAATAGGATAACCCCTTATGTGCATTAGCACAGGAGTTTTCTCACTACAGTTTACTGCTGGCTTATGGGAGCACATCGGAATACCGGTAAGTATGAAGATAAAAATTAGCAGTACATAACAGACTCGGCACCACTTACACTATACACAGCTTACTCTAGTTTCAGGGGTGTTTCAGATCTGACAGATTTATGACCTTGAAATTAGAAAATTCCATCTTGTATGGATAAGTAGAAAACACATTGTAAGCCGTTTCGGTTCCTCTACTGCAGCCAAGTATTAGCAGAATTGTCTCTGTAGACGTTTCCAATCCAGTTTTGGCCTCATCAGTCTGAGACAATCACGTATCCGCTGCAGAATATATTATTTCTTCCTCCTTTTCATTTATGTTTGCATTTTCCCCTGTTTATAAAAATGTAAAAGACAAGAGAGAATCTAATCGGCAAGTAAAATAAAAGAATGCTTTGCATATAGAATGGTTTTATGTAGAGTAAACATGCCAAACATCAATTTCATAGTTTTCATTTGGCAGCGAATGAGAAAATAATGGAGAGCGGGAAAGGAAGGGTAAGTGAGCGGAAAGAAAATTAAGCTTATATGTAGTCAGGGATCGCCTTAGGTTGCAAAGTTTGCATCATCTGCTCATGCTTAAAGGGGTTATCCCATGACTAATGTAAAAAATTAAGATCATACAGTACATCATATAGTACATGACAATTGTAACAAATTGTAACAAAGCTAGAACCAGCCCTGTACCTCACATGGATCCAGAGAGCTCCACATTCATTGCTCTGCTAGATTTATATCAAGCTGGTGGCTCAGGGGGAGTGTCTTTTCTGCTGCAGCTAAGGGGCGTGTCCATGCTCTTCCTATGACAGCTCAGGAGGCGTGTCTCAGCTCTGCCTATCACAGCTCAGGAGGCAGTTGAAGGATAAACTGAGCATGTGCGGCCTTCTCAGTGAGCAGGACAAAGAACTAAGAAAAAGAACAAGCATCAGGTGGCGCTATACAGATACATTTTATTGAATAACTCAGTGGTTATGATTAGAGATGAGCGAGCATGCTCGTCCGAGTTGGTGCTCGTTCGAGCATTAGGGTACTCGTAAGTGCTCGATGCTCGGACGAGCATCTCGCCATGCTCGAGGAAATGGCATCTCCCGCATTTTGAATTTTTGGCGCCTATAACTCAGCCAATCACTAGCCAGGAGACTCTGCGGTACCCCCCAGCATCACGTGGGGCCTTACATGTCGATAGCAGGGGTTGGCTGGCCAGATCAGGTGACCCTGGAATATACTAGTGACGTCCGGCGGTGCTCGGCTCAGAGGCTGTCTGGATGTCGTTAGGGACAGATCTGCTGCGTTTCAGGGAGAGTGTTAGGGCCTGGATTTAGTTCTCTGTTAGGCAGGAGTGATCTCAAAAGAACCCAACAGCCCTTCTAAGGGCTGCAAGACACTTTTTTTTTGTCTTCTGGCTGGGCTGGCTGGCACTAGTAGTGCAGCTATCGCCATATATAACAAACTTAGTTTTTTTGTTGTTTTATCTAAGTGATACAAATCCATTTCATACAGCTGTGTGGAACCATTCTGTGTGTCACAGTTCAGCTGTCCACTCACCACAAACCACAATCCGTATTTTCTGTCCAGGTGACCCATACTGTACGTCACGTAATTAAAAAAGGTCTTTTGCTCTCACTGATACAGCTACATTAGAAAAATCTGAGTGCGACATTTTTCTGGGTTGCAGTCAAAATAGCCACAGTCAGCAGGGGCTGAGTTTGCTCTCTGATATTTTCTGCACGTCACGTTAAAAAAAAATAAAAAAAATAAAAAGTTTTTTTTGTTGTTTTATCTCAGGGATACAAATCCATTTCATACAGCTGTGTGGAACCATTCTGTGTGTCACAGTTCAGCTGTCCAGTCACCACAAACCACAATCCGTATTTTCTGTCCAGGTGACCCATTCTGTACGTCACGTAATTAAAAAAGGTCTTTTGCTCTCACTGATACAGGTACATTAGAAAAATCTCTGTGCGACATTTGTCTGGGTTGCACTTAAGCAGACCAAGTCTGCCTAATCTAATAGTTTCAGTGTAATTGCTCCATACTGCACGGTACGTAATAAAATACGTAATTTTGCTCTAACTTATCCGCCTATATACAAAGCACAATCCGTATTTTCTGTCCAGATGACCCATACTGTACGTCACGTAATTAAAAAAGGTCTTTTGCTCTCACTGATACAGCTACATTAGAAAAATCTGAGTGCGACATTTTTCTGGGTTGCACTTAAGCAGACCAAGTCTGCCTAATCTAATAGTTTCAGTGTAATTGCTCCATACTGCACAGTACATAATAAAATACATAATTTAGCTCTAACTTATCCACCTATATATTAAAGGGAGTCTGTCACCTCCTAGGCCCCTATAAAGCGCTTACATACTCAAATAGCACACCTAATCATAAATCTACTGGTACCTTTGTCTTTTTCTTCAGACTTTTATAAGCTGCAAAAACGCTTTTTAATCCATATGTAAATGAGCACTTGGAAGTGCCCGGAGGCAGTGTTCACGGCCGTGGAGCTCGGGCTCCTGTGCTTTTTTTCTGCTATCCCCGCCCCAGCCACTGCCTCCGCCCACCCTTTTCTGGTGAGATCCCGTGCCTGTCCAGTCTTGGGCCGAGCCGGCGCATGCGCACAGTGATGCCCATTGTGGGCACGGCATCACTGACGCTACTGCGCATGCGCCGGAGCGGCGCGAGCCTGGGCAGGCACGGGATCTCACCAGGAAAGAAGGAGGATTCGAGTGAAGAGGAGGGCGGGAGGAGGCAGTGGTTGGGGCGGGGATAGCAGAAAAAAAAGCACAGGAGCCCGGGCTCCACGGCCGTGAACACTGCCTCCGGGCACTTCCAAGTGCTCATTTACATATGGATTAAAAAGCGTTTTTGCAGCTTATAAAAGTCTGAAGAAAAAGACAAAGGTACCAGTAGATTTATGATTATGTGTGCTATTTGAGTATGTAAGCGCTTTATAGGGGCCTAGGAGGTGACAGACTCCCTTTAACTTGTTCAGATTGAACAAGTCTGTGGGTTTCAGTACAGCAGGCCCATTTTTTTGTTTTTGGTATATATAATACACTTATATACAGAAAATGTTGAACCCCAGGGCTAAGGGTCGAGGACGAGGGCGTGGGCATTCAATTACTGCAGGGGGCAGAGGCCGTGGTCCTGGGCAGAGTGAGACAGTACCTGCTGATGAGGGAGCAGGGGAACGCCGCAGAGCTACACTCCCTAGCTTCATGTCTCAATTTACAGGGACACGTGGTAGAGGACTGTTGAAACCACAACAGTGCGAATAGGTGATGTCGTGGATTGCGGACAATGCTTCAAGTAATTTGTCCACCAGTCAGTCTTCCACGCAGTCCACCCACGTTACCCAAGGGAGCACTCCTCTGGCTCCTCCAACCTCCTTCTCCCCAGTCTGCCCCCTCCCAGGAAAATTTGGAATGCGATCCGGCATACTCTGAGGAACTGTTTTCTGGACCCTTCCCAGAGTCACAAACCACTTCTCAGGTTGCTGCTGACCTCTTTCCCGATGCCCAAGTTTTCCAACTGTCGCAGTCTGTGGGTGATGACATTGTTGGCAGAGGGCGTGGTTCTGTGGGCCAAGTAGCGGGGGAGAGGAGGCGAGCAGGCAGCTTGTCCAGCACTGGCAGGGGAACGCTCTCCAAGGCCTTTGCCAGTTTTATGTCACCCCAGCATGACACTGTCACCTGTCCCCAGTCTAGGCAGAGTAGGGGGGAGCTGTACAGGAAGATGGTGAGGGAGTACCTAGCTGACCATACCAACGTCCGGACCGATCACTCTGCTCCATACAACTACTGGGTTTCAAAGCTGGACACGTGGCCTGAACTGGCGCTGTACGCCTTGGAGGTGCTGGCCTGCCGTGCCGCTAGCGTGTTGTCAGAGCGGGTATTCAGTGCAGCTGGTGGCGTCATCACCGATAAGCATACACGCCTGTCAACTGACAGCGCTGACAGGCTGACGCTTATTAAAATGAACAAAGCCTGGATTTCACCGGAATTCGGGGGAAAACAGCTAAAGAATAAGATTCCTTATGTATCCGATTCCTCTTCTCTACTCCTCCTACTCCTCCTCCTTGTCGTCTTTGCCTAACGCTGACCCAAAAAACGCAATTTTTTAGAGGGCCAACTGGCACTCTTTTACGACAATTTTTCAGGAGGGCCCCCTACAGGCCCTCTCTCTAAACAATTTTTCCGGAGGGCCACCTACAGGCCCTCTCTCTAAACAATTTTTCCGGAGGTCCACCTACAGGCCCTCTCTCCAAATAATTTTTCCGGAGGGCCACCTACAGGCCCTCTCTCTAAACAATTTTTCCGGAGGTCCACCTACAGGCCCTCTCTCTAAACAATTTTTCCGTAGGGCCACCTACAGGCCCTCTCTCCAAACAATTTTTCCGCAGTGTCAACTACAGACAGTGTAAAACAATGTTTCAGGAGCGTCAAACAGACAGGAGGCGCAAGTACCGACATTTAAAGAAATTTTTTTTGCTAAGGGTCGACTTTATGTACTCCGAAAAGAAAAAAATTTTTGGAGGCTCAACAAAAGCCATTTCACTGCATTCTTAGTCGGACAAAGTCATTGGTGGTGTAACCTCCATGCTGTGTCAGGCTAAATTTTTGGGTGCTTCACCAGCTACCGCATACTAACTCAGTCACTCTGTTGTCACCGCCATGCTGCGTCAGGCTAAATTTTTGGGTGGCTCACCTGCTACCTCATCTAACTTGGTCACTTGTTGGTGTCACCGCCATGCTGTGTCAGGCTTATGCCTGCATCTTGTGGCTGGGGATAGGAGAGCAGTGCCAGCATGGGCATGGGTGATGGACCTTCGTTGCACCTATCTGGGTGCTTCCCTAACATGTGATGGGCATGTGCCTCGCCTTTCTTGGTCTGGGTGAGCACAATTGCCATGAGGGTAACCACCAGGCTGTTGCAGGAGAATTTGGGGTAATGGTGGGATTAGGCAGCCTCAGAGGCATCCATGCATGCTGCCCCTGCTGTTTTCTGTCCATTTCCGTGGTGTTTCCATCATTTTCTGAGGTTTCCAGGTTTTCACCCAGCCTTCCCTAGGCAGAGCCTTGGTCCCCTGCAAAAATGCTCGAGTCTCCCATTGACTTCAATGGGGTTCGTTACTCGAAACGAGCACCCGAGCATCGGGAAAAGTTTGTCTCGAATAACGAGCACCCGAGCATTTTAGTGCTCGCTCATCTCTAGTTATGATACATTTTTAATTACATGCAATTACAAAAGTATTCAGATCCAGGTGCTGAAAGCTGTAGAATATTTTCATGGGACAAACCCTTTAAGGAGGCATTACCAGTGGCCTGGCAACCTAAAGCTTGAGACAAAGAATTTTGAAGAAATTTAATATTAACCCTTTCAGCCTCAGAAGATTTTTCCATTTTTGCGTTTCCGTTTTTTAATCCCTGTCTTCCCAGATCCATAACTTTATTTTTCTGTTCACATAGCCGTATGAGAGCTTGTTTTTTGCTGGAGCAGTTGTATTTTCTAATGGCACTATTTATAATAGCATACAATGTAGTGGGAAGCTGGAAAAAATTTTTAAATGGGGTAAAATTGGAAAAACATCGCAATTCTGACACAGTTTTATGGTTTTAGTTTATATGTAGGGATGAACAAACTTGTGTTTTACAAGTTTGAGTTCAGCGTTCGGGTTTTATTACAATTCCGATATGGATTCCGTTACCATGGGCCATAATGGAATTCTATGATAGAATGCAGAACAGAAACCAGATGGATGCGTTATGTGGCCCATAGACTTCTATTATGATGGAATGCCTCTTAAAGGGGTTGTCTGAGTTCAGAGCTGAACCCGGACATACCCATATTTTCACCCAGACATCCCCACTAAGTTGAGCATCGGAGCAGTTCAGTTCAGTTCAGTTCCGAAGGCATTTTCAGGAGATCCAATGACATACCAGGCTCTCCTTAGGGCTGCCAGGCGGAGGCTTCCACCCAGCAGTCAGCCCGGTGACATCACTGGCACTTATGGGCGGGCTTTAGTGCTGCCTTAGCCTGTGAAATGACTAGGGCAGCGCTAAAGCAGGCCCATCAGAGAAGGTGACATCACTCAACACACTGCTGACCGGAAGCCTCTGCCAAGCAGTGTGACTAGGTAAATAAACAGGCCCTTGCCTTGTGCTGGAGAGAGCATCGGAGCATGAAATGATGCTCATCTTAGTGGGACTGTCTGGGTGAAAATAGCTCTGAACCTGGACAACCCCTTTAAAGGCATTCCGTCATAGAATTCCGTTATGGTCCGTGGTAACGGAATCTATATTGAACCCTGAATTCGAACTTGTAAAACACAAGTTCACTCATCCCTATTTATGTCATTGACTCATTTCTTATGCAGTAAAACTGACTTGTTATCTTCATTTTCTGGATCAGTACGATTACAACAATACCACATTTATATAGTTGTACTTAAGCTTTAATACTGACAAAAACAAAACAAGTAAAAGCTTTGGAATTGTTTTCCTTTTCATCACCATATTCTGAACCCCCCCCCCTAACTTTATGTCTACGGAGCTGTGTGAAGGTTCATGAATTGGAGGTGAGGTGGTAGTTTTTATTGATACCATTTTGTAGTGTGTATGACTTTTTGATAACGTTGTATTAAATTTTTTGGGAGGTGAAGAAATGAAAAAATGGTGACTGAACCATTCATCATACGGGATAAAAATGTGTTATGGTGTTTTTGGATGCAGCAATACCTGTGATGTTTATTTTTTAATTGTTTATTTATTTTAATTTTAATCAAGGGGATAGGGAGGTGATTCGAATTTTCATTTTTTTAAAAATATTTTTGAAAACTTTTTTTTCCTCTTTTTATGTCACCCACTGTTCACTGGCAGTAAAAATTATGTTACTATTATTTTGTGGTCACTACAATTACATCTGTGTTTTGGTCCTGTGTACATATGTGTTCACATTGCTGAGAAATATTATGGTTAAATACATGCAAATGAGCCTCTAGGAGCAACGGGGGAGTTGTCATTACATCTAGAGGCCCTGCTCTCTCTGCAATTGCTGAGCCCTCTGCACTTTGATTGACAGGACTGGGCAGTGAAAACATCATCATGACTGGCTCCTAGAGGCTCATTTGCATATAATAAAACATCATTTTTCTCAGCAATGCGGGCACATATGAACATGGGACCAACACAGATGTCTTCAGATGCCAAGTGCACATGTAACAGGTCAGCCAGTGTCATAGGTACAAATCTGCTGACAGATGCCCTTTAATGCTTTTTGAATAAAAAAACTTTTTTATAAAAATTATCTTTGCATCACCATAGTCTGACACTTTTTAATATTTCTGTCTACAGAGGTGAGTAAGGACTCTTTTTTGAGGGGAGATCTGTAGCTTTTATTGATACCATTTTGGGAGGGGTGTATGATTTTTGATCACTTTTATTTAATTTATTTTGGGAGCTGAAGCAACCAAAAAACAGCGAGTCGGACACTTTTTTTCCCCCATTACACCGTTCACACTTTGCATGTTTTTGAAAGTGGCGATACCAATGATCTTTATTTTTTATTGTTTATTTTTATATTCAAAGTGGGAAAAGTGGGGTAATCTAAATCCTTACATTTTTTATATTTGTAAATAAAATGTAACATTTTTTAATTAACCGTCTCCCCGGGGTATTTGGACATGTGATTGTTAGATTGCTTATACAGTAGACTGCAATGGTTTACCATTGCAGTCTATAATAAAATCACTCTGTTCTAATCACAGGGCTCTTTACCTAGGCGTTGCATGTCACTGCTACTTAGACAATGAACATCATATTATTTTTGCCATGTACTGTGGTAGCGACACTGTATAGCAGTGGTTATGAGGCAACTATATGGGAGCGTTCTTTGGCCCATGTACAGAACTAAAATTTAGACATATTACTGTACGGTGCTTATAACGCACTGTATTTTATGGTCATTAGAAAACTGTAGTGAAGTTCACCACATGGGAGGATGGGTGCCAACAAAAGTTATTGTAAAGGGCACCATTTAGCATAAGGCTTTCCTGCAGATAAATTTATCATCAAAAGTAACCTTCTAACACCTGAGTAATCCAGAGCTGCATTCACAGTTCTGCTGGTTGGGAATAGTCAATAAACTTATTAGCAGGCATACTTCTAGCTGCTTAGCTTTGATCTATAGTGCAGTTAGCTTCAGTACAGGAAATTACTGAAGAATAACTGTGCAAAAAAATGAAATATTATAGATTGCAAATCACCAGAACGATCTCTGTGCAGCAAGGAATGCTGGGAGATTTTAGAAGGAACGCAGTACACTACGGGATGTAATTCAGGATAAGTACTCGATAAGTAACACAATGTACTGTATTTATAAAGCTCCACAACTTTTTATCTAGATTCGTTCTACGGGGGAAATTATCATGCCATATACTCTTGAACTCTAGCTACAAAAAGTTGCAAAATTGGACCTTTCGATAATTGCATGGGGAAGTGGTGGTGGTTAGCCTGTCCAGCTGATTTATCATCTAAATTGTCGCCATCTTACTCCAGTAAAGGGGCGGTGTAGAAAGTGGAGGAACGTCTCAAGACGTAATGATGCACCAAATTTAATACATTTGGCACAATGCAAAGCAAACTTTATGTAAACTAAAATGGTGATGAAAGGGTAAAATACCTAATCATGAATTTCATAATCTATAGTCTACATCACTAACAGGAACAGTGGTGCTCATGTTACCTGCACTTTAGTTGGAGGAGGGTTAAGAAAAAAGATTATGGGGCTCTCAGCACGTTACATTCTCTACTTGGGACTCAAGCCAAAGGCCCACCCATGCCCTTTCCATCCATGACGTCTCTTGACATCTTCTTAATAGAAAGATGGAAGAAAAGAAGAGTGATGTACACAAAAGACAAGATTTGGGAGAAAGTAAAGGTGTGGAAAGGAATAAAGGTGAAGGAAAGGGTGGTATCCAAGAAAAAAGTTGGGATGGCAAAAAAGGAGTGAAGAGTTAAAGGGGTTGTCTCGTTTCATTAGATAGCATTTATTAGGTAGAGAAAGGTAATACAAGCCACTTACTAATGTATTGTGATTCTCCATATTGCTTCCTTCGCTGGCTAGATTCAGTTTTCCATCACATTATACACTGCTTGTTTCCGTGGTTACGACCACCCTGCAATCCATCAGTGGTGGTCGTGCTAAATGATAAATGCCATTTACTGAAGTGAGACAACCCCTTTAAGAGAACAGAAGCAATTTGAATGAATGAATGTATCGATATGTACCGTATTATGTATGTAGCTTTTGTTTAACAATGTGTGTATGCGCTTAATCGAAGACACAGTGAATGTAAGTCAATGGTCAGAAAAGTATCCATAGATTAGTCCCAGGAGGAGATGGAGTACGGCTGCTTCTCCAGAGACCAGAGAGTAGCAGGGCAGCTGCATACAAGCAAACTACCACTCAAACCAAGCAAATGCTTTGGGCCCCAGAGATCTGGGGACACCCACTGGCCATAAGCAATTAGAAGAAATGGGCACATATACCGCCTGTGCAGCCGGTTAAGTTGCACAAGGGCCCAAAGGGGAAGTGGCAGAAGTGCCCGGGCTGCATTGCTAAGCAAGCCCATGGGGGCAGAACTTAAAGGTGTGATGGGGCAGAACAAAAGAGGCAGAGCTTAGGGGTGCAATAGCTGCCCCCAGACATAGCTTTGCTTTGGGCCCCAGAAATGTTAAATTTCCCCCTGGCTATATGAGGAATGCCATCTATGAGTATAGTGATTAATGTTACTACAGGGGCGTAACTACCATAGTGGCAGACCATGTGACTGCTATGGGGCCCAGGGCAAGAGGGGGCCCAGTTGGGATCATCCCCTCTTCTACTGGGAGTGAAAACTTTGTCAGGACTCTACTCTAAAGGAACAACTTTTAGCAAATGAGGCAGTGGAAAAATGGCTCAAGGGTCATTGAAAGGGGCTTAGACAGAAACCCTTCTGTCCTGTGTGGGAGGCCTGGTTTGATCCTTGCTATGCAGGGCTGTGGAGTCAGTAAGCCAAAGCCCCAACTCCAACTCCGACTCTTCAATTTCCCCTGACTCCGACTCCCAATCCGACTCTGACTCCCTCATACATGGCACATGTTTAAGTGATAACTTTAAACAAACTTTGCATAAATCAATAGTACAGATACAGTGGAGGAAATAAGTATTTGATCCCCCACTGACTTTTAAAGTTTTAATACTAAAAAATAAATGAAACGTCTCATAATTTTATGCCAGCTTTATTTTAACAGTGCCACACAGAATATCAAAAGAAAAACGGAGAAAATTACATGAAATGAGAAATAAAAAATAATTTTCTTTGAGGGAAATAAGTATTTGATCCCCTAGGAAAACATCATTTAATACTTGGTGGCAAAACCCTTGTTGGCAAACACAGCAGTCAGACGTTTCTTATAGTTTTTTATAAGGTTTGCACACACTTCAGGAGTAATTTTGGCCCACTCCTCTCTGCAAATCATCTCCATATCCTTAAGGTTTTTAGGCATGCATTTGGAAACGCGAAGCTTCAGCTCTCTCCATAGATTTTCGATGGGATTGAGGTCAGGAGACTGGCTAGGCCATTCCATGACCTTGATATGCTTTTTATGGAGCCACTCCTTTGTTTCCTTGGCTGTATGTTTTGGGTCGTTGTCGTGCTGAAAGACCCATCCACGACCCATTTTCAGTGCCCTGGCGGAGGCAAGGAGGTTGTCACCCAGGATTTTGCGATACATGGCCCCGTTCATCTTCCCGTCAATGCGGTGAAGTTGGCCTGTGCTCTTAGAAGAAAAACACCCCCAAAACATAATACTTCCAGATGGTATTCTTAGGGTCATATTCTGTATTTTTCTTCCTCAAAACACGTCGAGTTGAGTTGAGGCCAAAGAGCTCAATTTTGGTCTCATCTGACCACAGCACCTTCTCCCAGTTTCTCTCGGAGTCATTAATATGTTCATTGGCAAACTTGAGGCGGGCCTGGACATGAGCCTTCTTGAGTAGAGGAACCTTGCGTGCACTGCAGGATTTTAAACCATTACGTCTCAGTGTATTACCAATGTTTTTTTTGGAGACTGTGGTCCCAGCTGCCTTGAGATCATTACTCAGCTCCTCCCGTGTAGTTCTTGGCTGATTTTTAGCCTTTCTCATGATCAATAAGACTCCACGAGGTGACATCTTGCATGGAGCTCCAGGCCTGGGTCGATTGACAGTAATGTTGTACTTCTTCCACTTCCGAATAATTGCACCAACAGTTGTCACCTTCTCATCCAGCTTCTTACTTATGGCTTTGTAGCCCATTCCAGCCTTGTGTAGGTCAACAATTTTGTCCCTGACATCTTTAGACAGCTCTTTAGTCTTGCCCATGGTGGAGATGTTGGAGTGTCACTGAGACTGTTGGCAGGTGGCCTTTTATACAGGTGACAATTTGGGACACGCGTCTCTCATCCCGGTAACGACTTCACTGTGATTAGGGTGTGTCAGTGGTCTGTGGGAGCCAACATTAGTCATGGTTTTACTAGGGGATCAAATACTTATTTCCCTCAAAGAAATGCAAATTATTTTTTATTTCTCATTTCATGTAATTTTCTCCATTTTTCTTTTGATATTCTATGTGGCATTGTTAAAATAAAGCTGGCATAAAATTATGAGACATTTCATTTATTTTTTAGTATTAAAACTTTTAAAGTCAGTGGGGGATCAAATACTTATTTCCTCCACTGTATGTCATGACAAAAAGAGTTTGTAATATATGTTTTACTAGATATCTTTACTCTGAACTTTCAGTATCGGGCTTCTCTGGGTACAGCTCACTAAGGGATTGATCTATGAAAACTGTCTAGGTCTAAGACTTTCTTTGTTGCCCATAGCAACCAATAAGAGCTCCCCTTTCATTTCTCCAGAGCACTATATAAAATGAAAGGGGTGCTCTAATTGTTTTCTATGGTCAACAAAGAAACTTCTACACCTAGACAGTTTTCATACATAAGGCCCTAGGTGTTTTACATCAGAGGAAAAGCAAACTAAAACATAAAGCAGACAGTCAGAACATGCATTGGACAAGTGATTTATGCACAGTTTATTGAAAGTTTAGATATACTAAGAAGTACTTGCCTTAAAGGGGTTTTCTCAGCACATTGATTCACTAGCTGACAGGCAGTTTGCACTCACATGTCTCCTCAGGCTGTTAGGGGGTCTCCAGCAGTTATTATATATTAACTTGCTCTGACAGAGCAGGAGGTTGTGATCCCTAACACAATTACAGGTAAAGCCATCCTTCTCAGTCCTCACAAAACATTTTGCTTACTGCAGGTAATCTCACTCAGAGCTCAGTCCCATCATTCCGTGGGGGAGAGGTCACTCCTGCTCTCAGCCAATCAGATAACAGTCTTTCTGGTCTGAAGGTTACCATAGAAACCTGTGTGCAGTGAGAGACCTGCTAAACTGTCTATAGTTCATGACTAAAGTAAAATCTACTGAGCACTAGAGATGAGTGAGTAGTGAAATATTCGAAAGTTCGAAATTCGATTCGAATAGACCGCGAAATTCGACTATTCGACCGAATATCGAATCCCATTAAAGTCTATGGGAAAAAAATGCTCGCCACTTGGAAATCTCAATTCGACCACTTGGAGGTCACCAAGTCCACCCTGAAACCTCAGAAAAGGATGCCAACACTGCTGGAATGCAACTGGGACAGCAGGGGAAGCATGTCTGGGTGCATATAACGCGCCCAAGTCGCACTATTACGCCACTATCACAGCCTCTCAACAATACACTCCAAAGACAATCTAACCTCTCTGTAAAGTGAGACCATACAAGGAAACCTTCTTTCCTCTACATTGCCATGGACCCCAAGCCAAACTAGACAAAAAAGAAGATGAAATTCTGCACCCCTTAAAATCACGTTGCCTATGACAACCACAGATGGCATAGGCAAGGGGGAAAGCAATCAAGCCATCACTATTTTTCCCTCTGTGCCATCCCTGCCTTGCCCAGGTACATGTCCCAAAACATCATCCACGCCCGAGTAACACGGTTACTGCAAAAGGCCATTTGACCACCAACACTTTGGTTTGAGGCCGGGGATGCTACATCTCCCTGACAGCACACTGGGTGAATGTTGTGGAGGCGGGGACGGGCAAACCTGCTACCCCCACCCAAGTTTGGGGCCTTGGTTCTGTCTGGATTTCCGCAACCCTTACAGACAGCTCGGCAAACCCCTCCTTCTCCTTCTAGATTCTCCTTTTAAATCTGTCCACCACCCAGTCAAGTCCACAAAGTCCAGTCTCGTCGATAGCCTGCAGAAACTGCAGGGACCTCACTCTGACCCTCCTTCCTCCCACCCTGCCCAATGTTATCAACCCAGTGTTCCCACCCATGCAAGAATCGCAGGAGCTATCTGAGGATTTTGTTTGTTCTGATGCCCAAACACTGGAGCAAGCTCCATCTCTAGCTGATGGTGGTGTGGAACGGGCACTAAAGTGTAAAATGATTAGGGACGAAGATGAGACACAGTTGCCAGCAAGGGAGGCTGTTGGAGCAAAGTGAGGCAGTGTAAGAGGAGGTGGTTGAGTATGACGGTGACCCGACCTGGCCCAGTGTCATGTCTAGCAGGTAAAGCAGTGGGGATGTTGAGGGATGCGTAGGACCGCAAAAGGCAGGAAGAGGCCGTGGGCTGGCCAGAGGCTCATGGAGAAGGCAGGCTAGAGCCCGCAGGGCCGCATCTCTTCCCTATAACAGGCCCCCACACAAAGCTCTCCCATCGAGGGCTCTTAGGTCCTTGTTGTGAAAATATTTTAATGAGTGCGCAAAGTTAGCTTGAGGTGAGCCCTCGAAAAAATTATATGGTGGCCCAAGAGGTGAGACCTCTTAAAAATTGTATTAAGGCCCAAGAGGTGAGCCATAATAAAAATTGTTTGTAGGCCCAAGAGGTGAGACGTCTTAAAAATTGTGTGGAGGCTAAAGAGGTGAGATCTCTTAAAAATTATGTGGAGGCCCAAGAGGTGAGACCTCTTAAAAATTATGTGGAGGCCCAAGAGGTGAGACCTCTTAAAAATTATGTGGAGGCCCAAGAGGTGAGACCTCTTAAAAATTGTTTGTAGGCCCAAGAGGTGAGCCATGAGAAAAATTGTTTGTAGGCCCAAGAGGTGAGACCTCTTAAAAATTATGTGGAGGCCCAAGAGGTGAGACCTCTTAAAAATTATGTGGAGGCCCAAGAGGTGAGACCTGTTAAAAATTATGTGGAGGCCCAAGAGGTGAGACCTCTTAAAAATTATGTGGAGGCCCAAGAGGTGAGACCTCTTAAAAATTATGTGGAGGCCCAAGAGGTGAGACCTCTTAAAAATTTTGTGGAGGCCCAAGAGGTGAGACCTCTTAAAAATTATGTGGAGGCCCAAGAGGTGAGACCTCTTAAAAATTATGTGGAGGCCCAAGAGGTGAGACCTCGATAAAATTATGTGGAGGCCCAAGAGGTGAGACCTCTTAAAAATTATGTGGAGGCCCAAGAGGTGAGACCTCTTAAAATTGTGGAGCCCAAGAGGTGAGACCTCTTAAAAATTATGTGGAGGCCCAAGAGGTGAGACCTCGATAAAATTATGTGGAGGCCCAAGAGGTGAGACCTCGATAAAATTATGTGGAGGCCCAAGAGGTGAGACCTCGATAAAATTATGTGGAGGCCCAAGAGGTGAGACCTCTTAAAAATTATGTGGAGGCCCAAGAGGTGAGCCATAAATATATAATTTTTTTTATTTACGGAGCAATTCTACGGCGGTTAAGGAGGAGGAGGTGGAGGAGGAAATGGCACTTCATACAGATGGCACTTCACTTTTGGCTGCTTTCCACTGTTGGAGAAGCAAAGTCCGGGTCAATCCACTTGCTGTTCATTTTGATTAGCGTCAGCCTGTCGGCACTGTCGGTTGACAGGCGGCTGCGCTTATCGGTTATAATGCCCCCGGCTGCGCTGAACACCCTTTCGGATAGCACGCTGGCGGCAGGGCAGGCAAGCACCTCCAAGGCGTACAGGGACAGTTCCAGCCACGTGTCCAACTTGGAGACCCAGTAAGTGTAGGACGCCGAGGGATTGGGGAGGACAGGGTTACGGTCTGCCAGGTACTCCCGCAACATCCGCCGATACTTGTCCCTCCTGCTGATAGCGGGCCCCGCAGTGATGGAAGTTGCACGAGGGGGTGCCATGAACGTGTCCCACACCTTGGAGAGTGTTCCCCTGGTGGCTGTGGGCCTGATCGATGTTGAGGGACTCTGGGAGACCCTCTCCTCTCTGCCGCCAGTGATGGTGGGTGGGAAAATCTCCATCATGTTCTGCACGAGTTCCCTCTGGTATTCCAGCAATCGATTCGTCCTCTCCTCTACCGGAATAAAAGAGGAGACGTTATCTTTATACCAGGGGTCCAGGATTGCGAAGACCCAGTACAGTTTGTTCTCCACTATCCGGACAACACGTGTGTCCCGGGAAAAGCAGCCCAGCATGAAGTCAGCCATGTGTGCCAGACTCTGAATAGGCATGACGTCACTGTCCCCACCAGAAGGATCACTTGCCATTTCCTCCTCTTCCTCTTCCGCCTCCTCTCCGCCCCATCCGCGCTGAACCAATGGGACGCACACAGCCTGACTGCTACCCTCGCCGCCAGCATCCTCCTCCTCTTCCACAGCCACCTCCACGTCGTCCTCCTCCTCCTCATCCTCCTCCTCCTCCTGCAACTGCCACCGAGAAGCAGACAAAAGTGTGGTCTGACTGTGTAGCTCCGTTGCGTCTCCTCCTACCCCCGTCTCCTCTGCGTGCAATGCGTTCTCCCTTATTGCGATGAGCGATTCTTTAAGGACGCATAGGAGCGGGATGGTTACGCTCACTATAGCGTCCTCGCTGCTGACCTTCTTGGTGGACTCCTCAAAGATACGCAGTACATTGCATATGTCTGCCATCCATGGCCACTCGTGGTTGGCAAACTGAGGGAGCTGAGTTGGAGGCACGCGTGGATTCATAATCTGGTACTCCATCAATGCTCTCTGCTGCTCACACACCCTGGCCAACATGGAATAGGTGGAATTCCAGCGAGTCGGCAGGTCGCACAACAGCTGATGTTCAGGCAAATGGAGGCGTTGCTGGAGTTTTTTTAAGCTAGCAGCAGCTACAGTTGACTTCCGAAAGTGAGCGCACAAGCGCCGCACTTTCACCAGTAGCTCTGCCAGGTTGGGGTAAGTCTTTAGAAATTTTTGGACTACCAGATTAAAAACGTGGGCCAGGCATGGTACGTGATTGAGTTCGGCAAGCTCCAGAGCCGCCACCAGGTTACGGCCGTTATCGCACACGACCATGCCTGGTCCTAGCTGCAGCGGCGACAGCCATATCTCTGTCTGCTGCAATATGGCGTCCCTCACCTCTGGGGCGCTGTGCTTCCTGTCGCCCAAGCTGATGAGCTTAAGCACCGCCTGCTGACGTCTCCCCGCGCCAGTGATGCAACGCTTCCAGCTAGCGGCTGAGGGCGATGTTAAGGCAGAGGAGGAGGAGGAGGAGGAAGAGGAGGGGGGTTTATCAGAACCCGTGCTGGCAATCTTGGGCGGGGGTGGTAGGTAGGCCGTCTCTGTTTGCGACCCCGTCCCCGCTTCCACAACATTCACCCAGTGTGCCGTCAAAGAGATGTATCGTCCCTGGCCGCAAGCGCTTGTCCACGAGTCGGTGGGGGAGCTTCGCGCGACTGCCCGCTGCCGGGAACAGCTTCGGCCCTGCTGGCTGTGGCCTCACTTCTCTGTCTGGACTGTCCTCTGCCTGTGGACATCCCTCTGCCTGTGGACATCCCTCTGCCTGTGGACATCCCTCTGCCTCTGGACATCCCTCTGCCTCTTGCTGCCTTTTTCGGTGCTGCGTAGACCACCACCTCTCCACTGCTTTCCCCGCTGGACATCACCCCTGGCCAAGTGGGGTCGGTCATTTCGTCATCCACCACCTCCTCTTCCTCACTCTGCTCCTCCTCCTGCCCACTGGACATTCCAACAGCATCCCTTAATGGCAACTGCATCTCATCATCATCATCACTCATGATAACAGATGCTGGTTCAGGGTCCACATCAGCAGGAGATGGCAAAAACTCAAGTGTTTGGGCATCACTACAAACAAATTCCTCTGCTAGCTCCTGGGATTCTTCCGGCACATCTGAAAAAGGACCCGAAAAGAGCTCCTGGGAGGGGTCAATGGTGGGATGACTCTATTGGCCAGGTGTGGAGGAAGGAGGGTCAGAGTGAGACTGTGTGGATGACTGGCTGGTGGACAACTGTGTGAAAGCGCTATCGGCTATCTATTGCACCACCTGTTCAACCTGCTCAGGCCTCAACAGCGGTGTAACCCGCCCCCTGCTTAACTGTCCCATAAAGGCAGGGATTCTGGATGAGCGGGATCCTGGCTGACCCTCACCAGCACGCATTGTATCCCCACTGGCTTCAACAAGGCCCCCAACAGCATTTCCGCGCCCCCGTCCTCGTCCACGTCCTATTCCGCTAGCCCCCCTCCGCATTTTATTTTTTTTTGGTTACAATATTTTGCCTTCACAGCCGTGTACTAACAGATCAGACGGTGTGTATTAACACCAGGTATATAAAATTATTTTGCAAGAGAACGCACAGTACAGTTGCCAATAAAAAGGCCTATATATTTTATATTTCGAGGTACACAGCCGTGTACTAACAGATCAGACGGTGTGTATTAACACCAGGTATATAAAATTATTTTGCAAGAGAACGCACAGTACAGTTGCCAATAAAAAGGCCTATATATTTTATATTTCAAGGTACACAGCCGTGTACTAACCTTTCAGACGGTGTGTATTAACACCAGGTATATAAAATTATTTTGCAAGAGAACGCACAGTACAGTTGCCAATGAAAAGGCCTATATATTTTATATTTCGAGGTACACAGCCGTGTACTAACTGTTCAGACGGTGTGTATTAACACCAGGTATGTAAAATTATTTTGCAAGAGAACGCACAGTACAGTTGCCAATGAAAAGGCCTATATATTTTATATTTCGAGGTACACAGCCGTGTACTAACAGATCAGACGGTGTGTATTAACACCAGGTATATAAAATTATTTTGCAAGAGAACGCACAGTACAGTTGCCAATGAAAAGGCCTATATATTTTATATTTCGAAGTACACAGCCGTGTACTAACTGTTCAGACGGTGTGTATTAACACCAGGTATATAAAATTATTTTGCAAGAGAACGCACAGTACAGTTGCCAATGAAAAGGCCTATATATTTTATATTTCGAGGTACACAGCCGTGTACTAACAGATCAGACGGTGTGTATTAACACCAGGTATATAAAATTATTTTGCAAGAGAACGCACAGTACAGTTGCCAATGAAAAGGCCTATATATTTTATATTTCGAGGTACACAGCCGTGTACTAACAGATCAGACGGTGTGTATTAACACCAGGTATATAAAATTATTTTGCAAGAGAACGCACAGTACAGTTGCCAATAAAAAGGCCTATATATTTTATATTTCAAGGTACACAGCCGTGTACTAACTTTTCAGACGGTGTGTATTAACACCAGGTATATAAAATTATTTTGCAAGAGAACGCACAGTACAGTTGCCAATGAAAAGGCCTATATATTTTATATTTCAAGGTACACAGCCGTGTACTAACTGTTCAGACGGTGTGTATTAACACCAGGTATGTAAAATTATTTTGCAAGAGAACGCACAGTACAGTTGCCAATGAAAAGGCCTATATATTTTATATTTCAAGGTACACAGCCGTGTACTAACTGTTCAGACGGTGTGTATTAACACCAGGTATATAAAATTATTTTGCAAGAGAACGCACAGTACAGTTGCCAATGAAAAGGCCTATATATTTTATATTTCGAGGTACACAGCCGTGTACTAACTGTTCAGACGGTGTGTATTAACACCAGGTATATAAAATTATTTTGCAAGAGAACGCACATTACAGTTGCCAATGAAAAGGCCTATATATTTTATATTTCGAGGTACATAGCCGTGTACTAACAGATCAGACAGTGTGTATTAACACCAGGTATATAAAATTATTTTGCAAGAGAACGCACAGTACAGTTGCCAATAAAAAGGCCTATATATTTTATATTTCAAGGTACACAGCCATGTACTAACTTTTCAGACGGTGTGTATTAACACCAGGTATATAAAATTATTTTGCAAGAGAACGCACAGTACAGTTGCCAATGAAAAGGCCTATATATTTTATATTTCAAGGTACACAGCCGTGTACTAACTGTTCAGACGGTGTGTATTAACACCAGGTATGTAAAATTATTTTGCAAGAGAACGCACAATACAGTTGCCAATGAAAAGGCCTATATATTTTATATTTCAAGGTACACAGCCGTGTACTAACTGTTCAGACGGTGTGTATTAACACCAGGTATATAAAATTATTTTGCAAGAGAACGCACAGTACAGTTGCCAATGAAAAGGCCTATATATTTTATATTTCAAGGTACACAGCCGTGTACTAACTGTTCAGACGGTGTGTATTAACACCAGGTATATAAAATTATTTTGCAAGAGAACGCACAGTACAGTTGCCAATAAAAGGCCTATATATTTTATATTTCAAGGTACACAGCCGTGTACTAACTGTTCAGACGGTGTGTATTAACACCAGGTATATAAAATTATTTTGCAAGAGAACGCACAGTACAGTTGCCAATGAAAAGGCCTATATATTTTATATTTCAAGGTACACAGCCGTGTACTAACTGTTCAGACGGTGTGTATTAACACCAGGTATGTAAAATTATTTTGCAAGAGAACGCACAGTACAGTTGCCAATGAAAAGGCCTATATATTTTATATTTCAAGGTACATAGCCGTGTACTAACTGTTCAGACGGTGTGTATTAACACCAGGTATATAAAATTATTTTGCAAGAGAACGCACAGTACATTTGCCAATAAAAAGGCCTATATATTTTATATTTCAAGGTACACAGCCGTGTACTAACTTTTCAGACAGTGTGTATTAACACCACGTATATAAAATTATTTTGCAAGAGAACGCACAGTACAGTTGCCAATGAAAAGGCCTATATATTTTATATTTCTAGGTACACAGCCGTGTACTAACTGTTCAGACGGTGGGTATTTACACCTGGTATACAAAAAGGGTATTGCAGGCACACAGAACCCAGAACACTAGAGCCAAATAAACTGTATTTAAAAAAAAAAAAAAAAAGTACACAGCCGTATACTGCCAGAAGATCAGATGGTGCATATACACACTAGGTATATAACAGGGTTTTGCAGCCAAAAAGAACGCAGAACAGTAGTGCCAAATATAGTTTGGTATGTAGCAGAGCACCTAATACACCACTAATGCCTCTCTCTGTCCCTACTCCAGCAGCTATCCCTGAATACAGCAGCCGTTCTCTGTAAAGTGTATATTGTAGTAAAGCTATCACTGTACTGCACTATAGTAGCCCTGATAAGGGCTTTTAATCACGATCCTGCCTGTCCAACAGCTAAAACCTGTCTCTCCCTTCTCCAGCCTCTGTCCCTGACTAAGTTCACGCAGCATATGCGAACAAGCAGGAAGAGCTGAGTTTTTATGATTCGAGGTCACATGGTTTTTCCAGCCAATGCATGTAGACGCCGTTTTCGCGCTGCCAGCGTGCTCAGCGGGCCTGTAATACCCCCCCTGCATGGTGATTGGTGGAAAAAGAGCGCCTGGGAAGGTGGGAGGGGAAACGAATTCTAAGTGCGCCATCGCCGTTATACTCGAACGAAATCAAGTACGACGAATAGCGTAGTATTCGATCGAATACCAGCTCGATCGAACACTACTCGCTCATCTCTACTGACCACTGTATTTAGAAAATGTCTTCTTTTAACTGTCCCTTTATGTTGAAAGCTAATCTTTGTAACTAGTGAGAAAACCCTTTTAATCCTGTTTTCTCTAGTAGATCTGAGATGAGTGCAGCCATTCATTCCCAGTGCCTTTTTCCCCTGATCTGTAGCAGAGGAGTTTCACTTCTGAGCATCTACATGAAGGGCAGCACACAGTCATCTCAACTGAAAGCCTAGATCCTTAGTTCAGGGATAGAACAGACATTTATAGGATATTTCATCATATTTCCAAATTCTTATGAAAATATATTCAGCACATACTGCATTGAACTAATTGCACCAATTTATTATATATTTTAGGAGTCGGAGTCGGTCCATTTTATACCGACTCCAACTCCGACTCCACCAAAATGGACACTGTCTCCACAGCCCTGTTGCTATGGGGCCCTTACTTCTCTATGTACGCCACTGCTATCCTGCCATATCTGGGTCTCTAGCAGTACAATAGATTTGGCATCTGTCATTGAATCCCACTGTCCGCTATAGATAATGAGATGACTCTGCTTATTCTTCACTAACCTACACAGAGTTGCTGAAAACTGGAAAATCTCGTTTTTTATTGTGTGCTTTAGTAGTCAGTGTGAAAACTGCAATTTTTCCGTATACAAATTTTTTTTTTAAGTAGAAACCTCATTAAAATAATGTGCTATTTTCAGACGACATGCTCCGTTTAAAGCGGATGGGGATGTATTAGGTAAATATAATTTATCATAAGCTATTCAGAGGTTTTTGCCATAACCGTTCTATAGAAAGTAATGATAAGGGCATGAAACATACAAAATAAATAATCTGGTCAGAAAATGGCTGCAGAGGACGGTAAATATGGCGGAAAGGAGTGACCTGTTCTAATTCTTTACGTTTATAAGTATTATCAATAGGTAGGTGAAAGCAAGGTTAACTGCCGCAAATCCATCGTGCTGCAGCATTGTGTAAAAGGTTAGAAAGCAGAGAAACAGTTTAAGGAAAGGTCTACGCTTTGTGAAAATACCCTTTAAAAAATAATGAAAGCATTGAAGAGACGCAGCGCTCTATAAAAGAGCTCTGGGAAAAGTATAAGTAAATGTCAATCAAGGAAAAATTGGAAATCAGTGAAGCATGGAGGATTTTTATAGTAATTACACAAGAAGGTAGAGGTTATTTCATGGCATTAGATTCCACATCATGAAAAATAAACCTGTATTCATTTATACAGTACTTAAAGTGACAGCATTCACTTTTGCAGTAAGCCCATGAGGAGCCGGAGCGGTGGATGGGAATGGTAGTGGCTCTGGTTGTCACAGTCAGTCAGGGTGGCTGTCTTCACTGCGTTGCTGCCTAGGGCTGTGCAGTGAAAGGAGGGGGAACCTTTTCTTCCCTCCCTGCACACCTTGATTCTGGGGATCCTGTCTGATGGTAGTTGGGGTGCTCTTGATGTTAGTTCTTTGGATGGATGCAAGGAAGGGCCTGTAGAGTGCAACGGCCGGTATATGGTGCAGGAAACAAGGCCAGAGTTAGAAGAATAAACAACTCTCTTTACTGTAGTAAAACATGGGAGTTGTAGTACATCAAACTATAGCAGTCACAGTTCCAACTGTACTCAGTGCAGTGCAGTTCTCTCCCAGATATCTATGCATGGATTTAGGCAAGGATGAGAGTTATGGCCCTATTTCCTCTCTTGCTAAAGTCTTTTTCAGTACAATCTATTACTGGGAACAGTACCTTGACAGTAATGGTTTTGAAGGCAAGTCTGGACAGCATATGTCCAAGTGTAAAGGGTGTCTTAAAGGTGTTCCCCACTGCAGCAAAGTCTGAATAGCTGTACTAGCAAATTACCTTGCTGACTCCTATTCTTGACGTTCCATGGTAGCTTGGAACCGAACCCGAGTTCGGGAACTGTTTTTTTTACAGTAGAAATCAAGTTATGAAGTTATTACGCAAAGTCTTGTGAGACTTCGCAAAGTAATAGTTTCGGCTCATTGGAGCCAAGACATTCTAGTACCGTGCGGAGCGCTTGCTCCGTGCAGTATTAAAACGAAGGTTAATGCAAATCGACTTCGGATGTTTCATCTGAAGTCCATTCACTCATCCCTAGCTAAGATGAAACAAGTCTTTTATGTTTACTGTCCACCAATATTCCCAAGTATTTTTCAGTGGCAATTATCTGGTTATAAAATTGTGATCTACAGTTTAAAAATATATAAGATCAGTATATCTCAAAGATTTAAGTTAAAATAGATCCAATAAAAAATAAGGTTATCAATGCATGTGAACTGTGGACAAAACTTACTCAGTATTGTACCATATGTGGCTGAAACCTTGGTCTAATGTCTGAAATAGATTGTGGAAGAATCTACCTACTTACCATGCTGTATTGTTGGTTGACCTGCCAAAGAGAATTTTATGCTAAATCTGTTTTTTTATACTGCTAAAACATTTTTTTAAAATTTTTCTCATAGGTGAAATGTAAACCTTTCAGCTTCCAAGCCTCAAGCGGTCAAGATGGTTTATGGAGAATTCTTTCATAGAACTAAAAGTGATGATGAAGTGGTGAAGCTGAACGTTGGGGGCTTCAAGCAATGCGTGGCTCAGAGGACCCTCCAAAGATTTCCTCACACAAGACTTGGAAAACTACTCAACTGCCGTTCCGAAGAAGCCATACTTGAACTCTGTGATGACTACAATGTAGCAGACAAGGAATATTACTTTGACCGGAATCCTTCCCTATTTAGATATATTTTAAACTTTTACTACACTGGAAAGCTTCATGTTATGGAGGAGTTGTGTGTGTTCTCCTTTTGCCAAGAGATAGAATATTGGGGGATTAATGAACTCTTCATCGATTCATGTTGTAGTAACAAATATCAGGAGAAAAAGGAAATTATCTCAGAAAAAAACTGGGATGATAAAAGTGATGTCATGAGTGTAAGCTCCTCTTCTGACCAGTCATCTGTTTTTGAAAAAGAACTGGAGATGTTTGATTCTCAAAAGTTTGGGAACGTTCGTAGGAAAATATGGATCCGACTTGAAAACCCTGCATTCTCTCTTACTGCCAAGCTGTTTGCCATCTCCTCATTAAGCGTAGTCTTAACCTCCATTGTAGCCATGTGCATCCACAGCATGCCTGAGTTCCACAAGACTGATGACAATGATCGAGAACTGGAAGATCCTGTCCTCGAAGTGGTGGAGATAATATGCATTGTGTGGTTCACCACTGAACTTGTTGTACGACTTGCTGCAGCTCCTTCTCAAAAAAAGTTTTGGAAGAACCCCATGAACATTATAGATTTTGCCTCCATTATACCATTTTATGCCACCTTGGTTGTAGACACCAAGGACAAGGAGAATGAAGATATAGGTATAGAGAACATGGGAAAAGTTGTTCAAATACTACGACTTATGAGGATTTTTCGGATTCTAAAGCTTGCAAGACATTCAGTTGGGTTGAGATCCTTAGGAGCTACTTTAAGACATAGTTACCATGAAGTTGGGCTTTTACTATTATTTTTGTCTGTTGGGATTTCAATATTTTCAGTTCTTGTTTATTATCTAGAAAAAGACGATAAATTGTCTCCTCTAGAGAACATTCCTACCTGCTGGTGGTGGGCTACAATCAGTATGACCACTGTGGGCTATGGTGACACCCACCCAGTTACTTTATATGGGAAGCTTGTCGGCAGTGTTTGCATTATTTGTGGAATACTAGTGGTTGCTCTCCCTATAACAATCATTTTTAACAAATTTTCTAAATACTATCAAAAGCAGAAAGCAATCGATGTGGATGGATGTAACGAAGATGAGCCAAAAGATAAATTTAACGATCTCCCGTATTTCAACATTAGAGATATATATGCAAGAAGGATGAATTCCTTCATTTCAAGCCTTTCTTCTGTTGGCATTATTGCAAGCAATGACTCAACAGATGCTTCCAGTATCCAAGAAATGGAAGATTCTTACAATTAGGAGTCTTATTTTCTGTGCTTGCCATGATTTGTCACTTTTATTACCTCTTGCTACCTCCATTTCCAGAACTTAGAAGCTTTATAAGTTCTTCTTTGGTTCTTCATAGCACTTAATTCTCAGGGTATGACTTGTAGCCATATTTTAGAACATATACTGCTACTAAATTATATTCAATATGGCTTTATTTTATGTTTAAGGAGTTTATAATTTGCTTCTTTAATGTTTTATTTTTTTACATAAATTTTTATGAAAACAAAATCAAAGATATTTTATTGGACACACATGAAAAATATATTTATTTTACCATGTATTGTAGGCTAATAGTCAGTTGGATAGAGTGGTTCAGCTTGTTCTGTTATAGGGGAAGCATGCAGACTAATGCTGCTGATGCTAATTAGAATTTCAAAAATAGCCACCTACCTGCAATTAGAAGAATCATTATGTCAGAGTTAATTTGTCTGGTCTTCCCACAATTAAAGGGTTATTCCAATATCAGACAATGGGGGCATATCGCTAGGATATACGCGCATTGTCTGATAGGTGCAGGTCCCACCTCTGGGACCCGCACCTATATCGAGAACGGAGCGGGGAAATGAATGGAGGGCGCACTACGCATGTCCAGCCGCCCTCCATTCATTTCAATGGGGCCGCCAAAAATAGCCGAGCACTGGCTCAGCTATTTCCGTCTGCCCCATAGAAATGAATGAGAGCAGGGGCTGCCCATGCGCGGTGCGCACCCATTCACTTCTGTAGGAGCAGCGCCTAGTGGTCGCCAGACCCGGGAAATCTGGGGTCCTCCAGCCACAGCGCTCCCCGCTCCATTCTCCTTGTAGGTGCGGGTCGCAGAGGTGGGACTTGAACCTATCACACAGTGGGGGCATATCCTAGTGATATGCCCCCATTGTCTGAGATGGGAATACCCCTTTAAGGAAATGCCACCAAGGGGAACCTTGTATAAGTAATTCTGTTCTATCCGTAATTGTGGATTGATGCTTACTGTATGTAGAATCTGTGGGTTAATTAATATACAGCAGCATTTATGTGGTGTTCCTCTTTAAATCCCAATTTTTGTTTTTGAGAAAGTTTTAAAGGGATTCTGTTACCAGGAAAATCACTGTTAAACCTGACACCATGGCTTGTAAGGCTAGCTCAGCTGAATGTAACTCTTTATTTAGCGATCTGTTGCTTCCTTCTGGTAAAAAAGTACCTTTAATTCATATGCAAATAAACAGTTACGTGCACCGAGGGTGGGCCCAAGCCACTCCGTGCGCCTTTGTTCCTCCTGCTTCCTCTGCCAGCCCCTCCTTCTCCTTTCTGCATAGTCATCACACCTGGTCCTATCAATCAAGGAGGGAGGGCTTGGCAGAGGAAGCCAGAGGAGCAAGGGTGCACAGAGAAGCTTGGGCTTGCCCTTGATGCACATAACTGCTCACTTGCCTATGTACAGTATAGAAAGTACTTTTTCTCCAGAATGAAGCAATAGACTGCTAAGTGTAGGGCATCATTACATTAATCTGAGCTAGCCCTACAACCTCACAGATGTACAAGCTGTAACACACCAACCATAGACTTCTATAGAACCCTACAGGGCTCTTCCTCTGGCTCCTGGATGGTAAAGGCTACAATTGAAGTTTAAAGGGACACTACCATCAACATTTTTATTATCACATACTAACCACCTATATGTGAATATTCTATGCATTTTTGTAACAGAAATGGGTGGATAGTTTTCTGGATATAATTTCTGAAATCACTTCATGTGTTCTACTTCCTGTCCTGACTCTTGGACTTTTTTGGTTTGGACGATAGAGCTGTTCTATTGTCATCCCAATTCTGCTAATCTAGTATTTTAATAACAGATACAATCTTTCCCTCACATCAACAATAAACTTACAATGGGTTCCCTATCTAGATATTCATTTTATCTCTCTGTGCTGACTGCTACAGAAGAACAATATTTTGCATTTCATTTTCAATGGCATATTAAGGTCCTTTTACACGGGCCGATTATCGGCCGAAAAATCGTTCCTAGGAACGCTAGTGCCGATAATCGGCCCTTGTAAAAGTGGCCCTAATCAGCCGACGAACGAGCAAAACGCTCGTTCGTCGGCTGATTGGATCTTTTGGTTTCTACAAAAGATCCAATCTGTCAGGCGAACATCGGCCTGTGTAAACTGCGCCTGACAGTATGGAGCTTCCCGGCCGCACGAGTGATACAGCGATCACTCGTGCGGCCCGGCGCTCGATTCATCGGGCCGTGTAAAGGCTCCCTGCCCGAGCGCCGATATCGCTGATCGGCGCTTGGGCAGGGAGACACATCGGCCCGTCTAAAAGGGCCTTTACTCAAACAGCCAAAATTCTAATTAATACTGAGTTAAAAAACAAACAAAAACCTTATGGAAGTGTCCCTTTAAAGAAAAACCCTCACAAGTTCTTTATATCACACTGATTAGTGTGCTGGTGTCTACTCCCATTGTATGAGCTAAAGCCCACCTGGCTTGTCCTCCAGGGCTGCCTCTAGGCACAGGCCTATTGAGTCTAATGGGACATCCAACCCTGTGCTCATCTTATGGGTCCCCTAAGGCTCCTGAACCTTGGCATGACTGTTATTGCTTCATCGCCCAATTTTAGACCCCCCCACTCACAACTTCAGTAGATGATAATTTTACAATAGTGTAATGCAAGTGTATTTTTGCATTTATATCGCATCAACCAGTCCCGGCCTTAAAGAGGTTCTCCAGGCTTTTTCTATTGATGACCTATTCTCAGGATACATCATCAATATCAGATCGGCGGGGTCTGTGCCTTCTAGAGCACTACTTGGCGATGAAGAGTTTACAGCTATGTCGTCCAGAATCTGAGAGGCTTCAGGATAGATCATCAATATCAGATTGGCAGTGTCCGACACCCCCGCCGATCAGCTATATGAGGAGACAGCGCACACAGTGTGCACGTGTTGTCCCCTTTCTCTCTTCCTCTCCGCTGCTGTATGTCTATGGGACAGCAGCAGCGGACAGGAAGAGAGAAGGAAGATGGCACGTGCCCACTGCGTGCGCAGTCTCCTCAAACAGCTGATTGGCGGGGATGCTGGGTGTTGGACCCCCGCCGATCTGATATTGATGACCTATCCTCAGTGTCGGACCCCTGCTGATCAGCTGTTTGAGGAGACGCTGTCTCCCTTCTCTCTTCCTGTCCACTGCTGCTGTCCCATAGACATACAGCAGGGAGCAGGAACAGAGGAGGGAGGTGGCACTACGCACGCTATTTCCTCACACCTGATCGGCTGTGGTGCCGGGTATCGGACCCCCGCCGATCTGATACTGATGACCTATCCTAAGGATAGGTCATCAATAGAAAATGCCCGGACAACCCCTTTAACTGTGATCTTCTGAACTAACAGCATCGTAAAGACCTTTTCATTCTGGGGAGTTTTTTTTTAGTTCCTTTAAGATTTGCCGTATGATGTCACCTGGTTCCCTACAGCACGGCTCTGATTATTTCAGTGCATTTCATTGAGCAATATATTGCGACTGATAACTTACATGAGCATCTGTCGTTTGTACTTGGAGATTGTTAAAACATATTGAGAAAATATTCACCGGTGATTTGCAAATCTCCTCTTGGCATGTAAAGTATGCATTATTGAACAATTGTGAATGCGGGAAAGCATGTAACATCTGATATAAAATGTAAGGAATCTAATAAACTTCCAGTTGCAGCGATACAGTCCTGTATTAAATTCTAATAGTAGATGAAAATGCACGCATGACATCTTTTTGAACCCTACATGTAACCTGTCCTTGTTCCTCACGTTCTCGATTTTGCCATAACTTGGTGCTGACTAGGGATGAGCAAATTTCTTAAAATTCGAATTGGAGCTGAATTGGTCATCCAATTTGATTTGGGTCTGACTAAGTTTGACCGAATTGAAAGTGCTCTGATTCATTCTGTCTCTCCCCCAAAACACTAAAAAAATCAGGTATGTTAGAATCAGAATTTTTTTAAACAATTTGTTTATCCCTAGTGCTGGTGTCTAAAGAATATGCTTAGTTTTTCAGTAAAGAGATAGAAGGAAATTGTGGATCAACAGACCAAACAAAAGCATCCAAAAAGTTTCAAAAATAAGCAAAAAAAAAAAGGCACAGAAAAAGTAACGGTGGAAGTAACATTAAACATTCCAAAAGTTAAATGGACTTCAAAATAGCAATTTCCTACTTAACGGGGTTGGCCCATCTCAGAAATTGCTGGCATATCACTAGGATGTGCCATCAATGTCAGACAGGTGGGGGGTCCCTCCTCTGGGATCCGCTCCTATCTCCAGAACAGGCCCCCAAAAGAAAGTACAGAACACTGCCACTATGGGAGTGCATGGCTCTCAGCTATTTTCAGAAGACTCATAATGTTGAATAAAGGGTGGATGTGCTTGAGCGTTGGATTTTCTCTCACTTTGAGGGGCCCTCTGTGAAGATATGAGCGGGTCCCAGATGTGGGACCTTCACCTATCTGCCATTGATGGCATATCCAAGCGATATGCTATCAATGTCTGAGATGGGAATACCCCTTTCATCTTGGTTCTTGTTTATTACACTTTTTGGACCTGATTTGTGGACCACCAGAATTTGTAATATATGATCAACCATGTCCAAACGACACTGTAGCCCATACATCTTTATAACTTTTTGCATTTTTTACTGCAACTTCACTTATGAGCAGCCTGTAGTTCTGTTCCCAGGATCGGATTGGCCAACCAGAGTACCAGAAGATCTTCCAATGGGCCTAGTCTCTGAAGCTATAGTGGGCCCTAAAGGTCCGGAAGAAAAATCTCATTTGGAGCTTCTTTTGGATCTAATGACTTGCTACGAGGGTCTATTCAAAACCTATTAGACCTTATTGATGGAATAAAGGTTGGGCCCAGAGAATAATTTCCTCTGGTGTGCCCAAGGAACCCCAGTCGGATACTGCCTGTCCCTGCCATTCAGAAACCTCTTTGGTCACCCCAAAAAAAGTTGAGTACTGTAAAACAGCAAATACTAAACAAGAGGAGACAGATGCTGCTGCAGTCTATTGTCCTCAGATTGGTGATGATGGCTGCATCTCCCACCAGAGGTGTAAATGTGATGGCTGGAAACTCAGCAGAGAGTACAAGCTGCCTGGTATACATAACGGCGCAATGTTGGAGGCATCCAGCATTGAGCTGTTCCCTGAGTTTTAAGTGTTAAGTGTCAAGGAGGTTTAAGTGTCAAGGAGGTGAAGTAAGTGCTCAAGTAGGAGAAGGTGATAAGGTAAGTGCATACTCTATCATGATAGCATCCTTTGAATCAAATAACTGGTTCAGTGGTTATATAGTCATTGATGTGGACCCTTCTTTGCTCCATCTACCTTGTACAAAGATTTCTGATCTGGCATCTTGGTGGTCATTTGAATGCTGTATGAGTATATTACTGTATTAGGTCTTCATGGTAGGCTTTGTCAAAATTAGCCTTATGCTTGTGTTTATAACAGAGCTATGATCGCCGTAACATCAACTTTTTGACGGATCCATATGGTCCTAAAGGACTCCAGTGCCTTTCATGGTGTTCATCTGGGTTCTGGCAAGAACAGTGCTGCTGTCTGCAATTTTGTACATCAAAGATACTGGAAAGACTGGGGAACTCTTGAGGGACCACATCCTGAATCAGAGTCTTTAGAATTTCCACCCAGAACTAAAAAGTGTCCGTATATTAACCCCTTAAGAACACAGCCAGTGTTGTCCTTAAAGGAGTTGTCCCATCATTAAGTATTCTTTTAATATAATTCAGCAAGAAATACCAATACCTTTTGCTACTTACTTTCCATTCTAAAAATTCTCCAGTTGCGAAAAATTCTCTTTACTTCATTATAATGGCTTCCCCTGGTGTTCAATCTGTATAGTAATGTGTATGTCCTGCTGCCAAGGTGAATGAACATGGTCACACATGCTCCGTTCCTTCCTTTAACTACCACCAGCAGATCTTCTTTTAGGATATGTGACAGTTACAGGGAGAGAGCAGCAGCAGAAAGGTCACACACCAGAGAAGGTACACTCTCTCTGAGCTGTGATAGGGAGAGAGCTGCTGCAGAAAGTACATATCACCTAAGCTGTTATATGCAGAGAGCTGCAGCAGAAAGGCTATGTTCCCGGAGCTTTGATAGGAAGAGAGCTGCTACAGAAAGTACACAGCTTGTAAGTTGTGATAGTTACAGGAAGAGAGCTGTAGCAGAACACATCGCAAACATGTCTATTACAGCTTTCTCTCAGAGACTCACCCTACACCCAAGGACTTTTATTCCAGACACAGTTGACTATGTCCTGCGGGTTCTGTATTTTGTACATTCTTCATTATCATGTCCAACAGGTAGTTACCACCATAGGGCATATCAACCACACTTTGGGCCTCCACCTTGCCCCAGCTTGGGCATCCAGTCAGGTTTCAGCACAAGACCACTTGTCTATTCCCACAGCCTCAGTAGACTTCTCAGAGCCCACAGACCTGATATGAGACATCAACTACCATCTTTTAGGATGTGGCTCATGTAGAACTCTGATGGGCACCAATATAACATGGTACAGTACTTCTCAGTCAGCTCCCCAAACACAGAGGGTCAAATGTCAGCTCATTGCCCACTCTGTGAGACATCCTCAAACTTTTGCTCAACAGGGCAGTTGTACCACCTTCTTCTCCAGCATTTGCTCCCTCTCTTGTGGCTTCCATCAAACCTTATAACCTTCAGTTCACCACGTCCACAGAACTGCTTTGACCCTCTCCCACCATATTGCAGGAGGATAAACTTGCTCTATGGTAGACAGAAGGGACGGGCAATACAAGAGGTTAGTCTGCAACTCATGTGGCATCAGTTCTATTCCCTTTATGGGTTCCCTTCAGCCTCCTCCTACCAACATCTGCACTTCTCTTACCGGAATATATTTACTCAACCATCAGGAGGGCTGACAGGTTCTCTCTTAGGACACAGCCACTCATAGCAGGAAACTCTGCTGCGAATCTGGCTCAAATCCACATTGCAAAGGGTGGAATCAGCGGCAGATATCCGCAATGTAAACTGACATGCTACACCCTACACTACAGGGCTAGTTTTGCGGATATTTCTCCGGATACAGTACACAGAGTGTGGATGATATTTTTTAAAATCTCATCTGCTTTGCTGCCGCTGTGAATGCTTTTGATTTTCAGCAATCCGTACCTTAAAAGAGGTTGGCCGATCTCACACTCACATATCTCTAGAATGTAGACCCTAAAGTGAAGGAGAGCGTACCGCGCATGTGCAGTGTTCTCTCCATACACTTCTATGGGATTTCCAAAAAGACTCGAGCAAGAACACTCGGCTATTTCTGGAACTCCTGTAGAAGTGACCGAAGAGCACAATGCGCAAACGCAACCACTTCTCCATTCTCCTCTATGTAGGTATTCGGCTTTGGGGGCCCCATTCTAGAGACAGGTGCGCGTCCCACCTATCTGGCATATCCGAGCAATTTGCCACTAATGTGTGAGATGGGCCAACCCCTAAAATGAGACATTAGGCTAGGTCTACACAGCCAAATGAAGATTGCAGTGTTGCATTTCAACATCGCATCTAATGATTTCTGAAGGGATCGCCTTGGGACGACTGGGACACGACTTTCTCGACTGCGACTGGTTTGTGAATTGGCTGTTTTTTTACATCTATATTGCAGCATTAAAACCGTCGGAGACAAGTCACACAATGTTTTTAGTAACCTTTTTTTTGCTAACCCTTTTTGCAGACTTTTACCTCCCTCAGCCAATGATGTAGACTTGCTATGACTCTGACCACACATTTCAGGGTGAAAGTTCATCTACCTGGGCTGTAGATTTTAAGCAATGAGACAATCAATGATTGGATCTAGAGATTTATCACCGTCCGCAGACTGGAACAGATCTGCACTGAGAGATCTTCTCCATCTGTTTTGTGAACTTTGGCTAGATGAGCATTGGTTTTGAAAGCACTAAGAGGGAACCATGTTGGGGCACATTTATCAAGGTCGCCTGTTTTTGGCCAGATAATTTGTATTTCATTTGTCTGTCGGTCTTTTGCTGAGTATTTATTAAAAGTCGCACAGCCGTTGATAAATTCAGCATATTTTTATTAATCTGACCTCTGGTGGTTATTTCTCTGTTAGACAGGTTGATATTCACTTAAGGGGAGATTTATCGAAGTGGTGTAAAGTAAAACTGTCTTAGTTTCCCCTAGCAACCTAGCATCAGATTCCACCTTTCATTTTGGACAGCTCCTTTGAAAAATCTAAGGTGCAATCTGATTGGTTGCTATGGGCAACTAAGCCAGTTCTACTTTACACCAGTTTGATAAATGACCCCCCTTAGACTGGTCTGATTTAATTGCACATGAAAAAAGTCACATCTATGCAGAGAAGTCGCATGTCTCCCAGGAACTACAACTTTTAATGCAAAAAAATATATATACTTCACCACTCAAAACAGATCAAGAAAAGTACGCCAGCCCTGATGTGAGGTAGAAATTTGACTGTTTTTGTGACAAAATCAGGTGCAACAAAGGTACACGTAATTGAATAGATCGGAAAAAAGTCGCAAAGGTTAAAAAACTTCTGAATTTGTAAAGCAAAAAATTAAAATAGACAAACAAAGCATGTAAGCTTCCAAAACAGGCACAATTTCAGTAGTAAATGTGACTATAAAAAAATAAGACTGTCTAAAACAGCATGTTTCAGGCTAAAAACCAGCGCAAACACTTTATAATTGTGCCCCATTGTGTTTGGGGAACATAAAGGGGCACTAATCTTTTGTTGGGGGCACACAAGGGGACCATATACTGTGTGGGGGACATAAGGGGGAGATACTAATGTGTGGAGGACATAAGGGGGAGATCAGGGGCGTAGCTAAAGGCTCCTGGGCACTGGTGCAAGAGTTCAGATTGGGCCCCACTTCCCTCAGTGCTGTGTGGCCAGGGCCCAGAAGGCACATAGCCTTCGTGTTCCCAACGGCACCCCCCATGCCAAATTTTTGACATAACCACTTCCCTCCAGCCAGAGGTGTAACTTGACCAGCATGCACTTTCTATAATACCAGTGTCTTCTTATGTGGCACAGGGGTCTTTGGGCCCTCTTAGGCTCCTGGGCCCGGTAGCAACTGCTACCTCTGCACCCCCTATAGCTACGCCCCAGGGGGAGATACTGTTGTGTGAGGGACATAAGGGGGAGATACTATAGTGTGGGGGGACATAAGGGGGAGATACTATTGTGTGGGGGACATAAAGGGGAGATACTCTTGTGTGAGGGACATAAGGGGGAGATAATATTGTGTGAGAGACATAAGGGGGAGATAATATTGTGTGGGGAACATAAGTGGGGAAAATATTATTGTGTGGGGGACACCATACTAGCTGTGTAACTGGGCAAAGCTTAGAGGTATGACAGGGACTCCCAGACATAGGGTGACCAGACGTCCTCTTTTCACCGGACATGTCCTACTTTTGGGCATTAAAAAAATGTTCGGGGGGAATTTCAAAATCGTCCGGGATTTTGTTGGACTGCCTCAAACTGTTTGAGTCAAACATAATTTATGTTTGACTCAAACAGTTTGAGGCAGTCCAACAAAGTCATTTTAACTTTTAAAATGGCCTTTAGGGTTAAAAATAATAAAAGCAAACTCACCTTTTCCACTTGTTCGCGGCGCAGCCGGTCCGGTGTCTTCTTTCTTCTTTCCCGGCCTTGCAGGACCTGCAAAAGGACCTTTGGTGACGTCACCGCGGTCACCACGTGGTGAGCGCGCTCACCGCGCGGTGACGTCACCAAAGGTCCCTTTGCAGGTCCTGCAAGGGGAAAGAAGTTTTTTAAAATTATTTTTAATCCCTAAGGGCCATTTTAACAATTATTTTCTGTTATAACCATGTTATAACGGAAAATAATAAAGGGAAGTTCGGGTCCCCATTCCCTGGGGTATAGTGTAATAGCAAAAAAATAAAAATAAAAGGTGTGCTCCTTTTCAGAAACCCAAATCTGGTCAACCTACCCAGACATAACTCTGCTTGGGGTCCTGGAAATCCCAAGTCCACCCCTGCAGATGTATTGATTAGTATAATTGCAATGAACAATGGGTGAAATATATCAAAACTGGTGTAAAGGAAAACTGGCTTGGTTGCCCATAGCAACCAATCAGATGCCACCTTTCATTTTCTAACGGAGCTCTGAAAAATGAAAGGTGGACTCTGATTGGTTGCTATGGGGAACTAAACCAGTTTTCCTTTACACCAGTTTTGATATCTCACCCCCATAATAATTCCAACTTCAGCAGTTATCTACATGCTTTTGGCCACAGAGTCTATGTAACTAATGTGCAACTGCAGTAATAATCCCCCTTGAGTTAAATCTCTAGATAGAAATATCTTTTCATCACTTACTGTCAAACTCCGTATTACAAATATGAAATAATAATTCAAAGAATCAGACAGACATTTTTGTTAAATGGCTTCGCTAGCATAAAGAAAAAAACATCCCTTTTTCTTGTGGTTTGTATTGTGAGTTATTTTAGGCTTTTGATGATTTTTATGCCTATTCAGCTGCTAGATCTATATTCTCTTTTATCTTCTTGATTGCCTCTTTGTTTGCTTTTGTTCTGGGGAGACTTGGCTCAGTCTGACGCTGCTCTTGAATGCCAAGATCTTGTGCTGAAACATTCTTCTTTAATCCTGAAGTCCAAAGTACGCACTTTTTTTCTTTTTTTTTCTGCCTAATATAATATAGAGAATAACAGTAACTAGTGGCTATGGCTTTGTATGGTTCAGTTCAAACCTCGCAGAAGTGTCGTCACTGCTGCAACCAAAAGAGCAATAAGCCACATATTTGTACATTCAGTTCTTGCCACAATCATTGGGGCCCTACTGCCTTGCAGAAGGAGAAGTCATATAATATGGCCGATACCACATGTATTGTTATACAGCACCTGCCACCTCTCCTGACATGTCTGTTTTTATAATGGTTCATGCACACGACCGTATGTATTTTGCGGTCTGCAAAAAATGGAAAGGAACAGCAGGCCCCTAAAAGAACAGTACTATCCTTGTCCGTAATGCAGACAATAATAGGACATGTTCTAATTTTTTTTGCGGAATGGAAATACAGACATACATAAATGGAATGCACACGGAGTAACTTCCGTTTTTTTTGTGGACCCATTGAAATGAATGCATCCGCATATGGTTCGCAAGAAAAACGGAACGGACATGGAAAGAAAATACGTTCGTGTACATGAGCCCTAAATCTGTGTATTTCTCAATTAAATATCAATCTTTTTAAAAAAATCTCTGGATTGTGTCGTCCCTCTGTTATTCTTCCTGGAAATGTATGAGTACCTGGTCAACTGAGTGTTGCTGTGTTCCCGGTCAGTGGGGTGTGTCTCTCCACACTGTGATGTCTGAAACTTTCAGACCGTGCCGGGACACACTACTGATAAAGCCTCATTCACATGTCAGTGTTTGGTCAGTGCTTTCCATCAGTGATTTTGAGCCAAAACCAGGAGTGTAGACTACACAGAGATCAGATGTAATGGAAAGTTCTGCAACTGTTCTGTGTTTAGAGCCACACCTGGTTTTGGCTCAAAATCACTGATGGAACTCACTGACCAAAACACTGACGTGTGAATGAGGCATAAGGAGAATAGTCACAACAATTTATTTCTACATTTCCAGGAAGAATAACAGAGGGACTTAAAAAAAGGACAGTTTTAAAGCTGTTGCCACATCATATATATTTTTTTTAATAAATGACATAAAATTCTAGTGTTTTTACATGTGTCTTTTGGGGTGTTTCTTTTTCTTTTTCTTTTTTTTTTTAGACCCACAATACTTAACTTTTTTAATAGAGACGTCTACAGAAAAAATTCCCGAAAAAAACATGCTGCACTTTGAAAGAAAAAAAAACCTATAAAAAAACAAAAAGTGTTAGGAGAGCATTTTAAAATTTTAATTTCCTATTAGCCCAGTATGTAATATCTGGCAATGGCTTTCTTTGGTCCAAAAAATGTCAAATAAAAAAACCCTACAATAACAAAAAACTAAGAAATGGTGCTCCAGAATTAGGATGCATGCAGCCTGCAAAACACGGATTTGCAAAAAAAAAAAAACGGATGACATCTGTGTGACATCCGTATTGCATCCTTTTTTTGCGGATCCATTGTAACAATGTCTGTACCAATAGGACATGTTCTGTTTTTTTTTGCGGAACTGCCATGTGGACATATGGACATGTAATGCACACAGAGTCGTTTCCGTTTTTTTTTTAAGCCCCATTGAAGTGAATCGTTCCGCATGCGAACTGTTAAAAAAAATGGAACAGAAACGGAAAAAAATACGTTCGCCTGTGTGAGCCCTTATTATATCAAAGATCTATGGGTATTTGCCCCGTTATGAATGAAATGTTCATCATGCCCTGAGATTTGCTTTCTTTCTGATGATTATTTACTGCAGATATTCAGTTTGCTCTTCCTTTTTTACTAGAATTGGCAGCATGCAGTAATGATCATCCATGGAGATATGCCCCAAGATAAAGGTATATATTTATCAGGGAGAATAGCGGACTGTCTCCTAATCCATAATCATACACAACATTGTTCTCCGCACATCACGCACAGCCTGTACGGTGCAGCAACTTATCTCGTCAGCCTGGCTGCTTGGTGTCTCCTGATACTCATTAGACTTTGGCTGTACGTGCGCTGTCTGTTGGTGATTTCAGACAAAGTTTTATTTCTCTTAGGGGTACTACAACACAGTTACCTGCCGAATTTACAGAAGAAAGTGCAGTGGATTTTGTGCAGAGAGTAAACCTGATTTCCAGACTGAACACATACGGTAGAAAATTAACTTAGGCTACTTTCATATCTGCGGCACTACAATCCGGCCACCTGTTCCGGCAGAGCTTGAAGGGAATCGGCCGGACACAAACCGCAGCGTATAGCGGTTTGTGTTGGGGCCAATTCTTTGAATATTTGCCAGATTTCTGCTACATCTCAGCCGGACCCCTTTATAGTTTATGGGACAGGTGGGCATTTCGGTTGTATCCAGCAATGCCAGATCCAGAGAATTCCGGCAGGCTGTTCTCTGTCGGAACAGCCTGCCAGAATGCATACCGCAGATGTGAAAGTAGTGTTCAGATTTATATGGCTGAAACTTTCACCTATAGATATTTTATGTAATAATGAATAACCACATGAGTCTTAGGGTGCCATCATATGTTGCAGAATTTTAGAAAGGTGCATGATATAATCTGTAGTGAATGTAATCTTCTTATCAGATACTGTAATTGAGAGTTATCCCCTCTCTTCTTATTGTAGCTGGGTCATGTGACCAACTCCCTGACCTTCAACTGACCCAGGACGGAAAGCCAGTTACTGCTCTGTTCATTCCTATGAGACTGAAAGTGAGGCTCCCATAGGAATGCATAGAGAATTAGACTTCCTGTCCACACATAAGATGCTGTGTGAGTTGGTGGGTCAGATTCCTAGTCACATGACACAGATGAGAAGCATCAGGGGGATATAACTCAAAAATACAGCCACTGGTAAGAAAATGACATTCACTACAGATTGCATCATGTACGTTTCTAGCAGGACATGGAATAAAAGTTTTTGCGGGAGTTCTTCTTTAGGACATCCCCTATGTTAGCCGATGGGAATGAGAAGTATCAATATTGTTCTGTTCCGCTGCAGAATGTTAATTATGCAGTACAGTGTATTATACTATCAGTACTATACTAAGAAACACCCTGGGTAGTTTGTCATGAGGAGAATTTTTGGAGTCAGTTTTGCTTGAGTCTGCCATGGCGTACTTTGTGTCACATTTATGAAATGTTTCATGTTTTATTATAAATTTATGTTATCCTTAAATCTAATACTTTTGTCTAGAAAAGCTACTCCAGTTTTCCTACTCCACCCTCGTACTGGAGCGAGACTGCAAGTCTTAAAGGGAACCTGTCATCTCCGAAACACCCCCTGAACTACAGTAAGCGGTGTATAGTGTAAGTGATGCTGAATCCGGATATGTAATTTTTATCTTCATACTCACTTCCATTCTGATGTTGTGCTCCCACAAACCTGCAGTAAAATGCACTCAGTGGACTCCAGTGCTCACTCACATAATGGAGAGGACTCAAAGAAGAGTCCAGTGAGTGCATTTTACTGCTGGTTTGTGGGAGCACAGCGTTGGAATGGAAGTGAGTATAATCGGATTCAGCATCACTTACACTATACACCGCTTACTCTAGTTCAGGGGGTGTTTCGGAGATGACAGGTTCCCTTTAAGCCTCATTTCCACATACGTGCTCAAATCCATGAGAAGGTAGTCAATGATTTCATATGTGAAGGATCCATGTTGGGTCTGTGGGTCAGTTTTTTGCTGTCCGTGTGTCATCCGTGTTTCACTGAACAGCTGAAAAATAATTTTGAAAGCATCTCTTACTAATGATCCATGAAACACGGATGCAACACGGATGGCATCCGTGGTTTTCACAGAACCATCGCCTATAATGGGCGTGATGGATCCGTGAACACGGACAAAAGAGAGCATGCATCTGTGCTAAAAAAACGGACCCACAGACCGCGCTAAAACACTGAGGCGGGAATACACACATTAAAATGAACACTGACATGTGAATGAGGCTTTATAGAGAAATCTGGAGTGAATCGAATTAACATAAACCACACCTACTTTCCCATCCATATTCCAAAACTGGAGTGAGTGGTGTGAAAATACAAAAAGTTGCTAAATATTTGCACAAGAGACCTCAAAAAGTCACAAAAGCCCAATTTTGCGACTTTTTGACAAAATATATGGGTATATAAGGTGTGCTGAGCTGGCTCAATGGGTATATAAGGTGTGCTGAGCTGGCTCAATGGGTATATAAGGTGTGCTGAGCTGGCTCGATGGGTATATAAGGTGTGCTGAGCTGGCTCGATAGGTATATACGGTGTACTGAGCTGCCTTGGTGGGTATATAAGGTGTGCTGAGCTGGCTCAATGGGTATATAAGGTGTGCTGAGCTGGCTCAATGGGTATATAAGGTGTGCTGAGCTGGCTCGATGTGTATATAAGGTGTGCTGAGCTGGCTCGATGGTATATAATTTGTGCTGAGCTGGCTCAATGGGTATATAAGGTGTGCTGAGCTGGCTCGATGGGTATATAAGGTGTGCTGAGCTGGCTCGATGGGTATATAAGGTGTGCTGAGCTGGATCGATGGGTATATAAGGTGTGCTGAGCTGGCTCGATGGGTATATAAGGTGTGCTGAGCTGGCTTGGTGGGTATATAAGGTGTGCTGAGCTGGCTCAATGGGTATATAAGGTGTGCTGAGCTGGCTCCATGCGTATATAAGGTGTGCTGAGCTGGCCCGATGGGTATATAAGGTGTGCTGAGCTGGCTCGATGGGTATAAAAGGTGTGCTGAGCTGGCTCGGTGGGTATATCAGGTGTGCTGAGCTGGCTTGTTGGGTATATAAGGTGTGCTGAGCTGGCTCGATGCGTATATAAGGTGTTCTGAGCTGACTCGGTGGGTATATAAAGTGGGTGATAGGTTGTCTGCACACATCCCTCAATGCTGTTCTGGGTTAAAGGGGCGAGTTGTAAAAAGGGACAATTATTGGCCTTCGGGTGCAGGTGGCGGTATTTCTGAAACTGTGAAGTATGAACTGTTCTCTGCTGCTGTGGTGAAAGTGTATGGTGAGTGGACAAATGGCTCCATTGTGAATAAGGGCCCATTCACACAACCGTCCCGGACCGTGCTCCTTCTGAGGGCAGGAGCGCACGGCGTCATAGCAATCAATGATGCTGTGCGCTCCAGCCCTCAGAAGGAGCACGGTCCAGGTTTTCACAGACCATCCCGGACCGTGCTCCACGGTCATGTGCAAGAGCCCTAAGAGACATGGAAACTGTGGAGAACCATGTGCCATTGATGTGAGAGGTGAACATCGGCTATGAAGGTGTGTGAGGGCGAATGGACACTCTACAGTGGAGCAGCTCACCACCAAAATGTACCAGGGACCACCAGACGTGTGTCTACAACAACAGCTCAGAGAACCTACTGTGTATGGAGCTCTGAAGCAGATGGATGGTCACTGCTCCACTGCTAATTAAGTTGTATCAGCAGAAAAGACTTACATTTTCACAGCAGTACCAGAACTGTACCTCCACTGATTTTTAAAGGGTTGCCTTCTCCAAAGAGTCTTCTGCTTCATGGAACGGATGGATGTTACCATGTCAGGTGAGAAACATCAGAGAACAACCATTGCTGGAAGAACACAAGCTGGTGGTCTCAGCGTTATGGACTGGGGACTATTTTTGCGGCATTCACTCACCCAAAAAGGCAAAGTCTAATGGTCATATGCTGCAAGTAGGCATGGGGCCTTTATTAGGCTGCAATGCTAAGACATGGGCACCCTGCAACGTCATTTGCAGGGGTACTGAAGCCTGGGAGCTCCCCTCCTCTAAACTGCTTAGATGCCGTGGTCACTATTGGCTGTGGCATCTAATGGGTTAAACAGTTCGGATCAGCACTTCTGCCAGTCTGGGCCATTAGAACAGGAGCCTGGCTCTGCTGTCAGAGCTGCGCTTCTCCTCTGTGCTGGGCCTGTTAGTGACTGCTGAAAAAAGGTTTAATGGCTGTCACTAATGGGTTAATAATGTGGAATCTCTTGTTGTAAATGGGATGGTCCCTTTCATGTGGTTTGTTGTATTATTATGTGTTTTTATTACATTAACCCCTTCCCGGGATGTAACTTTCCGACCAGCGGCACGCTGATCGGGCGGGTGCAGGAGCTGCGCCTGCCCGATCAGCTGCGGGGGGCCGGCTGTTCCCAGTAGCCGGAACCCTGCTGCGTACGCCCGCATCGGTGAAAACACTGATGCGGGCGTATTAACTCTTCATGTGCCGCGGTCAGCGCTGACCGCGGCACATGCGATGCAGGCGGTCGGAGGGGGTGTCCATCGGGTCCCCGCGCTGCTGTGACGGGGACCCAATGGCTTAAGGCCCTTTTAGACGGGCCGATAAAGTCTCCCTGAACGAGCGCCGATCAGCGACATCGGCGCTCGTTCAGGGAGCCTTTACACGGCCCGATGAATCGAGCGCCGGGCCGCACGAGTGATCGCTGTATCGCTCGTGCGGCCTGGAAGCTCCATGCTGTCAGGCGCACATCGCCTGTTTACACAGGGCGATGTGCGCCCGACAGATCGGATCTTTTGGTTTTTACAAAAGATCCAATCAGCCGACGAACGAGCGTTTTGCTCGTTCGTCGGCTGATTAGGGCCACTTTTACACGGGCCGATTATCGGCACTAGCGTTCCTAGGAACGAATTTTCGGCCGATAATCGGCCCGTGTAAAAGGACCTTTAGATAGCAGCTGGATGCCTTCCTTAGGCATCCGGCTGCTATCTACGGAAGCCTGTGAGATCCAGCCCCCTGGATCTCACAGGCAGTAAGGCTGGAAGTGTATTACTGTGTGTAATACACTTCCAGCCAATGCACAACAATACAGAAGTATTGTAATGCATTGTAAAGGGGATCAGACCCCAAAAGTTAAAAAAGTGTAAAAAAAGAAAGTGAAAAAAAGTGAAAAAATTAAGTTTTACAAAAAAAGTTTCAAGTTCCAAAAAAAAAAAATTGTAAAAAATAGTGAAAAAAATAAAAATAGACATATTAGGTATCGCCGCGTCCGTATCGACTGGCTCTATAAAAATATAACATGATCCACCCCACCAGGTGAACGCAGTAAAAAAAAAGAAAAAAAGGTGCCAAAACAGCCTTTTTTTGGTCACCTTCCCTTACAAAAAGTGTAATAGCAGGCGATCAAAAAGGTGTATTTACCCCAATATGGTACCAATCAAACCGACATCTCGTCCCGCAGAAATGTAGACCCTACCTGAGACAATCGCCCAAAAAATTAAAAAAATATGGCTCTCAGAAAATAGCAACACAAAAAAAGGTTTTATTCTGTTCAAAAATGCATCTAATGTGTAAAACTTTCCAAAAATAAAAATGTTTGACATATTGGGTATCGCCGCGTCTGTAACAACCTGCTCTATAAAAATATTACATGAGATGGCCACCCAGGTGAATGCTGTAAAAATTTTTTTAAAAAACTATGCCATAACAGCCATTTTTTTCACCTTGCACCACAAAAAGTGTAATAGCAGGCGATCAAAAAGTCTTATGTACCCCAAAATGGTACCAATGAAAATGTCACCTCATCCCGCAAAAAATGAGCCCCCACATAAGACAGTAACTCAAAAAAATAAAAATCAGTGGCTCCCGCAAACCAATCCATCAAAATCTGTGCTGCAAAATCCATATGGCGCTCCTTCTGTTCTGAGTCCTGCCATGTGCCCCCACAGCAGTTTACCACCACATGGGGTGTTGCCGTATTCAGGAGAAAATGTGGAACAAATTATGGGGTGCTTTTCTCCTGTTACCCCTTGTGAAAATGAAAAATTTGGGACTAAAGCAACATTTTATTGGAAGAAATGAAACTTTTCATTTTCATAGCCAAGTGTTTCCAAATTCCATAAAACGCTTAGGGGGTCAAAGTGGCCAGTACCCCCCTTAATATATTCTTTGAAGGGTGTAGTTTCCAAAATGGGGTCACTTTTGAGGGTTTCCACTGTAGGGGTACGTCAGGGTCTCTCAATTACAAAATGGTGCCTAAAAACCATTCTAGCAAAATCTGCCTCCAAAATCCGTATGGCGCTCCTTTCCTTCTGACCACTGCCACAAACCCATAGAGACGTTTACCACCACATATGGGGTATTTCTATAAACTGCAGAATCAGAGTAATGTAAATAGAGGCTTAGTTTGCTGTTAACCCTTGCTGTTTTGCAAGAAAAAAAATATTAACATGGATAATCTACAAAAAAGTGAAATTTTGAAATTTCTTGTGGAACACCTCAAGGGTTAACAAAGTTTGTAACAGCAGTTTTTTATAATTTGAGGGGTGTAGTTTCTAAAATGGGGTCATTTATGGGTGGTTTCCATTACGTAAGCCACTCAAAATCACTTTATATCTGAATTGGTGCTTAAAAAAATGGTTTTGGAAACTTTGTTGAAAATTTGAAAAATGGCTTCTAAACTTCTAAGCCTTCTAACGTCCCAAAAAAGTAAAATGACATTTATAAAATGATGCCAACATAAAGTAGACATATGGGGAATGTAAAATAATTATTTTTTGAGGTATTACTATATATTTTGAAAGTAGAGAAATTGAAATTTGGAAATTTGGAAATTTTTCCAAATTTTTGGTAAATTTGGTATTTTTTTATAAATAAAAATGAAATATTTTGCCACAAATTTACTACTGTCGTGAAACACAATATGTGATGAGAAAACAATCTCAAAATGGCTTGGATAAGCAAAAGCGTTCCAAAGTTATTACCACATAAAGTGACACATGTCAGATTTGCAAAAAATGGCCTGGTCAGGAAGGTGAAAACAGGCCCGGGGTTGAAGGGGTTAAGTCAGACAAAGTAATGGTGGCGGCATCTATATATACATACATCATACCTCCCAACTTTCCCGGATCCAGCGGGACAGTCCCGGATTGCAGTGGCTGTCCCGCTGTCCTGATACGGGGGAGCTATGTCCCGGTTTCTGGCAGCAGTTGCCTGTATGGTGATAAAGCAGAGAGCCTGCATTAGCTCACTGCTTCATCCATCATCCCTCCTGTACCCCCTGCTGACTCTCCACACCTTTGGTCTGGGCGGGGGGCGGTCGACAGTCAGCCTTGGCTCCGCCCCCTCCAGACTAGAGCAGACGATGTCCTGCTGGTGATGCTGCTGCATGGAAGAAGCTAAGTATATGGCGTTTATTTTTTTAACTTTCTGTAAGTGGCACAATATGGGCATATTACTGGGGCACAACATAAACTGGGGAGCACAATGTGGGCATATTACTGGGGGCACAACAACTGGGGAGCACAATGTGGGCATATTACAGGGGGCGCAATGTGGGCATATTAATGGGGGCACAACATTACTGGGGAGCACAATGTGGGCATATTACAAGGGGGCACAATGTGGGCATATTACAGGGAGGCACAGCTGGGCATATTACTGGGGGCACAATGTGGACATATTACTGGGGGCACAATGTGGGCATATTACTGGGGGGCACAGCTGGGCATATTACTGGGGGCACATAACAGGGCATATTACTGGGGGCTTAGCTGGTCATATTACTGGGGGCACATAACTGGGCATATTACTGTGGGCACATAACAGGGCATATTACTGGAGGCACATAACTGGGCATATTACTGGGGGCACATAACTGGCCATATTACTGGGGGCACATAACAGGGCATATTAATGGGGGCACATAACTGGGCATATTACTGGGGGCACAGCTGGGCATATTACTGGGGGCACATAACTGGGGAATAATTATTATGGGGACTAGTATGGGGATTAGTAAGGGGACTGGGTGGGATTAGGTGTATAGTTATGTTTTGGGCGGAGTTAGAGGTGTGGCCTAGTGCCGAAAAAATTTGCATGCCGCACAATTTGTCCCTGTGTCTCCATTTCTAAAGTTGGGAGGTATGCATACATGGGTGGCAAACTAATTAAAGAGGTTGTCCCATCACAAGAACTTATCCCCTATCCCATGTCTGCTGCCCCATTCCAATGGTGGGCACGATCCCCAGTTCTCATGATCAGCAGGGGCTCTACAGGGGACCCCAGCCAATAACACACATCCCCCATCCAGTGGCGTGCATAGAGAAGTAAGGGCCCCATAGCAAGGATAAAACCAGCAGCCCCCCCCGACCCCCACACACACACAGGACAGGGCCTAAACCCCTTTTCAGTGACCCTTGGGCCATTTTCCACTGCCTCATTTGCTAAAAGTTGTTCCTTTAGAGGGTAAAGTCCTGACCAAGATTTCACCTTCAGTAGAAGAGGAGATAATCCCAACTAAGACTGGGCCCCCTCTTGCCCTGGGCCCCAAAGCAATCGCATGGTCTGTCGCTATGGTAGTTACGCTCCTGCCCCTATCCCATAGAGAGTGCATACGTTCTTGTAATGAAACAACCCCTTTAAGTGACAGGAGGTGATAAATATCTTTAAATAGAATACAAGGAGTATTAAAAGTGGAGCACTGGAAGGTTATGTCCTGGACCCAGTTCTTGCTAATCTTCCTTTTAATGGCTTTGTGGAAGGAATAAATTTTGAAGCACCAGTTTTTGCTGATGGTACAAAATTATGCAGGATACTCAAAACTCAGCTTGATCTTAAAATGCTATAGAGAGACCGTGACAAGTTGGAAATATGGGCAAGGACGTGGCACAGGAATCTAAGTGGTGATAAATGTAAAGTAACGCACCTAGGCCACAGTAATAGTATGGCTGTTCATACATTAACTTAAGTTCAACTGGGGATAACTGAGAGGTATAGTGAATAACAGTAACCTAAGTAGCATCGCTCAATGTCAGTCAGCAGCTGCAAAAGCAAATATACAAAAGAACTCATCGTGTATAAAAACAGAAAAATCTGTGGTCCAAATGCGATATTACCCATCCATAAACCCCTTGCAGGAGCTCATTCTGATACTTAAAGAGGACCTGTCCCCTCTCCTGACATGTCTGGTTTAATAGCTTCATGCATTCCCCATGTAATAACAGTTCTGGAGCATCTATTCTTATGTTGTGCCATTCCTTTATTATTACTACTAGAAGTTATGAATTAATTGCTATTTGCCTTCAGTAAGGGTACAGAGAGGAGGTAACCAGTTGGGGGGGGGGGGGGGTGTACCTGCACAGACTCACTCCATCCAATGAGTGCTGCCATGTTCAGACTGTTCAGGTACACCCCCACAACTGGTTAACACCCCTCTGTACCCTTACTGCAGACTGCTAGCAATTCAATTATAACTTCTGGTTATAAATAATAGAGGAATGGCACAACATACAGACATAAGAATAGATGCTCCAGAATTGTTATTACATGGGGAATGCATGAAGCTATTAAAACAGACATGTCAGGAGTGGTGACAGGTCCTCTTTAAAGGATAATCCTATTAATGAGCATGAACACATACAAAGCCAATAAACACTGACATAAAATAAGTGAATAAGTGATATTGCAATATTGGCACCCGTTGTGGGTGTTATCTATAAGGCAGCAAATAAACAGTTCTTGTTGTTGATGGTTAGAAGCAGGAAAAATGGGCACTTGTAAGGATCTGAGCGACTGTGACAAGAGCCGAACTGTGATGGCTAGTCGACTGGGTCAGAACATCTGGATTGTTGCAGAGTATGGTTGCTGGGTGCAACAGAGTCAGTTTAGATCAGACATTGTGGAGTAACAGGAACTGAGTTTATTGGAACATGCAGGCAATAACAGAAGGTCACCTTACATGGTGGATAGGAGAGACAGGAAAAAAGAAATCAGTGAGTTCACCTTACATGTACAGGAAACATACAGCATATCATAGATAATGCATAGATAGACAAGCAAAGCATTAGTAACAGCGACATCTAGTGTCACAACAATAAACTGCAGTCAATGCAGCAATAGTCACTATAGCAATAGACTAAGCTGTGAGATGTTTTATCTCCAACATGGATAATGGCCTATATTGTGGGGAGTCCCTGCTATCCAGTGGTTAGGTACCACCAAAAGTGGTACCCAAAGCTCATTCAACTGCATAGGGGTGTGAAAGCTGTCTGGTGCCATACCACATAAGAGAGAGGGAGAGAGAAAGAGAGGAGTGAGAAAGAGCTAGAGAGGGAGAGAGAGGAAGAGGGAGAGATAGAGAGGAAGATAAAAAGAGAGACATAGAGAGGAAGAGGGAGAGAGAGATAGAGAGAAAGATGAAAAGAGAGAGGGGGAGAGAGATAGGGAGAGAGAGAGATAGATAGAGAGGGAGATGGAAAGAGAGAGGGGGAGAGAGATAGGGAGATAGAGAGGAAGATGGAAAGAGAGATAGGGAGAGAGATAGGGAGAGAGAGAGATAGATAGAGAGGAAGATGAAAAGAGAGAGGGGGAGAGAGATAGGGAGAGAGATAGAGAGGAAGATGAAAAGAGAGAGGGGAGAGAGATAGGGAGAGAGAGAGATAGATAGAGAGGAAGATGGAAAGAGAGAGAGGGAGAGAGATAGAGAGGGAGAGAGAGAGGAAGAGGGACAGAGAGATACAAAGGAAGATGGAGAGAAAAATAAGAAGAGGGAGAGAGAAATAGAGAGGAAGATGGAAAGAGAGAGGAGAGAGGAAGAGGGAGATACAAAGGAAGAGGGAGAGAGGAAGAGAGAAGGAGAGAGAGATGAAGAGTGAGAGAGAGAAAGAGAGGAAAAGAAATAGGGGGGGGGGGGAGAGGAAGAGGGAGAAAGAAAGAGAAAGGGGGAGAAAAAGACAGAGGGAGAGAGAATAGAGAAAAGAAGGAAAGAGAATGAGAGACCTTTCCTGCCAATCAAAGCACTTTCAATTGAGTAGAAATTCTATTTATTCTCACCCGAATCTAAACACATGGGTGATTTGTCTGAATTGGACGAGAATGTAATTGAGAGAATTGAGAAATTTGCTTCTCTCTAGTAAAGTGGCATCAGAGGTAAAAGATGTAAGAACTGTATAGTATTGGAGAGACCTGACCCGTCATGCCTGCAGAGCAAAACCCCAGGGCAGCTTCATGAGCCACACAAAACAGGAAATGTCCGCTTAGTGTGACTGCTCAAGTGGAAAACTGCAGTATTTCAAGATTTGGTTTTCATATGGATAGTTGTTACATCAAAATTAAAAATAATCAAATAATTTTAATATGATTATTTATAATAAAAAAAATTAATAATTTGTCATTTGCCAATAGTACATTCCCTTCAGGTGCCTCCCAAGACAACATTCTGGAGAAACACTATACATATGGTTCCCCACCAACTTTATGGCACCTACAAAAGTAATGGCACTGTTATCAGACTGAATAGACCAAAAATGTAACAAATAAGAAAAATTATAGTACATAGTAGTGTATGTGATCACGATTTTCTACCATAGGATCATTAAGGATGTGGTTTGTAAAGCCATCTGTGGTCTACTTCACTCATTCCTATCCAGGGGTGGGCAACCTGCAGCACTCCAGCTGTTGTGAAACTACAACTCCCAGCATGCATACTTGGAACCAAGTCAATGGAACCACCTTACTCAAGGAACTAAGGGTACAGTAGAACCAGCGGTGGTGGGACGAGGGTGGCTGAGAGGTGGCCACCATGCAGCCGGAAACTGCATGACCCGCGCAAATCACATCTGATTTTGATTAGATTCTTTAAAGTTGTCAGTTGCTTGCTTTCTATTAAGGGCCACATGTTTTTTTAATCGGTGTCTTAATACATGTTTGATTCTACTCTAAGGGTACGTTTTGGGTAAGTCTACCATGTACTGTCAGAAACAGCCAAGGTTTCTGCTGTGGTTTTTTTGCTTTGGTTGCCGCACCGCCACATCTGGATTAGCCTTGCTGAACGGAGCTAAGCTGTGAGTGGACCTCCGCCATGGCGGCCACCAGGACACCATGCCGAGAAGGAACATGTCCCTTCCTAGAATGGTTGCGAGGGTAAAATGGGAGGCAGATATCATGAGGCAGCTGCTGGAATTTGGGTGTAGAGTCCGTGCCAAAATACTGTCGGCCTAAACTATCATATGAACGAGCCCTAACACGTGACACTTAGTAGTGATTACCTTCATAAGTGTCTTCCGCCAGTGCAGTGCTTATGATGGGGTATAATGTCTTCCTTGGGATTTTCAAAAGGCTCTTTACATTATGATCTCCATTTATCATGATTCCAAGAAATGACTCTCCACTAATGTATAGTAATTGAGATAATCGCCCTCCGGTATATATGTGCTAATTACCACACACCCTTCATTTATCAGGCCAATTAAGGTCATTTTCTACGGCATTCATTTGTTATTCTGGCCTTTCTGCAGCTTGTGGCGGACCATGCACCGTTGCCTCCCTGAAAGACAATGGTGATATGTTCAACCTTGGATTGTTAACATAATTAGACAATAAACTAATAATAATTATCACAGCGACACATCATAGAATAATTGTCTTTGCGGCTGTTTTTCTAGACTACACCATAAATATGCTTAGCTAGGTATGCAAGTGGATGAGAGGTTAAGAAGCTGTTGCCACATACATCTGGTAGCAGTTTATTGACTATGGGAACAAAGGATTGGGCACATTAAAATCCAAGTTGACCTCATGCACATTAGACAGCTGTGTGATCCCACGAGATGTTTGATATATGAGCAGCTTTTAGATGGTCAGAAACATTACTCGTGGTCAGGATTTGTAGTTTCAACAATTTCAAGCTCTTAAAGGCAATCTGTCATCAGTTTTGGCCATGCAAAACTGCTGACAGCTCTTGGTATGGGCTGGCTCCTGCAAGTGCTCAGGAGGTGGACCTTCACTGTGATGTCCTCTCTGTATTGCTTCACAGCTCCTCCCCTCTGACCCGAGTGACAGCTGTAGCATCCAACCAGAAGCCACTGCAGCTGGGGAGGAGCTGTGAGGCAATACATAGAGCAGATCACAGGGAATGTCTGCTTTCTGAACACTTGCAGGAGCAGAACCTGGAGGAATAAAACTTCTTATTCTCACTACTCCTGATGAGAAAAGCTTCACAAAAAAATGTTTGTACTACTCTCCCTAGCCTCTACCTAGTGCTGTCAGCAGTTTAGCATCCTCTTCTGTGGCTGTGCCGTTCGTGGTATGGTCATATGACGTCATCCAGTGGAGAACTTGCCTCACCCACCCACCCATCCATCCATCCATTCAGTAGTGCGCGCCCCTGGCTTCCATTTTAGTGTGCAGACTCTGTTTCATCCACCCCTACCTGCTCCTGTCCCATCAACCGTTATTACTTGTACTGCGCAGATGCAGGAGGAAGCGTTCTGTGCATGCCCAATCTTCTGCTCTGCATAGGGATATACGCAGTCTCTTGTACTAGTTTTCACTGTCCCCACTTCCTATGAAGCGTTTAGTTTAAACGGCACATGCGCCGAACACTTGATAGGAAGTCGGCATAGTGAAACTAGAACTGGACACAGCTCTGCCCTCAGCATGTCTAGCCCTCACAATCAAAGGGAAGGGGGAGTGTGCAGAGCACAGGAGGTGTTACAAAGCAGTGCTCAAAGGATTCAGCCCCGCCTCCTGGTGCTTAAACTTCTCATTTACATATAAATAAAAACATAGATATCTCTGTAGCTGTTCAGCATATAGACAAAAGAAAGCTATTGTTTTAATCACCATGATGAACCCTACCAGGCAGTATGTCTGGTTTAATAGGGTTGATCCTGGAGACAGAGCCACTTTAAAGGGGTTCTCTGGGAATTAAGAAAATAAAAATACTTAAATATTACTTTATAATATATATATATATATATATATATATATATATTCTCAAAATGAGCCATTATAACTAATGAAAGGTATTTGAGAATTCCTGGAGAACCCCTTTAAGTATCTGCTCCCATAAATATGAACATAAAATAGAATAATCATCAGAAACCAATGAGCAATACTACTGACCCACAAATGCATCATGATAAGCCAGAACACTGTAACCTGCAGCCATAGATGTGTGCTCTGTACTGTACTGCCAACATAGATCAGATACTTAACAAGACACATGTAAATGCATTGCCCTATAATTGCTTTAGCCAAATTAAGTTAATAAAATTAATTAAGCATGGACATCCTTTCTTTACTGAAACTAAATTAGATAATTTGCTAAAATTAATGATTGAATCTTTTCCAAGCTTACCCAACTGCAGCAATAAATTAACCTCAATATCTCTGCAAAGTAACTTTCCAGATTTAACCCATAAGGCAAATGTTAACACAGCAGATATATGGAGATATATGTGCAGTGACCCACTGGTTCACTATTAATGGGTTAATGCTATAGTGCTATGGTTTACTTCTAAAATGTTTCATGTTATATTGTTAGAGTACATTGCCAAATCTGTTAAAATCTGTACTGTGATGCTAATTATGCACTATGTATTCCAAAAGGCTATGTGGGGGTAAATAGTTAAAGAACTCCTGCAAAAAAAATTATTCCATGTCCTGCTAGAAATGTACATGATGTAATCTGTAGTGAATGTCATTTTCTTACCCATGTCTGTATTTTTGACTTCTATAACCCTGAAGTTTCTTATCTGTGTCATGTGACTAAGAATTAGACCCACCAACTCACACAGAGACTTTCAGTCTCATAGGAATGAATAGAGCAGTGACTGGCTTTCTGTCCTGGGTGAGTTGGAGGTCAGGGAGTTGGTCACATGACCCAGCTACAATAAGAAGAGAGGTTATAGATTATATCATGCACCTTTCTAACAGGTCAGAGAATACAATTCTTTTGCGGGAGTTCTTCTTTAACTGGCAGTCTTTAGATTTAGTTGACAAGTAATGAACTGGTCCTATTTTTCCCTGGTTAGTTTAGAGTCTGCTGCTGTACAAGCGAGAGTGAAGACCTGTTTCCATATGCTGCTGTCAATTAGGTCAAGACAAGAATTTTCTCCTGGAAAAAAAGAACATTCTTTAGAGTGTAAACTGCCATAAAAGCAACTTTACTAAGTATTTACCCCTGAGAGAAGGAAGCATTGGATAATTACAGAAGGTTGAGGACCTTAGAGGCAGTGCTGAACTAAGACAGTAAAGGTAACAAACACATACAGCTTTAGCCAGGGGCGTAGCTATAGGGGGTCCAGAGGTAGCAGTTGCTACTGGGGCCAGGAGCCTGAGGGGACCCAAAGACTCTTGTGCCGGAAGGGGTTAGGTCAAGAACTTGGCATCGGATGGGGGGGGGGGTGCCTCAGGCATCACAGAGGCTATGTCCTTCCCTGCCCCTGGACACAAACCACTGAGGGAAGGGGAGCCCAAGCTGAACTCTTGTACTAGGGCCCATGAGCCTTTAGCTACGCCCCTGGCTTTAGCCCTTAATGCATGTGGTTAGTGTTAATTGTTTCTGTCACCTGCCACACTATTGAGACTGACTGGCCATCTGATCTAGGATTGTACCCTGCAGAGACTTATTGGGAGTTTTCATACCTTTGATCGATTTGGGAAGGTTATTAGTACCTATAGAGAGAGACTCTGAGAGGACCATCACTAAAGCCACCATTTTTACACAGTCTTTGGAAAAACCTACTCTGTTAGATACCTGAGAACTGTGCCTACTGCTAGTGTTTGAACTACAACCCCCATCATCAGTAAAGTGAGAGTTTATTATAACCAAGCTGGCCTAGTCATTTACTCCATCACCCTCTGGCCCTGCCCTCCTGTTCTTCTGCCTTGCATCCTGCTATCCATTCATCTGACATTAAGGGCATCCTATCTACCACCAGGTGGGAGACCCTAAAATTCAGGGTGTGCCCTGAAGGGAAGAAGAATTGTGCCTCTCCATTCACTGCATGTGTGGTCCTTGGGGAGCACTGAAGCAAGGGAATTAGCCACGGTAAGGACTACAGCCACCTTCGTCGCTATGGCCCCCACTCCTGTCCTCCTCTCCAGCCCTGCATACTCTCCCTTTGAGGGCCGGTGCACTGTATATATATGTATGTTAACAGGGTTGGACTGGGGTTCTGGGGCCCAACAGAGGAAATTACTTTCTAGGCCCAACCCATAGATCGTCAACAAAGTTTAAAGTGTACCTAACCTTTCAACAAACTTTGTATCAGTAAGTAGTACAGTGTGTGTACATGAAGAATAACACTATTTCTGGATACTGTATGACTTGTATCTGGTATTTTTAGCAGTTTCTTGTGCATGCTGACTGTCTAGTTTGAAGTTCTCTCAGAGATGGTGAGTGGAGACTAACTCTCTACAACTGCACAAAAAAGTAGAGAAGAATCTACTTCCTAACTTTCTCTTAATCTCAGAAGCTGTCCCAGGTTCATGGAGGACGTTAAAGAGAAGTATGGTTGTGAATAAAACACTTGTGCTGAGATATAAACTTTCTATTCATCTATGCAGTATTTGTTTGTGTTTGTCCTGCTCACTCCTCCCCCTCCCCTCTCAATAGACCTGTATTGACATTTGTAATATGTAATACAAGAATTTTCTCCTGGAAAAAAAGAACATTCTTTAGAGTGTAAACTGCCATAAAAGCAACTTTACTAAGTATTTACCCCTGAGAGAAGGAAGCATTGGATAATTACAGAAGGTTGAGGACCTTAGAGGCAGTGCTGAACTAAGACAGTAAAGGTAACAAACACATACAGCTTTAGCCAGGGGCGTAGCTATAGGGGGTCCAGAGGTAGCAGTTGCTACTGGGGCCAGGAGCCTGAGGGGACCCAAAGACTCTTGTGCCGGAAGGGGTTAGGTCAAGAACTTGGCATCGGATGGGGGGGGGGGGTGCCTCAGGCATCACAGAGGCTATGTCCTTCCCTGCCCCTGGACACAAACCACTGAGGGAAGGGGAGCCCAAGCTGAACTCTTGTACTAGGGCCCATGAGCCTTTAGCTACGCCCCTGGCTTTAGCCCTTAATGCATGTGGTTAGTGTTAATTGTTTCTGTCACCTGCCACACTATTGAGACTGACTGGCCATCTGATCTAGGATTGTACCCTGCAGAGACTTATTGGGAGTTTTCATACCTTTGATCGATTTGGGAAGGTTATTAGTACCTATAGAGAGAGACTCTGAGAGGACCATCACTAAAGCCACCATTTTTACACAGTCTTTGGAAAAACCTACTCTGTTAGATACCTGAGAACTGTGCCTACTGCTAGTGTTTGAACTACAACCCCCATCATCAGTAAAGTGAGAGTTTATTATAACCAAGCTGGCCTAGTCATTTACTCCATCACCCTCTGGCCCTGCCCTCCTGCTCTTCTGCCTTGCATCCTGCTATCCATTCATCTGACATTAAGGGCATCCTATCTACCACCAGGTGGGAGACCCTAAAATTCAGGGTGTGCCCTGAAGGGAAGAAGAATTGTGCCTCTCCATTCACTGCATGTGTGGTCCTTGGGGAGCACTGAAGCAAGGGAATTAGCCACGGTAAGGACTACAGCCACCTTCGTCGCTATGGCCCCCACTCCTGTCCTCCTCTCCAGCCCTGCATACTCTCCCTTTGAGGGCCGGTGCACTGTATATATATATGTATGTTAACAGGGTTGGACTGGGGTTCTGGGGCCCAACAGAGGAAATTACTTTCTAGGCCCAACCCATAGATCGTCAACAAAGTTTAAAGTGTACCTAACCTTTCAACAAACTTTGTATCAGTAAGTAGTACAGTGTGTGTACATGAAGAATAACACTATTTCTGGATACTGTATGACTTGTATCTGGTATTTTTAGCAGTTTCTTGTGCATGCTGACTGTCTAGTTTGAAGTTCTCTCAGAGATGGTGAGTGGAGACTAACTCTCTACAACTGCACAAAAAAGTAGAGAAGAATCTACTTCCTAACTTTCTCTTAATCTCAGAAGCTGTCCCAGGTTCATGGAGGACGTTAAAGAGAAGTATGGTTGTGAATAAAACACTTGTGCTGAGATATAAACTTTCTATTCATCTATGCAGTATTTGTTTGTGTTTGTCCTGCTCACTCCTCCCCCTCCCCTCTCAATAGACCTGTATTGACATTTGTAATATGATCCTTCTGTGGAACTGATCTGTCCTGGATGGGTTTAAGACAGTTTTCAAAGGGAAAAGAAATTGGTAAAGGGGAAGGGGTTGGGTGGGGTGGGGGTGGGGTAAACATTTGATAACATGAGACGTAGACATCTCTGACAAGACGTATTGCAAAGTTTATTATGGCTTGTACTATTGACTTATGCAAAGTTGTGCTAATAGGTTTACAGAAATGGACCCTAATGGTGAGTGACTGGGTCCAAGTACAGCAAAATGGGCTTTTTTTTCCTGGATCTCTGGGGCCCATTATGGTATCACAGCCTGGACCCACGGGAGGATTTTCTGGTACTCTGGTGGGCCAGTCCAACCCTGTATGTCCAAACTAATAAGACTATGCATGATGTCTCAATTGCATGACTGTATTACAGCCCAGTGCACAGTAGTAGGGCACCCATAGACTTCAGTGGATGCAGTTGCATCATGTTCCATCAGCTGCCATATTACATAGTTAGGCCACTTTCACATTAGCGGCAGCACGGATCCGGCGGGTGAAGGGTGCTGCCGGATCCGTGCTGCCGCAGGTACACGTGAGGAGCCGGAGCAGCGCTAAGGGGGCTCAGACCTTATAGAAAGGATCTTTTTTGGCCCTGGGCGGTATGAGTGTCTCCCAACTCCAGGATAGCAGAAAATAATAGTCGAACACAGGTGGAACTTATGGTACTTTTAGGGTACGGCTACATTTAATGACTAGATTGCTGAATTTCAGAAATTCAGCAGTGAGTTTCTCTGATTTCAGCTACGCTGCAAAAAAACCTGAAATGGACTAGTTTTTCAGCGGCATTGCTGCAGAAATCCAGTGGGTCTTCCACTGCTTTCAAGCTTTGCATTGCCCAAGGTGAAGGTAATTGGTTAAAACCTGCAGCATAAATTAATGACTTACACTGCGGGTTTTATTCTGTAGTGTTTGGGAGAAATCTGAAATCTAGTGTTGAGCGAGCATTTCTCGCTGTTCGGCCGAGCATGCCCACGCTCGGGTCCGCTCGGTGTTCGGCCGATGCTCGAGTCCGCTCGGTGTTCGAGCAATGCTCGAGTCTCTTCCCCACACGTTTGTTCGCTGCTACGCAGCGAATAAACGTGCGGGAGAGTACTGGCATTCACTGTAATGTTGATTTGTACGCTAATGCTACGCATTGTATGCTAATGCGTACAAATTTGTATGCTAATGCTACACATTGTACGCTAATGCGTACAAATTCAGTTAATTAGCATACTTTTATGAGTGAAAGGAGTCGCGATTCTGACCTTTTTCTATTAACCAGACACCCTCCCCTCTTCCGAGCGGCGGGTGCCTGGTTTAGTCCCATTGACTAACATTATGCTCGGGTGCTCGGCCGAACACTCGAGCAACCCCTAGTGCTCAGCCAGAGCACACGAGCATACGAGCACAGAGGTGCTCGCTCAACATTACTGAAATCTCATCCACGCATTTCTGCAGTGGAAAATCCATAGCATTTATGCAACATGTGTGGTACTCTAGGGTGCTACAAATTGTTCATATTGTTATGTATTTGACTGTGTGTGGCACAGATGGTATTAGTAGTGGTTCATGGTGGCTGTTCTCACTCTAACACTCCCCGGGGCCTGCAGTGGAGGGTACACCCTTTCTTCCCTCAGGGCACTCTATGGGTATTCTGGGATTCCTCCCTGGTGTTAGGTGGGGCCCCTTGGTGTTAGGTAGATGGGTGCAAGGCAGGAGAGCAGGTGTAGATAGGGGTCAACGGATAATGATGGAAATAACCAGACCTGTTTGGCTGCAATAAATAAAGTCTCTCTTTACTGAATTGATGATGGGAATAGTAGTTCAGCAGCAAAAGGCACATTTCTGATGTATCATACAGAGTAGTATTTTCCCAATAATTGTGTATAGGCAGAAACTGGTAACATGAAATTAACCCTTGCAGTGATCCATTGGGTCACCAAGAAGATCAGATCAACATTAATAAGCATTAATGTCATTTACTTTTAAGAATTCATCTACACCCTTTTTAAAACTGTCCGCTGTTCCTGCTGTGACCACGTCCTGAGGTAGTCTATTCCACAGATTCACAGTTCTTACAATAAAGAAGCTTTGACACTTCTGGAGACTGAACTTTTTCTTCTCCAGTCGGAGGAAGTGCCATCTTGTCCTTTGAGGGCATTTGACATGGAACAGTTTTTCTCCATATTTTTTTATGGCCCATTTATATATTTGTATAGGTTAATCATGTCCCCCCCTAGACGTCTCTTCTCAAGACTAAATCAATAAAATCTTTCTTCATGACTAAGACCCTCCAGGCCACTTATCAGTTTAGTCGCTCTTCTTTGTACTTTTTCCAGCTCCAGTGCATCCTTTCTATGGACTGGTGCCCAGAACTGAACTGCATATTCCAGATGAGGCCGCACCAATGCTTTGTAAAGTGGTAATATTACATCCCTGTCCCGTGAGTTCATGCCTCGTTTAATGCATGACAATATCCTGGTGCCCATAGAAGCAGCTGATTGACATTGTATGCTGTTATTTAATCTACGATTTACAAGGACACCCAAATCCTTCACTACCAGTGCCTCTCCCAGTGTTACATCCCCTAGGACATATGAAGCACAGAGATTATTACTACCAAGATGCAGAACTTTACATTTATCCACATTGAACCTCATTTACCAAGTTGATGCCCAATCACTCAGAGTGTTCAGGTCAGCTTGTAGTTATGGATGTTTTCCATGGACTGGACAGTACTACACAGCTTAGTGCCATCTGTGAAAATAGAAAAACTACTACTCCCATCCTCTATATCATTAACAAATAAGTTATACAATAGTGGACCCGGCATGATCCTGAGCACAGTGACTATTCATTAGAATTATATGTAATCATGTGAAAAACAGAAATTTATCAAAAATGGTGCGAGAAAAGTGGAGCCGTTGCCCATAGCACCCAAATTCCCTTTAAAGGGGTTGTCCCACGAAAAATATTCTACAGTTTTCAAACCAGCACCTGGATCTGAATACTTTTGTAATTGCATGTCATTAAAAATTTTGTATAAATACTGAGTTATTCAATAAAATGTATCTGTATAGGACCACTTAATTTCTTATTTCTTTGACCTATTCACTGAGCAGGCCGCACATGCTCAGTTTCAACTTTTAACTGCCTCCTGAGCTGTGATAGGCAGAGCTGAGACACGCCCCCTGAGCTGCAGCAGATAAGACACTCCCCTGAGCTTTCAGCTTGATATAAATCTATGAGAGCAATGGATGGGGAGATCTCTGGAGCCATGTGAGGTACAGAGCTGGTTCTAGCTTTGTTAGAAAGAGGTTGTCATGTACTATATGATGGCTGATTTTCATTTTTTACATTATTTGTGGGATAACCCCTTTAAGGCAGCTCCTCTACTTTCCCTATATATTAGTTTTGATAAATCTTCCCATCGTGAGTGCAAACTCAGCTCTGCTACATCAAATATACACATACAAGGTATAAACACAAGCTCTACTTTACAAATTTGGTCAAACTTTTAATTAAAGCAAACTTTCCTTGTGAAAAAAACCCTGTAATATTTATTTTCTCCCATTTAGCCGCCAGCTTTCTTTCCACTGTCCATACGATCCTGCCAGCTGCTGCAAGGTGACAGAAGAGTTTTTGTCATTTTTATAAGTTTCACGGTTTTATGATTCTCTCCCAAGGCCAGGTTATAAAGTTGTTTTTACGGCCTACAAAGTGGTAATAAATTGTCCTCGGTATCTGTACTTGTCTCCGAAAACAATCCCTCCTCACAGCGCCCTGTCCCTCTAATTCACTAATATTGCATGTCGCCCTGTGTATATAACAGCTCTGTAAAATGTGAGGGCTAACATCTGCCACACAATATGGGGAAATATAACCTGTGCTTCTTGGAAAATGCTTAGAAAAATACCAACATTTTAAGACAGCAATGCACTAAAGGTGACCAAAAAGATAAAATGTACACAGAAGTTCTGAAAACTGGACTCTGCATGGGGAACGTGAATCTATAAGTCAATCTACACTCACCGGCCACTTTATTAGGTACACCATGCTAGTAACGGGTTGGACCCCCTTTTGCCTTCAGAACTGCCTCAATTCTTCGTGGCATAGATTCAACAAGGTGCTGGAAGCATTCCTCAGAGATTTTGGTCCATATTGACATGATGGCATCACACAGTTGCCGCAGATTTGTCGGCTGCACATCCATGATGCGAATCTCCCGTTCCACCACATCCCAAAGATGCTCTATTGGATTGAGATCTGGTGACTGTGGAGGCCATTTGAGTACAGTGAACTCATTGTCATGTTCAAGAAACCAGTCTGAGATGATTCCAGCTTTATGACATGGCGCATTATCCTGCTGAAAGTAGCCATCAGATGTTGGGTACATTGTGGTCATAAAGGGATGGACATGGTCAGCAACAATACTCAGGTAGGCTGTGGTGTTGCAACGATGCTCAATTGGTGCCAAGGGGCCCAAAGAGTGCCAAGAAAATATTCCCCACACCATGACACCACCACCACCAGCTTGAACCGTTGATACAAGGCAGGATGGATCCATGCTTTCATGTTGTTGACGCCAAATTCTGACCCTACCATCCGAATGTCGCAGCAGAAATCGAGACTCATCAGACCAGGCAACGTTTTTCCAATCTTCTACTGTCCAATTTCGATGAGCTTGTGCAAATTGAAGCCTCAGTTTCCTGTTCTTAGCTGAAAGGAGTGGCACCCGGTGCGGTCTTCTGCTGCTGTAGCCCATCTGCCTCAAAGTTCGACGTACTGTGCGTTCAGAGATGCTCTTCTGCCTACCTTGGTTGTAACGGGTGGCAATTTGAGTCACTGTTGCCTTTCTATCAGCTCGAACCAGTCTGCCCATTCTCCTCTGACCTCTGGCATCAACAAGGCATTTCCGCCCACAGAACTGCCGCTCACTGGATGTTTTTTCTTTTTCGGACCATTCTCTGTAAACCCTAGAGATGGTTGTGCGTGAAAATCCCAGTAGATCAGCAGTTTCTGAAATACTCAGACCAGCCCTTCTGGTACCAACAACCATGCCACGTTCAAAGGCACTCAAATCACCTTTCTTCCCCATACTGATGCTCGGTTTGAACTGCAGGAGATTGTCTTGACCATGTCTACATGCCTAAATGCACTGAGTTGCCGCCATGTGATTGGCTGATTAGAAATTAAGTGTTAACGAGCAGTTGGACAGGTGTACCTAATAAAGTGGCCGGTGAGTGTATGTCTCCTGTTTGTAGGATACTTAAAGGGATTATCCAGGAATTAATAATGAGGGGTCATCATTATCACATCAGCAGTGGTCCAAGTACCAGCACCCCTGCTGATCAGCTTTTTCAGGGAGCCGCCGTGCTCACCGCTCCCAGCACCATCGCACACTGTATAGTGGTGCAATGGGCTCCCAGTTTTAGGAATGCTGAGTGGTGATTCGGCCTTAATAGTTTGTGTCACGGTGCTCCTACCTGGATACTGTTGCTCCTCAGGGTTAGGTTCCGCAGCTACAAAGTAAGTTGTAATTGGTGGAATAAGCAGAGTCCAGACTTGGTCCAGACGGTTTTTACTTGAATAAACTTGTGTCATCCAAACAATAGGTGATCTTTCTCTTGGCCCCAGAAGATGACCAAGAGAATGAAGGGCACAAGCCAGTTTTGCTGCAAAGGGAACACCGTAGGAATATTTTGTCTGCTTTCCACTGCTTTGTATGCCATATTAAAGTACAACTTGTCCCACAAAAAATAAGCCCTCAAACATCTACGTGAGCGGAAGAATATGAGCCTACAGTGCCCCCATATATAGAAGTTCCAACCGTTTTGTTATGTGGTCCTCTTACTGTGTGCGGGCGGGCAGCTGGCTGGGAACATCAGTGACCGGAGCGACGGGGCCAGGGGTGGCAGATGAGGCAGGTGGTGAGACAGGCATCACGTGCATAACTTCCAGGCTGGGCGCGTGCTTGCTGATACACTGGCCAATCAGCAGCAGGATCTTTGCACACTGCTAGATGCTGATTGGCCAGCGGCAGCAGATGCAGTGCCTGGGTCTTGGACTAGGGAGCGCGCAGGCGCCCGCCCTGGGATCATGAAAAGGTCAGACGGGGGGATGTCACTGGGAATATCGGCGGCGAGACAGAATGATGCCAGGTTTTGTCCATGTTAACAAAACTCATACCCGGCTTGTGTGCAGACAGAGTAGATGTAGAGGGCGGGGCCTTCCGTGCGCAGTGGCGTGGTCTGCCTACATTGGTACGCCACTGCACACAACCTTATGTATTTTGCAGTCCGCAAAAAGCGTGACACAGGGATGCGTTTTTTTGCAGACCCATTGTAACAATGCCTATTCTTGTCCATTTTTTGTGGCTCCATTGAAATGAATAGGTCCTTAGCCAATCCGCAAAAAAAAAAATGCAGATCGGATGTGAACGAAAGATACGGTTGTGTGAATGAGACCTAATGGTGAGTGCCACATGTTTTTATGGACTCCCATAGACTATAATGGGTGTATTTGGAAGCTCATACACAAAAAACTAGGATACCCTGACGGAAAATATACGCCAATGTGAATAGCCCTATTCATTTACATTAGCTGCAAATTCCAGTACAAAAAATTCCGGGACATATATACGGATTACAAATAAACTTGTCGTGTCCATTCCATTTGTTTTGCAGCTCCTATGCGGAACCATTCACTTCAATGGGTCCACAAAAAAAAATTAAAGTGACTCCGTATACATTAAATTTACGTATGTCCGTAAGTCCATTCAGCAAAAAAATAGAACATGTGCTATTATTGTCCATTTGCAGACAAGGACAGGCATTGTTACAATGGATCCGCAAAAAAAAGGGATGCAACATGGACGTCACCCAGATGTCATCCGTTTTCTTTTTTTGCCGATCCTTGTTTTGCGGACTGCAAAATACATACGGTCGTGTGCATGAGCCCTTATACTTAGTGGGTAGAGCGTGACACAGGGATAGAAGTCACGTACCACCTTTCAGGCCTGTTTTACACAAATCAGTTTTTCCTCTAAAAGCTCCATCTCCACTGGGTCTCCATGCTGGGAACCATTCTGATTGGCTGTGAATCTCGATGCTTTTTGATTTATTACTAACGATGAGCAAAGTATTCAAAAATTCGATTTGGCTGCTTTGCCAACTTTTACAAAAAAAATTTGCTTGTGACAAATTACTTAGTCACAAAGTGCATTTCTTTGTAAGTAGTGGGGGCAATGACAGGGAGCGGGATTGTATCCTTCAGACGTCACGTTCATAGCTGATCGCGGCATCTGACAGCAATAATACAGTGTAAAATTTGATAAAACTCATAAAATCATACTTACACTCATCCATTTGATCGCGAAGAGCCGGCAGTGGCCATCTTGATTGAAGATCTAGCGCGAAATCTCACGTGGCCCACGATGACATCATCATGCCGGCTGACGTGGTGACATCATACGTCACTGCGCATGGGATTTTGTGCGAGATCTTCAATTTGCGCTCAAAGGAATAAGGTAAGTATGATTTTTTATTATTTTTTTACCGCCATTCAGGGAAAATCGATTCGCTACCACAAAGCATGAGGAAATTCGGCTTCGTGGCGAATCGAATTTTCCCTGAAACTCGTGTAAGAATTCCGCTTTGCTCAACACTAATTACTAATATGCTCGGACGAGTATCTCGCCAAGGTCGAGGAAATGGCAACTTCCGCATTGTGCTTTTTAGGCGCCTAAAAACACAACCAATCACAAGCCAGGAGACTCTGCGGTACACCCAGCATCACGTGGGGCCCTTACATGTCGATAGCAGGGGTTGGCTGGCCTGATCAGGTGACCCTGGAATATACTAGTGACTGGCCGCGGTGCTCGGCTCAGATGCCGTCTGGATGTCGTTAGGGATAGAGCTGCTGCGTTTCAGGGACAGTGTTAGGGCCTGCATTTAGTTCTCTGTTAGGAAGGGATCACCCACAAAGAACCCAACAGCCCTTCTAAGGGCTAGAAGACATTTTTTTTTTTTTTGTCACTTGGCTGGCTGGCACTAGTAGTGCAGCTATCGCCATGTATAACCCCCTTTTATTTTTTTATGTTATATCTCAGTGATACAAATCCATTGCACACAGCTGCGTGTAACCTTTCTGTGTGTCACAGTTCAGTACACTCACTATTTTCTGTCCAGGTGACACTTTCTGTATGTCACCGAATACAACCAAGTCATTTGCTGCCTGTCACGTATATAGCTTGATCCCAAAAATCTCTGTGCGACATTTGTCTGGGTCACAGTCTAAATAGCTACCGTCAGTAGGGTGTCAGTTAGCTCTACGATAGTTTCTGCACGTCACGTTCCCAAAAAAACAAAAATCCAAAGCAAAATATACCAAAAAAATTAGTTTTTTTGTTGTTTTAGCTGAGTGATACAAATCCATTTCACACAGCTGCGTGTAACCTTTCTGTGTGTCACAGTTCAGCACACTCACTCCAAACCGTATATTCTGTCCAGGTGACACTTTCTGTACGTCACCGAATACAACCAAGTCATTTGCTACCTGTCACGTGTAAAGCTTGATCCTAAAAATCTCTGTGCGACATTTGTCTGGGTCGCAGTCTAAATAGCCACCGTCAGTAGGGTGTCAGTCAGCTGTACGATAGTTTCTGCACGTCACGTTCCCAAAAAAACAAAACTAAAAAAAAATACAAAAAAAAAATATAGAAAAAAAATAATTTTTTTTGTTGTTTTAGCTGAGTGATACAAATCCATTTCACACAGCTGCGTGTAACCTTTCTGTGTGTCACAGTTCAGCACACTCACTCCAAACCGTATATTCTGTCCAGGTGACACTTTCTGTACGTCACTAAATTAAACCAGACTGAACAAGTTTGTGGGTTTCAGTACACCAGGCCCATTTATTTTATTTTTTTTATAGAATACACTTATATACAGAAAATGTTGAACCCCAGGGCTAAGGGTCGAGGACGAGGGCGTGGGCATTCAATTACTGCAGGGGGCAGAGGCCGTGGTCCTGGGCAGGGTGAGACAGTACCTGCTGATGAGGGAGCAGGGGAACGCCACAGAGCTACAATCCCTAGCTTCATTTCTCAACTTACAGGGACACGTGGTAGAGGACTGTTGAAACCACAACAGTGCGAACAGCTGATGTCGTGGATTGCGGACAATGCTTCAAGTAATTTGTCCACCAGTCAGTCTTCCACGCAGTCCACCCACGTTACTCAAGGGAGCACTCCTCTGGCTCCTCCACCTCAACCTCCTTTCCCCCAGTCTGCCCCTTCCCAGGAAAATTTGGAATGCGATCCGGCATACTCTGAGGAACTGTTTTCTGGACCCTTCCCAGAGTCACAAACCACTTCTCAGGTTGCTGCTGACCTCTTTCCCGATGCCCAAGTTTTCCAACTGTCGCAGTCTGTGGGTGATGATGATGATGATGATGACAATGTTGAGTTAGTGGAAGAAGTTTGTAAAGAGGTGTCAGACGATGAGGAGACACGGTTGTCAGACATTGTTGAAGTTGTTGTAAGGGGAGGAATTCCGAGGGGGGAGCAGACTGAGGAATCGGAGGATGACGAGGTGACTGACCCAAGCTGGGTTTATATGCCGAGTGAAGACAGTGCTTCTGAGGCGGAGGCGAGTGCTGCACCAGAACAGGTTGTAAGAGGCAGTGGTGTGGCCAGAGGGAGAAGCAAGGCCAGAGCTGGTGCATCAGCAGCAACTGTTTCACGTAGTGAAGCTCCTGTGGCGAGGCCTAGATGTTCGCAAGTCTGGAGGTTCTTTAAAGAAAGTGAGGATGACCGACGGACTGTGGTGTGCAACCTGTGCCACACCAGGATCAGCAGGGGTGCCACCACTACTAGCTTAACCACCACCAGCATGCGCAGGCATATGAGTGCTAAACACCCCATTAAATGGAACCAAGGCCGTTCACCACCTCCTGCGGGTCACACCATTGCTCCTTCCCCTGTGTCACTCGCTGCCTCTGCTAGTCAACCCCCTGCGTCACTCGCTGCCTCTGCTAGTCCACCCCCTGCCCAGGACCCCGGCACGAGCGCCTCCCGCCGGAAAACCACACCTTCGCCTCCACGATCCTCCACAGTGTCCACCAATGTGTCCCAGCGCAGCATTCAGCTGTCTTTACAGCAGACGCTGGAGTGCAAGAGGAAATACAGTTCCACCCACCCACATGCCCAAGCCCTCAACGTCCACATCTCCAAATTGCTTAGCCTGGAGATGCTGCCCTATAGGCTGGTAGAGACCGAGGCCTTTCGCAATCTCATGGCGGTGGCTGCCCCTCAGTATTCGGTCCCCAGCCGCCACTATTTTTCCCGATGTGCCGTCCCAGCCCTACACCAGCACGTGTCACAGAACATCATCCGTGCCCTGACCAATGCTGTTTCTGAGAAGGTCCACCTAACCACGGACACGTGGACAAGTGCTGCCAGGCAGGGACACTATATCTCACTGACGGCACATTGGGTTAACTTGGTGGAGGCTGGGACCGAGAATGACCCTGGGGCCGCTCATGTACTGCCCACACCGAGGATTGCGAGGCCTACCTCGGTCACGGTCTCTCAGACGTACTATGCCTCCTCCTCCTCCTCCGACCCCTCCTCCTCCTCCACCGAATTACCATCCGTGGGCACGGGCACAGTAGTACGTGACCACATGCAATCTCCATCTAAAAAGTCATGCCACACTTGATCGAGCTCATAATTGACAAATGTACCAGTTGATGCTAAATTTTTAAGTTGGGGTCCTGCGTCGTCATTCTAACTACACCCGGCTGTTATCACCACCACACACGCTAGCCCAGGGGGCACTCCTCTGGCTCTTCCAGCTAAACCTCCTTCCCCCCAGCCTGCCCCCCACCTACAGGCCCTCTCTCCAAACAATTTACTTCTTTGTCCTATCTTTCTCTCTCTCTCCAAACTATTTTTCTGGATTGCTGCCATATACGGTATTAAACTGAGTAGTATACATAGAAAACATACCACACTTGATCAATCTCATAATTTACAACTGTACCAGTTGATGATGAATTTTTAAGTTGGGGTCCTGCGTCGTCATTCTAACTACATCCGGCTGTTATCACCACCACACACGGTAGCCCAGGGGGCACTCCTCTGGCTCTTCCAGCGAAACCTCCTTCCCCCCACCTACAGGCCCTCTCTCCAAACAATTTACCCGGATAGGGGACGTATTAGATATTGTACGGATGGTTTTTTTTGTTTCTTGTTTTAATTGCCTCCTGACCTGTGATAGGCAGAGCATGGACACGTCCCCTTAGCTGCAGTAGGAAAGACACTCCCCTGGCCAGAGCAAGCTCTTTTTCCATGGTCGAAAAATCCATGAAATATAAGGTCCCAAGATAGGGGACATATACGGTATTAAACTGAGAAGAATCGATACCGTTGCTACAGTTTTTCCAAATCCATTCCAGCTGTTGTCACCACCACACACACTAGCCTAGGGGGCACTCCTGTGGCTCTTCAAGCAAAACCTCCTTCCCCCCACCTACAGGCCCCCCCTCCAAACAATTTACTCAGGTAGGGGACGTATTAGATATTGTACTGATTTTTTTTGGTTCTTCTTTTAATTGCCTCCTGCAATAGACGGGAATCAAACCCAGGTCGACTGCTTGGGAAGTAGCTATGCTCACCACTATACCACCAGCAGCCACAGCAACTGATAAGAACAGATACTAAACTTGATGTCAGCTGCAGTGCCAGCATGAGCAGTGGTGTCACCTGCAGGCGGTGATGGACCTTCGTTGCACCTAGTTGGGTGCTTCCCTAACATGTGATGGGTATTTGCCTCGCCTTTCTTGGTCTGGGTGAGCACAATGGCCATGAGGGTAACCACCAGGCTGTTGCCTGAGAATTTGGGGTAATGGTGGGATTAGGCAGCCTCAGAGGCATCCATGCATGCTGCCCCTGCTGTTTCCTGTCCATTTCCGTGGTGTTTCCATCATTTTCTGAGGTTTCCAGGTTTTCACCCAGCCTTCCCTAGGCAGAGCCTTGGTCCCCTGCAAAAAATGCTCGAGTCTCCCATTGACTTCAATGGGGTTCGTTACTCGAAACGAGCACCCGAGCATCGGGAAAAGTTCGTCTCAAATAACGAGCACCCGAGCATTTTAGTGCTCGCTCATCTCTAGTCATGACCGGTGCTCTCCTAAGCTAAGCCCAGCGAGGGAGTGATTAATTGGTTAGCTTAACCTCTAGTAAATGGAGCAAGATCTGTTAATAGAAAATGGTTCCTACTTTTATTTCTGATAAATCACGCTCTTTCAGGGTCATTTGTTAACTTCACTTAAATTTCACACCATGCAATTCTTAAAGGGACAGTATACATCCAGCTGTCAAGAACCTCTATTGCATACTTATATGATTATGTGATCATGGACACGATGCTGCAGTCCTATGTCACTTCTGGGTGAGGGATTGTCTCATTTAAAGGGGAGATGTCACCATGAAAATGCAGCGCAATCTACAGACATCAGGAGCTGAGCTGATTGATATATAGTTTTATGGGAAAAGATTCAGTAACGTCTAAATCTTTAAGGGACAAAAGGGGATGTGTCATCAGTTACTGCCTATGTTTAAAATACTGTCTTTTTCCCACTGTCCACTACGATAAATGGGCTGACACTTCCTGTTCTGGTAGAGATCACTTCTCAACAGTCATCTCATTATCATCACAGACAGGATAACAATGACGGATACCACCTATACACAGATAACACAGCAGGGCCCCCTAATCGGCATTATACAATGATATTATATACAGTGCCGGTATATAATGTACGTGTAGGAAATGATCAGAGCGGCTGCCAGGTCTGAGAGAACAATCTTGACTAGCCCGATCTTGAGGGGCCCATTTAAAAATTTGCTGGGGGGCCGAGTCAATTCTGGTTACTCCAGAATTCTCTCCCATGGAAGTCAAGGAGTCATGTCCAGTCTACAACTTCTCACTTGTCCAAAGCCGTAGAATAAAGCATCATGCACATGAATGTATTTTCTTTCTGTGTCCGTTCCGTTTTTTTCATGGACCGTGTATTGAATTATTCATTTCAATGGGTCCGTAAAAAACCCCCGAAAAACCGAAGTTACTCCGCGTACATTCCGTTTGTGTATGTCCGTTCCGCATTGTGGACAAGGATAGGACTGTTCTATCACGGAATGCACTCAGACGTAATCTGAATCTTTTGCAGATCCGCAAAATACATACGGTCGTGTGCATGAGAGAGGTACGTCTGCTGATTTTCAGTAGGCCTAGGTGCATGAGAGAGGTATGTCTCCTCTCATACAGATGCACTAGTGTAGGTTCCCATCTGACAGACTAAACTGAACCTCGAATTTACAAGCACAGTAAATATAGCAGCGAATAAAAATAATAGGACGATCGCACGTATGCGCAAACAATGCCACTCACAGGCTTAAAAAAAGCCATTATCGGGACTTATAATGACATTTAGAAAGTGGCACCGGACATGATTCACCCTACTAATGAGGGGGGGGGGGGGGGTCGAGACCATTGTGTGCTCCTTATAGTGTGACAGTACCTTGTCCAATAGGATACTCTACTGAGAAAATCCCTATGGTTGTGAAGAGGTTAACTGATACTGTAAATGTAGTATAGCCTCTGAGGCACCCATAGTTGTAAAACCCCAGCCACTTATCTGGTGACATCACTGCGGTTGTTTGTGAATATAGATGCCGCATAATTTCCCCCATTTTGCGGTGGTTAATGGCGCGTGCAGTAGATACACAGGGAGGACACTGCTGTAAACTGATAAAAAGGACACACAAAATGAACAACATTCACCTCTCGCTGCTTTCCTGGTTTAATATTACTACCAGATGTCGCATTGTACATAAACGGCTATACTGTGTAATAACATCCCTTAGTCCTGCATATTAACTGCAGCTTTATAATGGATCGTGGGGGTGGGGCGGCAGTAATCACACTTTTTCTCATTGCCGTTCCACTAATACATTTTAAGAATTGGGAAATAATTATAATCCAGTATCCTCTGAAACAAAGGTATAAAAATACATGACTATAATATCATAAAATAGTGGTGGATGAACAGTGCCGTGGGCTTGTTTGGTGCAGGAGCAGGATCACAATCCATATATTAAACCACAGGAGGGAACTTGGCATTAAAATATAATCCAATGTGTGTATTTATGAGTATGACGTACAGGACACACTTTATGTGATGCTGAATGCTACAATTTGAAAGTCTTAAGAAGGTCCGATGTGAGATGTCTAATGTGGATTGTACCAATACATACATCTGTTTGGTCAGGAGCAGCCCCAATCCACCTCCCCATTCTCTCTGGCTAAAAATCCATTCTTGTAACTTAATTGTAAAATTCTTTCTTAAAATGCCTGTATGAAGTGGAAGACTCAGCAGATTCCTGCGTGTAGCTAGCTAATAGTGGAGGTGAGTGGCACTAGTCTAGCAGGGATACTGACACTGTCTTTCTAGCTGGCACTGTATGTGGGGGCATTCTCTAGATTAGACTGTGTATAGGGCACTTTCTCTTGGCGCTGTTTTTGGAGGCATTCTCTTATTTCGACTGTTTACGAGGGCACTCTCTAGCTCACACTACCTATAAGGACACTCACTGGACTGCAGTGTATTTTTTATAGGGACTCTGTTTTGAAATAGTTATTGAGACACCTGGTATAGCTCATGAGGCAGTCTGGAACCATTTATGAGTGCAAGCTATGCCATGTTAGAAAACGCTCTCTCTTGTACTGTTTACCGGACACTCTCTATCATTCACCATTTATGGGGTACTTTCTGTCTGGTACTATATATGGCAGTGCTTAGTATTTGGCACTATTTATGGGGACACTCTCTAACTTACACTTCTGATGGGGACACTTTCTGTCTGACACTGTCTGTGGGGACCCTCTAGCTTGCACTACTTTAGGAGACACTACTGCCTAGTACTACTATGGGAGCACCGTCTGTCTTACACTATTTATGAGGATACTCTGTCTTGCACTATTCATGGGTACACTCTCTGGCTTGCAGTATGTACAGGGGACTGTCTCTGACCTGTACTATTTATGTGGACGCTCTCTAGCTTGGGACTCTGGTACCATTTATGGGAGTGCAGTGCCCCAGAGGATGACTGACTAAATACAGCTAAAAGAGTTAATTTACTGTTACTGAGTCAAATGTTGTGATGTAATAGCAAAAAACTTAATTCTTTGTATACCTAATAGCAATGCATGAGAAAGATATGGTTAAAGGGGTTGTCCGAGTTCAGAGCTGAACCTGGACATACCCAGAATTTTACCCAGGCAGCCTGACTGACAAGAGCATCGGAGCATTTCATGCTTCGATGCTCTCCTTTGCCCTGCGCTAAATCGTTCAGGGCAAAGGCATTTTGCCCAGTTCCGGTGACAGGCTAGGGCAGCGCTGAAGCCGGCCCATCAGAGCGGTGACGTCACCGAACACACTGCCGGGCGGAAGCAGGCTGCCTGGGTGAAATCCTAGGTATGTGTCAGGAGTGGCGGTCATGGCGCCCGTGCCACCGGTCCTGCCTCTGACTCTGCGGGTGATGCGGATGCCCGTGCCCGGGATTCCACCCCTCTCCTGTCAGGCTCCTCCTCCTGCCGGCCTTCTCTTGGTATTGGTGCGCGTTCCAGGCAGGGAGCGTGCACCACGTTTGAGAGTGCCAAGGACGCAGCGGGTGCGCAAGCTCGCTCGCGTTCTCGGTCACTAGGTTCACGCCGCAGAACGCGAGCAGTTTAATCTATTTGCTATGATATGCAGACCTGGTCACCTACTAAGGGTTAATTCTGTGCTCAGGAGTCTTTCCTCCCTTTCACCTGTGGGGGTGGGACTCCTGGCTGCATTTAAACCTTGCAATCACCATCATACTTGCCAGTGTTTGAGTTTCTCTGCACCAGCTATCCTAGTGGTTTATATTCTGCAGTTCTGACCTTGCTTTGTGATTTTGACCATCGCCTCTGCATGATCCCTTTGTACTTTGCTACTGGTTGGTTTTGACTTCGGCCCGTTTTTGACTACTCTTTGTTTTGTGATTTTGTCCTGACGTACCTTCCTGGTTTTGACTCGGCCTTATTTACTATTGTTCCGTGTTTGTTTGTCTGTCTCTTGTCTCCCATCCCCTGCACCATAGTCAGTGTATATCGCAGTCATCGTTGTTGTCGCCCCACGGTTTAGCGTGGGTGGGGCAATAGGCAGGGACAGAGGTTGGGGTAAGCTCATGGCTCACGTTCCGCTGTTGTCCGTTTTTCCCAGCCTGACAGTATGTCTGGGTTCAGCTCTGAACCCGGACAATCTCTTTAATACTGGCAGATTAGTTCAGGTTACCAGGGTGATGGACATAGCTCACCCCCTGGTCTTGTCTAGTCTGAGCAAAGAAACAGAGAAGGCCTACATATGCAAGCTCTTGAGAGTTACACCAAAGCTAAGAGAACCTTTATCTCTGAGGCCACAGTTGCCAGAGAAGATACATTTTCATCAGAGTAATTTTGAAGAAAAGAAACCAGATATCTCAGTAAGATAGTGTCAGTAAGGTAGTTTGCTCGTTTATAGCAAGAGACTTTGCTGTGGAAGGGATTATTGCCTATGTCACCAACCATACTTTGAAAACGACTGGCCATTCGTACCTAAAATTTGTACCTCTCAGTCTGGGAATTGCAGAAAGAGTTAACAAGAACAGAATAACGCACTTATGGTTGGTTAGAGAGACTGCAAAGTGTCCCTAGAGAGATGGTCCGGGAGCAATACCATACACAGCTACTTGGAGGAGACTATACTGTGATATACCTCAGGATTGTACCAATCGCTGCTATTTGAACTGAAATTCTCATCATCTACAGTAAAAAGATTGCTGTGTTGTAACCACACTGGTCCCGGTCATTGCCTCCACCCTCTGTAACTGCCTATCATCAAGGGCACCTTTACTACCACCAGCAGAAGCCCCAATATCAGGGTGTGCCCCAAGGGGCAAAAAGGTACGCCCTCCATTTCCTGTGCATGGCTCATGGACTGCCAACGTGAATTCTGAGTATTGTGACCTCCATCATAGCCACTACCACCCACTCTATCCCTCTCTCCACTGAAGCACTCTCTGGCTGTTGCATGCTTGTGAAAATATCTTAACTTTTCTTCTGGTGGGATTAATAAAATATACATAATATACACATTAATAATATACATATTAGTAAAGAGGTGACCTGAATATTAGAGTTCCAGAAAAGTCTAAATTACGTTATATTGAAGCTTCACAGAGAATACACGAAGCCTTGATGTTAATCTCACGACTATCATCTTGACACTAATTTAAAATTACATTAGACAAACTAATGAAATGAGTATCAGCAGAGAAGCAGCTCCGGCCTCCTCTCTGGGGCAGAGACATGTCAGGGCTACAAATCAGTCCGCCATAATATAACGTGATTACCTATTAATTCTGTGTACAGGATCAATCAGCTTTCAGGGAATGTGCTGTAAATCAGTAAGCAGGTGCTCTCAGTACAGAAACTATGAGATCACGGCCATAACGTTGAAGCAGTGAGATTATGGATTCACCGCAAGAAGTCTGCAGACGACACTATGGACAATTTGATCCAAAACTGCAGAAAATACTTCATGTTCTCAGAAACAGCACCAGGCGCACTTTCCAGTCTGCAGTTAGTACAGTGGATGGTATGAAAAGTGGAGAGAAGGGAATACATAAAAAGGAGTAAATTAACTCCTGCCCTCTGTAATATACAAATTATAATGTGATACAGTCAGAATGGATGTTTTCTCTTCTGCCGCCTGGTGGAAGCAGGAGGTACTGCAGATATTTAGCTCCATGTATTTATTAAGAAAAGATTTCCTCATGAAACATTGAAAATGTATAACAAATAAAATATCCTTCTTTAAAGGGGTTGTCTCATCTCAGACAATGGGGGCATATCACTAGTATATGCCCCCATTGTCTGCTAGGTGCAGGTCACACCGGGAACCGAGCAGAGAAAGGTGGTGGAGAGCACACTGCGCATGCGCAGCCGGCTTCTATTCATTTTCTATGGGGCTGCCAAAAATAGGCGTGCGCTGGCCCGGCTATTTCCGTCCGTGGCTGGTTATGCGCGGTGCGCTCCCATTCACTCTATGGGGAGATCTCTTGGTGGTGGTGGCCGGACCGGAGTCCTCCAGACACCATTGCAGGGCTCCATTCCCTATATAGGTGCTTGCCCCACACCTATAAGATAAAGGGGGAATATCCTAGCGATTTGCCCCCATTGTCTGTGAGACAACCCATTTAATCTTTTAATTTCCTCCTTTCCTCTGAACCTATTTTGCCTCTTATTACAATTAAAACTTTAGAGGTATATTAAGAAATATTTTCTATGTGCCACTTGTGCTCAAGCATGTCCCCCCTCCTCCTCCTCACTGTCATGTGTCTGGCTATGAAACAAGTAGCTGGAGCTGGAGCCTCCCCATTCTTATTGTCTGCAAGGAAAAAAAAATATTGTTGTGTCCACCCCCTTGACTAAGATGCACCCTCTTTACCAACTTCTCACCCAAAAAATGGATCGGCAGGAGACCTATTTTCAGGATAAGTCATTATTATCATACTGGTGGGGTCCGACACCTTAAATTCCCAGTAACCCAGCACAGCTCCCGGCTTAATTCAAAATGTTAGTTACCTGGAGCCTGGAGGCTGATCAGTGTACATTAAAAATCCTTTCAATCCTTGAAGCGGTGGTTCATGATTAGGAAAACATGGCCAAATACAGTGCTATACCTACCTACAGCTTACATCTCAGCTCAATGGAAATTAATAATGGTCAGCACGGTGGCTCAGTGGTTAGCACTGGTGCCTTGCAGCACAGGTCCTAAGTTAGAATCCGACCAATGACAACATCTGCATGGAGTTTGTATGTTCTCCCCATGTTTCTGTGGGTTTCCTCCCACCCTCCAAAGACACACTGATAGGGAACTTAGATTGTGAGCCCCATTGGGGACAGCTTGATGCTAATGTCTGTAAAGCGCTGCAGAATATGTCAGCGCTATATAAGTGCGTAAAATAAAGAAATAAGGCTGAGCTCCAATACCACACATGACCTAAGGATAGATGTGGAGCTAGTATTACCTCTTGTGGGTCATTATAGCATCTAAAATATTTTTTTTTTTTTAGGTAAAATACGGTACCTTAGCTGTATAATCAATAACATTTTGGATATTTAAAAAGTACCTTTTTCATCTTTATCTGAGCACATTCATATTTCCTGAAATACTTTATAATCCCTTATCACTGCGCTGTAATGAATTATGAGAAAAGTTAATGCCTTGTTTTAGTTATCCTGGAATTGGCAAGATGACTGTGTTTCAGTTCTTTGTAAGAGTGGCCCCTAGTGCCGAGTTCCAACATTGCACAAAATAACCAAAAGAAAAAACAAACCCAGATGCAAAAATTGGTGCACACCAAGTATATAGCATGAACACTTAGGGTACATCTACACAGCCAGGTTTCCTGATGTAGTTTTGGAAGCCAAAACGAGAAGTGAATTAAAAAAAAGAGACGTTATATCTGTCCTTTATACCATACCTCTCAACTTTGGAAATGGACAAAGAGGGACAAATTATGCAAATTTTTTCGGCACTAGGCCACGCCTCTAACTCCGCCCAAAACATAACTATACACCTAATCCCACTCAGTCCCTTTACTGCCCCACATAGTAATTATTCCCCAGTTATGTGCCCCAGTAATATGACCAGCTGTGCCCCCAGTAATATGCCCTGTTATGTGCCCCCAGTAATATGCCCAGTTATGTGCCCCCAGTAATATGCCCAGTTATGTGCCCCCAGTAATACGCCCTGTATGGGCCCCCAGTAATACGCCCTGTTATGTGCCCCCAGTAATATGCCCAGTTATGTGCCCCCAGTAATATGACCAGCTGTGCCCCCCAGTAATATGCCCAAATTGTGCCCCCCAGTAATAAGCCCAAATTGTGCCCCCCAGTAATATACCCACATTGTGCCCCCCTGTAATATGCCCACATTGTGCCCCCTGTAATACGCCCACATTGTTCTCCCCAGTAATGTTGTGCCCCCAGTAACATGCCCACATTGTGCTCTGCAGTTTATGTTGTGCCCTCAGTAATATGCCCACATTTGTGCTCCCCAGTAATGTTGTGCCCCCAGTAACATGTCCACATTGTGCCCCCAGTAATATATTGTTCCCCAGTAATATGCCCACATTGTGCCATTCACAGAAAGTTGAAAAAAATAAACACCATAATACTTACCTTCTTCCTAGCAGCATCACCAGCAGCACATCTTCTTCTCTAGTCTGGAGGGGGAAGAGCCAAGGCTGACTGATGGCCGGCCCTGCCCCCTGTCCAGACCGAAGGTGTCGAGAGCCGCCTGGAAGTACGGAGAGCCTGCAGGGAGGATGGGAAGGAGAATGGATGAAGCAGCGAGGCGATGCTGTCTCTCTGCTTCATCACCATTCAGGCAACTGTCTCTGCGTCCTATGGACGCAGGGACAGCTGCCAGAAACCAGGACATACCTCCCCTGTACTGGGACAGCGGGACAGCCACTGTAATCCGAGACAATCCCGCTGGATCTGGGACGGTTGGGAGGTATGCTTTATACTTTCTCTCATTTTATGATCTAATACTGGTTTTGGCTTTAAAAACTGCATCAGCAAACCTGACTGTGTGGACGTACCCTTATAAATCAAGCCTTATTGGACAAACCATGATAAAAGATGATAAAAGCAATTAGAACCAAGAGGAACACACCAGGGGGCCTCTCTAAATACAAGCAGAGGAAGATAATCCACCATCAAAGCATCGCCCTATATGGAACTGATATACATAGTGAGTCACAAAACACACCATGCAAGAAAAAAAAACATACCTAAATCTGAAAACGATATTAATCCCTTACTGAAATCTGCCAAAGATGTACGGAGGATGTCAGGTCTTTAAAGATAAAGACAATTACAGACAGCCAGTTGTGACCACGAGGCACATTTGTTTGGCAAGTAGTGGGTGCAATGACAGGAAGCAGCAATAGCGTCGCTCCCCATCATTTTACCCCTTTTTCCCCATCATTTTACCCCTTTTACAGTGTAAAATTAACCGAAAAAAATTAAATCATACTTACCGCCTCTATTTGCTCCCGACGGGCTGGCCGTCACCATCTTGCTTGAAGATCTGGCGCGAAATCTGGCGCAGCCCGAGATGATGTCATCACGTCGGCTGGCGTAGTGACGTCATACGTCACCACGCACAGGATTTTGTCCAAGTTCTTCAATCAAGATGACGGTGGCTGGCCCGCCGCGTGCAAATGAAGGAGGTAAGTATGATTTTTTTTTTTGTGGTTTTTACACTATTTCAGATTAAATCGATTTGCTACCACAAAGCATGAGAAAATTCGGCTTTGTGGCGAATCAAATTTATCTTTAAAATTCTGATCAAATTCCACCTCGATGGATTTGATTTGCTCAACTCTAGACAGAATCTAAAAAAAAATCCAATAAATCACATTGCATGATTTTTAAATGATTAATTTGCATTTTATTGCATGAAATTTGTATGAAGTTTCATATTTGATAATTTGATACAATAGAAAAAAGGAACTTAGTATTTGGTACAGAAATCTTTGCTTGCAATTACAGAGGTCAGACGTTTCCTGTAGTTCTTGACCAGGTTTGCACACACTGCAGCAAGGATTTTGGCCCACTCCTCCATACAGATCTTCTCCAGATCTTTCAGTTTTCAGGGGCTGTCGCTGGGCTACATAGAGTTTCAGCTCCCTCAAAAGATTTTCGATTGGGTTCAGGTCTGGAGACTGGCTAGGCCACTCCAGGACCTTGAAATGCTTATTACGGAGCCACTTCTTAGTTGCCCTGACTGTGTGTTTTGGGTCATTGTCATGCTGGAAGACCCAGCCATGATCCATCTTCAATGCTCTTACTGAGGGAAGGAGGTTGTTGGCCAAAATCTCATGATACATGGCCCCATCCATCCTCCCTTCACTCGTCCTGTGCCCTTTGCAGAAAAGCACCCCCAAAGTATGATGTTTCCACCACCATGCTTCACAGTTTGGAATGTGTTGTTGGGGTTGTACACATTCTTCTTCTTCCTCCAAAAACGGCGAGCGGAGTTGATACAAAAAAGTTCTATTTTGGTCTAATCTGACCACATGACCTTCTCCCATGTCTTTTGGATCATCCAGTTGGTCGTTGGCGAACTTCAAATGGTCCTGGACATGTGCTGGCGTAAGCAGAGGGACCTTGCGTACCCTGCAGGATTTTAATCCATGACATTGTAGTGTGTTTCTAACGGTAATCTTTGAGACTGTGGTCCCAGCTCTCTTCAGGTCATTGACCAGGTCCTCCTGTGTAGTTCTGGGCTGATTCCTGATCTTTCTCAGAATCATCTTTACCCCACGAGGTGAGATCTTGCATGGAGCCCCAGACCGAGGAAGACTGACAGTCATCTTGTGTTTCTTCCATTTTCCAACAATTGTTGCCTCCTCACCAAGCTGCTTGCCTATTGTCCTGTAGCCCACCCCAGCCTTGGCAGGTCTACAATTTTGTCCCTGGTGTCCTTAGACAGCAATTTGGTCTTGGTGAAGAGGTTGGAGTGTGATTGATTGAGTGGACTGGTGTCTTTTATACAGGTAACGAGTTCAAACAGGTGCAATTAATACAGGTAATGAGTGCAGAGTACGAGGGCTTCTTAAAGAAAAACTAACAGGTCTGTGGGAACCAGAATTCTTGCTGGTTTGTAGGTGATCAAATACTTATTTCATGCAATAAAATGCAAATTATTTATTTAAAAATCATACAATGTGATTATCTGGATTTTTTTTTAGATTCTGACTCTCACAGTTGAAGTGTACCTACGATAAAAATTACAGACCTCTCCATTCTTTGTAGTTGGGGAAACTTGAAAAATCAAATACTTATTTTCCCCAATGTAGATGACCGTAGCAATAGTAATTTGCTGTTACTACCAGTGTTTATATGGTGATATTCTGTACAGACTGTAGCCAATGCTGTAGAGGAATTATCTACATCCGACTGTGTCTAAGTATTCTTCTCCTGAAGAGAGAATCCAAATAACCTCTCACTAGTGACGATTATTAATGGAAATATGCAAACTGTTACTTGTCTCATTTTTAGGAATTAGAGAAACAATTTCCAACAAGTAAAACTTGTCAGAAGTGGATTTTTTTCGAAATCCTTTCCTGGTAAATATCCGCACGTGTGCCCAAATGTGGAAATGTTTCTATCATAGGGGAAAGGAGTCTACAGATCATACTGTCAACACTCCCATCATCCTGCAAGGTGACAAAGTGAGCCATGGGATTTAAGGTTACAGGAACTATTTAAAGGGGGTTTCTGGTTTTAAATAAAGACTACTTACGATACGTTTTCAACTTTCTAATGTACTTTATGTTTCAAATCCCATTTATTTGCTGTCCGTGAACAAGAACACTCTTTTTAACATTCAGAGGCGGTAACCAGGGGTGCACCTAGCCTTTCTGCTGCCTGAGGTGAACATTGAAACAGCGCCCCCCCCCTCCCCTAATCCCTATACGAAATTCTCAACCTAACCCCTTAACTAGTAATATTACATATATCACTACAAAACATACAGGGTAATACAGTGGCACATGCCTCTTACATCCAGTGATGTCTCCTCTGATGTAGACTTTCTCTCTCATCTTCTCCATTCACACCAGACTACCCTGACGATTTTCCATCCATCTCTCGTCTCTGCAGAGTTTGACAAAAAGACATCTTAGTTTCCTGTTTTTCCATCATCCTCCCACCTTCTGGACAACTCATCCTGCCACCTCCAATACTGTGCCCACTGTGCTCCCCAATATTATACTGCAGAAACAGCTAAACCCCCTGATAATACTAGTACCATGCAGATAGTGCCCTTCAATAATTATTAGCACTAAAATAACTGTCCCCAGCAAATAGTGTCCCTGGCAAAAATAGTGTAAACATAATGTCCCCCACAAATAACTGTGCCAAGCTGATACTATGCCACTGTGCCCCCACAGTAATAGTTCTCCCTAACATCCCAACAATAGTAATAATTCTCTGCCAGAGCGCACTTATAATGGGCACTAGTACAAAATGCCCCTGTTCTGTGTGCCAGTACAAAAAATACCCCCTCTTAGTGCCCCCAGTTGAGCTAATTTCCCCATAGTGCCACCGTAATGTGTGCAAGTATAAAATACCCCTGTATAATGCCCCCAAAGTGCTCCTCTCCCCCTTCCCCATAGTGCCCCCATAATGTTACAGTATAAAATACCCCTATATAATGCCCCGAAGTCAATGCCCCCACAGTGCTCCTCTCCCCCATTCCTCACAGTGCCCCCATATCACAGTGTTTATTATCTCTGTTCTGTGACATCACTGTGTTTATTATCCCTGTATGGTGACATCACTGTGTTTATTATCCCTGTACGGTGACATCACTGTATTTATTATCCCTGCACTGTGACATCACTGTGTTTATTATCCCTGTACCGTGACATCACAGTGTTTATTATCCCGGTACTGTGACATCACTGTGTTTATTATCCCGGTACTGTGACACCACTGTGCTTATTATCCCTGTACTGTGACATCACAGTGTTTTATATTTCTGTGCTGTGACATCACTGTGTTTATTATCCCTGCACTGTGACATCACTGTGTTTATTATTCCTGTACGGTGACATCACAGTGTTTATTATCCCGGTACTGTGACATCACTGTGTTTATTATCCCGGTACTGTGACACCACTGTGCTTATTATCCCTGTACTGTGACATCACAGTGTTTTATATCTCTGTGCTGTGACATCACTGTGTTTATTATCCCTGCACTGTGACATCACTGTGTTTATTATCTCTGTTCTGTGACATCGCTGAGTTTATTTTCTCTGTACTGTGACATCACTGTGTTTATTATCTCTGTACTGTGACATCATTGTGTTTATTATCCATGTACTGTGACATCACTGTGTTTATTTTCTCTGTACTGTGACATCGCTGTGTTTATTATCCCTGTACTGTGACATCACTGTGTTTATTATCCCTGTACTGTGACATCACTGTGTATATTATCCCTGTACTGTGACATCACTGTGTTTATTTTCCCTGTACGGTGACATCACGGTGTTTCTTATCTCTGTACTGTGACATCACTGTGTTTATTATCCCTGTAATGTGATATCACTGTGTTTATTATTCCTGTACTGTGACATCACTTTGTTTATTATCCCTGTACTGTGACATCACTGTGTTTATTATCTCTGTACTGTGACATCACTGTGTTTATTATCTCTGTACTGTGACATCACTGTGTTTATTATCCTGTACTGTGACATCACTGTGTTTATTATCCTGTACTGTGACATCACTGTGTTTATTATCCCTGTACTGTGACATCACTGTGTTTATTATCCCTGTACAGTGACACCACTGTGTTTATTTAGAATTAGAGCATTTTCCACATAATCCAAAGCCCAGACCAGACCCCACAACTAATTTAGATCCTAGATAAGAGTATTGTTCAGACTCCAATCATCTACACCTCAAATTTAATCTAGATCTCAGATCATACTCTGAAAAATAATTCAGATTCCTGTCGGAGCCCTAAAATTTATTCCAACCCCAGACAGACCTCCCTTAATTTAATTCAGATCCAAACTCCAACGTAATTAAAACTCAAAAGACATTCAAAATTCAGACTACGGGTGCACAATTTCAGACCCCAGACCACAAAACTAATTCAGATTCCTAATTTAAATTCCCAGATGATTTCAGACAACACGCCAGACCCTAAAAGTGATTTCAGACCCAAGACCAGACCCTATACTCTGATCATCACTCACCCTACTATAAGGTTTCCAGTTTGGTGGCTCCTGAGCAGGATGCAACCAGAAATGGTATGAAGCAGCAGTGAGCATACCCAACTACTAATCCATACAAGCTTCGCTTTGTCACTGCGTTGTGGTGGGAGTACAGAAGTTCTCTATTCTAGTGATCAGCTGATGTCTTAGTGATCAGACCCCTACTGACCTAACTTCGATACAGTGGATACAATGGTTTAAAGACAAATGTTATTGGCTGGAACACCTGTTATGACAGAGGGGGTGGAACCCACTGTGTTAACCAACCAGTTTGACTTTGGGTTAAACCCATGGGTGTTATCCTGGTAGTTCCCTGGTATTCACCCTTTAACCCTTATACAGGGATCTAAACTTCGCTGCAGGGAAGCTACCAGGCCGCTACCTCCTGGAGTAGTGCCGGTGTGGTTGACAGCTGACCCGCAGTGGTCAAAGCCACTGATGCAGGGCACTACGGTATAAGGCAAACTTGTAGTCAGTAACGGAGCCGTGGTCAAGACAGCCAGAGGTTGTGAGTATACGTGAAACAGGTCCGAGGTCAGGGCAGGCTAAAGAGGGTCAAAATGCTAAAAAGCACAGAGATAGGTACACAGGCAGACAAGACTTCTTTGCAGCGGACTTAGTAAGCTCAGACACTTATTACTCAGGCACCCACCCACTGGGGAAGGTGCCTTAAATATCTACAGATTGCCTGCCATTGGTTAGGGCATTCTCTAACCCTTTAAGAGTCTGAGTGAGCATGCACTCTCGCCCTATGGGCACTGGAAATGGGACCTGCCTGATAAGCAGGCTGCAGGCTGTAAAGGGAAACACAGCAGGCCAGGACGCTGGCCCCCGCAGGATGGCAGAAGGACACGGGTCGGGTCCACCGGGTAAGGAGAGCGAGACAGTGGTGGCTAGCATTTAAACAAATATATGTCTATTTTTTTTATTTCTTTATTTTCAATATCAAAAGACACTATAAAATAGTAATAATACATAAAAACCCCACAATTTTACAATTAACCCCGAAAATCACCCACCCCGCTCTTCCCCCGAGAGAGAAAAAAAAAAAAAATCTTTCTTTATCCAGAGGAAACAGTATCGGCTCTGAGAAGACTGGAAAAAACACACACATGAAGGGGTTAACTATCATCAGTATATAAGGGGTTGGACAATGCTGGAGAATTTGTATGACCCGAATAAATCTTGCAGAGAATATTTCCTGTGGTCCTGGAGGAGGATAGGGACGGGAAATTCTCGTACAACATGGATGTAAATTCTTAGATTTGTGGCTTCTGAATTTATAAAGCTTCTTGAGTCCGACGACAAATTGTTTTCTGCAGTGAACAATGTTCCTTATCACAGACCACAGTGAGGTGGAAATGATTTATGATAAGGGTATAGATTGTTTATGCGTCTAGTGAACAATGCGTGGAGGAGATGTTGTGTAGGTACAGGATCATCTGCATCCAAATAGAATTTCAATGAGAAGTCATGTTTGTTCAGCTTGTGTGGTGACCGCCGTGCGGAGATTGTGGACCGCGTGATTTTTAAAGTAAATATTTCTGATCAAATCTTTCCCTTCTAATTAGGTTCGACAAGTAACTAACATTAGCAGATATGTGATTTCATTTAGTTACAAAATTTTCAAAGAAATATATGGTCCCTGTCCTCTCCTCCGTTCTCCATCCAGTTCCCCCTGTTTTTGAACATCTACGGATATGTCCATCCTTATCTTAAAGGGGTTATCCTACCCCTATAATGACCCCTCCCTGGGCCCTTTGTATGGATTATACTTACCTGCTCCCCGGCACCTGCATTGCTCCAGATCCCTGCACGGCCACCGCTGCATTGCGGGTGATGTTAGGGAAGCTATAGGGCGGCTGTGCAGGGATCCGGAGCAACGTGGGTCCCAGGGAGCAGGTTCGTATAATTTATACTAGGGGCCCGAGCATTGGGGGGGGATCATTATAGGAGTTGGATAATCCCTTTAAATTTCAGATTCCAATTTTTTATTAGACCAATTCAATATTGCGACTTGCTAGCAAAACACTTGCCTGGCTGCAATTTACATTATAACCACTGGGTGGCTTCACATATAGCATTGGCATATTGTGACCGGGTATCACAAAAAAAAAGTCATGTCGTACAAATCAGGGTGTGTCTAGCTAAGACAGATGGCATTGTAGGACACATTTGTATGCTGCAGCTGGTTTGGCGGTGACTAGCCAGCACAGGGACTATTGCACAAAGTCCCCCTGTTTCAGTCGCAAACTCAGGTATTCCCCTTTGATGTGTAGACCAGGATAGCTCAGGGCTGTTCAGCTGACGGCTCTCTTTCCAATCTCCCTCCTGGCTTCTACATACACATACATGTTAGGATCGGCCTTACATATCTATGTATACTATAGTGAGAACGGAGAAAGACGCTGCCAGACACTTGAAGAAAAATATTCATTTCACCCGATCCTTGTCTCTCCCAGCATTATCTATCCCCGCACACATCAGTGTGACAGCTGAACCTGCAGTGCTCACTAGATCTCCGCAGCCCCTTCAGTTGGTTGCTCATGAGGGTGCTGGGTGCCGGACCCACAGTGATCCAAAGTTGATGGCCCACCCTAAAGATAGGCCATGAATGTCAAAGCTGCAAAAAATCAGCTGGAGCATCTACTCTTATGACTGTATGTTGTGTCATTCCTTTATTATTCCTGCTAGAAGTTATGCATAAATTGCTAGCAGTCTGCAGTAAGGGTACAGAGGGGTGGTAACTAGTTGGGGGTGTGTCCCTGGACTATCTGACTCTATCCAATCAGTGCTGCCATTGTCAGACTGTGCAGGGACACCCCTCCAACTGGTCACCACCCCTCTGTACCCTTACTGCAGACTGCTAGCAATTCATTCATAACTTCTAGTAGAAATAATAAAGGAATGACACAACATAGAGACATAAGAATAGATGTTCCAGAATTGTTATTACATGGGGAATGCATAAAGATATTAAAACAGACATGTCAGGAGAGGGGACAGGTCCTCTTTAGGATGGTGAGAGATAATACTGGAGAGGGCATGTAGGTCACTTCAATGAATATCACACCAAAAGAAACTAATGCAACTGCCCATAATGACAGCATCTGCTGCCAATAATAGTTATGCAGGCAGACATGGAAACTTCCCTATGCACAGATATCATAACTCCCCTATGCCAAAAAGATGTGCAGCAAGGATCCACACAAATATATGTAAAAATATAGGGGGAGATTCATCAACAGTGGTGTAAAGTACAACTTGCTTAGTTGCCCATAGCAACCAATCAGATTTCACCTTTCATTTTATAGAGGAGCTCTGAAAAATGAAAGGTGGAAGCTGATTGGTTGCTATGGGAAACTAAGCCAGCTTTCCTTTACACCAGTTTTGATAAATCTGCCCTATATATTTTTACATATATTTTTGTGTATCCTTGATGCCCATATATTTTGGTATAGGGGATTTATCAGTTATCATTAGCAGTTATCATTGTGAACACTGGGGAAGCGTGAAGGACTATCGCATTATGAAAGCCCTGCCCAAAGCACCGTGATAGTTTGTGGTCATGACAATGCCACTGCCTCATGACATAAAGGTAACAGACAGTTAGCCTTAATGGGGTTGAGTTGTTTTTTATGTTTCCAGTCTGCCAGGAGTCTGTTAAAATAATAATTTTAAAAATTACCTTACCATCCTGAGCCCTCTCCAAGCCAGTGCCTCTACTCTATACTGGGACGTACTGTTTTGGCTGCAGTGGTGACGCCTTGTATAATGACGTAGCCAATCAATGGCCTTAGACCGCATTCTCTTTGATCTCGTGCAAATGCTGGCTGTTGGATGGACGAAAAAAAAACCCCAAAACATTGCACGCAGCGGTTTTTGTCCGACCGAAACACAACATTTATTCCGGCTGGATCACCTCCGGACCTCATTGCAGTCAATGGGGATCTGATGGGGAAGAAGAGGAGCCAGAAACACCTGATCCTGCAAGATCCAGTAGGCTGTTCTCTGCCGTATCTCCTAAAGGACATGCGATTGCGGTCTTAGCCAAAACAACGCGTCACGACTGCAGCCTGGGAGAGTGGACAGCGCTTCGGCATTGGATTGGAAGATACTTTTTTTTTTTTAATTATTTTAACAGGCTTTCAATACTTTGGAAAAAAGAACAATCCCCTTAAGACTTTGGTCATGTATGACAGACACAGTATAGCAAAACTAAGTTTTCTAAGCTTCTGTCTCAATTTATGATGGACTGCAGAAAACATTATCTTGAATGCACAAGGAACCATTTAAATGACCAACACAGTCCTGCCATGTCCGTAAGCTTTGTAGCACAAACTGAATGGTGGGAAGCAGTTGCCTCATCAAAAATGATCTGCCTTATAGGAGGCCGGGGGTGGATTTGAGTCCCATTACTGCTTCTCTTAACTTTGCTTCAGACTTATGAGGTCATGCTGCTCAGTATGCATAACGTGCCAAAACCTCAATTAGCAGTGAGCATGAAGTATTAAAAAATGAAACACAAGGGATTACAGACTGAAAGGCTCAGCAATGGTGTAAGCAAGATTAGCAGAATTTCAAACGCGGCTCCTTTGATTTTCATAAAATGCTCATCAGTTGACTTAATGCACATCTTCAATCATTTGGGGATGGATCCCACTGCGCTGAAGTTATTGGAGTAGCTGCCAGGTGACGTTTCCTTATCTGCTGCTTCCATATTAGTTGTCTATGAGGAGTACAGTTCATCCTCCTTGGACTGGTCTTTCAATGTGTCATTAGGGGGTTGCGCCAAGATAGAGATGTATCCATTCCATTCATTCTGTATAAGGCCTCTTTCACACGAGCGTCGCGGATTTGTTCAGGATGCGTTGCGGATGCGTTGCGGATGCGTTGCGTTTTTCACGCGCGGATTGCATGCGGATGCAATGCGTTGCGTTGCGTTTTTAACGCACCCCCATTCATTTCTGTGGAGCCTGGGCTGCGTGAAAAACGCAGAATATAGAACATGCTGCGTTTTTCACGCAACGCACAAGTGATGCGTGAAAAAAAACGCTCATGTGAAAAGCCCCATTAAAATGAATGGGTCAGGATTCAGTGCGGGTGCAATGCGTTCGCATCACGCATTGCACCCGCGCGGAAATCTCGCCCGTGTGAAAGGGGCCTAAGACTGCCGGAGATAGCCAAGTAGAACTCAACCACTTCTCCATTTAAAGGGTTGTCCCATGAAAAATATTCTACAGTTTTCAAAGCAGCATCTGGATCTGAATACTTTTGTAATTGCACATACTGCATTTTTCGCCCCATAAGATCCACTTTTTTTCCTCCCAAAGTGGGAGAAAAGTGTCACTGCATCTTATAGAGTGAGTGCTAATGAGTGCTTCCGTTATGGAGGCACTCATTAGTACCGGAGGACTAGGAAGCACTGAATGGAGTGGCGTCCTGTGCAGGAGAAGTAAGTTGATTTTTATTTTATTTTAATTGCTCTGCAGCATGGGGGTCTGATCTGAGGGATGGGGGTCTGATCTGAGGCATGGGGGACTGATCTGAGGCATGATGGTCTGATCTGAGCATGGGGACTGATTGAGGATGGGGACTGATCTGAGGCATGGGGGACTGATCTGAGGCATGGGGGTCTGATCTGAGGCATGATGGTCTGATCTGAGGCATGATGGTCTGATCTGAGGGATGGGGTCTGATCTGAGGTATGGGGGTCTGATCTGGGGGATGGGGGACTGATCTGAGGCATGATGGTCTGATCTGAGGTATGGGGGTCTGATCTGAGGGATGGGGGATCTGATCTGAGGCATGGGGTACTAATCTGAGGCATGGGGATCTGATCTGAGGCATGGGGGACTGATCTGAGGGATGGGGGTCTGATCTGAGGCATGATGGTCTGATCTGAGGGATGGGGGTCTGATCTGAGGGATGGGGTCTGATCTGAGGGATGGGGGTCTGATCTGAGGCATGGGGGACTGATCTGAGGGATGGGGGTCTGATCTGAGGGATGGGGGTCTGATCTGAGGGATGGGGGTCTGATCTGAAGCATGGGGGACTGATCTGAGGCATGATGGTCTGATCTGAGGCATGGGGTACTGATCTGAGGCATGGGGATCTGATCTGAGGCATGGGGAACTGATCTGAGGCATGATGGTCTGATTGGGGACTTTTTAACATTGGGGTCTGAACTGAGGTCTAATTGAGAGTCTTATTAATATTGGGGGCAGGGACATAGCTAGAACTGACTGGGCCCCACAGTTAATTTTTGTATGGGGCCCCCTCTTCTTGACCATCCTGGCTTGCATGTGTGCATGTTTAAAGGTGGGTTCACATCACCTTTTTACCATCTGTTTGACGTATACGTTGGCAAAAAAGGATACAAAAACGCAAGACACCACGCTTTTGTATCCTGCAGAGTCCGGCAAAAAAATATACTTTTTTTTTTTTACAATGGAATCCTATATGTCATCAGTCTGAGTCATCCATTAATGTATACATTTTTTGTATACATTAGACGGATGGCAAAAAGGTGATGTGAACCCAGCCTTAGTGTGCCAAAATAAGCACTAGTACACAGCGCAGCGACGTGACAGAGAAGGGAGGTTGCCATGTACTGCAGACTATAGTACGGCTGGTCCTGGTGGTCAGTGGTGTAGACTGTGTTCTACAAGGCTCATTTACTGTATGTGGAAATACAGGTCACACTACTATTAGCCCTACAACCAAATAATAAACCCCCCATACAGTGATCTGGTAACACCTACATACAGTTACTGAATGACGCCGCCATACAGTGACTGGATAACGCCGCCAAACAGTGACCAGATAACGCCTCCATACAGTAACCGAGTAACCCGCCATACAGTGACTGGATAACGCCGCCATACAGTGACCGGAGAAAGCCTCCATACAGTAACCGAGTAACCCGCCATATAGTGACTGGATAACCTGCCATACAGTGACTGGATAGCGCCTCCATACAATGACTGGATATAGGGTATAAGGGGGCATAGTACAGGGTATGGTAAGGGGGTACAATGGAGGGTATAAGAGGGCATACTAGAGGTTAGGAGGCACAATACAGGTGTATGCCCTTATACTCTTGTACTGTGCCGCCAACTATGTATGTTTAGGGGGCACAGTCCAGGGTATCAGACTGACCAAAGGTGGCAGGGAGTCTGAAGCAGGAGGGTCCTGTATCCTGGCTGTGGCTTGTAGGCAGGCAGCAGCGGTTCTCAGAGTTGGGTGGTGGGCGGCAAGTCAAAGCTGCAGCTTGGCTGGCAGCTTGGCGGAAGGCCGGGGCCATACAAGGTTGTGGCTGGGCAGGAGGCCGGGCGGCCATACAAAACATACGGCCGGGCGGGAGGGAGAGCAGTCATTCAAACGTGCGGTGTAGCTGGGCAAGAGGGCGGACAGCCATGGAGGCGGGATGGCAAAGCACATCCACGGTCCATCTGAAAGATTGGTGGAGCAGCTTCCTCCCACTGCTGCTCCATCAATCAGATAACAAAGTGCAGCAGCGCAGAGGAGAGGTAGGAGAATTCCTCTCTCTCCTCTCCTGTTTCATTAGAGGCCACAGCAATGGGAACCCCACCACCACCAGCAGGGAAAGAGTGAAATAGCCAATTAAAAAAATAAATAAATAAAAGAATTTAATAGGCCCCTGATGGCCTCATCCCCCTTCTGCTGCTCCCGGGCCCCTTCTCAGCTCAGGCCCCGAAGCAGCCACTTCCTCTGCTTCCCCGATACCTACGCCACTGATTGGGGGTCTGACTGGGGCTATGAGCTGAGGTCTGATTAACATTGGAGGTCTGATTGCTGATCTGATCTCTGGATCCATGTGAGGTACAGGGCTGGTTCTACGTTTGTTAGAAAGAGATTATCATGTACTATGTGATGTCTGATTTTCATTTTTTGGTCCCTCATTCCAGTTCCGACAGACACAGATTAGAGATTATCTCAGCTGTGATCTGAAACAATTATTTTGCCTTGTGTTCACTGTTAGTTACTAGATATGAGCAAACTGACTTTATACAAATCACATTTCTTCTGGATTTTCCAAAAACACAGGTTTCCAACGAATGCGAAGTTTTTGGAAATTGTCTGGTTTGAATAAGCCAAAATGGTGTCTACCATTTACCTACCAGAATACAGGTGATACAAGATGAAAAATGAGGATCATATGACCCTGCCCTGGCGTGCTTGCCCATTATGTCTTTCAGTTAGCCTCAGCCAATCATGAGGGACTATAGCTTTGGTGTGAGTAGATGTGTCACAGGCACTATATAACATCGCAGCCAGGATCTGCCATGTTTTCTGGGCTTATTCATTGGAGGAAATAAAGGTTGTCTGTTAGGTAGCGGATAGACATCTTAAAACATAGAATACAGCCAGCTTATTATAAAAGTAGTTACTTTACAGTGAGGAGAATACAATAGTTAGTTATGTTTCATAATTAATTGACAGAGATATGATGTGGCAGAAAAGAGCAGGCTGTCGTGATTACCGCAACCTCCTGAGCCGGTTGTTCGGTGGTGCGATGATGTCACATTTGCCTGTGTCCCGGCACAGGCGGATGTGTTGTGTCTCCTGTGCTGGGACACAGGCAAAGCTTTGCAGATGGCGACTTGCAGCAGTAGTGAGGTGAGTACTTTTTTTTTTTCGATTTCATTGTGGGCCAAAGTACAGAGGGGAGGTCATTAAAGGGGGCACTGCTGGGGGACATTACAGTAATTGCTGGGGACATGAAAATACAGGAAACACTACTGGGGGACATGCAAATACAAGGAGCACTGCTGAGGGACATACAAATACTAGTGATGATCGAGCACCCAGGTGCTCGTACGCTCGGGTGCTCTGGTACTGAGCACCCGAGCATAATTGAAGTCTATGGAAGTAAACCAGGCAGCCCCGCTCGGAAGAGCAACTACTATGCAGTGGATGGTGCTTTGCTTCCTCTGTCTATTATCTAGTGCTGAACGCAGCTGGGAACAGCTGATCGGAACATGTGCTTGGTGTCAGACCCCCACCGATCAGAAATTGATGACCTGTCCTAAGATAGATTTTCAATATCCAGAACGCAGACAACCCCTTTAAGGTTTTTAGTAGGTCTATGGAGTAAAATGCTGCCAGTAAAGCAGTTTCTCCCATCTGACACTGGTACGAATTTTGATCAATGTTATTGTGCTGGCAGGAGTTTTACTCTTGGGCAATTACCGGCATTTTTCTTCCAGATTGCTGATGTTCAGAGGCTTTAATGCAATGCTGTGTACCATGGCGCGATCGATAAATACAGTATCTTTGGGTCCACCGGTATATATTGCCACTAATAAAATATTACATTAATAGATCTGCTGTCTGACAGATCAGTGCAGTCCCTGCTTGCTGATATATTGTGTTCACAAACTCTCTTCTCGTGTTTTTATAATAATCTGCCGCCTGAAAGGGGCTACACTGTATGAGTGGGGCGACTCCTGACTTCATGGGCGGGCTTTGTTAATAAAGGAGTTAGGTGGAGAAGTAGCCCACTTTAAAATTTGGGTTAAAAGGGGTTAATATGCAAGAGGCCAGGTGATTTCCCAGGAGGCTTTGGTGGCGAAGGTATATAGGGGATCCCTCCCCCTGGGTTGGGCCTCTTTTACTGATACTGTGGTAAGAAGAGCTGTCCCTCGCCCCCCTATGTTTGGTTGTTATTTTAAGTCTCTCTTTTCCCGATCTCTTGCTGCATTTAGGAGAAAAAAGGTGTTTCTAAAAATATGCAAATGATGCTTAAGTGCACAGAGGGTGGGCCCTAGCAACTTTGGGCACCTTAGCTCCTCCACTTTGCTTCCCTAGAAACTGCACCCTCCACCTGGGTTATTCACTCAAATGGAGGGGAATGTGTCCAGGGAAGCAGAGCTGAGGAGCTAAAGTGCACGGAATGGCTAGGAACCACCCTCAGTGCTCTTAAGCTCTAATTTGCATATTTTTTAAAAACAGTTATTTTTTAATAAATGTAGGAACAGAGCAGAAGATGAAAGGTATGGTTTTAATCAGCAATGTCAGCCCTAACAGGCATTATGGCTCATTTAACAGGGTTGATCCTGCTAGCAGATGCCCTTCCTATTATTTTAAAAATATTTCAAAAATATTTTCCTCTCTGCCCCAACTGCAGCTAAAATGGCGCACATGAACATAGCTCAGTATCTAATCAATAGGGTCATATACATTATAATTAAACTATTAAACAAAGCACATACACCTGCATCTTACCACCTCAGACCTCGTTCACATTTGGCTTCTGTGGCAAATCCATCCACGTTTCATCTGTGAAGGATCCGTGTTTGGTCCATGTGTCCGTTTTGCGCTCTGTGTGTCAGCCATATTCCATGTACACTGCTCAGCTGAAAATTAATTTCCAGAGCATCTTCTACCAATGGTCTGTGCAACATTGACAGATCTTAGAAGCCATCTGTGTTGGGTCAGTGGTTTTTCAATGGGAGTTTGGTCCACGTCATGGACCAAAGTAGTGTGTGTTCCCTTGATTTTTCCATTGACCCATGGTCAGTGAAAAACCACTGTTGTGTGAACAACTACATTAAAGGGGTTATCCAAGATCATAAAAATGTCCCCCATATGCCGGGCCCCCCACAATGAATATACTTACCTAGCTCCCCGCTCCCTATGCCGCTCCTGATCCCCGCACCGCCGCTGCTGCTTCTCCCCATGCGTGGATGAAAACATTTGGTTTCGGGGGGAGCAGCTAATGATGGGGACGAGCCTCAGTAGCATGGCGGGTGATGCTAAGGAGGCTCGTCCCCGTCTGCCATTGGGCTGCTTCCCCTCCGACACTGGATGTTTTCATCCGTGGACGGGGAGAAGCAGCAGTGGCGGTGCAGGGACCAGGAGCGGCGCAGGGAGCAGGGAGCAGGGAGCTAGGTAAGTATATTCATTGTGAGGGGCCTGGCGAATGGGGACATTTTTATAGTCTTGGATAACCCCTTTAAAATCGATGGTTATGTGTGCTGTGTATGATTCACGGACCATAGACCTCATACGATCGACTGTATCTCTTCTGTTCTCCTTAAATCGCAGATCCACAAAATAAGGATGTGGTCTGTCTGCCGTCTGCATTTTTTTTTTTCCGGATCCGTTGACTACAATGGGTCCATGATCCGCATTTTGCGGACATATTTGTGCGGAGCAGACATATGGATGTGGAAAGCACAAGGATGACCTGTGTGCTTTCCCCATCCATATGTCCCTTCTGCAAAAAGACAGAACATGTTTTATAATTCTCCGCAAAATACAGACCATTTGAAGTCAATGGGTCTGCAAAACATGTACACACAACACGACTGATATCCGTATTTTGTCCATCCTTAATTTGCGGACCACAAAACGGATACGGTTGTGTGCATGAGGCCTCAGGATTAGTGATGAGCGAGCATGCTCGGCCTAACTCGCTGTTCGGCCGAGCATGCCGGAGCTCGGGTCCACTCGGTATTCGGCCGAACACCGAGTGTGCTCGAGCGCCATGCTCGAGTCCCCTCCCTGCACCAAGACGGATCCGTCATGATCCCCAATGCAAGTCAATGGGGACAGATCCGTTCGGTGTAACACAATAGTAAACAGATCCGTCCTCCATTGACTTTCAATGGAGTTCATGATGGATCCGTCACCTTACCTTTCCCAGCAGCTCCCTCCTCCCTCCAGCAGGTGGCGCTGTGGTGAAACTTACCACTGTGAGTGCCGTCTTCCTGCTGGGACAGGTCGGGAGCTGCTGGGAAAGGTAAGTTTAACCCCCTGTCCCCCTCCCTCAGTGTCATGTTTTATTTTTTTTTTTGGGGGACCCGTGTAAACCAGACACCCTCCCCTCTTCCGAGCAGGGGGTGCCTGGTTTAGTCCCATTGACTTTAATTATGCTGGGTGCTCGATCATCACTACTCAGGATGTATTTTCATATACAAGAGTTTGAGGTTATTTTGCCACATTTAGTGCAAAAGTCCTAGACCATGAATTTGCACAGCAAAAAATGCCAAGGAACTGCTTCCTACATATAGTATCTAATAGACAGCGGTTAGAAGAAAGCTGCCACATTCATGGGCTTTAAGAGGAAGATTTACTGCAGGAAGATGTGACATTTTTGCTGATATATGTGATCTGTTCAGTAGATACCAATGAATGCTGAGCTAATGTCATAATAAAAATGTCTTGTAGGGCATAAATCATGTGTGCTGCAGATGTACAGTACATCTCCTGCCTATGGCAGGTTAGGTAGAAATAGCCTGATAATAAGGTATACTAATACAGCCGTTTCATTAGACATTTGGAAATCAGAAACAGTATTTAACATTTTTTGGAATAAAGAAGTACCTTTTATATTGAGAGGTGGATATATGGTTCTCTAAGATATTTTGTGCCTGGGAGCCAGCCTTGTCTATGGCCTGAAGAACCCAATATGGGGGACAAGCTGATCTAACTAGTATTATTTGATTTGTTTTTGTCTGTGTTTACGGCGGCTGCAATGAATGGGAGTCCATTGGCAGAGAAATGCCATTGATTATTCCAGCCCCCAGGAAGTGATGCAATACGTCCCTTCCCCCAAATACCATGAAGTGATGGGGGATTTGCATGCAGATCCTTTTATATGTGTATAGTGTCAGTATCCTGTATTATATAGGTCTCTAGCAGTGCATCAGACTTGCCATCTATCATTTCATTAAAGGGGTTTCCGAGTTATATATATTGATGACCTATCCTCAGGATATGTCATCAATATCAGATCGGCGGGGGTCCGACACCCAGCACTCCCTCTGATCAGCTGCTTGAAGAGGAGGCGCGTGCCGTATCAGCGCTGCCTCCTCTTCACTGTTTACATGCTGGCCGTAACGGGGGTAGTGGTGAGTAGGTGTAATTACACCTCACCGCCCCATTCATTTCTATGGGAAGAATCGCTTTCATAGACTTGTATGGAAGCGATTTTTCCCATAGAAATGAATGGGATGCTTAGGTGTAATTACACCTACTCACCACTACCCCTGTTATGGCCAGCGTTTAAACATTGAAGAGGAGGCAGCGCTGATACGGCGCGCGCCTCCTCTTCAAGCAGCTGATCGGCGGGGGTGCCTGGTGTCGGACCCCCGCCGATCTGATATTGATGACCTATCCTGAGGATAGGTCATCAATATATATAACTTGGAAAACCCCTTTAAATTCAACACCCTCTAATTTACAAAATCATAAAAATTAAAATTTAGAATTTTAGGAGCAAAACAGTAATAATGCAGTTACATGACAAAAATCCGCAAAGCTAATCATATGCTAAATAGTTGCAAGTCCAATTTATGTATGAGATAGCCAAGATGATTGTTTATAAAATGATGGTAGTCTCACTTTCGAAGCTGTAGTGGATGGTGACACATGGAGCCTGAAAGTCAACAGGTCTAAACATTGTTACCCTTTTGCTCGTCAGTGTACTTACTTTATTTTATTCACTTATATAGCACTAACATATTCCGCAGCTCTTTATAGACATTTTCATTGATGCCTATATTTGTCACGGTGTTCCTACCTGGATACAGCGAGACCGCTAGGCTCCAAAGCAAATAAAGGGAACTGAGTTAGGGAATGAAGAAAACACAGAGTCCAGACCTTGATAAACTTGAACAGCTGCTTTACTTGGATAAATTTGATTCCAAACTATATTTAGGTTTTTCTTACATTCAGGCTTTCTCTCGGTTCCAGTAGGCTTTGGCATAAACGGGCAGGCAAACTTGATAAGTCTGCTCTATTTCTCTCTGCTGTGCTAAACTCTGCTTGGGTTTGGTGACTGGAATTTTGGTTGGTACTGGTATCCTTGGATTGGGGTGCCTTGGGCTGTTGTCTCCCTCCTGACACTCAGTAAAGTAAATTAGCAAGGAGTCTGGGTACTCTACAAGCAACTTCCCTTTTGTGGCTCCTGCTCCAGCCAAAGAACATTTTCATCTGGCTGCTGTATCTTCTGGCAACCAAAAAACACTTTCCTCTGGTTGCTATATCTTTTATACATCTGATTCCATGGCAAGCATAGCTTAGCCTGCACTGGCTGTTATAAGCATGTCTGGCTGTGACCATGCCAGGCTTACACTTCTCTGTCTAGACTAGACTAGAATCATCTAGCACTGCTGCTTCTCCCTTCTGGTAGGAAGCAGGTCTGGACCACTTCTGCCCAAAGGGGTGAGAATGAAATGGTGAGTTCCATTCTATCTAAGTATCTGTCTCTCTCTCTGCCATATAAGCTGCCACCTGCTGGTAAACCAGGCATATTACATGAACATAACAGTTGCATGATAATAAGATCAATGTACATTTGAGAAGGACCTGGAAATAAATACAAGAATGGCATAGGTGTAAGCAATAAAAGACAGTAGCACAGTGAAAGAATAGTAATACCACTCCGGGGAATTACACTTGCTGTCTCCAATACAGCTCACAATCTAAGTTCCCTATCAGTATGAGCATAGGCGGACACAGACAACAGAGGGCCCCTGTGCAAGGAATGTATCTGGGCCCCCCTCCCTTTTCCTCAGACTTAACCCCTTCTCCCCCTACTCAACCCCTCTGACATTTCATGCTCAGATTCTCTCCCTTGGCCTGCACTGTAAAGCGAAGGGCAAGGGCTGTTTTGTTTACATTTTTACACTGATAAGCGGAGACGTCACCGGCACTGATGGGCGGCTTTAGAGGCTAGGGTGGTGCTAAAGCCCGTCTATTAGTGCCGGTGATGTCACTGGGATCACTGCTAGGTGGAAGTCCCCCCTCCCCATATTACCCCTATTGGTAATAATGCTCCCTTCAGTGCCCCCTATAATTATAATTCCTCCTGCCGTACCCCCTAGAGTTATAATATTCTCTGTAGTGCCCCCATAAATTAAAATGCCTGTCTTCTTCCTCCAGTCTTCTATACCATGCAGTCCTATGTAAATAACACCAGTCCTCTCCCACCAGTTTCTTATATGATACAGTCCCATGTAAATAACCTCTCTTCCTTAGTCTTCTATACAATACATTCCCATGTAAATAACATCACTGCTCTCCCTCCAGTCTTTTGTACCATGCAGTCCCATGTAAATAACACTGATCCTCTCCCACCATCTTCTATACAATACAGTCCCATGTAAATAACTTAAATCCCCTCCTTCAGCCCCCTCCAACACATAGTCCCATGTAAGAAAGGTGAGGCAAATACCCATCACATGTCAGGGAAGCACCCAACTACGTGCAACGAAGGTCCATCACCGCCTGCAGGTGACACCACTGCTCATGCTGGCACTGCTGTGCTTTCCCCCAGCCCCACGACGCAGGCATAAGCCTGACACATCATGGTGACAGCGTAGTCACACCAACAAGTGACCAAGTTAGATTGAGGTAGCAGTCAAATGTCTGTAGGTGAGCCTCCCAAAAATTTGTTTTGGAGTGTCCGAAGATGACCCTCCTAAAAAATTGTTTAGGAGTGTCTGTAGTTGACCCTTCTGTAAAATATTTTTTTTTGTTTTTCCTGTTATTAGTTTATGTACAACCCATGGCTGGCATGGTGGGAATATAAAGGGAAGCACCCAACTAGGTGCAACGAAGGTCCATCACCCATGCCCATGCTGGCACTGCTCTCCTATCCCCAGCCACACGATGCAGGCATAAGCCTGACACAGCATGGCGGTGACACCAACAAGTGACCAAGTTAGATGAGGTAGCAGGTGAGCCACCCAAAAATTTAGCCTGATGCAGCATGGCGGTGACAACAGAGTGACCGAGTTAGACTGAGGTAGCAGGAGGTGAAGCACGGATGGTAATTCAAAGGTGGAGGAGGAGGGGTTGGAGGAAGTGGCATAGTAATTCTGAGAAACCGTGAACGAGGTAGGCCCCGCAATCCTCCAAGTGGGCAGTACATGAGTGGCCCCAGGGTCAGACTCGGTCAGAGTATGTGACATGCTCAGGTTGGCCAAACGCCGGGCTCGACGGCGGACCCGTTTCGGGTTATCGATTGTCGAAATGTTGGCTTACATCAAGTTTAGTATCTGTTCTTATCAGTTGCTATGGCTGTTGGTGGTAAAGTGGTGAGCATAGCTGCTTCCCAAGCAGTTGACCCGGGTTCGATTCCCGTCTATTGCATTATGTAGCCCTGCAGAAAAATTGATTGGAGAGAGGGCCTGTAGGTGGACCTCCGGAAAAATTGTTTACAGAGAGGGCCTGTAGGTAGACCTCCGGAAAAATTGTTTGGAGAGAGGACCTGTAGGTGGACCTCCGGAAAAATTGTTTGAAGAGAGGGCCTGTAGGGGGCCCTCCTAAAAAATTGTGGTAAAAGAGTGCCAGTTGGACCTCTAAAAAATGGCGTTTTTTTGGTCAGCATTAGGCAAAGACGACAAGGAGGAGGAGGAGGAGTAGAGAAGAGGAATTGGATACATAAGTAATGTTAATCTTTAGCTGCTTTCCCGGAGATTTGAATTCCGGTGAAATCCAGGCTTTGTTCATTTTAATAAGCATCAGACTGTCAGCGCTGTTAGTTGACAGGCGTGTACGTTTATCAGTGATGACGCCACCAGCTGCACTGAATACCCGCTCTGACAGCACGCTAGCGGCAGGGCAGGCCAGCACCTCCAAGGCGTACAGCGCCAGTTCAGGCCACGTGTCCAGCTTTGAAACCCAGTAGTTGTATGGAGCAGAGTGATCGGTCCGGACGTTGGTATGGTCAGCTAGGTACTCCCTCACCATCTTTCTGTACAGCTCCCCCTACTCTGCCTAGATTGGGGACAGGTGACAGTGTCTTGCTAGGGTGACATAAAACTGGCAAAGGCCTTGGAGAGCGTTCCCCTGCCAGTGCTGGACAAGCTGCCTGCTCGCCTCCTCTCCCCCGCTACTTGGCCCACAGAACCACGCCCTCTGCCGCTAGCGGCGTCAGATGGGAAGGATTGTTTCAGCTTGTGCACCAGGGCCTGTTGATATTGATTCACTCTCATACTCCTTTCCTCTACAGGGATGAGAGTGGAAAGGTTCTGCTTGTACCGTGGGTCCAGGAGAGTGAACACCCAGTAATCTGTGTTTGAAAAAATGCTTCTAACGCGAGGGTCACGGGATAGGCAGCCTAACATGAAGTCTGCCATGTGCGCCAGAGTCCCAACACGCAAGAATTCCCTCTCCTCACTGGCCTGACTCTCCATTTCCTCCTCCTCCTCCTCCAGGTCCTCCTCTTCAGCCCATACACGCTCAAGAGTTAAGAAGGACTGAGCACTGGTACCCTCTTCTGTCTCGCCGACATTCTCCTCCTCTTCTTCCTCATCCTCATCCCCCTCCTCCGATACGCGCTGAGAAACAGACCGGAGGGTGCTCTGGCTATCAAGCGACGTATCTTCCTCCACTGTCTCTTGTGACAAGCGCAAAGCATCCGACTTCATGCTGAGCAGTGAGTTTTTCAACAGGCAAAGCAGCGGGATGGTGAGGCTGATAATGGCGGCATCGCCGCTGACCATCTGTGTTGACTCCTCAAAGTTGCTCAACACCTGGCAGATATCAGACATCCACGTCCACTCCTCATTGTAGACTTGAGGAAGCTGACTGACCTGACTACCAGTTCTGGTGGAAGTTGACATCTGGCAGTCTACAATGGCTCTGCGCTGCTGGTAAACTCTGGATAACATGTTTAATGTAGAATTCCATCTCGTGGGCACGTCGCACAACAGTTGGTGAGCGGGCAGTTGTAGGCAGCGCTGCGCTGCCCTGAGAGTGGCAGCATCTGTGGTCGACTTGCAGAAATGCGCACAGATGCGGCGCACCTTGGTGAGCAAATCAGACAGATTGGGGTATGTCTTGAGGAACCGCTGAACTATTAGATTGAACACGTGGGCCAGGCATGGCACATGTGTCAGTCTGCCGAGTTGCAGAGCCACCACCAGGTTACGCGCGTTGTCACACACAACCATGCCTGGCTTGAGGTTCAGCGGTGCCAGCCACACATCGGTCTGCGCCGTGATGCCCTTTAACAGCTCTTGGGCGGTGTGCCTTTTGTCACCTAAGCTCAGCAGTTTGAGCACCGCCTGCTGGCGCTTAGCCACTGCACTGCTGCTGCGCCTAGAGCTACCGACTGAAGGTGCCGTGCCCACGGATGGTAATTTGGAGGAGGAGGAGGGGTCGGAGGAGGAGGCATAGTACGTCTGAGAGACCGTGACCGAGGTAGGCCCCGCAATCCTCGGTGTGGGCAGTACATGAGCGGCCCCAGGGTCAGTCTCGGTCCCAGCCTCCACCAAGTTAACCCAATGTGCCGTCAGTGAGATATAGTGTCCCTGCCCGGCAGCACTTGTCCACGTGTCCGTGGTTAGGTGGACCTTCTCTGAAACAGCGTTGGTCAAGGCATGGATGATGTTCTGTGACACGTGCTGGTGTAGGGCTGGGACGGCACATCGGGAAAAATAGTGGCGGCTGGGGACCGAATACCAAGGGGCAGCCACCGCCATGAGATTGCGAAAGTCCTCGTTCTCTACCAGCCTATAGGGCAGCATCTCCAGGCTCAGCAATTTGGAGATGTGGACGTTGAGGGCTTGGGCATGTGGGTGGTTGGAACTGTATTTCCTCTTGCACTCCAGCGTCTGCTGTAAAGACAGCTGAACGCTGCGCTGGGACACATTGGTGGACGCCGTGGAGGATCGTGGAGGCGAAGGTGTGGTTTTTCGGCGGGAGGCACTCGTGCCGGGGTCCTGGGCAGGGGGTTGACTAGCAGAGGCAGCGAGTGACACAGGGGAAGGAGCAGTGGTGTGACCCGCAGGAGGTGAACGGCCTTGGTTCCATTGAGTGGGGTGTTTAGCACTCATGCTGCGCATGCTGGTGGTGGTTAGGCTAGTAGTGGTGGCACCCCTGCTGATCCTGGTGTGGCACAGGTTGCACACCACAGTCCGCCGTTCATCCTCACTTTCTTTAAAGAACCTCCAGACTTGCGAACATCTAGGCCTCGCCACGGGAGCTTCACTATGTGAAACAGTTGCTGCTGATGCCCCAGCTCTGGCCCTGCTTCTCCCTCTGGCCACACCACTGCCTCTTCCAACCTGTTCTGGTGCAGCACTCGCCTCCACCTCAGAAGCACTGTCTTCACTCGGCTTATCAACCCAGCTTGGGTCAGTCACCTCGTCATCCTCCGATTCCTCAGTCTGCTCCCCCCACGGACTTCCTGCCCTGACAACAACTTCACCACTGACTGACAACCGTGTCTCCTCATCGTCCGACACCTCTTTACACACTTCTTCCACTAAGTCAACAATGTCATCATCATCACCCACAGACTGCGACAGTTGGAAAACTTGGGCATCGGGAACCAGGTCAGCAGCAACCTGAGAAGTGGTTTGTGACTCTGGGAAGGGTCCAGAAAACAGTTCCTCAGAGTATGCCGGATCGCATTCCAAATTTTCCTGGGAGGGGGCAGACTGGGGGGAAGGAGGCTGAGGTGGAGGAGCCAGAGGAGTGCTCCCTTGGGTAACGTGGGTAGACTGCGTGGAAGACTGGTGGACAAATTACCTGAAGCATTGTCCGCAATCCACGACATCAGCTGTTCGCACTGTTGTGGTTTCAACAGTCCTCTACCACGTGTCCCTGTAAGTTGAGACATGAAGCTAGGGAGTGTAGCTCTGCGGCGTTCCCCTGCTCCCTCATCAGCAGGTACTGTCTCAACCTGCCCAGGACCACGGCCTCTGCCCCCTGCAGTAATTGAATGCCCACGCCCACGCCCTCGTCCTCGACCCTTAGCCCTGGGGTTCAACATTTTCTGTATATAAGTGTATTATATAAAAAAAAAAAAAAAAAATGGGCCTGCTGTACTGAAACCCACAAACTTGTTCAATCTGAACAAGAAAATATATAGGTGGATAAGTTAGAGCAAAATTACGTATGTTATTACGTACCGCGCAGTATGGAGCAATTACACTGAAACTATTAGATTAGGCAGACTTGGTCTGCTTAATTGCAACCCAGACAAATGTCGCACAGAGATTTTTGTAATGTAGCTGTATCAGTGAGAGCAAAAGACCTTTTTTACTGATGTGACGTACAGAATGGGTCACCTGGACAGAAAATACGGATTGTGCTTTGTATATAGGTGGATAAGTTAGAGCAAAATTACGTATGTTATTACATACCATGCAGTATGGAGCAATTACACTGAAACTATTAGATTAGGCAGACTTGGTCTGCTTAATTGCAACCCAGACAAATGTCACACAGAGATTTTTGTAATGTAGCTGTATAAGTGAGAGCAAAAGACCTTTTTTACTGACGTGACGTACAGAATGGGTCACCTGGACAGAAAATACGGATTGTGGTGACTGGACAGCTGAACTGTGACACACAGAATGGTTCCACACAGCTGTATGAAATCGATTTGTATCACTGAGATAAAACAACAAAAAAACTATTTTTTTATATTTTTTACCTTTTTATATATATATATATATTTTTTTTTTTAACGTGACGTGCAGAAACTATCAGAGAGCAAACTCAGCCCCTGCTGACTGTGGCTATTTTGACTACAACCCAGACAAATGTCGCACAGAGATTTTTGTAAGCAGAGGGCGCTGTGGGGAATCGTCATCACTGCGCGCAGGAGGCGCGTGAAGACGTGCTGCCGGCGTCCCTGGCTGGAGTATGTAAGTATGTATGTGTTTGTGTGTATGTGTGTGTATATGTATGTACTCTGTGTCTTGGCCCAATGTCTGTCAACATGTGTGGGGCCGGACCGCTGCTCCGGCTCCACACATGTATCAGCGGCAGTACGGATCTGTCGGCATTCTTTAGGTGCCGGATCCGTGCTGCCGCTAGTGTGAAAGAGGCCTTAGTCCTAACCAGGACCCAACAACCTTCCCTGGAAAGGGCCCCCTCCCTCTCTGGGCCCCTGTGCAGCTGAACCTGCTGCACAGGCAGTATGTCCGCCCCTGAGTATGAGAGAGATACTAGCATGCTACTCTGGGTTTCTCTGCAACATTTATGTGTTGCCTAGGGGGTAATCTTTCTCATTACAGAGAGTGCCTAGTATGCATAGTACCTGTGTGGAGTATTTTAGGCCAGGCAATGCCCATCTGGGTTTATGGGAAAGATATTTTTGAACCTATCTTATCCCAACAGATGTAAGATGTGCTAATTCTCATATATTTTTCCCAGAAACCCACAGGAACGTTGACTGGCTAACGATACTCCTTATGCATACTTGGTGACCTCCATAAGAAGAAAAAGTACCCCAACCGAGGCCTCTCAGGCAGCCAAGCAAAATATCTTTGCTTAGCTCTGTTAAAGGGTAGTTACCCAGCTGGATTTCCTGATATAAGATAGGTTTCCTTTCGATTTGGAAAGGAGGCTAGCTTGAATGTCTCTTTTCCAGAGAAGAATTTTGTGGAGATGCAAGCACAACAATAGATAAAAATTTTGTTAAGAAAAAGCAGTGAAAAGCAAAAGGTTCGCTCATCTCAAATTTTATATTTTTCTTTTTTACTGCGTGTGGTTATAGGCCATTACTTTTTGTTCCATGTGGTTATTTAGATAATTTGTGTGTCTTTTTTTCCAGTGATACGGCAGACTTTATGCTTATGTAATGTTTAAATATTATTTGCCCATTTATTTATTTTTTATACCTGAGGGAATAAACGGAAAACATACTCTGGTTTTCACATTTTATTATTTTATTTTAATAGCACAAAGTGCAACTTAAATACTTTTTAAAACCAATTTGTCTACTATGGTCATTTTGATATTCGGTATATATAGGGCTAAGAGCTGTGGTGTGGACTACAGATGTTGGGGGAGATTTATCAAATGGATGTACAGCAGAACTGGCTTAGTTGTCCATAGCAACCAATCAGATTCCACCTTTCATTTTTCAGAGCATCTTTGGAAAATGAAAGGTGGAATCTGATTGGTTGCTATGGTCAACTAAGCCTGTTCTACTTTACACCAGTTTGATAAATAGCCCTCGTTGTTCTATTTTTAATTGTATTATTTTTTATTTTGTTTTGTCTTCATTTTATGTTAAACATTGTGCCCTGATATGGTCATACAAGGCATTTTAACATTATGTTTTTTTTTTTTATATATATTGCTGATTTCTTCTGTAACTTGGGCTGACATATTGTCTCCAGTTAGTTGGGAACAAAGCCTGGAGTCTCATTGCTGAGTATCAGTGTTTAGATGCAAACTCTATAAGGAGGTCCAGAAACATCCTTGCAGGGTTAGATATGGACCTGGAAGATGTTCAAAGTAATCGTCAGTCTCGAACTAGTTAAAACAAATACCAGGAGGTGAAGCCTGACTGTACTAGATGCCAAATGTGTGAGAGCTGAGCTCCTACTGCCAAACACCAGAAAACTGCGATTCGCACAGCTTGCATGCATGATGGTCAAGTCTGGAAGTACCCAGCCTAAAATGGAAAATTAGTTCACAAAGCAGCAGCTGAACCCAGGACGGAGGATCATCAGGGGATCAAGTAGAAGCACTTTAACAGTCTCACCAGGAGATCCTCTCTTTCTCTGAAGTGATAACCAGGAATATTTCTTCTTGGAAGACCAGGAGAACAGTACTCGAATAGAGAATGTGCAGATTTGAGATCTAGCTGGACACCCATCTCAAGAAAAGCAACTACTGTATATGTTCGATGGAGTGCAATTATCATTTTACCAGGACTTGGCCCCCTCCACATTCAGGTGCAGAGGATGGGAGTGGTAGTGGCCCTGATTAAGTGTTATGTGACAGTGTATTCCCTCAGGACATTGCTTCCTGGGGATCAGTCCAGTGGAAATGTAGTAGTGAAGAATGAGGCTAGAATTAAACATATAAAAGTCCCTCACCTTACAACAGTGTCTTCCAATGTTGGTTGTAGCTGTTCACCCTGCTGTTTTTGCAATGATTTACTTGAGGCTGTATATGTTTGATCTCTCTGGAGAATCCTCTTTATGAGCAGGAGCTTTACACTGTGTTTCCTCCCCTCTCTTTGTCTGGACAGGAAGTCCTCCTCCTGGCAGGAAGCAGGAGCAGCCCATTCTTACCAAGAGGGGAGAAACATGATGCTTAGCCATGTTCCTAGCCAGCCTTTTGCCAGCCATTTCTTGCTGGTAATAAATTGCCAGAAACATGCAAAAAACATCTCAATATATAACACAATACAAAGTACAAAACTATATACAATGGTAGTATCCCCAGGTCTGGGGTACTACACAGGAGGATCAAGGCCCTGAAGATCTCTCCTTGGCCTGGGGTCAGCCACTGATGGGTCCTATTGACATACAGGTATGGCTCCTCATACCTGAAGAAAATGATCTTCCCAACCCACTTCATCCATAATGAGAAATCGCCTAAGATTGAGAAGATATTGACTAAGTAGAGATATTATCGTTACTAGTATTTCCACAGAATACTGGTTACAAAATTATAAAGCCCCTTCTCTTGATTCCCTTCAAAAAGATTTGGGGCTTAAGAATTCGGATCGACTTGCAATATAAAGATTTCACTATTTGCCATTCCTTACTTCCCCCTTTCAAGAAACGTGATCCGTCTTGGTTCCAAATGATCCTTAGCTTACTTAACCCACCTAGACATTTTTACTCATCTATAACAAATTGATTGTAGCTAAATCTCCTCCTAAACCTTCATATATCTTGGCCTGGGAATAAAACTTAAACCTGTGTTTAATTAATTTTGAAATAAAACAAATACTCACTAGATCACATGGGTTCTCCAGATGCGTTCGTACCCAAGACTAGACCCATTACTAGATGGTATTGTTCTCCTGATGTAGTAGCTAAGATGTTCCCCTCAGCATCTGATGTCTGCTTGAGCTGTGGTGGAAGTCCAAGTGCACATATGGTGGGAATGCTCCCTTATTTTGAAATTTTAGAAGTCAGTGGAGAGTAAATCCATCAGTCTTAGCTCTTCTAAAACTCCATTATATACAATGTCCTCTGAAAATGCCTTACCAGCTCTCAATTATGGTGGCTATTGGCTGAAAGCCTCTTCCCCCAACAAACAAGCCCAGATGTGAATTGATAAGGTACGTCAAATTTTTAATGTTGAAGAACTTTCAAGCTGGTAGACTTGGTCCCACACCAAATTCTTTCATCTCTGACCCCTTGATCATCTAGACGGTGGCCAATCCAACCTGATTAGTTTTACCTGGGTGTATGCCTTAGGCCCTATTCACACAACCGTATGAATGGGGCCATATCTATTCTGCAATATTGCGGAATAGATGCGGCCCCATTCACCTCTATGGAGCGGGGAGCCGCCGCACGGAGCTAGCTCCGTCCTGCGGCTCCAATGAAGCATGTCCTATACTTGTCCGCACGCACGGACAAGTATAAGCATTTTGAATGGGGCCGCCCGGCGTGTGTTCCGATCGTGCGGAACACACGCCGGGCGGCCCCCATATTATTGAGGCTCCGCAATAATGCGGACCCGCAAAAATACGATCGTGTGAATGGGGCCGTATAATTGCACTTTGTGATCTACTCTGGCTATAGTTGACATCTCTACTATTTTTATTGCTTGCATGGTTCCTTTCCATGTAAGATCTATATTATTTGTGCATACCTTATTTATTATGTGCATACCTTGTTGACATCTGATACCGTGTTTCTCCTTATTTTTCCTGTTCCTCTAATTTTCAGATTGTATTTTTTATATGTAATACTTCTGTACATTTTTTGTGAAATAAGGATTGTATAAAAAAAACAATCATTTGAAAAAAGTAATATCCTGATTATACATTTCCTTAAAATTCTGTGCATACATCCGAATGAAGACTCTGAATGCAGCAGCTCTCCCTTCTTCTCTCCCAGCAGGAAGTCCCAGAACAATCTCAAACATCAACTAGCAGACGAATCACAGTCAGTTATATACACACATACTGTTTTCTCTCTGTCTTTATGTGCAATCTATTTTTCACAGGTTAAAGCAAATGTCTTTTTCATTGGTATTTATCTTTTCACTTTTCTTTTAATCTTTTTCAAACCGTAAAGAAAGGTTTTAGTATAGAGACAATTGTGGCTCATTGGAGAAACGCTAACAAGGCTGTATTTCAGATAACTTTTTATTTCTGTATTCTTGAAAACTTTGCCTGGCATATTAGAGATAAATTATGATTACAATTGCAAACTTCAAGAGAGAGAAATGAACTTGCAACGTTTGCCAAGGGCACTAGACTGCAGCTCATGTCAGTTTGAGTAATGCTCTGAACACCTATTGAGCAGAGGTGAGGTTCTGAACCATCCAAAACGTCCTCTGTGGAGGTTATACACTGAGGAACATGCTGAGTTTAGGTGAGACTAATTAAATGACTAGTGTGGAAAACAAGGGGTCATTATTGGTAAGGTGTACACTTCTCAAAGCCCAAGAATCATACTTGTTCAGTCTACATGAAGCCAAGAACTGCATGGGATTTGTGTTCAATTATTGTAATCTATCTATCTATCTATCTATCTATCCAATCTTTCTAGATCGATCTATCTATCTATCTATCTATCTATCTATCTATCTATCTATCCAATCTCCCCCCCCCCAAAGCCAAATTCTCAACTCAACTTCCTCCCTTCAGCCCTACTGTTAAAGATACTGGAGGGATATGCAGAGATGAGCGCTTCCACCATGGAAGTGTTTATTGCCCATGGCTCCTCTGCTCACCCCACTTGGCCCTACCTGGCACCACCTGAGGCAATCGCCTCACCTCGCCTCATTGGCAGTTCACTCCTCTCTCTCTACTTGTATCTATCTGTATATCCAACCTTTATGTAGATCTATCTATCTATCTATCTATCTATCTATCTATCTATTAATCAACATAAAAAAGTACAGACAGCATCCAAATCTTGCGGTGAAATCAGTGACCTTTTATTCCATCAAGACACCCAAACCTTGCTATGCTTGATAAAGGCTGAGGTACAGCCGAAACGTAGCAAGGTTTGGGTGTCTTGATGGAATAAAAGGTCACTGATTTCACCGCAAGATTTGGATGCTGTCTCTACTTTTTTATGTTGCCTATTTTTGGAGCTGAAGGACTGAACTCCAGCAAGGGACGTGCATCCAGGATACCACGTCAGCCACGAAAACAGGTGCTGTATCAACCTTTTTTCTGTCTTATCTATTAATCAAGCTCAATCTGTTATTATTATTATTATTATTTTTTCTTCGCTCATCCTTTTTAACAAAGAACATCATGGAGTGCAAATTATCTTCAGGTCTCATATACAGGATTCATCTTGTATGGAGAATAGATGCAGTATATCATTACAATGGTGGCAGCGTGTTAGAGGAAGCGCTTTCCACTGGCAGAATAAAATACTCCATCACACGTGCGGACTATTCTGCGCCTATTCATGTAAATCTCTATTGACTACAGCAAGGGCTGACATTTTACAATTTACTTAAAACAATTCAACGGGTCATTAAGTTTAAACGTCATTGACTGCTGGGGCTTAGAGGGTTGGAAATGTGATTGTGCAACGGTCTCTGTGATTGTTGTCAACTTCTCATTTGTTTGCTGAGAGGGTTTAGTGATGAGGAGAGGATATATATCTTACTCTCCATACTTCTGGATCTTAATTTTGCAGCTCCTGCGGCTTAGCTATGTGAGTAGCCATAATTCTCCATGACGGATACTGCGCCAGTTCTTGCAGCACTTAAGTTATCAAGTTGATTGCATTGTCTTGAAGATATTTCTAGACCTTCTAAGAAGGCTTCCATTGATATGGTCAAAATTTCGTGTAAAGATGTATCTAAGTCATTGGTCAAAGTGTCTGTTCTATTAAAATATCCTGTGCCCAGATGTCCTGAAAAAGTGGGTCGGTTGCTTGTAACCCTCTCTATGAGCCAGCGGTAGCTTTGGGCCATTGGTGTATTACATGGATGGCCACTCATCTGAATATCTGCCACATAATATTACAATTCTCCCACAGCAGTTGCTGCTAGAAGTGAATATATCAATAATTTAGCACCTGATGAAGCAATGCATGATGTTTTACTGGCATCCCTTACCTACCACTGCCCTGCTTCTCCTGGTGGACACGGGTGCCACGCTACTTACACTGATGTCCACTTCTCCTGGGCTCTCTCTCTTCCTGGCTGGTGGAGGTCCTGATCACCAGAATCCTTACAGTCTGCAGATGTGCTGCTCTGACCTGTCTCTTAGGGTGCAATGCCTGGGTATTTAAGGCACCTTTCCCAGTGGTAGGGTGCCTGAGCTTTTGGATTCCTAGTCTCAAGTTACCAGTGAAGGTAAAATATTTTGTCTGACTACCCGTGTACTGAACCCATGCCAGATAACCGACTCTGACACCAAGCCGTCTTATCCTGTTTCTCTTTTTGCCCCATTGTTGCCTGCCCTGACTTCAGAGTTGATTCTAGGATTTGTTTGTACACTGCCTGCTCTAACCTTAGCCTGTTGCTGGATTATAAATGTTGTCTGACCCCTCGGTGCTTTGCACCGGTGTCTCTGACCTCAGCTGCCAACACCGGGACTATATCAGGAGATTGCGGCCTGGTAGTCACGTACCATACATGCACATACTGTAGCATTGCTGAGACCAGTGAATAGCCACAGCAGTCCCATGAATGATACGTGGTGTCATCGCTGCAGGCGTGGTGAGGTGCAGCGGTGCGGGAGCAGCAGAAGATTTAACAGCTAAGTACTGGCTATTTTATTTTTTTTGCACCATTTCATGCCCATACTCAAAGTCCACGACAATCCCTTTAATGTTTAAAGGGGTTTTCTCTGAGTTCAATATTTATAGCCTATATTCAGGATAAGTCATCAATATCTGATCGGTGGGGGTCTGACTCCCGACACCCCTGCCAATCAGCTGTTTAAGGAGGCTGTGGTGCTCCGGTGATTGCTGGGGCCTCTTTCTAGGCCTGTGATGTCATGTTTAGTGATGAGTGAATTATTGAAAAGTTCGATTCAGCTGCTTCACCGAATTTAACAAAAAAATTTGCTTTGTGACGAAGCGCATTTCTTTGTAAGTAGTGGGTGCAATGACGGGTTGCAGTCCCTGCGCCGCTCTCCATTACTGTACCCCTCAGATATCGCGGCATCTGATAAAAATAAATAAATAAAAAAAAAGAATCATACTTACCTGATCCATTTGCCCGCAACGAGCCAGTCGCGGCCATCTTGCATGAAGATCTGGCGCGAGATCTTGCATGGCCAGTCGCCGGCGTGGTGACGTCATACGTCACCGCACAAAGGATTTCGGCCGAGATCTTCAAGCAGCCTGTCGCAAGCAAATGTATCAGGTACTGTAAGTATAATTTTTGTTTTGTTTTTTACGCTATTCCAGGTTAAATCGATTCACTTCCATGAAGCACAAGGAAATTTGCGGACTTCGATTCGCTCGACACTAGTGATAAGCAGTAGATTGCAGGGATCCCACCTATGGGACCCCTTCATGGCTTCCATTGTCTCTAATATGGTGGGCCCATGCATGTGGCCAGCTCCATGATAAATATCTATGTGAGATACAGAATGGAATTCCATGTTCCAGCAATTGGTGGGAGTCCTAGCAATCAGGCCCCACTAGGTAAGTGAAAAAAGGGATGGTACAAAGGGCAAAAAATTGTATAAAATAAAAAAAAGAACTATCAGTACATCACTCATGTGACCATCACTGTCCTCGGTAGTCATGCGCCATACATGCACATACTGTAGCATCGCTGAGACCAGTGATTAGCCACAGCAGTCCCATGAATGATACGTGGTGCCATCGTTGCAGGCGTGGTGGGGTGTTCAATATTTATAGCCTATATTCAGAATAAGTCATCATTATCTGATCGGTGGGCGTCTGACTCCCGGCACTCCTGCCAATCAGCTGTTTGAGGAGGCTGCGGTGCTCCGGTGAGTGCTGGGGCCTCTTACTATTGCCTGTGATGTCATGTTTAGTGATGAGCGAATTATTGAAAAGTTCGATTCGGCTGCTTTGCCGAATTTTACAAAAATAATTTGCTTTGTGACAAATTACTTCGTCACGAAGCGCATTTCTTTGTAAGTAGTGGGTGCAGTGACAGGGAGCGGCGATTGAGCTGCACCCCGTTTATGTACCCCTCAGATGCCGCTTTCATAAACAGAGTGTCAAATTTTAAAAAATAAAATAAAAATCATACTTACCTGATCCATTTGCTCGCGACGGGCCAGCTGCCTCCATCTTGCTTGAAGATCTGTTGCAAAATATTGTGTGGCCCATAATGACGTCATCATGTGGTGATGTCATACGTCACCGCACAAGGGATTTCTGACGAGATCTTCAAGCAGCCTGTCGCAAGCAAATGGATCAGGTAAGTATAATTTTTTTTTTTTTTATGCTATTCCAGGTTAAATTAATTTGCTAGCACGAGGAAATTCGGCTTCTTGGCAAATAAAATTTATCCTGAAATTCGGAAAAAAAGTCGAATTCGCTCGAATTCGTTCGCTTCGATTCGCTCAACGCTAGTCACGTTCATTGGTTACATGTCCTGTGTGCAGCTCAGTTCCATTCTGTTGAAAGGGCCTGGCATGCAATACCAAGCATGGCCACTATACAATGCACGGCGCTGTGTTTGGTACACTGTTAGGAGGCCTTAGCGAACACCTGAATGCCGCAACCTGATTGGCTGGGGTGCCAGGATCTGATATCGATGATCTATCCTGAGGATAAGTCATCAGTATTGTACTCCCCAAAAAAGCCCCCTTTAAGCATGGAGATCTGTATGTGTCACCTGAAGGCCCTGTGTTATTAGGCACCTGTCCAATTATTTGATATTTATACATTTTTGGTGTAGTTTACCTTTAATAATGCGACATCAGATAGTTACATATATGTTAGTAGAAAGACTGATGCTTTGATAAATAGCCCGGTAGTGATGAGCAGTGTCATATGGTTCTGTTCTCTGAGGCTGATTAATCTCTGTGTCTGCACAGTCCTGCCACCTGATAAATCATCCCGCACGATGAGTGACTCCTCACTGTGTATGAGCCTGTTCCCCTGCTGTGATCTCCTATGGGGATGTGTATGTCCTTTGTTACAAGGGATCTGATTAGGAACAATGTACAGTTATAGGGTTTACTTAAAGGGGTCCTCTCAGCAAATAGCTTGTATTATGTAGAGGAAGTTAATACAAGGCAATTACTAATGTATTGTGATTGTCCATATTGCCTCCTTTGCTGGCTGGATTCATTTTTCCATCACATTATACACTGCTCGTTTCCATGGTTACAGACCACCCTGCAATCCATCAGTGGTGCTCATGCTTGCACACTATAGGGAAAAGTGCTGGCCTATGTTTGCTCCCTTGGCGCCTGGAGATACCAGTACTTTTTCCTATAGTGTGCAAGCACGACCACCACTGATGGATTGCAGGGTGGTCGTAACTATAGAAATGAGCAGTGTATAATGTGATGGAAAAATGCATACTAGTATTCGCTTTAGAAGACGCACAGCCATTTCCCCCCCACTTTTGGGGAAAAAAAGTGTGTCTTATAAAGCAAAAAATACGGTAATTTAAAAAAATGTATAAATTTGTTGAAAATTTGGGACATTGCGCTTTGTATTCCTCATTGCCTGTCAGTGATTGACGCACACATACTGGGAAAAGGGCCCCTTAAGAAGTTTTGGTATGGGGCCCGATGAGATCTGTGTAGCTGACAATATACTTTATGTACGTATTACATTAAGGGCACAATCAGACGGCCGTATGAACGGATGCAGACCCATTCATTTCAACGGGGCCGCAAAAGATGTGGACACAACACGGTTCCATTCCGTGGCTCCGCAGAAAAGGCAGAGCATGTCCTATTCTTGTCCGTAAGAACAGGCGTTTTCTACTTTGGTTGCGGCCATGTGCTGTCCGCTAATTGTGGAGCGCAGGTATCCGTGTTTTGTGGATCCACAAAACGCTACGGCCGTCTGAATGAGCCCTAAGTCTAATGAAAAGAAGGTAGAGCTCAGGACCCTGCGAGATGACAGTGCATCAAATATGGAGCTGCAATGCAGACATTGGTGACACAGAGAGATGGGGAGGATAAGATCTCATACGGTATATATGCAAAGTGAGATCTGTCCTATTGTAAAGCAGAAGATGAATCCTGCTAGGAGAATTAACCTGTGTGTGTACAGCGCGCTCCACGTTACAAGTGCCCCTATAGTAGTGTATGGTAATAATCAGGGGTGTACCTAGCCTTTCTGCTGCCTGAGGCAAAAAATGAAAAGGTGCCCCCCCCCCATTTCTTAGCCTAACCCCTTTGCCACAATGAAAGCACTCATTGCCCATGGCCCTTCCGCTGCCCCCTTCTTGCCCCTACCTGGTGCTGCCTGAGGCGATCGCCTCACCTCGCCTCATTGGTGGTGCACCCCTGGTAATAATAACACATGGCAAAGGTCTACCTGTGTGACCGTGGTAAGAAACCTCCAAAAGTGAAAACATAAGGTGTATGGATGGATGGAGGACTCGTATATTTTCAGCATGGTCTGCACTAGGCTGAAAACCAGGGACCTCAACCTAGTTGAACAATAGATTTATAGTAGGGAATAGAATTGCCGTGCACTTGTATAGTATGTGTGAGCTAGCATAGTACTATAGGTTTGGTTTGGAACAACCTTTTATATTCTGGAATTGCCTAATTTCGATTCCCTAATACAATTCTCTCATTGCCATTACTACAAGGCTCCTGTACGGAAGCTGCCGCCAATTTAATTTTGCAGCATTAACACATTTCAATGCTTTGTAAAATAAGAATATGAAAAAGTAATATATGATATTAAATATGAAAATGAAAAGTAAAAGTGCCCTAGTGGGCGAAAATAAAAAGCGCAATAAAGTTTAACCCCTTGGCATTACACATGGTAAACATATACACTAGGGGTTGTATCCATGCTATAACATGGAGAGGTGGGGGTTGTAACTGTTTAACCCTTGTGATGCTCTGATTAATAGAAATTGATGTGTGTGTGTGTGTGTGTGGGGGGGGGGGGGGGGGTGTTGGGCACAGGGGTGCACCACCAACGAGGTGATTGCCTCAGGCAGCATGAGGTAGGGGCAAGAGGGGGCAGCAGAAGGGGAATTATCTGTTTCTGCAGTATTGTATTGGGAAGCACAGTAGGCATAGTATGTGCGCTATATTACTCTGTATGTATTGTAGCTCTGTATGTAATGTTTTCTAAGTATGTCATTAACAGTAGGGCTGGAGGGAAGGGGTTAAGTTGAGAAATTGGGGGGGGGGGGGGGTTGGGGGGTTGGGCACCCTTTCAGTTTTCACCTCAGGCAGAAGAAAGCATCTCCCTGATACCCGTTTTAAGGGACAGTCTTGGGTTTTAAACTTTTAAAAACTAAGGGGATCATTTACTAACCAGAAATAGGCCAATATTAGATGTATTTCTGGCGCAGATTGCGGGGGTCCTTTGCGCCGCAATCTGTGACTTTTCCCTGTTCACACCAGGTCTAAAAAAGTGGGTACGAAAGGGGGCGGCCCGGCAGGCTTTTCTCATGTACCATTTTCTACGCCAGGAAGCTGTCTTAGGGCTCATGCACACGAACATATTTTCTTTCCGTGTCCGTTCCGTTTTTTTGGGGGACTGTATGTTGAACCATTCATTTCAATGAGTCCGCAAAAAAAACGGAAGGTTCGCCGTGTGCATTCCGTTTCCGTATATCCGTATTTCCGTTCCGCATTACGGACAAGGATAGGACCGTTCTGTTAGGGGCCAGCTGTTCCGTTCCGCAAAATACCGAATGCACACGGATGTCATCCGTATTTTTTGCGGATCCGTTTTTTGTGGACCGCAAAATGCATAAGGTCGTGTGCATGAGCCCTTATATTTAGAAGCGGCAGTGGATCCGCCAAAGTTATGTAGGGGTCGGTGCCTTTAAATAACTTCAGCGGATCCACTGCCAGCGCAGGGGCTTATTAAGACCGGAGTCTAAAACGCCGGTCTTAATAAATGAACCCCGAAGAGTCTCATTGTAGGGGGAAAATGTAAATGAAGTTTCATAAGAAAAAAATTAAGAAAAATATAAACACAGAAAATAAAGAGGACCTGTAGCCACTGCTGAAAATACTGTAAATATTTGGATTTCCCATGTAATAACTTTGCTTTGTGCCTCTGTAATTCCTCCTAGAAATACCAGTCTGATGCTGTCTGCAGAGAATCGACAATGTAAGACTGTCTAAGGAAAAACCCAACCGGTAATACTCAGATGATTTATTCATAAATGTCTAGGGGGAATTACAAAGGAATAGCACAAAGCAAATTTTTAAAGATTCTCCAGAGGAGCATAGGACTTTACTAAAATAGACATTTATTGTGATTACGGATCCTACTTGTGTTGCCCTGCCTTCTGTCAATTTGGACCCACCTACAACATGGGGCCGCTTTTAGTTGTTTTTTTTTTCCAGGGCCACTTTAAGTTCCCAGTCCACCCCTGATTATAGTCACCATTTACTTGAAGATTTAATTACATACTACATAGTGAACTATTCCAGAAACCCCAAAGATCACTCAATAATTTGGAATAAAAAAAAAATATATATATATTTTTTCTTATGGGTAGAGTTGTGAAACAATTTGGTTTCTATATCCTACACTTATGAAGCCCAAAAAGCCTGAAACAGTTGCATACTAGTTGGAATAAATAACTCTGTACTTATAGGCTGTGTCTGTACTGTTCATTACAAACAATGGTTTGTCCAGCTAAATTTTCTAAAATGAGGATTTAATGCTATTAACATCTTTGCACTTAATTTTTTTTAAAGTTCATTTGCTTCCTAAATGCAAAATTAAAGCAATTTATTAAATAATCTTCATAAAACATTTCCTACTACAGTATTTTGCTTCTACAGAGTGTGTGTACATCCTTCACCTATCTGGCAGTACTGCTGAATCTGTCATAGATTCCTCAAAGCACTGCTCCAATTTCTGACAGCTCTCTGCTTCCCCCCCTCCTCTCTTCTTTCAGTGTTAACGGGGAGAAAATCCAAGGAGGACAGCTCACAGAGACTGTAGAGGGGGAGCAAAGGACAGACCGTTACAGCAGTCGGTAGGGAAGACACAGACAGTGAGGTCTAACTGGAATCCTGCTTGCTTTCCCTGCCTACTTGCAGTGCAAGCCCTAGGTGGCAAGTCCGCAACTGGTCGATTTTTTCCTAGCCTACTATGGTGCAAGACAGACAACACACAGAGAGAAAACATACAAAAGCAGAGTCGTACAGGGAAGAGGTCGGAACCAGGAGGATGACACAGTACCAAATTGAGAGACAGAGGGTAGTCAAATAGCCAAGCCAATATCAGAACCAGATGGGAGACACAGTACCAAATACATGAGGCAGAGAGTGGTCAAAAGCAAGCCAGTGTCAATAATATGAGCAATCCAAATGCAGAGATAGGAGCACAGCTAGGGAGTCACAGACTGGCACTAGTGTAAGGCCAGGAAGGGGTTTAAATAGAGCACTGGGTCCCAGGATCAGAACCTGATAAGCAGTGGCATACATAGAGAAGTAAGGGCCCCATAGTAAGGATCAAACCAGGCCAAACAACACAGGACAGAAGGGTTTTCCGCCTAAACTGTTTTCAATGACCCTTGGGCCATTTTTTCCACTGCCTCATTTGCTAAAAGTTGTTCCTTTAGAGGGTAGAGTCCTGACCAAGTTTTCATAATCCCAACTAAGACTGGGCCCCCTCTTGCCCTGGACCCCATAGCTGTCGCATAGTATGCTGCTATAGTAGTTACGCCCCTGGGGGGCTCCAATAGTCAGAACACAGCACACAGGAATAAATCAGCTGAGCAATCAGCCCACTGCTAGTCTCCTTCAGCACATGCCCGCTGTGGGGAGAAAGAGCCTTGCATCATGTTGCTAGTGAAGCTGTCTCACCACCAGGGGGTGGCGATTATCAGCGTATCTCTCCTGGGCTAGTTGGACCGAAGCTGGAGATCTCACCGCTGGGGCCCGGACAGGTAAGTTTGGGAAACAGACAAGCTGGTTTTCAGTGGGAGGACAGCAGTATCCTGGGCACACAGATCCAGCATGTATTACAGCCATATCATGAGTGTCTGAAACTGGTCTGAATACGATTTTCTTCTGCTGGAACAGATTGATCTCCACTATAATAGTGCCGTGTGTTCATTTTCATTCTGCAGCAAAAGTGTTTATACTGTACCTGACAATTTCCTGTAATAGATTGAAGATTGAGCAGACTGAGGTTTCATCTGTCCTTGTTTTCTTAATTATGCTTCAAACCAAGAGAAATATGTCTGGAGGCAACATTGCTCTGTGAAATAAATATCCCAATTAGATAGATCTTTCTTCCTTCCCGCTGTTACAAACAGAGTCGAGCAGTTAAACCCTCCGAAGGAAAATTGGAATCCAAGTACTGCGATCAGTACGAGCAGCTGTAAGCTTGTGATTACGGATCCTAATGTTCATTGATTAGCAGGAGCCACAAAGCCAGCAGCTAATTTACCAACCAGTATTTAAGATTAATTAAAGGAAGGAGGTTTTGTAACTATCCAGCCTCAGGATGATCATAAATTCATCCTATTCATAGGATACCATATGGTTTATTTGTGACCATGAGCTTGTTGGACATCCCATTCCAAAACTATGGGTGGTAATATGGAGTTGGCCAGCTTTTAGGACATCCTTCGCTCTTCTGTTAAGACTTTACAGAAAATTTTGGATGTGACTGGGGGAATGAGTGCCCATTCAGCCAAAAACACATTTGTGAGGCCAAGCACTAATGTTGGAGGAAAAGGTCTAGCAGGCAACTAGCATTGTAATTCATCCTATAGATAGTCAGTGGGGATTAGGTCAAAGCTCTGTGCATCCATTTGAGTTCCTCCACCCAACTCCTATGACCTTATGGTCCTTGCTTTGTGTACAGGTGCAGTGCCATGCTGGTATAAGGTGGTAGAGGGAGCACCTGTCCTGCAGTAATTCCAAATGTTTTTACAGGTTGCATTGCCACTTAATGACAATAGTTGTCAGGAGCTTGAACAGCTACAATCCAGTGCATGGCTGTTTCAGGAGGGCTGTTTAGCAAAACAGCCAAGATACATGGGCCTTCAATCCCAGAGCCATGTGGGGGGATTTAAAGGGGTTGTCTGGGTTCAGATCTGAACCCGGACATACCCATATTTTCACCCAGGCAGCCCCCCTGATGATAGCATCGGAGCATGTCATTCTCCGATGCGCTCCCTTGCCGTGCACTGGATCGCGCAGGGCAGGGGCTTGTTTGATTACCTGCACACACTACAGGACGGACGCTTCTGCCCAGCAGTGTTTTTCGGTGACGTCACCGGCTCTGAGCGCTGCTCTAGTCGTTTTATAGTGCTGGTGATATCACCGGGCTCACTGCTGGGCGGAAGCCTCCGCCTGGCAGCCCTAAGAGGAGCCTGGTACTTCACCGAAACTCCTAAAAATGCCTTCGCCCTGCGCAATTCAGCGCAGGGCAAAGAAGAGCATCGGAGCATCAACTGCTCCGATGCTCAAGTCAGGGGGGCTGCCTGGGTGAAAATAGGGATAAGTCCGGGTGCAGCTGTGAACCCGGACAACCCCTTTAAGTCTTGTGCTGTTTATGTTGCCTGTAATTTTGTCCTGGCTCCTGTTTGTTCTATGTGCTCAAACTGTGCTGTGTTTCTGTTGGACCTTCCTGCGTATTGACCCTGGCTAGATTGTGGATTTACCCTTTGTCTACTGATTAGGCTTTTACTAATTCTCCTGGCTTTGACTTCTCCACTTCTTTCTGATTGAACTCCTTGTCAGCTGTCTTGACTGCTATTTACTTGCCTGGCTCAGACTCTGGCTTGTTGTACTCTCCTGTTACTCCTTGCATCTGATAGGTTTGATACCTGTGAACTGGCATCTGTTTTCTACCACCTTACTACACAGATGTAACCTGAGTCACTAGCAGCCAAGCCCAGCTGGCCTCGTAGTGGCCTCTGGTGAACACCTAGGGGTAGCCTTAGACCTACTAACTGGAGTGTTAAATTATGATAGGTGGCATATTAAGAGTTTGCTGGCAGTAGTCCAGGATGATGACTTAGTAGTCTTTCTCACCTCTATGTTTACAGTAGTGTTAAGTAGGTTTGTTGGTGCCCAGTGTCTGGTTATATTCAGCCATGTCCCGTTCAATTTAGCACCAGGGAATGACAGAGAAAATGACTGATTTTGCCTCAGAACCAGGGTGAGGATGCAGAAACATTGGTATGTCACATTGCTCCGGTGGGTGGGGTGAGCCTTTAATTGTTGGGACATTGGCAAGACTGGTTGATGAGCCCTGTGTAGATTGCTCCAGAGTGTTAACTGGTGCCGAAGGGTAGTGTCTGTAACACCAAGAGGTCTACTAAGTGAATGTTGCCTGGGAAGCCGAGAACATGGAGCTGAGGACCTATAGTAAGAGGAATACCTATACATCAGGTGAACTGTATACATCAAGAGTCTGGAGATCTGCAGACACCTTGTGCTGCCATCATCAGTGTGAGTGAAACTGTTTACCGTGCGCGCGCCTTTGGATGAGAAGAACGTTATTGCTGCTGCACCACGTATGTCCGGTGCTATTCTTCACCATGTCTCAGCCACTATTTTGACTGCTGTGTTCTCCATGCATCCATGAAAATCGCATTCATCCAGACCACCAGATAGTAAAATTGAATTCATCACTTCAGAGAACACACTGCTCCGCAATCCAGTGAGGATGTGCTTTACACCACTCCAGCTGACACCTGGCATTGTGCATGGTGATTTCAGGCTTGTGTTCTGCTGTTCCATCATAGAAACTAGGGATGAGCGAACCGAACTGTAACGAACCAGATTCGTTACGAACTTTCCCAAAAGTTCGGTTCGTCACCGAACCGAATTTTGATCAAGTTCGTAACGAATCTGGTTAAAATAACGGCGACGCCAAATATACGCATATTCATTGAGAATGTACGCCAATGCGTACGCTAATGCGTACGAATTCATAAAATGCGTACACATTAGCGAAAGACACCGCCCCCTCAAGAGCGGGAAAACCATGGCACGCCCCCCTGTAGCACGGGAAAATGCAATCCAGCCCGCCAGGAACTTACTGTGGGGAGCGTTGAGAGCAAAGACTCCACCCCCTTTACTCCGCCTCCGGCTCGAGATCCAGTCATCGCGAGAGAGGACGCAAGGAAGATGGCGTCTCGCCAACGTGGCCCTGACTGGGGCGGAATGGTTTGGGGCACTGACCCCTATGAACTTAAGGAGAAGCCAGAGGAAATATACTGGGCACAGTGGAACCGAGACTCCCAGCCCGAGAAGCCTCAAGAAACACCCGCCGTGCCGGCTGGTGCGGTGGAGGCGGCTGCAGCTCCCGCTCCGCCGCCCCGGAAAAGAGATTACTCGCTACGGCAGAACCCCATGGTGCCCGAAGCAGTGACCGCAAAGGCCCTCACCCTCTGGGAGTACAAGAGATGCGTGGAGGAGTGGGTGGTGCAGGTCCTAGAACACCCCCGTACCGGAGATCCCGTACTGGAGAGAAGACGGGGCACCGTTCTATGGTTCAGTGTCGAGAGAGGCGTAGGCTTCATAACTGACGAGGAAACCGCCGAGGAACTCTATGTGAATCGCCGGTCGGTGAAAAGAGGGTACTTACCCCCAAGCCGTCACAATTTGCACGCGGGAGAATACGTGATCTATACGCCCATGAAGTCTCTTCAAGGACCATTCGCAACAGGCGTAAAGGTACTGACCCGTCCAGCGAGGCCTGCATGGCCCCCGGAAGAGTGGGAAGAGGAGTCGACGGACAGCATGGAGCCGCATCGCTTGCCTGCTGCTGATGCCCCGCAGGCAAAAGAAGAGCCTACCCGTCAGCCGGAACCCCTGATCCCGGGTCTACCGCCTCCACCTACAATGCAGGTGGGAGAGTTGGTTACCGCCACCTTCAATTTCCAGCCCACCGTGGTACATGCTAGATTACCCTGGCAAATCGAAGCCGCCATGAGCGCCGCCCATGGGAGACCCTTGCAGGAACCACTACAGCCGGAGTGTCTGACCCCCGTCGTACCGGCAAGAGGATCCGGCCAGGAGGCGAAGGTAGGAGAGGCTTCAGCATCGGCATGCAGGACCCCCAAACCGGTCCCATCACGGAGAGGACGCCGGGGAATGGCCGCCGCTTATTGGGCCGCTTATTCGAGGCAGGAGCGCCCTCTAATGTCCTTCAGCTCAAGTAGCAGTGAGGAGGACTGGCAGGCCTTCCAATAGAAGGAGCCTGCACTAGCCTGCTGCATACAAGCACCTCCAAGACTAATGGGAGCCACCCCGTGGACTGAGCCTGAAAGGGTGAGAACCTGATTGGCTGTGTTTTAGTTGTTGCCCTGTTTTGGCCTCATGTTGCCCTATTTTGGTCTCATCTGGGAGGACACGTGGGTTAGGACTCCCCCCATCTGCAACAATCCCAGTTGCGCCAAGTTTGCGCACCATATTCCTTTTTCCCCCCTTTTCAGGTTGTTGGGAAATCACTTTTAAAAAGGACTTTTTCAAGAAACCTTTATTACCCATTTTATTACCCATGTGGATTACAAATTTGAATAGCACTTGTGACTTTGTTCCAGTCTCAAACCAAAGAAGAAGAAAAGATGGACTTAAATGTATCCATGGGTCTACTATATTATCCCAGTAATAGTTGATGCATATACATGCTTATTTAATGTATGAAAATGCGTACATTATGCCTTTAAAATATTTGCACTTAAATGTTTGCACTAATGTTTTTATATTTCAGCAACGTTCAAGAATATTGCCCATTGTGTGTGTTTCTTTGCAGGTACCACAATGTGTCCTCTAATGCACTTTAATGTATGGTCATGCACTTAGCCAGATAGTTAGCACCTTACTTGTCTCTACCTCAGATATTCATGCTGCCTCTGAGGGCATTTCACACTAGCGGTTCATGGTAACCAGGTGTCAGAGCCACAAGCAGATGTAATCTCAGTATTTAAGCTCATCTAGCACTGCCTCTGAGGACATTCACACTAGCGGTTCATGGTAGCCAGGTGTTAGAGTCACAAGCAGTTGTTTTCTCTTTATTCCTTCAGGGTTATCCTCGCTGCTATAGATGTGTCTTATATGTGTCAGGAGAGAATAGTCTCTCACTAGAACTATGGCAGGACTGGCAGATTTCCTCCTCCTAGTTCACTATGTCCTGAGGCCTCGTGCACCGCCTCCAGGAAAAAATAACTTGTAGCTACAGATAGACATCAAGGTGACAAAGCGTAAAGCATTATAAGGCCTTGGTGCTTTGAAGGGATTACAGAATGAAGCCACCCTTCTGTTTGCGGGCTTATCATTTCACAATGGTGGGATTACAGAGTGAAGACACCCCCATGCTTTCTTTGGTATTCATGGCCAGAATATTCAGAGTCAGTCAGAAATGGTTGCTTAGTGCAGTTTACATAGGTTGTTCGTCTGCTGAGAGGGGATAACAGAGATCGGACACCCTACTCACAAGGCAGGAACGTACCAACATAGTAGCTCAATTGTCTATATATGTATGTAATGTCATTTATATGTATCTATTTCGTGCAGCACATGGTACTTATTGGATTCCCTGTAAGATTTTCTATATCCTAATCCTGTATGCTAATCCTAAGCACAAGCCGAGGACGGCTTGACTTTAAGTAAGGGGGAATGTAACACCCCAGAGTAGTGTTACAACTCTTCATAACCAGCTTCTATCTGTATGTTACTTTGAAAACGTAATTCCGTGCATTAATGTCATCACCAGCATTAATATGTATTATATTCAATGTTATGCAACTGTTTCCCATGTAATGTACCTGGTGTACCAGCAGGTGTCAGTAAATACTATGGCAGATTCAGATGTAGTTTTATCAGAATGGTACAGTCCTTAGTCCATTCTGACCCCCTCTGTTGGAGAGAAGTTAATCTCTTCCAACTTCCTGCAGAGTGAGAGGAAATGACAGTTAAGACAGTTTGAGTGTGGGAGTTGTCCCCTGTACAGGGAGGACATGTGAAGGTCAGTGGAGCACCTTCAGCTCTGCTGTACCCTAAAGAAAGAGTAAGATAGCCTGCAATAAGGCACAACAATACTCTCAAGGGAAGCCAGACTTAAGTGGTAACCTCAGCTTAGAACAGGAAGCCTGAAACCTGAATTTCCAAGCATCTGCCAAGTATAAGTAAAAGCTGCACTTGCTGGACACCAAGTTGGGGAATTAAACTTGTTATCTGCCTACCAAGATCAGTTAATAAAACTACGTTGGACCATTCATACAAGTCTGCGCATCATTCCCACCGGAAGACCCTCATTTACTACTACTAGTAAATTTTTTGCAGCCGGAGCCACCGCCTGGGGCCTGTTCGTCTCACGAGGTAGGAACACCGTGACAACACCACTAAAGACGTGAGTGGTCTAAATCCCCTTGGCACTCCTACCACTGGGACACTTAAAGGGAAAACACCTTAGAGGGCCCTGGAGGGGGAAAGGGTCGCCCCCGTAGCAACCGCACACCCCGGTCGTTGCATATGTAGGAGGCCTCGGATCACCACCTCTATGACCTCCTTTTTGTGCACATGTTGATGGCGGTGTGGGCCATCATAGTTCTCCCGGTCCATGACACGGACCATGTATTTGAGCTCCTCTGAGCTAAAAGCAGCTGCTCTTCTTGCCATCGCTAGGCCTCTACGTCGTGCGTACGTACGTACGAATAGTACGCTAAAGATTTGTACGCTAATGCGTACGTATTCCGTCAAGTAGCGTACTTTTAACAACGCTACACTGTATGTTCGTTACTGGAGTAGGAATGTTCGCAGACGCAGTGTATTTGTACGCTGATGCTTACATATTCAGTTAAGTAGCGTACCTTTGACAACGCTACACTGTATGTTCGTTACTTTATTATGAATGTTCGCATTAGCGTACGCATTAGTTTAAATTCTCAAATATGCGTATATTTTGCGTCGCCGTTGTTGAAGTCACTTTGATTTTTTCTACTTTTTTCATTGGAATAGCAACTGCAAGTAAACGAAACTATACCCTACTAGACTCCCATTATTGTTGCAGCAATTATTCAGCCGTTATAGCAAGGTTCGTTTTAGGTTCGGTTCGTACGAATCCGAACTTCAAGAAAATTCGCCGAACCGAACCGAACTTTTCAAAAGTTCGCTCATCCCTAATAGAAACCCATCTCATAAAACTCCCAATACAGGTTTTTTGATGTAATCCCTTCCAAAGGCAGTTATGAAGTGTATGAAGGGATAGGCAATTCTTAGGTGCCACACTCTTCAGCAATCACTGCCTCCACTATGGGATTTTTCGTGGTCTACTGGTTCATGTCTGAGCTGTTGTCACTCTTAGGAGCTTAAAATTATAGCACTTGGGTGATGTTGCTCTTGTATGCTATGAATTTCTGCCTTGTTCCATACTCACCCGTTTCCTCTTTTGTTTTGATGTAGTTAACAGTAGTGTAAATCAGACATCTACAGGTGTGGATGTTGCATTACATTTCATGATGTTTGGCCTGGTGGCCTCAGGGTAATGTTGGCAGACTGGACTCCATGGAGGAAGATTCACAACTTGAAGATAATTAATGTCGCTCAGGTCTCATTCAGCCCTAGACGCTCGATAACTACTTCTTTCCTAACATATATTTAGCTTCTACTTCTAATCTACTTCTGAAATTTCCTTTGGTTATGTTGTTCTTCTAGTAACAACTTCACTGGAGTAGTAATGCTAAACATATTGTGAGAAGTAGATCCAATAGGCTCAATGCAGTTAAAGGGGTTCTCCAGAAATTTTGTATTGATGGCCTACACTTATGACCAACAATGGGTGATCAGTGGGTGAGCAATATCAATAAGTGGCAGAGTAGACAGTACATGAGCCTTGAGCACTGCAAGTACCCTTTAAGAGGTTGCCTCATCAGGGAAAACCTCTTTCGAAATGTGTCTCCAGAAAATTAGCAGATCACCTCAAGTCCCATCCTGGCAACCCTGTCAAACAGTAGGTTTCTGCAGCCAACCAGACATTTCTCCTTCGGCAGTCACTGTTCTGAAAATATAGTATATAATGGTGGCCATTAAGATAAATCACCATCCTTACAATACAAAGACTTCTCAAGTCCACCAGAACCAGAGCAGCTCTATTTTGGCTCAGAGAGGGGCGATCCCCTCTATGACCTTCTTATGCCCTAATGGGGTATATGTACTAAAGTTGTCTTTCTAGGACAGCCCCTTTAACAGTCTGTAATGTGCCAAAAACCAGCCTTCTACAGTCAAGAGACCAGGTCATTTCATCTATCTGATTCTTCAGTTGCCATGTTATTAACCAATCTGGAGAGAACTGGCTGAAGCCCAATCCTAGATATCCAGCACCCCTCACCAATCTCTAGAACTAAGGGTGTGCCACCATTGTTACATTTTTACCAGAAAGTGAAATTTGGGCGGTCAACAATTAGTTGCTTATATGTGACTTCTCAGTCAGGTGATATGCACTGTGAAGAGAGAGGCTCGGAAACGTGCCATTTTCTTTGCACACATTATGCTCCGGCCTCATCCTGGCAACTCTCTGCAATAAATACCGTAATGCATGTGATTTGGCTCCTGGGAGCCTGTAGTGAACGGGAGTGACACAGACAACATGGCTCTGGGATCATTAGCTGAGGCTCTAATTGCGTGATCGACAGGAGATTGAGGAGAACTGTGTTTAATGGATGAAATGAATAATTGAACATTGTAGGAAGTCAATATATTCTCTGAATCTGAAAGGTTTACATCCATGCATCCTATCCATTCTGCACAATGCAATATGAAAGCTCACAATATACTGTACTGTACACGAGTCCCCCAGAGTCCCATTTGTTGAATGTACCCCATCCCACATTGCTCCACCTATAAGGTTACAGCCCGATGGTACAACTGGCTACATGTGACCAAGTCACACCCACCACTGACAGCCAATGGCTGTATGATTTTGCTGTGAAATCATGTGGCCATTGGCTGCCGCAGGTGGGCGTGGTGTACCCGCATGCCGCATCGTTGGGCAGCACCCTAGGTGGTTTTGCCTTTTCGTACTTGATAGACTATGACTATGATCACCTCTGCAGCCTTTTTTTAATGTCTCAATGCATCTAAAACAAAGAATGAAGCAGTTTTACACATTGTCTTCATATAAACACTATGGGGAGATTTATCAAACTGGTGTAAAGTAGAACTGGCTTAGTTGCCCCTAGCAACCAGTCAGATTCCACCTTTTATTTTCCAAAGGAGCTGTAAAAAATAAAAGGTGGAATCTGATTGGTTGCTAGGGACAAATAAGCAAGTTCTTCTTTACACCAGTTTGATAAATCTCCCCCTGTATATAATAATACATAATCATCATCCTATAATAATAATCTCATTATCATAGGCACACTGGGCCTCACAGCAAAGAATCAGATTTCAGCTACTATATTTATCTCACAGGTGAGAAAATGAAGAATGTCTGACAGTTAAAGGGTTTTTCCCATCACAGGCAATTAGGCCCCCATTGTTGGATATATGCAGGGGCCTGCACCTACGTCGAGAACTGAGCAGGGAGAGTAGTGGCTGGAGGACCCCAGGTTTACCGGGGTCCGGCCACCGCCAAGCAAGGTCACTCTCGCAGCGAGGCCACTGCTCCCATTCATTTTTAGGGGCCGACGGAAATAGCCGAGACAGTGCTCGGCTATTTTCAGCGGCCCAACTGAAATGAATGGAGGGCGGCTGTGCATGTGCAGTGCACCCTCCACTACTTTCCCCGCTCCGTTCTCGCCACCTTTTGGACCCGCACTTATCAGACAATGGGGGCATATACTAGCGATATGCTCCCATAGTCTATGATGTGAATACCCCTTTAATGTAAGACCCAGTCTCGGTATAATAGCGATAAGCTGCCAAAACTGAAGCACAGGAAGTGTTGTCATAAGGATGAAGGCAAAAAAAGCCTCTACTCACATAAAGCCGTCTTTTTTGATAACAAAAGACACACTTGGGCTATGTTTACAAATCTGCTCTGGTTTCCACAGTGTAATCCACATTCCATTGACTTCAATGGGAAAAACAACACTATGTGAACCTGGTTGTGTTTTCTTATGTAGATTTTTTGAAGCACACTTAAGAAGTGGCATGTTACTTCTTTTACTAGTATTTTAACTGTATTCTGCATTGAAGTCGCTACCTTTTTTTTTTTTCTTTTTTACAAAAGCCGTGGTTTTCGTGACAGGTTTTGATGCAGCTTTGGAGCCAAAACCAAAATTTGCCGGGGCTGATCATGGCCTCACCTCCACTATGTCCCCATCCCGCCTTCACCACTCAGTGGAGAGGGCAGTGTAAAAACAAAAACAGGGCCGTGCAACTTTTTATTACACCAGTTTCTGGCATAGGGGGTAAATAAATGACTCCCTATGTCTTTTTGTGGACACAGGTCTTTTTGGACCAAAAAACACCACAGCCAGACGTTACATGCTGGCCAGTAGGAAATTATGCAATTCCAAGCAATTATGCAACTCAAGCACAACTTTTGTATTGGCGTTTTAAGATAGTTTCTGGTGTTTTTTTTTGCTTCCCTGTTTTGTTTTTTCTTTTGCAGCATGTTCTGAGTTTGACATTTTTTTCAGCTATTTTCCTATTCACTTCTGTATAGGAAAAAAAACACTACCCCCAAAAAAATGTTTGTAAAAATACCAGCATTTCAAAGCATTTTTTTTAAAAAGCAAAGAAAATACTAAGAAAAAGATGTAGTTTGGAAGTGCAGTATCATCAGTACAGGAGGGTATCTGCAAATGTTTGGCTTGTAATGCTACGTCATGTAATGTACATCCAGCATGATATGGTATGGTTAGCAGGGACAGGGTTAACCACCCTTTTTCTCTTCTCTGGGCAGGAGTGGGCTAGTACTACTTCCTGTCTAGAGAGGGAGTGCTAGTCTAGTGAGAGAGGAGAGAGGAAGCAAGTTTATGTGTTCCTACTAATTAGACCTCAGGATCCAGAGACTAAAGGTGCCTTCACACGTGGCAGATTTTGTGGCAGAAAATTCTGCGACTGAAAATCCCACGACTGAAAACCAGTTCTATTCATTTGAATGGGGCTGTAAGTATATGGATTTCTGCAAGCTCCATTAAGGTAATTGGAACTGATTTTCAGTCTCAAAATTTTCTGCCACAAAATCTGCTGCGTGTGAAGGCACCCTAACTGATCTCTGAAATTTACTGCTTCTGCTACAGAAAGAGCAAAAGAGAGAAAGAAAGACACAAACTTGGAATCAGCATTGCTAAAACATAGGAGTCAGCAAGGTAACCTGCTACTACAGTCAGAGTTTGCTGCCTGTGAGGGACTACAGTTAAGACACCCATCACACTTATCCACTTCCTAGTCAGATGTGCCTCTTACACCTGTATCCTGCAGTGGATACAACAGGCACAACTGCTAGATTAACATTGTTAGTCAGAGATTCCAGAGAGAGAAGAACTTTAATAAAATAGCATACCAAGAGTGCCATTACTTTCCACTTTGCCAAACTCCATACCGATGTAGCAGAGTTAACACACACATTTTGACTGATAGTTATAACTGTGACTGTTAACTCTGCTGCATCTGTACCTCGTCATCTGGGAAAAGGATTTGCAATGTGTACAGATTACTGTTGGATGTACTACAACTCCTATTTTGCACTCAAGTGAAATGAGACATTTATTCTTCTATTTCTGACCTGGTTTCCTGACTTCTACCACACCATACACTGGCCATTGCAGTATTACACCTCCTGCCAGGTACATATACAATTACTAACATCAAGGGCACCCCAAAGTACATCAGGCAGGAGCCCCAACTACAGCGAGTGCTCTTAGAAAATAAAGGGTGCACTCTCCTCTCACTGGACAAGCCCTTGGGAGCAATGGCCTGAGGGAAACCACCATGACACTTCCTATAGTCACAGCCACTAACACTCCCATCCTCCACTTTATCTTCTCATGGCCTTTCTGCAGAAGCATCCTAAAGAGGTTTTATGATATGTACTGTAGGTGCAGTACCACAGAAGGACTACAGCAAAGGGTTAATTACTATTATTACAAAAGTTTATTTGCTAAATTTGAGACCATGTGGGTTATAGTCACACCCCTGGGTTACTCCTAGGCCCATGTACATTAATTATATCTTGTTTTGCAGAAGGTGTGGTACTTTTGTGCTTTTTCGTTCTTTTACATTCTCATCCAGCCTGCTCATGGGGTGCAGATGCATTTCATAAATGTGGCTGAATAAATCAAGGGCACACAGTACTCAGCATGAATTAGAGCTCTGGGCTGGATGCAAAGAAAAATCATAGATTTATGTTGCAGTCAATTGACATATATCGCCATCTTGTGGTCAATATTGGTAAAACACTTCTTAAATAAGCAATTTTCAATTCTGTTTCCATCATTGACTCATAGACAATAATGGAGATGCAGTATGTACACCATATTAGATATCTATACAGTGAGCAATGGTAGAGTTCTGTGAGGATAGACTGCACTTGTGCTTTCATGTTTACCATTTTCCTAGTTCAGATACTAAGTGATAAATAAAATTCTGGATTCTGTGGAAATCAAAGTTGCATCTGGTCATGCTTTTTCTAGAACCACGCAGGTCTGTTAGAGGATTTAGTAAATGACCAAATACTGAGGAATAGACATTAAAGAGGTTGTCCCATGAAAAATATTCTACAGTTTTCAAACCAGCACCTAGATCTGAATACTTTTGTAATTGAGTTTAATTAAAAATGTAGCATAGCCACTGAGTTATTCAATAAAATGTACCTGTACAGCGCCACCTGCTGTTTGCTTTTCTTATTTCTTTGACCTGGTCACTGAGAAGGCCGCACATGCTCAGTTTCATCCTTCAACTGCCTCCTGAGCTGTAATAGGCAGAGCTGAGACACGCCTCCTGAGCTGTGATAGGCAGAGCTGAGACACGCCCCCTGATCTGTGATAGGGAGAGCTGAGACATGCCTCCTGAGCTGCAGCAGAAAAGACACTCCCCTTGACCTGTCAGCTTGATATAAATCTAGCAGAGCAATGACTGTGGAGATCTCTGGATCCATGTGAGGTACAGGGCTGATTCTAGCTTTGTTAGAAAGAGGTTGTCATGTACTATATGATGTCTGATTTTCATTTTTCACATTAATCATGAGATAACACCTTTAAGTTCCTGACTTTTAGGGAGTGAGTACTAAGAAGATAGGACACTGAGGACTGTTATAGCACTGGTGCCTGGGCCATAGTCCTTTATGGAGCTCACATGCCCCTCTGCTTTATAAGAGGACACCAGTATTATAAACGACATATGGTAGATAGGAGCGCAAAAACGTAACTTTACTTTAAAGCATGTCCATATTTCACATGTTCCTGGAATGCAGGACAAATCCCTCATTACCTGGTGAAAATCAACACAAATGTAAGGAGAACATACAAACTCCATGTTGATGTTCACCACTACTTTGCAGTCTTCATAATGATGGAAACCTGACTGACTCCATTATAGTGAAAGGGGTCCACTGGGCACCCTTTGGTGCATAGCTGATACTGATATATACATGGTTCTGTTACAATGATGAAGAAGAACAAGAGAAATAATTGTGGAGGTGTGAACCCAGCCTTAGTCATCTTTCCAAAATAAAATACACCCCATTTGATAATTTCTTTGAGTTCTCCAGTCCTCTCAACCCATTTGGGACATGTCCTCCTTTGGCACTGGTGCCCAATCTTCCATATGTAGTCTGACTAGTGGTTTGTGTTAAAGAGGATTCCAACACCACATATCCATGGCATATCCTGTGGATAAATCTTTAATTTAGTCGAGTTTCTACTTCTAGTACAAACAACTTCAGGAACACTGAGGTCTCAAGTTGCGCCCACATGGAGTTGAAGGAAACTTTTTTAGTCAGACAAGGACAACAGAGAAATATCAATGTATAGTCTTCTGTCTTTGGTGGAGGGGTCAAAAGTATGGAAAACCCCAGGGGTTTCCCTTATCAACTGGATAGGAAAAAAGTGTCTGATTGTGTGTCAACCCCTCCTGGGGCCCCCACGATCACTAGAATGGGGGACCTGTGTTCCCTATTTCAATAAAGCAGCATTCTACTCTATGGGACTGCCCGAGATAGCAGAGCGCTTCATTCAAAATCGAAAACGAGCCCCTATGCTAGTGATCAATGGGGCCCCCATCAATCAGACACATACCTTTTCCTGTGGATAAGGGATACATTGTTGTCATGGGGAAATCCCTTTAATATTAGGTGAATGTGGCTTCATGGTGGAGCGGTACTATATGCTTTACTATGACTGTGATTTATAACTAAGCAGGTGTCTCTAGTGCGGTGTACACATTGTTTCCGCTTGCTCCTGACAGGTCTTTCTTTTCTTTCCAGCTCTCCAGTTATTTCTCCGCATGTGACGGGTTCTGCATTGTGTTTGAAATGTGATATGCATTTTGATGTGAGCAGGAATTCTCTATTTTCTATGTGTGTGTGAACTGGACGGCTCCTCCAGGGATGCCCATAATTATAACAATGTGTGCGTCCCTTAGAACTGCCTCCCCGAGGAAGTGATCTAACGCACACTGAAAACACAGCCCTTCAAGACCACTTTAAGTCCGGCTCGCAACGTGTTTTGCTATTGTAACCTGCTTTTGTTCTGTGTCTATTGATTTGGAGCAGCTGGACTGGACTACTCCTGGACATCGGATTTTTAAGAAACTTGCCTTCTTCAGATCTCTATTCATAGGCCCTATAGCTTTAGTATTTGGATTTGCTCCTCACTCGGTTGTTATGCTATTTCTTGTTAGTTTGAGAAGGTGGGTGTGTTGATTTTGCAGGAGGCAGTGACCGATCCACTGGAATTAGCAATGGTCTGTATATGATAGTCATGAAATGGGCAGAAATACGGCATCCCATAGCCAATAAGATTTTGAGTATAGTAATGACAGTAGAACAAGAGCATGCTGATTTTGAAGGAAGCAGTGACTTGTCCACTCATGTCACATCATCATAGACCAAGATTCTTTACTGTAAGAGCAGGGAGACTATGGAACTATCTACCAAAAATGTTGCAATGGTTGATTCATTGTGCAAGTTCAAGAGGGACCTGGATCATTTTCAAAAGTGAAAATAAGGCAAGTTATGGTTAGATTACTGGAGATGTTGATTCAGGGATTTATTCATACTTGGACTCGGGAAGGATTATTTCCCTCCAATATTGGGGTGATTGGCCCTTCAACTACTCCAGAGGGATTTTTGTTTTCTTCTGGATCAACACTGTAGGTTTGACTTGATGGACCTGTGTCTTTTCCAATCTTGTAGATTATGTTCTTATGGTGGTGACTACAAAATTGCTTTGACAATGGCAATGCCACGAAGTAGATGCAAATAGAACATCCTATAGTCGATCAGATGATGAGGATTACAATAATTGCAGCTGGAGGAGGTGTTTTGATCTTGTGGGAGGCAGTGACCTGTCCACTCATGGGATTATGCTAGTAAAGACAGACCTACACATGAAAGAGGGAGTGTCATGAAGATAAAAGGAATATCAAGAGCCACCAGACGATAGGAATGGTGACAGCAGCAGGAGGTACATTTGTATATGACAAGGCGCTGCCATGAAGTGGATGGAGATAGCACATCCTGTAGTCAATTAGTTTATGGATATAATATTAGCATCAGGAGAGGAGTGTTCTGATCTTCTGGTCCACCTTTGTGACCATTATAATAGATAAGGATTCTTTACTGTACGAGCAGTGAGACTAAGGAACTCTCTGTCTGAGGAGGTGGTGGTTGTTGATTTACTGAACAATTTCAAGAAGGCTTTGGATGCCTTTTTTAAAAACGTAATATGTTAGTATATTTTAGTCCAAGGTTTTTTCTGGAATGGGGAATTAATTTTTAACACAAGTTAATTGTCACCCAATTGATACGTTTTTTTTGCCTTGCTCTGGATCAACACTGTAAGATCAAACTTGATAGTCTTGTGTCTTTTTCCAGCCTTATCAATTGTGTTATTATGTTTGCGACTATTGAGCCGTATTTTTAAGGACCAATTCAGTTCTGAAGTGACTTTAGAGGGCTTACATAATAAAAACCACCCATAATTGACTCAATATGGCTATGGCAATACCAAATTTCCATTATTTTTTATGTTTTCCATCTTTTGCTGTATAAAATCACTTTTTTATAGTAAAAATAAGTTATATTTTGCATCGCCATATACTAACATTCATAACATTTTTATTTTTTCACCAACCTAGCTATGTGAGGGCTTGTTTTTTGCGGGACTGGCTGTGGTTTTTATTGGTACTATATTAGGATACATGCAACTTTTTGATCACTTTTTACTCAATTCCTTTGGAAGGTGAGGTGACAAAGACAGCAATTCCTTCATTAAAAAAAAAAAATTACGCCGTTCACCAGGTGGAATTAGTAACATGATCCTTTTATAGATCAAGTTGTTACGGATGTGGCGATACCAATTATGTGTAGTTTATTTCATTTTTTTCCATTTTTAATCAATTATTAATGAGCAGATATGGTAAAATGAATTTTTTCATTAAAATTTTTAGTTAATTTTTTTACTTTTTAATTTTTTTTTACACTTTTACACATTTTTTTTCAAGTCCCACTTGGTTGTTTAAGATGCAGTGGGGATGATAAGTGAATAATGCACTGCAATAGTCACCTATTGCTCTATTTCAGTGCATTGTATTGTCAGTTTTTCACTGACATGAAGCTTGACCAGCCCCTGCAGGGCCTGACAAGCTTAGGTACTTGGCAAGCCTGGATGCCTTTGTAAGGCGTCCAGCTGCCATCGGGTCACTGCCATCGCAGCTCATTTGCCTGATTGGGGAGAGGGAGCTCCCTCCCTCTGTTAACCCCTTACATCAGCAGTCGCTACTGACTGCAGCATATAAGGGGTTAAACAGGGGGCCAGCACCGATCTCGGCCGTAGCAACAGAGTTACATCTCAGTGCAGTAAGGCAGGCAGCGGGGGCAGCATGGCACGGTGCAGGGGCATTTGGGGCACAAAGGGGTATCAGGGGCACAGGAGGCATCAGGACTAGTGTTGCTCGAGCACCAAAGTGCTTGGGTGCTCTGGTGCTCAGGTAAAACACTTTGTGATGCTCGAGTGCTCTACCGAGCACCAGAGCACAATGGAAGTCAATGGGACAACCAGAGCACTAAACCAGGCACGCCCTGCTCTGAAGAGGGGAGGGTGTGTGGTTCACAGGAAAAGGTCAGAAATTGATAGAAACACCACTAAAATGGTTTGGGAACAGCATGGGGAGGATGTCTGGATGCATCTTGGACTCCCAGGTCGCTGCTAGCAACGATGGTGTCTGAGTAATACGCCACTTTTACAGACTGACAATAATACGCACAAAACCGAAGATAAAATCGATTTTTGAGAAAAAATTAGGATGCCAAATGTTATACAGGAGAGGTAGCAAAGGGTAATTTCACTGTCACCAGTGGCGAAAAAATTACACTGAATGTCACAGATATTTAGGATGTGCAAACGTTATACAGCAGATGTAGCAGAGGTTGTGTTACTGTCAGCAGCGGCCAAACAACTGTGAGCAATTTAGAGCAGGTTGCGCTAATAATATAAATAGGAGCCAGATAAAACAATAGTCCTTAAAAGGACTTTTGGGTCTTTGAAAGAGTCAAACAATGAACCTTGCCTAACAATCAATTCCTGTCCCTACACTATCTGTCCCTCCTGCTGCAGCTCTCCCTGACTAAGACTGAGCCGAAACACGTGTCATCGGGTGCTATATAACACCTGATGACGCGTTCCGGCCAGCCAATCACTGTAATGCCAGTAGCCAACATGGCTATGGCATTACTGTAAATTCCAGTACTTCACAGCACGTTTATTGGCTGCGTAGTAGCCAGCAAACGTGAGGGGAGGAGACTCGAGCATCGCGCTCAAGCACATGCGATGTTCGGCCGAACACCACGATGTGCCCAGCATCGTGATGCTCGAACGAGTACAGTGTTTGGGCGAGCATGCTTGCCCAACACTAGTTTGGACACAAAGGGTGCCATAACTGATTTCAGGCTGATCTCCTACTTACGCACAGACTAACCAATGAGAGCAATCGCCGGCAATGGACCACTCTAATTGGACCTTTTCCAGCTTCTCCCGTGTCTCGGCTCTCAATGAGAGCAGACACTCCAGGTCTGTGACACTTTATAGTGTTACAGCCGTGGTTAACAGCTCGGATGTAACTGTACATCTGATTGCGATAAGTTACATGCAATCTGGACTTACAGTTACGTCCAAATGCGTGAAAGAGATCTGGTCTCATTAAGATCTGGTTTTCATTAAGAATATCTCTGTGTTTGCCCTCTTTAATCTTTCCCTTAACTTTGACCCGTCCCCCTGTCCCAGACGCTGGAAAACACCCCCACAGCATGATGCTGCCACCACCATGCTTCACTGTAGGGATGTTATTGGGCTGGTGATGGCCTGGTCTCCTACAAACACGACACTTAGAATTGAGGCCAGAAATTTTAATCTTGTTTTCATCAGACCAGAGAATCTTGTTTCTCACAGTCTGACTCCGGGATTTTATGTGTCTTTTACTGAGGAGAGGCCTCTTTCTGTCCATTGTTCCATAAAGTCCAGATTGGTGGAGTACTGCAGTGATGGTTGACCATCTGGAAGTTTCTTTCATCTGCACACAGGAACTTGGGAGCTCAGCCAGAGTGACCATTGGGTTTTTGGTCTCCTCAATTATACCAAGGCTGTTTTCCCTTGATTAGTTAGTTTGGAGAGGAGGCCAGCTCAAAAAAAGCCCTTGTTGCTCCAAACTTCTTCCATTTAAGAATTATGGAGACCAGTGTACTCCTGGGAATTTTCAGTGCAGCAGAATTTTTTGTACCCTTCTCCAGATCTGTGCCTCTACACAGTCCTGTCTCTGATCTCTACAGGCAGTTCTTTCCTCCTTATGGCTTGGTTATGCATTGTCAGCTGTGAGACCTTATATAGACAGTGCTTTGTCTTTCCTAGTCATGTCCAGTCAACTGTATTTACCACAGGTGGACCCAAATCAAATTGTAGAAAAATCTCAAAGATGATCTAGAGAAATGGGAGACCCCCAGAGCTAAATTTCCAGAGCTAAAGAGCTAAACTGTCATAGCAAAAGGTCTGAATACTTATATCCGTGCAAAATTTTAGTTTTTCCCTTTTAACGTTTTAGTACAAGCCTGCAACATAACAAAAAGTTAAAGGTTTAAAAATTTTCAAATGCACTGTATGAATCAGCAAAATAAAAGTGCTTCAACCTGATCCTCTTAGGGGATGGGAGTCTGGCATTTTAGATGAAATGGCATTTGCAGGGTTAAGGTGCACGCACCACAGGTCGGTATCTGTCTGTTTGAAAGTTAGGAGATACAGTATGTTAAAATTAACATTAAGGTTGAACATAACAGTAATACATAATAAAACATGCACAGCCCAATCTAAGACAGAAGATGGCGCCTAAAGATTAAGGAAGGATCTGCTGTGTGGAATACGTTGAACATCTTGCTACAATCAGCTAGATTAAAGTGAAATAGAAGCAGGTGTGATACAGTGAGGATAACACTTGAAAGACGGTCGTGGGATCTTAAGCGGTTATTGAGGAAATGTTTTTAGGAACGTCTTAAAATGTACTGACCAGTGAAGATAAGTCCACTAGCTGGTACAACCAGTATTGACCTCCAGCAATAACCCTCAAGTAGATGGAGAAGTCCTTCACGTCTGACAACCACCTCTCCAGTTTGCACTTGTGCCTTCCAACGTGCAGCTTGGCCAGTGCTATAATATGGTTCAGATCCAGAACTTCTGATAGTGGCAGTGTCACGAAAACTAGTGCTCCATGGAGTCTAAAAAGCCTTTATACACATAATTTTACAACCCAGAACAGCAAATGTAAAATGTATACATCCCAGCTGTAAGTCTTAAATATCAGCTTGTTAAAAAGGTTAGACACCATCTCACGTTCCCTATTAGGGCCTTTTAAGTATATACATTTGAAAATACAGAACCTCCTCAACCACCCAACATATATGCTGTATAACAGGGCACAGTACTCACATAAGAGCTCTTAAAACGATCACATGTCTTATGTATGGGGCAGAGTGGGTTAAAAAAGAGAAGTTGCTTACTACACCATAATCCCATTTCTACACTTTGTTAGTCTCCGCTTGTATCCACTTCCTGGTTCAGGCTTGACATACAGGAAATGTCTGGAGATGCCTACTCAGCCAATCATTGGCCATAGCACTAAACCACCTCAATCTGTCATTGGCTGAGCAGGTATCTCCAGGCATTTCCTGTGTGTTGAACCAGGCCCAGGAAGTGATGCTTTTCTTTTAAAATAATTCTGCCCCATATACAAAAATTTTAAAGTTGTTCCATCCATTTAAGTGTTCCAGTTCTCTAACTTCCAGCCCAGAGTGCTTGCAAAGTCCCATGGGCACAGCTATAGGGGATGCAGAGGTAGAAGTCTCTACCGGGCCTAGGAGCATGAGAGGGCCCAAAAACCCTTTTGCTGCATAAGAAGACACCAGTATTATAGAAAGTGCATGCTGGTCAAGTTACACCTCTAGCTAGAGGCAAGGGGTTAGGTCAAGATTTTGGCATGAAGGGGGGGTTGCCATTTCAATTTTTGCCTCAGGCTGCAGGAAGGCTAGGTGCACCCCTGCCCCGGAACACAAACCACTGAGGCAAAGGGGGCCCAAGCTGAACTCTTGCACCATGGCCCATAGGACTTTAGGTATGCCCCTGCAAAGTCCCTATAATTTTCACTCACTTTTTGAAATCCACACTAAAATACTACAGTATGATGCATGCAATGTGGATTGTAGAAAGCTTATTCACATGGATGCAATGCAAATTTCATGCAGATTTTGGATTAAGATCCACAATGAAATTTGTGTAAAATTCATCATACCCCTATTTATGCAGTAACCCAGTGGTTCACTGCTAAAACTGTTAAAATGGTTCACTGCTAAAAGGGTTAAAGACATACAGTAATGTGGTTTATTGCTAAAAGAGTTAAGCTTTAATGTGCTCTTTTTATTTTATTTGTGATTTCCAGCCTATTCTCAGTTGCTACTAGCTAGGCTTAGGCTGGCCTCACCCCATCTGAACTAGGAGTGGTAGGATAATGAAGTGTGTTCAGCTAGCAGCCAGAGAGTGCGCAGCTAGTGTTTGTAGCTGGTGTCTAAGAGAGAATCAGGTATCATGGGTGCACCAGGCTTTCAAACTAAGAGATATCAGAAAAATGACTGGAAACCAGTATCAGCCTCCGAGAGAAAGAAGCATTGAATTTTGCAGAAGGTTGAGGGCCATTACAAAGGGACAGTGCATGGACAAACAAGCCAGTGAAAGGTAACACACGTTTATGGCTATAGACTTCACTGCATATGGTTTGGATTAAATTGCTTAAGGTGCCCACCACACTACTGAGAGGGACTGGCCATCCATTGAAGAGCTGTACTCTGCAGTTGGGTATTGCATATTGAAAGAGAAGTTGGAAAGAGACCCAGGGAGTAATTTACTGTGCTGACTATATCCTCATATACAGCTTTGGGAAATCTGTGCATGCAACCTAAAGAGACAGAACTTAACTTTGCAAGTACCTGTGTCTAACATATGCCTAAAGAACCTCAGTAAAGTATAGTGGACCCCCCAAAACTTCCTCCTTTTTGCCGGTTTAAAGCCGTGACTGTGCCAAGAAGAGATGGATGCTTCATTCAGTGAAGCTAAGCTGCAAGCAGAGTTGTGGCATTCAAAGTGGACAACTGTGTCAGAAACCACAACGCTTTCTGGTGTGGACTACACAGCAGACTTCGACAGTGTCAGAATCTGCCATGTAAACGTACCCTTAAAGGGACTGTCCCATCAGAGACGGCTCCTTTAAATTTGGAGTCGTCTAGCTGATTGCCTATTGGACCCTCGGCAGATTTTACCTGGAAATCAAGGCTGCACTTTGCCTTTCTGCTGCCTGAGGCAAAAAATGAAACAGCACTCCGCCCCCCCAATGCCAGTTTATTAACCTAACCCCTTCCCTTCAGCTCATGGCCCTTGACTGCCACCTCCCCTTGCCCCTACCTGGTGCTGCCTGAGGCGACCGCCTCACCTGGCCTCATTGGTGGTGCACCCTTGCTGGAGATGCAGCCGACAGTCAAGCAAATGTAGTTTTAAATGGTAACCATTCAGATAGACAGCTTGAGGCTGCTGGGGTTGAGTTGGGGCTTATCTCTATGATTTCCATATTCCCTAGTAGCATATAAACTGGGATTGATTGGTGGGCGGTTTGACCACTGGGACCCCCACCAATCCCAAGAATAGTGGTTCCCTTCCTTCGTTTGATGGAGCTACAGATCAAGGATGCTCGCTGCTGCTCCATTCATTCGCCATGAGACTGCCTGAGACTGCCGAGCGACATACAGTCTTAAACTTGGCACAGCCCCATGAGGAATGTGATACTTCCATTCCAAGCAGTGACCACATCTTACTCATTATAATGGTGGCCACATTTAGTATATCCCCCAGAACATTGCCCTTAAATTCCATCACCACTTGGTCATTTCAGGAAAAGTTGACCTCAGCCATTCTGCATCACATAGAAGAGATTTATACTTCCATATAAAATGCTAAACATCATAAATCACAACCTAAAAATAATATAAAGGACTTGAAAGTTCTCACATGTAAAACAGAAGCTCCAAACATAAACAGATATAAATTATGGTCATAGGAGCTTTTTCTTATGGCACAGAGACAGCACGGGGACATATCCGTTCAGCGTCCCTGCATTCATGTGTAATAGATTCTGATGTATTTATGAACAAAACAACATCAGACTAAAGTCAAGCCAGAAGCATGAAAATCTATAATTACCCATCCAGAAATACTTTGACATCAAATAGTTTAACAGTCTGATAATTCAGAAGAATGTTTGAGAAAATATAGGGCCGGGAATTACCATACGTGAATCTGGGGGCTTGAGCAGATTCTTTCATCTGTTATAAATTACGCCATTTTAATTACAGTAAATGACACAGACTCCCAACAGAATCTCTCCCACTGAAGGCCACATTTTACTTTTATATATAAGAGCTAGTAAATTCCTATTACGGTGAATATGGTTTTACTTTACGTCAGGTTTTGGAGTCACCCTCCTATCTCCTCTTTTATCCTATCAGGCTCTATGTGTATTGCTCCAGCCTTCAGAATCATAAATATCCCATATAATAAATTCAGGTTTGGAAAATTGATCTAATTTGAGTCAAAAATGATCGAAAGCAGTAAGATTTCAACAGACTTTGGTATTAAAGGGGTTTTCCGGGATTTTACTACTGATGATCTATCCTTAAAATAGGTCATCAGTATCTGATCGGAAGGAGTCCGACACCCGGAACCACCGCAGATCATCTTTTTGAGAAGGCACCAGCACTCCCGTGAGTGCCACAGCCTTCTCTCAGCTTTTCCTAGGCCACAGACGTCGGGTTCATCTGTCACGTGGCCTAGGAGCAGCTCAGCCCCATTCAAGTGAATGGGGCTGAGCGCAATACCAAGCACAGCCACTGTACAATGTACGGCGCAGTGCTTGGTAAGCTGTGAGAAGGCAGCGCGACTTCTCAAACAGCTGATTGGCGGGAGTCCCTGTTGTCAGACCCCCAGATACTGATGACCTATCCTGAGGATAGGTCATCAGTAGTAAAATCCTGAAAAAAACCCTTTAACGTTGGATAGATGTCTCAACATCTTCACTCTGGAGGACTCAGCAGAAGCTGTAGTGACATAACATTCAAAATGAAGTTATGTGGACTACAATGGACAGTTCTGAAATATGTTAGACATACAAGGCTGATCAGTGGGACTGGGGCAATAAAGTTTCTCCTTGTGGAGATCGATAAGTTGGCATAAGGAGTCTTATAGGCCAGGCAATGCTCCAAGAAAAGTATGCAAAGTAGCTCTGGGGAAGAAGGAAAACCATCTCTAGAGTGACACAAGACACAATTTCTTCCCTATAGAGGACATCTACTTTGTATATTTTAGTTTTAAAGTGAAAGTCCAGGCAACTTTTCATTAGTATAATGGAGTTAATTGGGGGATGTAATATATGAGGTATGTAAATTCATGAATCAGTTCCTCAAGTGTACACTAACCAGAGAAACTTCAAAATGTCTGTCCCTTACTGATCCAAAATGTTGCCAAAATAACACCTACTTTTCTGACATCAGTACATCATCTTCATCTATTGGACTTCCTGCTCCACCCACCCTCTGCAGGCATTCACATTCTACTGCTGCCCTTCTAATTGTGTCCAGCTCATCAAATGATTCTCTAGAAGACACAGTTCACTTACAAAGGGTATTTTCTGCAAGTTAGTATGGCAGTGGCATACTTCCAATGGAGGCAGACCACACACCGGCTATGGAGACCCTTGGGTAAGGGGGCCCAGATATGGATGCATGGCCACACCACCTAATTATACTCAGGGGCGGATTGGCCATAGACCTTACAGGGAAATTTCCCGGTGGGCCGATGCCCAGGGGGCCGCCTGGGCCCTTCCCACATCTGGCCAGTGGAAGTCTTTGGGGCAGTATTTTGTGATGGACTGTGGTATTTGGCTCTGTTGGGGTGGTATAATGTGCCACAATATAGTATTGCTGGCCCTGCCTTCCATCAATTTGGATCTGACTACAACACGGGGCCACTTTTAGTATTTTTTTCCAGGGCCACTTTAAGTTCCCAATCCGCCCCTGATTATACTTAATACCTCAGCTTTCACTCCTTGCTACCCATGTACTTGTACCCTTTAGATACTTCATTGTGAAGGGGAAGGGGGGGGAGTGTGACACTTTATTTATAGCTTAACTGATGAATAAGCGGGGGGATGTTTTCACTGGTGAAGATCCTTTAAGGTGGGGCGGGTGCATACTCATCCTAGTCGGTATGTCTTCTCCCTGCCGATTGGTCAAATATCATGGGGTAGGGACGGACTTTGTGAGTTATAAAATCCAGGGTATGGCATGGTCCTCCTCTGTAGCTTAGTGTTAAATCATTCCTCCATCCATTGTTTTCTGGTATCCAAACTGTTTTGTCATTTGTTTTTGTTTATTCTTTTGAGATTCCTGTTCATTGTTGGGTTTCTATATTGTATTGTTTTCATTGACTCATTTCTTGTCCCGCTTATTTCGAGATTTCACCTAGAAAATAATGGACCACATGTTCATCACGGCTGTGATTATATGGCATTTTGGAGTGATGTCAGTAATATTAATGGTTCATGACTGTGACCAAGGTCCTCTAACTGGTTGTTGTTTTTGTCAGCTGTGGCTGACCTCTTTTTCAGCCACACATCGGTTTGGTGTAAAATTATTTACGTATATATACTGTATAATGTTGTTGGGTACATATGACCTGGAAGGGATACAGTACTGATATCTTGACAGTCATAAAAGTAATATAATAATGAAGCAGCAAGCACAGTTCATGTTGTGTATGTCTTACAATATAATGTATAGCAGCAGGCACAGTTCATCGGGGTATGGCACACAATATAATATGCAGCAGAAGGAACAGTTCATGTAGCAGGAGGGGCTAGGAATGGGGCCCAGTTCAGATTTTTGCTATTGGGCCTAGTGAAATCTATGTACACCTCTGGTTATATCTAACTTTTAGAGATAGCAGGGAGTGGAGCATGGCAAATCAGAAATTAAAGAGGAGGGGAAGCATCCAAGTATTTAGGGAGGCTAAATCACACTAATTGTTCAGTATCATAGCACATATAATGAAATGAGCACAAATTGCAGTCTGCAGGGCATAGATGGTGAATCACACAAGCTGTGTGTCTGTGTGGAGCGCACCCAGAGCAGACTTTGTAGGGGGGGGGTAGGCAAAAATCCCACACTCCTCCGAATCTGACAGCACAATTGAGAAGGGAAACTAGTACAGGAATGAAATTGTGCTGATAAATGAGAGCTGGTGAAGGCAGCAACATCCTGGACCCACATGTATAAATTTGGAGTAGGTTTCAAACTGTATGTATACTATGTATATATAAACTATGTTACTTATAAATTTCATGTAGCCTTTAAAAGGATATTCCCATCTGGAACATTGATGGCATACCGCTAGAATATGCTATCAATGTCAGATAGTTGCATGCTCCACTTCTGGAACACACTACTATCTCCAGAATAAGGTCCTCGAAGTGATGGAGAACACATCTGGCTTGCATGGCTTGCTCTCCATCCACTGCTTTGGGAAGTCCCATAACAGTGAATGGAGAGCAAGCCACATAAGTGCGGTCGCTGCTCCATTCACCGCTATGGGACTGCTGGAAATAGCCAAGTCTGTGCTTGGCTATTTTTGGAACTCCCGTAGAGGAGACCAAAGGGTGACTACTCCCTGCACTTCAGGGCTACCCCCTCGGTACCCCCCAGGCTACACTCCCTGCACTTCAGGGATCCCATTCTGGAGATAGAAGCTTGTCGCAGAGTTGAGACCTGCTTATATCTGACAATGTCCCAGATGAGAATACCTCTTGAAGTTTTTACCCAAAATAGTGCACACAGGTAATGCAAAGTATTAGAATATACACATTTTAATGTTTTAAGTTAATCAAACCGCAATAATCAGGAGACATATCAAGTGAAAGAGGAGAACATACCGCAAATTAAAATAGCATGAGTGAATAAAAATATGGTAGTCAGGAAATATCTAGAAATATTCTAAACACTAATAGATCCTTTACCACAAATCATAAGATTTATTTTATTTTTTCTTCACCCTCCCTCTCATTGGGTTTAGTGGCAAGACTCAAGGAAAATAGATTGGGTCAGAGAACTCAAATAAGAAAGGGAAAAAAAAGAAAGAAAATAAGTTGAGGGCCAATCCTGTGTAGCGTGACTTGAGGTCAATTAATATTTAGGCAAGACATCAGGCCGTGGTGTTGAGGACATATTTATTTATAATTTGGAATATTTAGTCTGGTTTCTACAATAATTTATACTTAGAACATTTTTAAAATGAGCTCCAGAATAGGGTGATGCTACCAGAACATGAAACCAGGAGCTAATTTCAGGTTTTGATGACGTCTATGATTTCCTAGGTACAGGGCTTCCTGTCGGGAACTCTTCTTCTCTGATCTTTGGATCTTCTCTGATCTTTTGAAATGAAATGACACAATGGTTATGCTAATTAGCCATCTACAATACCAAAACAATACAAACGGTAGCATAATATTCTAGTATAAATAATAGTACCATAGAAAAGAACGGAATTGCCTACTGTGTCATCTCGTGTAAAGGGACCTTAAGGCTCTCCATAAAATCAATGGACATTTCCGGAATATGAGCTTTAAGGTTGGGATTCTGCCACCTTGAAAGGTTGCCAGACTTAGACAGCCTCTATACTTTTTAAAAGTCCCCTAATGTTATTCTGATCATGGGCTGGGAGTTTTTGTTGACTGTTTTCAGTCTTCATTTTTTTTGTGCCATGAGATTAGTGGGAGAACCACAGTGGCTCACCCCTCTAGAGACGGAGAGCATTCTGTTCCTTTCACATGCCCTAATAGGATGTATAAAAATCTTTTGATATGTCATAGTGACATATGAGGGAGGTTTGAGTCAGGAGTGCACCTAGCCTTTCTGCTGCCTGAGGCGAAAACTGAAACGGCGCCCCACCCCAATGCCAATTTCTTAACCTAACCCCTTTGGCACAATTGAAGCGCTGATTGCCCATGGCCCTTCCACCTGCCCTCCTCTTGCTCCTACCTCGTGCTGCCTGAGGTGATCGCCTCACCTGGCCTCATTGGTGGTGCACCCCTGGTTTGAGTGATGAGGCCACCAACTGATTGCTAGAATGAGGAGAGAGAAGCACCCACAGAGTGTGCACTCTCCCTTCACTGCACGAGACAGGCTCAATGGAAATTCTATGGGCCTGTCTCGATTTCTTCTCCAGCAGCGAGGAGAGAGAGCTCACTATGTGAATGCTTCTCTCTCCGTGTTCTAGCGTTTGATGGGGGTCCCAGTACTCAGAACCATGGCATATCAAATGTTTTTGAAAGTTCAGTGATACTTTAAGTCTTGCCCATTTTCATATGTCCTAATAGGCCATATGAATGGAACCAAATTCTTCCCCCTCTCCAGAGAAGCACGCCACTGTGGTCCCCCCAGAGGAGATAATCTCTCATGCAGCTGATTGTTGAGAAGGGCGAGGAAGACAAAACAGTGCCCAGCAACCACATCGGCTGAAGTCACATTACAGCTACAAATCACAAATGCAAATCCTATCTTTTGATCTTAAGAAGTAGATGTGGCTGCATTGTTATGTCGAGAGCCCACAGGAAATGTTACCATGGGGGGGGGCACATTTATTTCCATGGCATCCGGGGTTGGTGTGCGGCAAGGATTGCTCCAGAGACACTAACCAATGAAAATCACTGGCTTCCAAGCACGGTTACTGACATTGATGTATTCCTGAGATGTATGATTAGCGGAAATACTATGAAATATGTATATATATATATATATATATATATATATATATATATATATATATACAGTCATGGCCAAAAGTTTTGAGAATGATACAAATATTAATTTTTACAAAGTCTACTGCTTCAGTTTTTATAATGGCAATTTGCATATACTCCAGAATGTTATAAAGAGTGATCAGCTTAACAGCAATTACTTGCAAAGTCAATATTTGCCTAGAAAATGAACTTTATCCCCCAAAACACATTCAACATCATTGCAGCCCTGCCTTAAAAGGACCAGCTAACATCGTTTCAGTGATTGCTCATTAACACAGGTGTGGGTGTTGATGAGGACAGGGCTGGAGATCAATCTGTCATGATTAAGTAAGAATGACACCACTGGACACTTTAAAAGGAGGCTGGTGCTTGGCATCATTGTTTCTCTTCTGTTAACCATGGTTATCTCTAAAGAAACACGTGCAGTCATCATTGCACTGCACAAAAATGGCCTAACAGGGAAGATATCGCAGCTAGAAAGATTGCACCTCAGTCAACAATCTATCGCATCATCAAGAACTTCAAGGAGAGAGGTTCCATTGTTGCCAAAAAGGCTCCAGGGCGCCCAAGAAAGACCAGCAAGCGCCAGGACCGTCTCTTAAAAGTGTTTCAGCTGCGGGATCGGGCTACCAGCAGTGCAGAGCTTGCTCAGGAATGGCAGCAGGCAGGTGTGAGTGCATCTGCACGCACTGTGAGGCGGAGACTCTTGGAGCAAGGCCTGGTCTCAAGGAGGGCAGCAAAGAAGCCACTTCTCTCCAGAAAAAACATCAGGGACAGACTGATATTCTGCAAAAGGTACAGGGAGTGGACTGCTGAGGACTGGGGTAAAGTAATTTTCTCTGATGAATCCCCTTTTCGATTGTTTGGGACATCTGGAAAACAGCTTATTCGGAGAAGACGAGGTGAGCGCTACCACCAGTCTTGTCTCATGCCAACTGTAAAGCATCCTGAAACCATTCATGTGTGGGGTTGCTTCTCAGCCAAGGGAATCGGCTCTCTCACAGTCTTGCCTAAAAACACAGCCATGAATAAAGAATGGTACCAGAATGTCCTCCAAGAGCAACTTCTCCCAACCGTCCAAGAGCAGTTTGGCGATCAACAATGCCTTTTCCAGCATGATGGAGCACCTTGCCATAAAGCAAAGGTGATAACTAAATGGCTCAGGGAACAAAACATAGAGATTTTAGGTCCATGGCCTGGAAACTACCCAGATCTTAATCCCATTGAGAACTTGTGGTCAATCATCAAGAGACGGGAAGACAAACAAAAACCAACAAATTCTGACAAAATGCAAGCATTGATTGTGCAAGAATGGACTGCTATCAGTCAGGATTTGGTCCAGAAGTTGATTGAGAGCATGCCAGGGAGAATTGCAGATGTCCTGAAGAAGAAGGGTCAACACTGCAAATATTGACTTGCTGCATTAACTCATTCTAACTGTCAATATAAGCTTTTGTTACTCATAATATGATTATCTCAAAACTTTTGGCCATAACTGTATATATATATATATATATATATTTTAATTTTATTTTTTCTTTAGTTTTTTTGTCTGTTATAACTTAAGTAGCCACCAAAGCAGCCAAGATCAAACAAACAATCGGCAGGTAGTTGTGTAGTCCTCAACTAGGGAGTAGAGAAGGTTAATATACACCTAAGAGTGTTCAAGGTTGTAGGACACTGCCGTGTTGAAATTAATTATGACTGCCTGTGACGGCTCCAATGCCTCAACTTAGGAACCTATGTGACGTAGGTCAAGCTTGAACTCCTTGAGGTCACGGACCAGTGGTTCCAAATCTTAGATGAAATAGCTTTCATAAACGATCTGGAGACCGATTGCTCTCTATCCACTAGTTCTGGATCATTGTCCCTTTCGTCCTCTGAGTCATCGGCACCACTGAACAGGAGAACAGTCAGCTGAATTGGCACCATCTTGTCGGCCATGCATGCCACAGAAGAAATGTATCTATTTTGCTAGGACCAGGCTGTGTTTTTTGAGTGCCCCAGAGTATCCTTGACCTTGCCTTTAAAGAGTTTGCCCATAATAGTGATGAAAACAGCTCAAGAGAAACCCACTCAAGTTAGGCTCAAAGCAGCGCTCAGGGAGACATCTGCATTAGGCTTGGCTGAGAAACCCTACTCAAAAATAAAAAGAAAGTGCCTATCTGCAAATGTTTTTGCACGAGTCACTAAAGACTATAGTCCAGCCCTGTGGTAACCAAAAATGCAATTTCATAGGTAAGTAAAAAGTTATACCCTAGTAAGAGACTAGTGACCCATAAACCATGCCTCATATACGGTACAGTAGATATGATCCCTCATCCTTTAAAGGAGTCTAGAATTAGAGAAACATGTTACTTTCTTCCAGAACCCACCCATGGCTTGGACTAGAGATGAGCGAATCATGCAAAATTTCATTCGGCGAACATTCGCCGAACTTTTCCTAAGATTTGTTTATTTGACAAATAGATTTGTTGAATTTCCGTACAAAATATACGTAATTATATGGCTTTTAGCGAACATCGCCGCACTAATAACGAACGTTCAGGTAAAAGGTACGCAACCTCTTTGAACACGTACGCATGAGCGTACAAATTGCGTACGAAAATGACGGGCTTTGCTGGAGAGGAATGGTGGAGCAGGAGGAACGCTCTGAGTCTGACCCCTGCTTTTATATGGATACTGTATCAGCAGATAACAGCAGATCATCCGGCTGAGACTGAGATGAGCGTGCCATCCACTCCACTACCTCATCCACTTTCTCCTCCACTACAATTTTTCGCCTTGGTGCGCCTGGTGGAACAACGGCCAAGTATTGCGAATACTACTAGTAGATGCTCCGGCTACAGGTCCTTGGCACTGCTGCCCTGTGCCACCTTCTCCTTTTTTTTAGAGCTCGAGGTCTGGTTGGGAACTGCACCCCTTTTGCTTATCCATTCCAGACTCTGTGTCCCTGCAGCTGGTCTTTGTCCCTGTATCTCCCTGTCTCTCCCTATCTCTCCCTGTATCTCTCTCCCTGCTTGATTAATTACTAGCCCTGAACAGGCCCTGCACTTGCCCTGCAGTATCCCTGATATGTGTAATATGTATTCCCAGAGCAATTACACCCCAATTTTCACAAAACAGGTCTCAGAGTCTCAGAACTTCACACACAGTTCTTCTGCCCGTCTCAGCAGTTGCAGCAGAAGTGATGCGTCACTGGCTAACCGAGCCTAAGCCAATCAGAGCAAGCCCTGCCCACTAGGTCAGGTGACTGCTTTCTTCCAGGCTTTTGCGGCACGATAAACGAACTAACAGTAAATTTCGCTAATGAATTGAATTCGTACGCACCATCGTATAGAGTAACTTAGATGTAGCAATAGCGTATACATTATAGGACAACTAGCGAATGCGTACAAAGCCGAAGCGAATCACCTAATATTCGGATTCGCTTCGCAGCTAAAAATTTCCAAGATTCGATACGAGTCAACAAATCGACGAATAGATTCGCTCATCTCTACTTGGGACTAATTTTGCAACTCAGCTCAATTGATGTGGAATTTATGGTAAAATTGTTACTTTGTTTTATTATCAGTTTCTAAGAAGCTATTCAAAGGTGACCTAACCTAACTTACTGCACTTCCTGTTGTTACTTATATAAAATGGCCACCAGAACACAATGGAAAGTGCCAATATCTCTGTACGTAAGTAAACGACTATTACAAACTTTGGCTCCTGGCCCAGCTTCTGATGTACTAAATAAGGACAACTTTATGTTTTTTTTGGTGAAATACCCTTTAACCTCACATCAATTTATCAATGATTGATTTTATATAAGTGACATCTATAGTGACATTATAGAGTATCTATTCCAGGTCTTGTCATGCTATGATAGCGCTGTAATAAAGCTAGAAAACCTGTTAGTGGGGGACTAGTAACTGAATTGTTAAAATAACAGTTTACACACTCAGGTGATGGTCAAATTACATCTTCAGGCTCCTTTCCCTGATGCTGACATACTAAATCCTTTCCAAACCCTGCAAGGAGACTGCCTGTCACTTATACGCCAAAAAATAACATTACCACTGTCCTCCATTCAAGTGTAGATTAGCAAAAGGCCCGTGATATCGAGGGAACTGACACCATGTTTGCTCAAGTTCAGTTGAAAGAGTGTAAAGATTTTAATCCTACAAAAACCTGCATAAACCAGCGGCCACATCGGCTGGAGTCACATTACAGCTACAAATCGCAACTGCAAATCCTATCTTTTGATCTTAAGAAGCAGATGTGGCTGCATTGTTATGCCGAGAGCCCACAGGAAATGTTACCATGGGAGGGGGGCACATTTATTTCCATGGCATCTGGGCTGGTGTGCGCCAAGGATTGCTCCAGAGACACTAACCAATGAAAATCACTGGCTGCCAAACACCGTTACTGACATTGATGTATTCCTGAGATGTATGATTAGCGGAAATACTATGACATAGAGGAAATTGGAATCTGAGTCAGAAAATATTGTACCCCCTAAAATTAAAGAAAAATTACATCATTAAGTTGAGCCATTACTTATAAGGGTTGTCAGAGTTGAACCTGACATATCCCCATCTTCACCCTTTGCCAATGCTCTCCTTTGCCCTGAGCTGAATTGTGCAGGGCAAAGGCATTGTCTGGAGTTCCGGTGACGTATCGGGCTCTCTATGGGGTAAGCTAGGAGGGGGTTTCTGTCTAGGAGTGAGCCCGGTGATGTCACCTGCACTTATGGGCAGGTTTTATCACTGCTCTAGCCTGTAAAATGGCTAGGTCAGTGCTAAAGCCTGCCCATCAGAGCTGGTGATGTCACAGGGAACAATAATACAATAATATAAACAAAAAAGCCTTGCCCTGCGAGATCCAGCGAGGGCAAGGGAGATCACCGGAGCATGAAATACTCTGATACTCATGTCATGGAGGCCAGAGGGGTGAAGATGGGGATGGGGAAGTTACTAAAAATGAGCCCCCACACAGCTCAGTAGATATAACTATTAAAAAGTTATGGGGGTCAGAATATGGTGATGGGAAAAAAAACTTCAAAGTTCAAATTAATTTTTACACTATTTTAGACATAAAAAACTATACATATGGGGTATCTTTGTAATAGAAACAGAGAATGAAGTACATGGGTCAGTTTTGCCACAAACAGAGCGCCATGGGAAAAACCCATAAAACGGTGGGGGAATTGCATTTTCTTTTTTCCAATTCCACCCCATTTGGATTTTTTTTACTGCTTCCCACTGCATTGTATGCCATAATTAATGGTGGCATTGGGAAAGTACAACTTGTCCCCCCCCAAAAAAAAAGCCCTCATATGGCTTTGTGAACGGAAATATAAAATTTATGGCTCAAGGAAGATAGGGAAGAAAAAATGAAAACGAAAAAACCTCCAGTATCCTAACGGTTAGTAGATTATTTTTATCAATGAACAAAATAAAAAAAGTGAATGAACAAAAGAAATCTAAATCCAATTGATATTTAGTTTGATTCCCCTTTGCCTTCAAAATAACATCAGTTCTTCTAGTACACTTGTGCACAGTTCAGAAGAACCACAGCAGGGAGCTTGCTCAAACATCTTAGTGAACTAACTACAGATCTTATGTGGATGTAGCTTGCTCAATCCTCCTGTCTCTTCATGTAATCCCAGACAGACCCGGTGATATTAAAATCAAGGCTCTGTGGGGACTATATCATCACTTCCAGGTAGGGCTGGGCGATTAATCAAATTAATTCGATTAATTCGCCAATTTAAAGCCTCACGATTTTATTTTTTAGGAAAATCATGAACTCGATTTTCCTAAAATGGCGCCCGCCAGATAAAATTTAAAAAAATCTCTCACCTGTCCTGCGCCGCGGCTCTGCTCCGGTGTCCGGCGCTCCTCTTCTTCTCCGGGGCCGCGCTGCACTGTCCTGACCGTGTACAGTGCGCGCACTCTGACCTGACGCTGCACGCAGTCAGTGACAGTGCAAGTGCAGCGCTGGGAGACGAAGACTGAGGAGCGCCGGGACCTGGAGTGGAGCCGCGGCACAGGACAGGTAAGGGATTTTTTTATTTATTCTTATGGTGGCCTAGTGGGCTGTTCTGAGGGCTGAAGGGGGCACTACTGTGGGCTAATCTGAGGTTTAAAAGGGTACTACTGTGGGCTGTTCTGAGGTCTGAAGGGGCACTACTATGGGCTAATCTGAGGTCTCAAGGGGGCACTACTGTGGGCTAATCTGAGGTCTCAAGGGGGCACTACTGTGGGCTGATCTGAGGTCTCAAGGGGGCACTACTGTGGGCTGATCTGAGGTCTGAAGGGGGCACTAATGTGTGCTGATCTGAGGTCTGAAGGGGGCACTACTGTGGGCTGATCTGAGGTCTGATGGGGGCACTGTGGGCTGATCTGAGGTCTGATGGGGTACTGTGGGCTGATCTGAGGTCTGATGGGGGCACACTGGGCTGATGTGGGGTCTGATGGGGCACAATGGGCTGATGTGAGGTCTGATGGGGCACAATGGGCTGATGTGGGGTCTGATGAGGGCACAGTGGGCTGATCTGAGGTCTGATGGGGGCACTGTGGGCTGATCTGAGGTCTGATGGGGGCACACTGGACTGATGTGGGGTCTGATGGGGCATAATGGGCTGATCTGAGGTCTGATGGGGGCACAGTAGACTTTTTTTTATTTATTTTTTCATATTTTTAATGACATAAAAAAATCGAGATTTAAATCGTGATTCGTCAAAAATTTAAAAAAAAAATCGAGACTTTTTTTTTGGCAATATCGCCCAGCTCTACTTCCAGGTCTCCTTGCTCTTCTTGACACTGAAGATAGCTCTTAATCACATTGGCTGTATCCTTGGAGTAGTTGTCCTGCTGTAGAATAAATGAGACAATCAGACTCCTCCCTGGTGGTAGTGCTATGGCCCCCTGTGCTACATTATTGAATGATGGATAATTATCTGCCATTACTTCTCAGCATCGAGGACACCATTAATCCTGACAAAAACTCCATTTGCTAAAATGCCCTCCCAAATTTGCAAGGACCCGCATCATACTTCCCTGTTTTCTGCAGACACTCATTATTGTACTGCTCTCCAGCCTTCTGTCAGCCAAATATTTCACATTTTGCCTCCAGAGCACCTTCTGCACCTCAGTTTCTATGTTTTTGTACATAGTTGAGTGGCTTGACCTTGTTTCAACTCAAGTATGCACAAAAACATAGGAAACAGACAGGTCAAGGGTCTTTCTTTTGATCCTCCCTTTCTTTGTCCTGTATGGTCCATATGTCACACCTTTCGATAAATCCTACCCTTTTTTATTGTCAATATTAGGGTGACAACTAGTTGTCCCTCACATCTAAGGACACTAAAGCCTCTTAACTCTCAGCAGACAGCTAATATCTGCTACCCCGGTAGCCAAACCCTTGGGTGCACCACTGAGTATGATGTGATACAGGGGTGCACCAACAGGTAGGGGTCCAACAGGTGCTGCGGCACAACAGGGGAGGGAGAGCCGGACCCGTGCAGCACACAGCAGGGACACAGGCCGGAAGAGGCCTGGATTGCATCTCTGCTGATGGAGGTAAATATAAGTGTTTTTTTTTTCTTAACAGAGGCCACATTATAGGGGGGCACCTGGTGCATTATGGGGGGGGGGTATCATGGGGAAGAGGAGCACTATGGGGGCATCTGGTGGCACTATAGGGAAATTTTTGGGGGGCACTAAGGGGGAGTGTAGCACTATGTGGGAATCTGGTGGCTTTAAAGGGGAATTTTTTTTACTGGTACATTACAGGGGGCACTATGGCATCTGGCACTAAGGGGGCATTTTTTACTGGTACATTATGGGAGGCACTATAGGGGGAGTGGCACTGGTCACACTATAGGGGCATTATTTGGAGGCATTATGGGGAAGTGGAGCACTATGGGGGCATCTGGTGGCTCTAAAGGGCCATTTTTTTACTGGCACATGGCATCTAGCACTATGGCATCTAGCACTAAGGTGGCGTCAATTAATATAAGAGGTATGTGGCGCTATGTAGGAGAGGAGATGCTCTGGCTCCTCCCCCTGCCATTTGCAGAAGCAGGATTCAGAGCTGGGTGAGGACGTCCAAGGGAGACAGCAGGCCACAGGCGGGTGGCGGATAGTGGGGGGAATCACAGGCCTTGAGCAGGATCAGGGGAGGGAGGAGAGTGGAGGAGCTTCCCCTCTTCATATGATGTGTAGAGACAGGCCTCAACAATATAATTTCAGCAGTACAGTGTTTGTTGGCGGTGGCCTGTTATATGTAGGAGGGGCTTATAATAATGGGTGGGGCTAAAATATTGTGTATAGCGCATCGCATTTTTACATGTAGGAGGGGCTTTGAGAAATGGGCAAAAAAAATGGCACAGCACGCTACCAGCACCGCATTTTTTGCTTTTCGGACCCACCCTAGACAAAATTCCTGGGTGCTCCCCTGATGTGATATACCTCTATATAGTGTCTTCCTGATATGTTACTATTTCATGCATGTTCATATTTTAGTATTGGTGCTTTGCAAGGTCTAGAAGGACAAGTTCTTGGGTCCCAGCCCTAAACCACACGATGTGTTTGGCGTGCATAACACGATGTACATATTATTATTGTGAAATGTTTTGCTTGACTGGGAGTTTGATATCATTTTGTAACTAACTGCTAGTGTTTTTTGGCTTCACCCATGGCCAAATAACATTGAAACTCCTCTTTCTTCTGTAATGGTAATTAGTTGAGAAACATTAATTATTGATGACCTTAATCTGCAAAATATGAAACTGGCGAGTAAGGGTAGAAGACTTATCCAGAAAGATAAAATGTCTTTGGGAAAATTGCCAAGTTGGAGGTGAATTACAAAAAATAGAACCAATTTGAAAAAATGGAAATGTTTCCGTTATCAGTGTCATGGATATTATTTTTGTAAGCAATGGATGGAAAACATGACTACATTTCAGGATTCCTAGGAGTATAGTGAGCTATTAACGTCTATCATTTGCCATTTTCTCTTTTCCTGAAATCAATCAAAAGTATCTCGTCTTCACTGAAGAAGGACCAAAAATAATATGCTCTGCAATATGCTACACCTTATCTTCTTGTACTATTCTCCTGAAGTAATACTTGTTTTTTGTTCTTTTTGTGGTATATTGTGGCCATCAAGGAGAACCTATTGTGAGGGCCATACTCCTCTAAAAAATTATGACCCACTAATCAGAGAAGTCATAAAGTGGAATAATTGAGCCTATAGTAGGGCACCAGCATTTAGGGGCAGCACTATAGAGAATGCATTAAAAAAGTAGTTACCATTACTAAGGTCAGAAATTTTTCTCCCTAACACGGGACAACTTGCACCTGTGTCACGGATGTTCCCGTGACAGGTAGCAGGAGGTCTGTCAGATTGGCAACACGTGGTATAATCTGACTTTTTTGTTGTTGCTTTCTTTTTTGTTGTTGGTATTTACCACACCCTTTTGCCTCAGGTGTTGCTGGCGTGGTAATTGTCCCTCCCCTATTTATTGCTGTTTCTCCCACAGTTCCTTGCGGTTTATAGCTTCAGTGGTTATTGTGGTAAGCTGGTGTGTTGTTCTCAGCTGAGTTCCTGGAGCCTCCATTTCTTCATTGAAGATAAGTGTCCTCATTCCCTTTTGTGTGTTACGTTATATTTCCCAGTTGTTTGTGATTAGGCCTGAGGGAGACTCCTGTTCGTCCTTGTGGAGAAACAGGTAGACTAATTCCTGACATTAGTTCCATGGTCCTATAGGGTCAGATTGGATTTTAGGTTTCCTGTGTATGAACTTGCCTACATTTGAGGCCTGTTCATACTGGTAGTTAGTCAGGATTTGAGTCAGGGTTTCCGTAAGGAGGTGTCCATCTTCCTTCCCTAGTTTCCAGGCCTAATCTCCATTCCCTCCTACGCTCAGTGTGGTTTCCCCCCCACACCTGAGCGTGACAACCTGTCTCTTAGGAGTGTACATCTTCCTCTGGATCATCATGATAGGATCATAGGTTGGAATTGATGGTGTCACAGACATTCCTATGACAGATAACAGGAAGTCTCTCAGATTGGCAACACGTGGTGTAATCTGCCATGTTTTCCCTTTTTGTTGTTGGTTTTTACCACAACCTTTTCCCTCAGGTGTTCCTGGTGTGGTAATTGTCCATCCCCTATTTATTGCTTCTTCTCCCACTATTCCTTGCGGTTTATAGCTTCAGTGTTGTGGTGGTGAGCAGCAGTTTGGTTTCAGCTGAGATCCTGGAGCCTCCATTTCTTCATTGAAAGATAAGTTTCCTTTTCCCTCCTGTTGTTTTGTTATTAGGCCTTAGGGAGACTCCTGTTCATCCTTCATTTGGAGGAACAGGTAGACTCATTAGTTCCAGGGTCCTATAGGGTCAGTTCGGTGTTTAGGTTCCTGTGTATAAACTTGCTTACCTTTGAGGCCTGTTCATACTGGTAGATAGACAGGATTTGAGCCAGGGTTTCCTGTAGGAGGTGTCCATCTTCCTTCCTTAGTTTCTAGGCCTAATCTCCTTTCCCTCCTATGCTCGGTTTGGTCCCCCCCCCACACCTGCGTGTGACAGATGTACCTGTGTCTTGTTTCAAACCTATCAATTATGTAATGATGCAAGTGGGTAACCTGTGAGAATAATGGGTCATAAAAGTATAAAAGGGATGTCAAAGGACAACTCCTTTCATGGTTTCATAACAGCAGGAAGAAAAAAACTCTTGTCGCCTGAAGGGGTAAAACTGTATATTAAAGGAAGGATTCTAAGGCTTCCAGAAGTGAAAGTTAAGGATGTTCTGGGAACACTGATGTAACTGAAGTATTACTCCTGTGGTACAAGCTGACTATGAAATGCCAGCATCCCTGCAGGAATAGACATATCCTCATATAAAAATTAATATATGTCTGCATTTTGCTAAGCCCATGTTGTACAGTTTTGCAGATACTTGAATAAAGGATGATTTAGTGAGGAGCGTTCCGGACACTTGTGGGGCTCTGGGGAGCACTAACACATACACAGTGGCAGATGGAGGAGCTATTTCTCCAGATACATGTATTTTTATACGGTTCCAGACAGATCTGTGGCAATTACATTCCCCCAGAGATGAAGCCTTCAGAACAGAATGCTGGACCTCAAGGCCCATTTGGTCTGACTTATTACAGTCTACTCCTCAACTGAAGATTTTAATTTATGCTCTTGAAGGAGGACAATTTTTGGAAAGTGATAACAACCACATGTTGCTTGGGTCTACCAGGAGTTTTGTAACTTCTTGTGAAGTATAAGACTGGGTGAGATAAGTGTTCACATGAAGGTTATAAAATTAAATTGAGTCTAAGATGTTTACCATAGCATAAAAAGCAGTTCTTCTCAAGGACAAAGTGTGTTTCTATAGTGCCACCTAAAGTCAACATCTTATTGTTAAAAGAGCCTTAAAATATAACTTAGGTTATCAAACAAAAACCAGAGACACCAATCTATAAAGTCTGCATCTGTGTAAGGAGGATAAGGACCTTCTGAGAGATTGTAACCATAGGCAATATCATTGTTGGATCACAGGTTGCAGCGAGCATGCTCAACAGCGAGTTCGGCCGAGCATGCCGGCGCTCGGGTACACTCGGTGTTCGGCCAAAAAACCGCGTGTACTCCAGCGCCATGCTCGAGTCCCCTCCCCGCACGCTAATTAGCGTGGTATGACATTCAGTGTAATGCCAGTAGCCATGTTAGCTACTGGCATTACACTGATTGGCTGACTGGGAACGCGTCATCGGGTGCTATATAGCACCCGGTGACATGTGACCCGGCCAGTGTTAGACAGGGAGAGCTGCTGCAAGCAGGGACAGATAGTGTAGGGAGAGAAGATCGCTAGGCTGGGATAGTATTTCTTTGAAAAAGACCCAAAAGCCCTTTTAAGGGCTACTGTGATACTGGCCACAGTTTATTATTTTGTTTATTGCCACAAAAAAAATGTGCGCTGGTGACTTCTGTAGGGACAGAATTGGCTAGGCAGGGATAGTTATTGCTGCAGAAAAGACCCAAAAGCCATTTTAAGGGCTACTGTTATATCTGGCCACATTTTTTTATTTTCTTGTGTGTGCAAAAAAATTTGCGCAGGTGGCTTAACCTCACCACCACCTGCGCAGCTTTGTGTTCCAGTACCGTATATTGCTGGCCTCCGTTGTCCTATTGTTTATCCGTTAATCAAGCCGTAATTCCCAGCATGGTTTATGAAATCCACCGTTACTGTATAATATATAGCTGGCATCCGTTGTCATTGTTTCTGCCTCTAATCAAGACGACAGTACCTGCGCTGTGTCTACTGTTTAACATTAGCGCATTCTACACATTTGACATTCTGTGAAATTTTTCTGATCAGACACTTAATAAAAATCTTCACTACTGTAATTGTGACAAAGCTGCACATATACTATTAAATATGTGCAAAGTGAGCAGTAAGGGACAGGAAAGTGGGTGTGCTGCTGATGGTGCAGGCAGAGGCCATGGCTCTGGGCGCGGTGATACTGTGCCTGCTGGCAGAGTACAAGAAACAAAGTCATCCAAAACTCCTAGCTTCATGTCCCAGTTTGCAGGGCGGCGCAAGACACAACTCTTGCAGCCACCCAGTGCGAGCAGGTAGTCGGTTGGATTGCAGGTGATAGTGCTTCCAGTCTGGTTAAGCACCAACCCCTCTTCCACAAAGTCCAGTCTCAGTAGCCAAGAGTCTGGGCAACCAT